>OX465275.1:108766815-109379003 GCA_949987645.1 Tachina grossa
TGTTTAATAAAAATCAAATCATAGATTTCAAAATCTTATCAGCAAGTCAAAAAGACTTGCCAATTGCTGCTAATTTAACTAATTTTTTTCGTTGACGAAAAAAAATATATTTTTTATAATAACTTAAAAAGGTTTCGTCAAATTGATTTTAGAATTCACTGATTCTCATAAAATCAAAATATGTATCGGATGCTTCAAATTTGAAGATTTATGGAAATGCAAGGTCAACCGATTTCTATATTTTTTATATACATTTTTTTTTAAACAAAAAATTTTGTTTTAGTGCTTTTTTACTTAAATTACGCGTTTTTTTCTGGTTTCAGTGCTTTTTGAAATTTTAAAGTTGACAACGCTGTTAATTGGGCACTTTGTAAACAACATATAAGATGATAATGATCGTCTAGACACTTGAAAATTCTAGTGGTATTTGGGCGAAGTATAAAAAGGGGTGACGCATCCAATGGCAAGTCAGTTGTGTTGTGAACGAGTTACAGTAGTGAGTCAGTTGCGACCAAGTTGTGAACAGGTCAGTTGATAATTAAGTTGTGAGCTAATAACATAGCGTCTATACCTGATATTAACTCTGATATAATATCAGAGAGAACGTCGGCAGACTAAGAAGAAAAATATATTAATATTGATATTAATTTCTATGTAGGGGAAAACGTACTCTTGTAAATATCATAATATTTCATAAATATCAGGCAGCCGTGCAGTAAACATCTTAGTTTATTGTAATAGTAATGTGTGTTTCATAAAAATTTTGACGTGTCCTTAATACATCGGGCATAATTAAAACATTTCCGCATTTTTTTATTAAAAAATATTAATATTCACTTTAATACACAAAATTCTCTTCACGTACCTGTATATGTGAGCGTTTTTTGACACTTGCTATCATAATATTGTTACGTTTTTCTCTCTTTAAAAACTCTTTTCCGTGGACCCGAAGATTTGCAAATGAATACAAAACCCGAGTGTAGTAATTAGGATTAAGAATGATACAAGTTTTATTTACAAATACACTTAAACTAAATTAATCAAGAGCTTATTTAAACTAATACAACTTAAACTACTGAATTACACACAAATATTCCTAACTGATTACTACTACGCCTTCCTCGTTTCTTAGCTGGCTGCGCAAGTATTCACGTGACACCTCTTTGTCTGCTGCTAGTCACTTACGAGACTCACTCTTCCGTCACTCACAGTTGATACACAAATAAAGACTCACTGGATTTACTTACACCCTTACACACGTCTATTCGCTGCGCTGTTCCCTTTACTCCAGTCGACACGATAGACTCCACAATAATCCCAATTCCACGACAGAGTTTGCTGTCACTATAGACCAATGGTCACCAAGAGAAAATTCTTAAAAGCAGGACAGAACTAATACATGTTTAGTGCTGTTCCACTGAAAAAAATTGCTCTTGTAAATGTTTAATTGGGTATATGAAAAATATTTGTATGGGTTAATTTTATATGAATGAACGTTTATATGTAGTCGTGCATAAGACTGTATGTACTAGTTTTTTTCAATTTCTGGATACATACTCGACACTCAGCATCTACAAAAATATTTAAGCCGAATAAAAACTTATTTTTTAACTCTATATTCCACATATTTTGTCTATTTTTTATAGCAATAAAAAGTACTGTTATAAAAAGATTTAAATTAGATAATTTATTTACATAAATAATATAGAGAAAAAAATTAAATCCTTTCGAATATTCTCGGTGTATTGTTTCTTAAAAAATGCGACAGAAATCTGCTTTCTCTTTTTGTCTCTATCTCTTTTTGTGTTTTATGCTCTAGCTTTAGGTTTTTGTTAGTAGTTGTGCTGTGTACGTATGCAAAGCAGAATGCTAGCAGAGCCCTCAGGGCAATGGGATGGTGGACTATGCTATAGACTGTCCTATAGTTTCTCCTTTTCCCAACTCACGTGTAAAACACAGACTGCTCTTAACTATTAACTCACATGGGTTTGATCATTGGTTTGTGGCAAAAATGAACTAGTGAACGAGTTCGAGCCAAGTCTATTCACAACACAACTATAACTGACTCGCAACTAACTAACTCATGGGATGCGTCACCGCTTTTTATACTTCACACAAATAACACTAGAAGTTTCAAGCAATGTCTAGACGATCATTATCATCTTATGTTGTTTACAAAGTGCCTAATTAAGTTCATGTGGTAACTATGTACATCCATGTGTAAATGCATACGTGTGTACATCATTAACTAAGCAATGCGTGGTGGTTGTTTACCTTTTGCCTTTCGTTTGAATTGGCATGTATGTATGTATGTAGATATGTGAATCTTCTTAATAAGCAGACGCCTTTTGTTGTTGCTTTTGCTTGTTTACGTTTAATCATGCTAGTATATGCTACGCATGTTTATTTAGTTGTTTGCTACTATTCTAGATTATTCTTTGCATTGACCCTGTAGGAATATTTTCGCGTAACACTTACATTAACCCTGTTGGAATATTTTTGTGTAATGCTGCCTTAAACCTGTCGACGGCTATTTTCGTAACAATATTAATATTATCTCTACTTCTTTTGCAATGAAATCATTTGAATTACTTTTGAACCTTTACGCGTTTATAAAAATTATGTTATTTTCTATATTGCTTAATTTATAAGACCTTTAGAATTTGTCCTTTGGTGGTTATATATCCCAGCGAAAACTTTCAAAAAAGGTATTCGAGTTTGAAATTAAGCATTTTTGGTGGAAGCTGTTCCTTACTGGATTACCAACTTAATGATTTTAACAAGGCGTGAGACTAAAATAATCGATTCTTGACAAGTAGTTATGTTGTTTATTGTAGGAATTAATTATATTTTCCGTTGTGGGAAATAGTTATTTTTTTCTTGATTGAACTACTTTTTTCAAATATGCCGTTGTTTGAGTAAATGGAAGGTCTTGGTTAAAAACTCAGTTTGATTAAATATACATACATATAATAACTTTTAAGAAAAATTTAAATAATTTAAAAAAACCTAATGTTTCACTATGAAATACACCATTTTGTAAAATTTCTTTTATAAACTCAATTGAAGTGGGTTATATTTTATTCGTATCAGTGCCTCTATTGTTACTTATAAATACTATATTTAGAAAAATTTCAATTGCTTTCACTGATGAACTTTTATTAAAACCGTAAATGAAAAAAAAATATTTAGAACTACTTATATTTAAATAATTATTTTCCAAAATGTAAGTACTTATTTTTTAGTTTAAAATAAATAAGTAGGCAATTTAGAAATATTTATAATTTATTTAAAATAACTACTTATTTTGGCAATATTTTCACGTCTTCTTTTAAAACCCTAAGAATATGTTCAACTTCTGCTTCCTATTTTTAAAAATTTGCGTAATCTAAAAAGTAAGTCATTATTAGGGCGACAATTTCAATGCAAATGCATATTTATTGTCGACACCTTAAAAGCTATTCTGAACAATTTTCTTTGCGTTTCATAAGATTTCCTGTAAAATGGCATGAATTTGTTTTTGCATATTTTGCATATTTTAACAAAAAGCTAAGTTCTGTGCATATTTTTGTAATAAGTGCATATTTATTTGCATATGTTCCAAGTTTTTCACAGCTATAACAATATCAAAAAAAAAATCCTCCATTTTCTCAAACTTGCACTGAATACTTTAATATCATTTCTGAAATAACCGCCATTTAATACAAGATACAACGTCTATACTATGTACATTCATACATATGTACATATTTAAATGTTATTCATTATACCAGCTGATGCGGCAATGCCGGTGAAAACTTATGTAGCCCCCTTTTTAAACACAAGAAAACGCATTTTAAAAAAACGAACAATCGAACATTTTCGATGTACAAAAAATTTCTGCGCCCCAAACAGGCACTTTACATTTGAAAATTTAAAAAAACTGTATTTATTTATACAAAAAAAATTTATGTTAATACTACTCGTTTAAATGTACAGATTCTATGAACTGATTTTATTTTTATATTTTAATTTTTTATTTGATTGTGTAGACTGGATTTTATTTTTTGTTATGTTATGTTATTTTGTTATGCTTTAATAAATCTAGTAAAAAAATAATTGTTTTTTGTTGCATATTTTTATTTGCGCATATTTTCATTATTTTGGTGCATATTTTGACTTCTATGGTGCATATTATATGCGCATATTTTTAATTTTATAGTGCATGAAATTTGTCGCCCTAGTCATTATATGACAAGTAGTTCAGATGGGAACCCAACCAAAAATTAGACATTACCATTAGAACTACTTGCCATATAATGACTTACTTTTCTGATTGCCAATTTTCATTACTCGCTTTGAAATCACATTACATAAAATTTAAAAAAAATGACGTGCAAGTTGCTAAATGAAGAGAATGATTTTTTAGACGAAATAGATTACGTTAAATGTTGACAAATAAAAAAAAATGTAAGTACTTCTCAAAAATCGATTATTTTAGTCTCACGCCTTGTTAAAATCATTGAGTTGGTAATCCAGTAGGGAAGTGCTTCCACTAAAAATGCTTAATTCCAAACTCGATTACCGTTCTTGAAATTTTTTGCTGGGAGTTTATAATATAATAACTCTAGTTGTTCTAAGAAGCCTTGGGTAAAGGTTCCCTGATAATCTGCATTAGCAACAGTGAAATGCGCATAGGATCCAGCTAAACCCCTCAATAATCAATTTCAATGTATTTTTAATAAAAAAAAATATTTTACTTAAAAGTATAATATTAATTTGGGATTATTAGTGCGTTTAAAAATTTTTAACTTAAATTGTAACAATTCCCATAAAAAAAACTAATTATTAACTTGACTGCACCCGGTCAAAAAAAAAAATACTTGTGTGGCAACACTCTATTCTTAAATAGCTGTTGTTGTTATTTACATTTATTTTCTTTTACATACTCTTATGACTACAATTTGAAGCTGAAAAAAAGTCAGCCAATGTAGCAATGGTAAAGTAAGAAAATAAAAAAACATGTTGATTATTGAGTTCTTGTTTCAACTTTGTTATTTGTTATTGAGCTTCTCATTTGTTTGGGTGTGTAGGTTCCTTTTTCGATGTATAGATCCACTAAGAAAGAATTTTTGGAAATTCGAAAGCGAAAAGGGGTAAAAAGGGACAAAAAAAAAATTAAATCGGTATCATCATATCGCAGAAACTACGGTGGTTAGACTAAAAATTCTAAAAGCATACGAATGCTTATAAAAAATAAGCCGACACGTGCTTAGTACTTTTTCAATATGTGTACTTTAAGGGGGTGATAACTGAATTTTGGTGCCTTTTTTGCACACGCAATATCTTCTAAATTAGTGAATGCAGAAAGCTTTTTGGTGCGTTCTTTTCTTCTGTACATAATCTAGAATAAGTTTTGACACTTTCCGAAAATTTGCGGCCATAAGGGGTAAAATTTTACCCGTTTTCGGTACTTTTATGTTAATTATAATGTACACATATGCATACATGTAAAAATACTTTGCTTTTGCTTCAAACCGCTCAATAGAAACTGAGGTAAGTATATTAATGTTTTTTCGAAGGGCCTAAAAAAGGTACTAAAAAGGGTAAATGCGGGAAACGGTTTTAAAAAATTTAAAATTCCGGATAATTCATATAATTGAAACATTTTAAATCTGAGTTTATTATCATATAGTGTGTTGCTAATCATTGGCATTATGGCTTAAAAAGTCCTTTTTTGAAAAAGGTACATTTTGGGAAAAATACTTTAAAAAGTACTTCTTGGGAAAAGTAGTTTTAAGAAAAATGTACTTTTTGAATAAAGTACTTTCTGGAAAAGGTACTTCTTAAAGAAAAGTACTTTTTGTAGAGAATACTTTCTTAAGAAGGTACTTTTTAGAAAAAGTTACTTTTTGGGAAATACCTTTAGCAAAAAGGTACTTCCATGAAGAAGTACTTTTTTTGAAAACAGTACTTTTTGAAGAAAATACTTTCTAGAGAAGGTACTTTTTTGAAAAAAGTACTTTTTGAAGAAAACACTTTTTAAAAAAATGTACTTATGAAAAAAGTACTTTCTGGTGAAGGCACTTTTTAGAAAACAGCATTTTTGGCAAAAAAGTACTTTCTGGAGAAGTAACTTTTTAGAAAATAGTACTTTCTGGAAAAAGCCCTATTTAGAAAAGTTACTTTTTTAAAAAAAGCACTTTTTTGAAAAAAGAAATTTTGGGGAAAAGCACTTTTAAAATAAGGTAGTTCTTGGGAAAAGTACTTTTAAGAAAAAGGTTCTTTTTAAATAAAGTACTTTATAGAAATGGTACTTTTTAGAAAAAAGTACTTCTTGGAAAAGATACTTGTTGAAGAAAGCACTTTCTGGAGAAGGTACTTTTTAGGAAATAGTACTGTCTGGAAAAAGCGCTATTTAGAAATAGGTACTTTTTGGAAAAAGAACTTTTCAACAAAATTAAGATGTACCTTTTCGAAGAAGTTATTTTCCCTGAAATACCTATTTTCAAAAAAATTCTCCAAAAAGTGCTTTCTTTAACGAGTCCTTTTTCATAGAAGTACTATTTACTAAAAAGTACTTTTTTGAATACTTATTGTTAGTTCATATTTGAAGATACAATAAATAAAACAACATGAATAAAAAATAAAAATTTTGCCACTTGTGCTAACTTCTTGCTAGTTTTTGCTTATACATAGGGCCGTTATTGTTAGTTCTTTTATGAAGATAAAATAAACAAATATCGGAAAAAAAATCATGTACAAACATTCAGGCGATAGTAATATCGATAGTAGCGATAGAGAAATCTGAACTATTGATAGACACCGATAGTAGAAAATATCGCTAGTATTCCAGCACTACTTGACAGCTGACAAAATGGCCGCCATGGCGAGCCAGTTAAAAGTGTTGCCAACTTAAAATTGTATACCTCTATAAAAAATACCCTTTATATATACTTGTATTAAACTTACTTCTCCTCGTTGTTGTTTACAAGTACTAACATCAGTATTTGAGGGTCTTGAGCCGTCGTTTTATCAATAGCCTGAGAATAGGAACCATTACGATCATCAGGCATTTCCTCACTAAAATGATTGCAATAAAATATAGTATTAGGCTTTTATTCTACATATAGTATAAATTAATTTCCACTTACTATCTTGGCTCCGATATGTGCATTTTCATTCCTCTTGCAGCTTTAATACACATTCTGACGAAGTCTTGAACTTCCCGTATATTACGACGGGGAACAATTACATACCAGCGTTTTATATCAACATGAGAGTACATAGAAGCGTTTCGAAATTCTCGTGACCAATCAGCGTTTCTATCGGTGGTAACTCTAAGTTTATTTCCGAACAATATTGCTTCATTTGGCAATTTACGACCTGGAACTTCCACTAAATTCGTGTCAAGTTTCATATTCCATAGTGAGAAAACTTCCATGCTGGATTTTGAATTGTGAAGTCGACTATTAAACGTTCTCAAACGTTCTATGCGACGATCCGGATTTAACCGCGTGAAATCACCCATGGCTCTCATTAGTCTGTGAATCGTATAGAAAAAAATTTAGACAACTATAAATTTGAGAAGTACAACAGTGGATTTATATTTATTAATTATTTAATTCTACCTTTACACCCCTACAAGAAATGACCCTACAAACATTTGGAAGATATCTTACCCAGAAGATAGAAATACAATATCTTATTTTTATCATTTAGAAGAAAATCATCAAAGCAATACTTTTTTTATATTAAAATATTTTCATTTCAGTGAATCTTTTTGAATGAACAGTTCAAAATATATTGCCTATTTATTTTTTCCTTTACCCCCCATTATCACATGCCAGTAGTTACTTGCAAGTACTGTGTATGTATTACTAACGAAAATCAGGAGAAATGTAAAAAACACAAAAATTTTTTGAGTGGCTACACAGCACAGTGCAAGTTAAAATGTCATCAACAAGTAAAATTTTAGCTAACAGCGTTACTTCAACTGTTAGTGCAGTGTTGCCCAGAAGGCAATATTGAACTTTAATTGCATTGTTAATATATTTATTTTATTAAAACATGAAATTTATGTTCAAATTTAGCTCTAAAATTAGTCTTTATACCATTTCTCAATATCCTTTTTAAATATACAAAAAATCAGCTATAATACTAACCAAATTAATGAAATAACTCTCTACTCGGCAACACTGTTTTTCATTTTGTCATTTTTGTCACGACAAGTGTGAAAATTTACTTGCTTCAAAATTTCATTGCAAGCTGACTAGCGAGTGGAAAAAGTGTGGCTGTATTAGTAAAAAATGTGAGTGTATTGAGTTTTTTTTCACAAGCACTTGCATGTGGCAACGGGAGGTTAACAAGGTATTTTGTGTCATTGAAATGTTGCATTTTTTTCAGCATGGCGTTTTATCACATCCGCAATAAATTTATAATATCAATATGTTTTTGACTAGAAGATAAAAAAATATTTAATTTAAAATAAAAACAATCAGAAAATTTTCAAAACATTATGTCCGGAAATTTCTTTTTATACTGAACATATGAGGACTCCGTGATGATAAATTGAATTTATAGTTGACAACAAAAAATTGCTTTAAATTAAAATTAATGGTATATATATATATATATATATATATATATTTATAATATATACACATACATATATACATATTTTTTCCCTCAGATAATTTAGCAAAATTGTGAAATTGTACTTTAGGAGATAATCTATCGTTATAAATAATTTATCTTCCTAAAGATAATCTGGCAATATCATAAATAATTCTATTAGATGATTATCTAGCCATATCACAGTTTTATCTTCTAGAAGTATTGCATTCGTATTTCTTCGAAGTATCGCCCTGGCCGCACAAACTCTCCCGAAGGGGGAATCTTCCGCAATACGAATATGATTGTTGCCGCAATAATATATTTCTTCCAATTATTATTTGCTTGTAGGGGAATGACTGAAACTAACACATTTCCCAGCAAAAAGTTTGCTTCAAATAAAGCAGGTTTTTACTATTATAAAATAAAAGTAGCGCTGACAAACCTGCTGATATCGCTGCTGATTTTTGTATGGCGAGTTCTCGGTTTGCAGTAGTACATTTTTGCTCACAAAAGCGCTTTTTTTGAATCTAATAAAACATCTAAACATAGCAGTTAAATGTCAATTTTTATTAATTTTTCTCTGGAAAATGAAATTTTTATTTTGAAAAATTCTTTCGATTAATGTCCCTTCGTTCTGACTTACTCTCATCAGTTGTGTTTTGTATGTACGAGCGTGTGCGTTTGGGTGTTAAATACATTTGACAACCTAGATGAGAAAAATCTTCTAATGCATATGCATAACATGGATGTGTACATTAGCTAACTTTCTGGCTTTGAAACCTGCATTGTTGTGGTGCTATTAAATCACTTATTTCATGTAGGTTGCTTCATATACGTTCACTGCTTTTTAACAAGCTCATAGTTTAAAACGAATTATGATGCGCTTTTTTGCCCTATTGCTTCAAAAAACATGAAAATTTTTTACTGGGTTGTAACAATTTTACATTCAATTCAACAGCGATTATAGTTGCTCTACTCTAACATATCGAGCCTTATTTCCGATTTTATCGTAAGCGACAAAAATTAAATTGTTCAGGAGAAGACTTTTTTTAAATATTCAAATATGTTTTTGTACGTAAATTGTCGCTTACGATAAAATTTCACAGCCTGTAGCATTAAACACATTCACCACAGCAGGCTACACGAACACACGACTTCAAATGCCGCTAGCAGCATTTGTCGCCTCGTAGCCGGCTACTTAATTATTTTGGAGACGACAGCGCACCACCATCTGCAGATGATATTCAAGTACAAATACATAGTTCAGTATTGCCACTTTTGTATATTTTGCATTTATAAAAATTATTTACTCTTTTAAAATGTACTTATTTCACGTAAAAGTACAAAAATGAATCAACATTTTGTATTATACTGGTAATACTGAATTTTCTCATTGTAGCCAACAAAATAGAAATTAGTTTAATTGGACTACATCGACAAAATCAGCATAGACAACAACCTGCCGCCATGTTGCCTTACTGTCTTCAAAATAATCATTCTCATATAAACATGTGTATTCTATCCTCGTTTAATTTGTTTTCGTACGATTGCCGATACGATCACGTATGTAACGATTTGAAGCCTGGTTATAAACATTTATACTAGTGTTTTTCAAACGGGATTTCCCGCAAAATGTGCGGGAATTCCCGGGATTTTTTTGATATTATGGCAACTTGATGAGTGTCGTTATTCATTTTATGAAAGCGATGGCGCAATAATAAGGTCATGGCACTAGCACAATAGCTAAAACTTTACAATTAAAGCCGAGTTTACATCTGGCACACATGTGCTCTGAGACTAAGAGGCCTTTATTTGCCATAAGCAGAACGCGATGTTCAAAATTTTATTCTACTATTCATAAAAGTAAAAACAAAAATGTACAAGGAAATAAAAGAAAAATTACGAAATAATTTCAGATTGTCCTTGGAAAAAGAACGATTCTATTAATGCTTATTCTGTACTAGTGATGCACGAATGTTCGTATTCGAATTGCCGAATATTCGGCAATTTTTATATATTCGTATTCGCATTCGTATTCGTCAAATTCATGCGAATACGAATATTTTTGCAAAAAAATTAAATAAATAAATGCATAAATCCTAAACCTAATTTCAATAAATGGACAAAAATATTAGTTTGTACGAATCCATTAAATTTTTTATAGAAACTTTCGCTCATTTTGAACTATTATTTACTGACGATCATTAAAATTTTTGGGTAGTTTTCATTAACTTTAAAGTGTGCCAAGAGGAGTATGCAGTTCTTTTTCATAACAATTTTTTAATACTTCATATTGCAGGCAGAACCCTAATTTAATGTCTATAAATTTCACATTAAATACTCGTATTCGCGAATATCGTTTCAAATATTCGTATTCGCGAATATCAAAAATTGACATTTGTTACATCACTGTTCTGTACTAAAGTCCTTTTTTTCAAAGAAATATTTTGTAATATTTATTTAATAATATATATTTTTTGTGCGGTCAGGCTTGTGTGTATTGTCAGTCACAAAACTTTTTTAAAATACTCTTAATAACATCCTGGGCATATGGTCTAGTTACTCCACCCATGTTTGTTCAACACCATATTATGCAAATTTACTTTGTATAATTTGAACTTTAAAGAAATTTATTATTTGACATAAAATAATTGAAATTTATTTGCTGGTAGTTTAACATGTCTATATACGCATTTCATTGGCGCTTGAACCAAATCATCAGTAGACTTCAACCACAAATTTTTAACAGTCACAAACCTCTTACTTTATGCACAGACTAAACTTATTTTTTCTTTTGTGATTTTCAAAAATATTATTATTTTATGAATTCTCATATAGTTTTTGAAAGTCTGTGCATAAAGAGGTTTGTGACTGTTAAAAATTTGTGGTTGAAGTCTACTGATGATTTGGTTCAAGCGCCAATGAAATGCGTATATAGACATGCTAAACTACCAGGAAATAAATTTCAATTATTTTTTGTATAATATGTATCAATAAATAACTAAATAATTTTCTTTTTGGCATTTACATATAATATTGGTATATATGCATTACTATTATTTAAAGAACTCAAATGGTATTATTTTTTTTTACTAATGTGCTTATAAAACGTTTTATTTAATAGATCTCATGATTATAATTTTTTATTTTTTTGTTGAAATAATTAAATTGAAAATATTTTGTATTGTTTTGCACTGGGCAGGAATTTCCCGGGAAGCCGAAAAGTCGTTCCCGCTTTCCCGGGAAATGAAAAAGTCCGGGAAAAAACTCTAGTTTATACATATGTTTTTCATTATGGTTTACACTTTGTTGTCGATAAAAAGTAGTAAAAATAGAGCTGAATAAGAACGTCTAAAGGAAGAAATTTTGTTTCTGTAATTAATTTCAAAAAAAGTTAATTGAAATTAAGTTTTGTAATCTTTTTTACGGAAATCGGTATACCGGTACGTACCGGTATAGACATAAACGGTATTGTCGATATCGGTATTTTCTAACCGAAATGAGTTTCGGTATCGGTATTGATACCGGTACCCAATTTTAACGGTATTTGAATCGGTATCGATATTTTTACGATACCGTTTGCAAACCTTGGGAATAATGCATGATTGCAAACTGTTTAAAGCAATAAATATATGTCTGAATCAAACAGTTTTTCATTAGTAATTAACTGGTTACGCTTTCTTGGGCAAATGACAAAATTAATAAATGGATTATAATTTTGATTATTTGATACAAAATGTATAAAATCATACAAGAATGGTTTTTTTTTTTGTAACAAAAGTTGTTCTTTTTTAAACGTTGAGGGTACGATATAAACTTTGCATACCGAATGTATTTTCTAATGGATTTCCAATTCACCAGTGATAAAATCCAAGCTTTTTTGATTGTAAAAACGATCTTATGTGAGATGTCATGTATGCATATATTCTTATATGGCTTTATATATGTATTAAATCTTATTTCTATATATGGATCCACATATGAAGAGCTTCATATATATCATATCATATATTATTTTTATTTATTTATTTCAAAAAAAAAAACCAACCGAGCTCATAGAGCCATATATAGTTGGTAGAGTAATATAAAAATTTAAATATAATTATGAAAGCAACAAGTATTAAAACAATCACCCTTATTCTATTTGGCGTCGGCAACATCGTCGTCAATTTTGAAAGAACATCAATATAACACAATATCAATGCTAACTTTGTATTTCTTAACAGTGTTATGACGACGTTGCCTGTTTATCGATATATACAATACCAATCCAATATTTGAGTCAGCTGATTAATTTTGTGTACTATTTTTGGTAAAAGTGTTTTGGAAAAAGTAAAAGCTTTGTAAATAAATTAAAATAAAGTGTTTTTCTTTGCCGATAAAAATAAAAAAAATTTAATAGTGAAAATAAGATTTCTCAGACGAAAGTCATGCATTTGCCAGTTACCCAAGAAAAAGTAAGTGATAAATTCCGTCATGTTTTTGGAAAATAATGAGTAATGTTCATCCTTTTAATATTTTCAAATTATTTTCGGCTGAACAAAACATCATTTAGGCAAGTGTTGGATAAAATATAGCCTAATTTTTGAAACAAAAGGGATCAGATCAACGTTTATTGGAGATTGGAGCTTCCTCCAATGGAGCTCAATGCTAATTGTTTATATATTCCGGCTCCAGTTGCTTCACACTCAGTACTGTTTGCAACCTTTTTTTAATTTAAACCTCAAGTCCCCACTGTACCTTGAAATAATTGGGAACATTACCTCTGCGGAATCCTCTAGCAAAAGACGGACTTTTTTTCAACTCTTCCACAAGCTTTACAAATTGGTTGGGGTTAGTCATTTTAATTTCGTCCATATATTTTTCACTTTTTTTAAGAAATTTTTTTAAATAAATACGTACATTTTTATATCTACTTTGGTATTTCTTATATTTCACTTTTTTAACATTTAAATTATTTTTCAAATTCGTTGAGGCATGCACACAACAGAACACGACATCAACAACACTGACGACAAAATGAAAGGCAACATCAACATCAATTTTTATTACAAAATACTAAAAATTTGCTGACAGGCATCGATAAATGGCAATACTATCTACAGGAATACCGATTTGCCAAAAAAAAACATTAAAAACGACGTCGTCTTATGTTGCCGACGCCAAATAGAATAAGGGTGAATGAAGATTATATAACAAAAGAAATATGTTATCTTCATAAAGGTATATATATATATATGGATTATTAAAGTCTCCAAAATAAAATGACAATATGTGATGCGCTTTAAATTGTATACGCAAAAATATCTAAAAAAAAATATTTAAGGAAAATTTAACTGTTAAAAACTATTCGAAGAAGCATATGCTACAAGATTTCTCTTGAATGTGATAGGGGCGACGTGAAATGCTTTTAGAGAACGGGGTAAAGAGTTCCATAACTTGATAACTCGCACATGAAATGGTCTTTCATGAATATTATGGTTTCTTACTGGAAATAACAGTTGTGGGGTTCTTTCAGATGGTAAATATACAAATTGTCTACAGACATACTCTGGGCACCATGTAGTCAGCCTAGAACCATATGTCTCTATGTCAATACTCTTTCTCGAGCGACAATTGCACTAGCTAAAATGTCGACAACTTTCCTTTTATGCGCGAGTAGAGATACGTTAGAGACAACAGTTCTAGTGTATTTCTGGTGATATTGTCAATGAACGCGTCAATAGTTTCTTTTTTATTATGCTATGCAATAATATTAAATAAACATATCTAGACGATGGTCACTAAAAACTACTAGTGAATCCTTGGTTCAAATATCTCCATATGGTCCCAAAAGAACTACTTAGTCAGTAGTGCTACAGTCTATTGGTGGATTTTCAATGACAAGCTAATGTTAAATGTCAATATATATTACCACTGGCTGGGGTACACCTGGTCAGTAGTACTACTGACAACGTCACTAGTAAATCACCACAATTTCACTATTCGCACTTTCTGCAGGGCAGTTATTTACCACTACCTTGTAATAAAAGAGCAACAGTTGGATGTTAACGAATCTCCGGAAGTCAAAAAGTCAATAACGTGTGGTGAAACATGGTCGTGAAGCTTTAATTAACAAACAAAACGTATTATTCTATTGAAAAGCTGAATAAATTTCAATGCAATATAATAAGTTCGACATCAGCAGAGAGTGTGCAACACCCCAGCAAAAAATTAGACATTACCATCTGAACTACTTGCCATATAATGACTTACTTTTTAGATTGCCCAATTGAAGTACTCGCTTACAAAATACATTACGCAAATTTTTAAAAATAGGAAGCAGAAGTTGAACATATTCTTTGGGTTTTAAAAAAAGACCTGAAAATATTGCCAAAATAAGTAGTTATTTTAAATAAATTATAAATATTTCTAAATTGCCTACTTATTTATTTTAAACTTAAAAATAAGTACTTACATTTTGGAAAATAATTATTTAAATATAAGTAGTTCTAAATAATTTTTTTTTCATTTACGGTTTCAATAAAAGTTCATCAATGAAAGCAATTGAAATTTTTCTAAATATAGTATTTATAAGTAACAATAGAGGCACTGATACGAATAAAATATAACCCACTTCAATTGAGTTTATAAAAGAAATTTTACAAAATGGTGTATTTCGTAGTAAAAAAAAGTTTTTTTTAAATTATTTAAATTTTTCTTAAAAGTTATTATATGTATATTTAATCAAACTGAGTTTTTAACCAAGACCTTCCAGTTACTCAAACAACGGCATATTTGAAAAAAGTAGTTCAATCAAGAAAAAAATAAATATTTCCCACAACGGAAAATATAATTAATTCCTACAATAAATAACATAACTAAATACTTGCCAAGAATCGATTATTTTAGTCTCACGCCTTGTTAAAATCAGTAAGGAAGGGTCCAGTAGGAACAGCTTCCAGCAAAAATGCTTAATTCCAAACTCGATTACCTTTTTTGAAATTTTTTGCTGTCACGTTTCCTAATCGACAGCGGCAGATATAGGTTTAAAGAATATAACCTTCGTAAGGTAAAATTAATTTTAAAGCTAACAACACTAATATGGTGGCTAAATCCTAACAGCCGTATTCATAAATATTTTAAACCGCGTTTCAAATATTGTTTAAGCAAAATTCGCTAAAATTGTATTCATAATAGAATTTTAGCTTAAAAAACGGGTTTTAAACCTTGCGTAAATCAGCAAATTTTAAAATTGACTGCCCCCATGTTTAAACCAATTTTAAGGTGACGTTGTTGTAATTTTGCTTCGTTTTTGTTTACATTTTGAACTTTACCTGTATGTACATATGTGTGTATGTATGTATGTACTTATGTATGCATGTATGTATGCATATGCCAGTGTTATTTAGAAGAAAACAATGTAATTTTTTTTATAGAAACTATTGCCGAAATAACAAATATACTCCAAAGAATATTTAAAAGAGAAGGAGCGATCCAGTTTCCATTCCCAGTCATTGTTTTCTCATTGTATGTGTTAACAAAAATAGTATAATTGTAGAAAATTAACTAGTGATGTATAAACACTCAAAACAAAAAAATAAAGCTCGTTGTTCTAGTGCTTCTTTATCTGCAATAAAATAAATAATATAAAAAGCACTTTTAACAAAGATTTGTTGTGAACTTTTTTTATTATTTTATTAAATACAAGTTGGAACATATCTTTTATTTTATAGAAACAATATTTCTCTGAAAACCGACAAATAAACAAAATAGACAAGAGTACTTTGTGAGTTAACAATCGTTGTTTTGCAGAACTAATATGCAAGTGACAAATAAAGAATACAGTGTTGCCACGATATTTAAAAAAAATCTAGTTAATTGATTTTTAGTTAAAAAACTGATTATGAATACCAATATTTAAAAAACGTTATTTAGCCTTAAAACGTTTTTTAACTAATATGAATATTAAACCTCAATCAACTTTTTTTATGAATACGGCTGTAAATGGTTATCCAAAACGACACCTAATCATCTCATGCGCTCAACAAACTCAATGGCCTCACCATCAACAAAAATGGGCATATTAACTAAACAGTTTTGTGATTTAAAAAGCTAGCCTTAGTCTTAGCATAATTTATACGCAGATTGCTATTTCTCATCCACAATGAGACATTACACATGAAATTGTTAACATCATTTTCAAAAACATTGCTGCAAGTAGGATTGCCCTTAAACAAAAGTTAAATGTCATCTGCAAATACAAACGATTCGCATATTCAATATCATGTAACTGCGTGAAAAAGTCATTCATATAAAGCATAAATAATAAAGGGCCTATGACAGATCCCTGTGGTACCCACTAGTCACCGGTAAACATTCTGAATTCGTATTATTACAATGTATAATTGGTATCGATTACACAAGTAAGAAATAATTAATCTGCAAGCAGATAAAGAGAAACCAAAATTTGTACTAAGCTTACGGATCAAAACTGCATGGCTTACGTTGTCAAAGGCCTTAGACAAATCGAGGGATACTAACAATGCTAAATTACACTTGTCAACACAACATCTAATGGAATCTGTCAAACCGATTAAGAGCGCAGTAGTGATGTATCCTTCACGAAATCCCGATTGGTATGGGCTGAATAAACAGCTCTGTTTCAAGAACAATACTATTTGTTCTTTGATGACATGTTCAACAATTTTAGATAAAACAGGAACCAAGGAGATTGGCCTAAAATATTCAGAAGATGTATTTTTTCTGATAGGAATAACTTTGGCAACTTTCCAATCAGATGGAAATTGTGAATTAGAGATAATATTGTTAATTAGGAATAAAAGGAAAAATTAGCTTTACAAATTTTAGGGGTAAATCGTCATGACCAGCAGCATTGGATTTAATTTTGAAAAAAGCATTAATCAGGTCAACTGAATATACTCTTTGAAAAGAAAAACGATCATAAGGAAAATCAAATTCAAAGGGATTAAATAAATCAGTAGTTCTATGATTAGAAAACTCACTATTTAAAGCATTAGGATACAAGCCTTCCACAGAAGCAGAGTCCTGAAAACATCCATTTGTACACAGAGAAAAAACTGCCTCATAGAATCAATAAGATTTTCTCTATGAAACGTTTTTAGGCTAAGGGGTATCCCAGCAGAAAGAAGAGAATATTTTTTCATAGAGATTCCTTATTGTTTTTATGTGGTAAATCTTATTAATTTTATCAAGAAGAAAACCACCTAAAATCAAGAAGAAATTTTATTATTCCCAACTTTTTTTACTCAATTTCCGTTATTTTTGGCACCAAAAAATAAAACAATCCATAGAGAAAAACTTCTTGATTCTATTAGGTTTTCTTATAAATTGTAAACTATATGGATTTCTTATTGATTTTATTAGGTTGCCTTATTGATTTTTTTAAAAAGGTTTTCTTCTTGATTTTATTAGGCTATCTTGTTGATTTTTTCAATAAGGGTTTCTTCTTGATTTTATTAGGTTCCTATATGATTATGTGTAAAGCATCTTATTGATTTTTTTAATAAGGAAATCTTCTTGATTTTATGAGGTATCTTGTTATTTCATATCTATAAATAGACACAGACAATTTTTTTTCATGATCTTTTTCGTTTTTGTATAAGCATGTTTGCAAAATTATTTCAATAGTTATTCAGACTGCTTGTTAGCATATTGGTTAGAGTGTTTGTCTATCAGTCAGAAGTTTGCTGGTTCAATACTTGTCTCCTTTCAAAGTATATGGTATAGAATTTAAATGAAAATATATAAGCAAAGCACAAATAATAAAGAAACATATTTTTTTTATTTTATGAGGTCGCCTCATAAAATCAAGAAGAAACCCTTATTAAAAAAATCAATAAGATAACTTCATAAAAACAATATTTCTTCTTGATTTTTTCAAAAAGGTTTTCGGTATAAAATTAATAAGATTTCCTTATTGAATAAAAACCATAGAGATTTCTTATTAATTTTGTTCTATTTTATGAGGTAATTATTAGGCACTGTTTTCTCTGTGTACGCAATAAACGCCAAATTCCTCTCGAGTCAAGGTCACTAAAAATTCTCATGAGTTCTTCTTTTGACTCGTCTAATAATAGATTTAGATTTATTATGAGCTCTACAATAGTATCGGCAATTATCTGCCGATGGCTGCCTTAAGTACTCACAGAAAGCTAGGTCTCTAAGTGAAATATGATATTGAATAATGGTCATATTGAACCAATTATCGTCAGTGGGAGAAATTCTAAATCTGCTCATAGGGATAGAAGAGTGTAATTGATTAATAAAAGTCATAAGTTGAAAATCAACATCAAAGCATCGTAAAAATTAGAAAAATCAAACTGCTACACTTGACGCTCAAGTAAAGCCATATTAGTATTGTTATAATTTTTGTATTCAACAAATTCCTCATTTGGTCGAAAGAGAATATTAAGTCATGAAAATAAATGAGTTACGCGAAATTGCAGAACATTGCATTTTGCCAGAAATACCTACAGTAAGTGACGTGCTCAAGAGAAAATAATCTAGCAAAGAACAGGATCCAGAATGAGCATAGTGCGTTGGTAAATTGTTGTGGCGATATGACAAACACAATCGTCTATACATTGTAAGTAAAAGGTTTTTATTTCCAATGTCGAATAAATTCAAGTTACAATCACCCATAATAACTAAATTCTGATATCTTACCAATAAATCACTTAAACGATTTTCCATTACTTCAATATTCCCATGTGGAAGATAAACTACACCCAGAAGAAGTTTTGTGTTAGAATAATTAATTTCAATAAAGATCGACTCAAAGATACCGAAATCCGTTGATGTAAAAACAACTTTGCACTTGTATTTATTTGAAAGATACACACCAACTCCACCACCACGTTGACCATATCCATTTTCCACCTGATAAATTGAAGCAGTCCCCCGTCCAGGCCTATCACTTCGGAAAAAAGTATATCCTGAAATGGATACCACATTAGATGATAAGTGTGACTTAAGCCAGGTCTCACTCACTCCTACCACATCAAGAATACTCTCTCGCAGAATATTGCGAATTTCATCTATTTAAGTACTTCTAGAAGAAACACTAAAACTCTGACAATTAAAGTTACCAATCCTGAATACATTAGCTGAGTTATACAACATAAAACGCAAATACATATTGTCATGTGACACCGGACCTAAATTGGAACCAGATACCATTAATACTAAAAAGCATATAAAAAACAAAATAAAATGTAAAATAATGCAAATACTGATTGGAAATTAATGAATATAATTGTATAATACTTAATAACCAGCTGATGATGATTAAAGGCAGAAAATCACTACAGTTAAAACAAGAATACATTCATTTATTCTCCATTTTCACATTCATAAAAGTCATTCAAGCTAGAGGCTCCATCTGCAGAAGTAATCTTAACTCTAGACTTATCGGCATTATAAATTTTGAGTTTGGTGATCTTTTTCTTCATTAACAACTGCTTACACATGTAGTTCATTTTTGCTGCCATAGGTGCAAAATGGTCATTAAGATAGAGTCTGGAATGAACATCCCCTTGTATAATGTCACTAAGTTTCAGTGATCTAAACTTATGATATTCAAAAATCAAATTGTCCCGTATGCGTATTTTTTTAAATTTGACTAACACGGATTTACTTTTATTCATAATACAAACATGCTGAATATCATTCGCATCTATTGAGACACCAAAAAATTGCACAAATCCACAATAACATTTTCAAGGTTAGGTAGAGCAGTAGGCAAACCAGTGATAACAATATCAGTTCTGTTCGCTCTATGACAGATCACATTGGTAATAACTTCTTGTTTTCTGACCTTGCTTTCAAGTGATTTTTCTAGGTCTTTGATTTGTGAATAACAGTTGGCAATATTGTCCTCAATCCTTTCAACTCTTAACAATATTTCAGTTCGAAGATCGCAGGCGGATTTTTCAATAATTTTTACAGTCACCACTACGTGTGTAGCTAATTGCATTGAAATAGCATACAGTTTGGTATGAAGTTGGCTAATTTGCAGGCTAAGTTCACTACTTCAGCTAGGAGAGGCATCCAGCTTGGTGCGAAATGGACTTATCTGTAGACTTAGGTCTCTAGTACTGTTAGGTGAGGATCGACACTTAGTGCATTTAAAAAAAATACCGTGTTGTTTTGCCATTGTGGAATAGACCTCCTCCGTTACTTCCGTACAGCGCCAATGAAACCACATAGCACATATGTCGCATTGCACACCACAGATAACCTTTTTACCAGTCATTGTAAATAACACAGTGGTACAAAATTGAATGAAATAGAAAAACCTGGGGAGTGATATGTTTTTTCTTGTAGGTCTTGTCGAGTTAAAGAAGAATCCAATAGTGAAATATGCCGGACAACTCCAAATTATTTCATGAAAAGTTAAATAACTCAGTCAATTGCTTATCTATTTTTTACCCCAAATATGCATTGTAATCGTAAATAAACGTACTTTTTGAATAAATTCAACAGTATTATAGTTTCTTAATAAAATAATGTATAAAAACGTCACCAAAGTTGAAAATTTTTTTAAAAATCTGTTTGCTGGACAATAACACCCAAATTTCTCAAGTTTTCTTAGATAAATTATATATCATTATTCTTTCCAAATCTAGTAAGAAATTGAAAATCGGATCATTATCAACAAAGTTACAGGCTTATAAGTGAACAAAGGTAAAAAACCGGTTTTTAACCATAAATCCGGATTTTGGAGGTGTCCAGCATATTTCACTATTGGAATCTTGTTTTACTCGACAAGCCCTACAAGAAAAATAATATCCGGTCCCAGGTTTTTTGGACTGTCGCACCGTGTAATTGTTCTTAATATATTGTATCACAGCTAAAGTGCACGAAATGGCGACTAGAAACAGCAACAGCTGTCTCGACGATTGTACCAACAAAAAAAATTATGCATGTAAACCGCAAGCAGCAGCAGCAACAACAATACAAATCTAGTAGTTAGTTATACCAATCAATGTTTGAAACACTACAGGCAGCGAATATTACTTAATAATTTTACAAAACTTAGATAAATTTATAATCACAAACTGCAATTTACAATAAAAGAATTTTATTTGCGAATTTTTAACAAGATAAAAGCCAAAAAATCAACGGCTGCCATATTCATTTCATATATTAGTCCATATATTAGTTCATATATGATAGCTTTGCCATGCATAATCCCATACATTTCCATACATGAATTCATACATATTCATATATAGTTATATACATTAATATATTAAAAATATATGGACCATATATAATTTTTTTAGCTGGGATGTTACGAAATTAGTAAACAAATTGTCTACGCAAATATTAGTTGCTTGTAGATGTTCTGTATAATTTCTGATCCACCGCAAGCTCTTCCTCTAGGGTCCTTTGTATCATATATAGTGTAGCCATAAATTTTAAAAAGGCTTCTCGAAGTCAAATAAGTCTCAGAGACCAACATTATATCAATATTTTTTTCCGTGATGAAGTGCTCAAGTTCATTTTTATGTCGGCGAATGCCGCTTGCGTTCTAGAAACATATTTTTAACGTGTTCATGGCTTGTTAACTAAAGCTTAAAGCATTCGCAGCATTGCTTGCATCAAGCTAGTCATATTTGTTATCAAATTATTTATAGTTTGCACCAAGGCGATTAAAATTGAAGCTTGCGTTGGTATTTGTTGAATTATTAGGCGGTGAAACATTTCAAGTAAGAATAGAATTTATCTTAGCAGCTCGGCATTCGATAACTGGTTGGCTCATTTTCGCAAAAGTGGCGGAGGAAGCGTTTGCTCTTTGAACTGGAGCTAATTTAGGTTTTTGTTGCACCATGGCCTGTTTGACGAGGGAGTACACAGGACAACCTCTGTAGTTAGCCGTGTGATTACCTCCACAATTAGTGCATTTTTTTCGCTTGATCTTTTGGTTTACTACAACTAGCAGTGCCGTGCAATTTACCGCAGATAGCAGAAACTGTAGGTAATTTGCAGTAGGTTTTCGTATGGCCATATTCTTGACAATTATGGCACTGTACGGGACCTGAACGCTTACAGTCATTCGCTTGTATGTTAATCGGCGCCAGTTCAACCCGAAATAGGGGTGGGGGACCTTTTCTCTGTTAATTATATTAGTAACATTTTTTACTTTAAATCCTTGGTCGATAAGTGCACATTTTACTTCTTCGGGGTCAACATATGAATCCATGCCCTTTAGTACTATCTCAAGGCCTTTAGCAATCTTAAGTTGGCATGTGTAAAAGTTGTTTTGTTTTCTTCAAATTCACTAACAATTTTTCGGAAATCTTTTTCATCACATATTTAGATTTTAGTTTCATCAATATTACGTCGTTTAATTGGACAGTAGTTTTTTTTAGAAACGCGTTAGAATTTGGGCCTCGCCCACGCTTTACCACGGTTATATATCTGTCAATAATTGTATACACAACAATCATTTCTCATATTCCGTTTCATTAAAAATTTACGTCAAATAGCTGATGTTAATAACAATCTCTACCCCAGTAGATAGACTAGGGTGCTGATTAAGTGCGTGGCGGCACAGAAAAATATCAGTATTTTCCCCAGCTAATAAAGTCTAGTTTAATTTTTCTTCTCTTCTTTAGAAACTCACATTAATTAATAAAAATATATCATTCACTGAAAGCCCGAATAAAAAATTATTTCTGATTAAAATAATGAAAAAATAAAATAAAAATTTAACGGTTAAACAAAATAATAATACATACATACAGCTATGGACATATAAATGGCATATTTTATCATTTCTTTTTTCATATGCCATAATATCGAAAATATAATACATAAACAACAAACTTTTGGTTTTTTGCGAATGGTTACTATCAATTTTTAATATTATATAAACTTAAATTAAAATTCATTAATAAAAAAAAACAAAACTCATTCATTAAATAATGGGTGTTTTTTATTGAGGTATAGAACTTTAAGTTGGCATCACTTTTTTAACTGGCGGCCATTTTGTCAGCTGTCAAGTGATTAATATTTAGTTTGGTTTGCCATTTCATCATGAACGGGTTGACAAAAGAACAACGCTTGCAAATCGTGCAAATTTATTTCGAAAATAATGGCGAAGTTCGCGAAGTTTACCGCAAGCTCCGTCCATTTTATGGTCGACATAATCGTCCATCAGAGCAATTAATTCGGTTAACCATGGATCGTTTTCGCACTACGTTTACTCTATGTGATAATACGCATCCGCAGAGACGTCGAACAGTGCGCACCGAAGAAACAATTGCCGCTGTAGAGCAAAGTGTTGAAGAGGACCCGAATGAATCGATTCGCCACCGTGCACAGCAATTGGAGCTTTGTCCATCAACTTTATGGAAGATTTTGCGCAAAGATCTTGGCTTGCGACCTTACAAGATCCAGCTTGTGCAAGAATTAAAGCCGCGAGACCATGCAATGCGTCGTGATTTTGGCGTATGGGCCGAAAATGAGATTGATCTCGATGCTGATTTTCATCGCAAAATTTTTGGTTGAATGGCTACGTCAACAAGCAAAATTGCCGCATTTGGAGTGAAGAGAATCCACATGAGACCCTTGAGACGCCATTACATCCACAAAAACTGACTGTTTGGTGTGCTCTATGGGCTGGTGGAGTCATTGGGCCATACTTCTTCCGAAATAATGCTGGAGAGTCAGTTACCGTTAATGGAGACCGGTATAGAGCCATGATAACCGACTATTTTGTTCCCGAATTGGATGGCATGAATGTGGATGAGTTGTGGTTCCAACAAGACGGCGCTACATGCCACACAGCGCACGTCACAATCGATTTATTGAAGGAAACATTCGATGAGCGCATAATTTCGCGGAATGGACCTGTCAATTGGCCACCAAGATCGTGTAATTTGACACCATTGGATTATTTTCTTTGGGGATATGTGAAGTCGCTCGTCTACGCCAACAAACCAGAAACGTTAGGGGACTTGGAAGCCAACATTCGTGGCGTTATTGCCAACATACGGCCCCATATGCTCGAAAAAGTGGTTGAAAATTGGACCTGTAGAATTGGCTTTATTCGAGCCAGCCGCGGCGGCCACATGCCCGAAATCATATTTAAACATTAATGGCATAAAATTATCCTTCCAATAAAGCCAAATTGATGGACATTAAATGAGCTGGACACATAAACGGCACCATCCTAAAAATATTTAAAAAAAATATTATATTTCTTAAGTTTTTTGTATGTACTAACATTAGTAATTAATATTTCGTGCTGAAGCCTTTGTTTCTGATTACAGCATCACACCTTCTACTCATGCTTTCCACGAGTTTTTCACATTTTGTTTTGGGTATGGCATACCAAGCTTCCTGTGCGGCCGACCACAATTGGTCCATATTTTTATAATTTTTTTTTATAGAAATTTTAATCTTTACTTCGTTCAACGGGTTCTCAATAGGATTTAAGTCAGGGCTCTGGGCTGGCCAATCCAAAACGTCAATCTTATGCTCGCAAAAGCACTGCTTTACAACTTTGGAGGAGTGTTTGGGGTCATTGTCCTGCATGAACTTCCACTTAATTGGCATGTTTTTTCAAAATGTTTAAATATTTCAATTCAATTTTTTCATTTATTTTAACAAGCGGACCTACTCCATGCCAAGAAAATGCACCCCAAACCATAATGCTGCCACCACCGTGTTTCATTGTCTTCTGAGTGAATCGTGGATTAAACTCTTAGCCTTTTGGACGATGAACAAAGATCTTGCCATCTGGTCCCATCCTATTAATTTTTGTTCCGTCACTCCATAACACATTTTTCCAAAAATGTATATTTTTTTTGTGTTCTAGCAAAGGCTAATCGTTTTGAATTTTTTTTTTTTTTTTGAGTGGCTTTTTTTCTAGATGCGTCCAAACAAATTTGCCTCGTTTAATCTTCTTCTCACAAGCCTGCTTGATATTTCCACGTCCAAAGATTCATTACTATCACATGATATTTGGCGCGATGACTTAAATGGATCAACTTTCGCCATTCTTACTATAGCTGCATCAGTACGCTTATCTGTTTTTCGTGGCCTTAGTTTTCGAATTTTACCCTTAACCATGACACATTACTTAATTCCATTTAACACCTTTTTTCGAGAAATTTGCATTTCTCGAGCAATTTCGGCCATTTTTTTTCAAGTTTGATGCATTTTCCATATGATATGCCTTTCCTCAATTGTAGTATGTTTGCCTGATCACATTTAAAAAAAATTTTCACTACTTTAACTTTTTTTAATTACGCAAAATAAATAAATTCGCATATATGTAGGCGAGAACTAAATATGTTAAACTTATTAGTAGTAGGGAACTGCCGGTTCTGGGACAATTAAAATTGTTAAATTGTGGCTGAAATTGTTAAATTGTTGCTGAAATTGTTAAATTTGGGTAATTAAAATTTGAAAATTGTTAAATTCTTGGAAATTTGTGTTTTTTTGTTTACATAAGGAGTTTTTTGTTTATATAAGGAGTTTTTTTGTTTACATTAGGAGTTTTTTGTTTACATTAGGAGTTTTTGTTTACATTAAGTGTATGTCTGTCTGTCCGTCTGTCGGTCTGTCTGCCTGACCGTGGATGTTTGTGTGTGGAATATTTTGTGTGAATGTATTAAGGCGGTTCATAGTTTGGCGGTTTTTATGTGTGTATATACAGACGAGGAAAATCATGAAAATGATTTTTTCTAATACCAATGGTGAAATAGTGATTATTAATTTTTCCTAATGTCTACGGCAAAACATGTTTATTAATTTTTCCTAATGCCGACGGCAAAACATGAATATAATTTTTTCAAACGCCGACGG
Organism: Tachina grossa; assembly: GCA_949987645.1. Classification (NCBI taxonomy): domain Eukaryota; kingdom Metazoa; phylum Arthropoda; class Insecta; order Diptera; family Tachinidae; genus Tachina; species Tachina grossa. The sequence continues at coordinate 108,793,255 of OX465275.1, forward strand.
GAAAATGATTTTTCCTAATGACGACGGGAAAACATGATTATTATTTTTTTTTTCCTAATGCCTACGGCATGCATGATAATTTTTCCTAATGCCTACGGCAATGCATGATAATTTTTCCTAATGCCGACGGCAATACATACTTATTTTTCCTAATGCCTACGGCAATACATAATTATTTTCAAATGCCTACGGCATGCATGATAATTTTTCCTAATGCCTACGGCAATGCATGATAATTTTTCCTAATGCCGACGGCAATACATACTTATTTTTCCTAATGCCTACGGCAATACATAATTATTTTCAAATGCCGACGGCAATACATGATAATTTTTCCTAATGCCTACTGCAATACATGATTATTATTTTTTTCAAATGCCGACGGCAAAAAATGAATATAATTTTTTCAAATGCCGACGGGAAAATGATTTTTCCTAATGACGACGGGAAAACGTGAAAGTTATTTTTTCTAATGCTAATGTAGGTGTTGCTAGACTGTGGGAATTTAAGGCTGACCGTGATTTGAGTGGGCGGCGTTGTTGCCGTAATATGTAACCATAGGAATTTGTGGATGTGTCTGTCTGTCTGTGAGAATTTAGGTGAAGGTTTGATTGGCCGGGGGGCGGGGTTTAGTTGAGGTAGATCGATTGCGTGTGTAGTTGTGTGTGAATGTATGTGTATGTGTATGTGTGTGTGTGTGTGTGTATGTGTATGTTTGTAGGAATTTCAATGTGTGTATTTCTGTAGGAGCTTAAGGCTGATTGTGATTTATGAGGGGTGAGGTGTTCTAGTAATATGCAACCGGGGGAATCTGTGTGTTTGTATGTCTGTAGGAGTTTAAGGCTGACCATGATTTGGGTGGGCAGGGTTGTTGACGTAATATGTATCCATGGGGATTTGTGGATGTGTCTGTCTATAGTAGTTTAAGGCTGATCGTGATTTGAGGTGGGTGAGAATGTTGTTGAGGTAAATTGGTTATGTGTATGTATGTATATATGTATTTTTGTAAGAATTTAAGATGATTGTGATTTATTAGGGCCGAGGTGTTCTTGTAATATGTAGCCGTGAGAATCTATGTGTATAGACGTCTGTAGAAGTTTAAGACTATCTGTAATTTCAGGTAGGTGAGAGTGTTGTGTTGTTGAGATTAATCTTATATATTGTATATGTATGTATGATCATGGGAATTTGTGTATGTATATCTGAGGGAGAATTTAAGGCTCGTCATGATTTGCAAAAGGTGGGGTGTTGTTGAAATTTTCTTGGATATTTCTTATATGAATTCTGCTATGTGTGTGTATTTGAGCTGGTATTTATGTGTAGGTAGAAATAAATTGTTTTCAATATCGACATATGGTACTATAAAATACTATCATATATCTGGACTTCCCTAATCCTAGTATGCTTTTATACTTACGATTGCTTTATATTTTCTCATGCTTAAATTTGTCTCGCGTTGAAGTCAGTCTGTGTGAAATTTGTTTATATTACAGATTTTGTTTATTTAACTACATTCGTCTTCTTTGACTGAAAGAGTTATCTACACACAGAGAAAAACCAACTTGAAATCAGTAAGAACCATGCTGAATTAATAAGAACCATTAGCGAAGGTTTAGTCATATTGAAATTTCTTATTTCAATATGGACAAAATATTAATTTACAGTATTCATTTATTAAACTCATTAGTTTGTAGATATCTCAATATACATTTTCTATTATATTAAAAATTATTGAATTAATGTGATGAATTCTTATTTTTAAGCTGCAGATTTTCCCTGAGTGTATGGATTGTTTATATTTGCATTGTGCTTTAACTAAACGACGCTTCATATATTTTCATGATGTAGGTCTAATAAATACTTAAGCATTGATAAGAAATTTGATATGTATACATACATATCTACAAATTGATTTTATGTATGTATATATGTATGTATGTATGTATGTATGTACATATATATGTACATACAAATAAGTGTTCAATTCAATCTTTGAATACATTTTTTATTTTATTTTTTGTCATGTGATGTCTGTTGTTGGTGAAATTAAAAACATTTTAATTTTTATCTGCGTTTACTTAAAAGTTTGTGAGGATTTTCTGTTGTAAGTAAAACTGAATTCTTGAAGATATGTGCTTACATACTCTATAGTAATAGTAACTATAATAGAAATATTTCTTATACTTAATTTACAGTTCTTTAAAGTATAGGGTATAAAATTTTTTCTAGCTATAGCCTTCTACATTTATTTTGGAAAGCTTGCTTTGCTTTTTAAAAATGTATAAACATTTTTAAATGAAACTGATCTGGCACTCCAGCTTAGGTACTGATAGTTTTTTTTTTGTTGTTAGTTAACTTACTTATTTTTTATTTTTTATTGATAAACATTGGAAATCAAAAGGGAGTTTTATATTGTAATTATTATTTTCATAATTGTTGAAAACAAGCGCTGCTTTTTGTTTGTTTTTTGCGATGAAATCATTTGAATTACTTTTGCAACTTTACGCGTTTATAAAAATTATGTTATTTTCTATATTTCTTAATTTATAAGACTTTTAGACTTTGTCCTTTAGGGGTTATATATTCTATTATACGATTATGAATAAGAATGCAGTAAGCTGATGTATTTGCTTACTGCTTCAAATTAAAATTTTATTAAATTGAATAAAAGGAGTTTTTTTTTTCTTAAACTCTGATGCAGTTAGAAGCGCTGGAGATTCTTTCATATAACAGCTTTTTTGAAATTTTTGATACATAGTATAATATAGAATTGGATAACATTTATTTTTAATTTTTATGTTAAGAAGTACGGGTATGAGACTGAATTTAAATGTACTTTTAAATTAGTTAAATCATAATGAACAAACATATTTTATTCTTTAATAGCGATCAACAGAAAACGAACTCGTTTTCATATAATTTAGGTATACCCTATCTACGGCTCCTCTAGGATACAAGATGACTTTGTATGACGAAATTTCTGTTGCTTTATACTGATAATATGTTTACATTAATAAGATACATATACATATGTTTATTTTATGAACGGTGAGCACCTATGGCTTTTATTTAATGTTCTATATGACTTTTTTTTTTTTTTTCATTTTCTTTAATAATTTTCTCCCCATAATAGCATTCTAAATATTTCAAGGGCTCAAATGCTGTGTAGTCTTCTTCTGCAAACTTAACTAAACGTCTAACTTCTTCCAATGCTTCTTTATAAGAAGATATTTTGTTATGGTCTTCTTCTACGATACGTGCCCATCGGGCAGAGTGTACGTATTAGTTGGTCAGTCAGTCTCTATTTTTATTTATTTTTTTTTTCTTCTAATATGCCACTCCTTTTTTTAGATTTTACTACTTGGAATAGAGAATTTTTGTCTAATTTTTTGGTGGGTATATACATTAGGTATGTAGAAATTAGTTTAGATACAAAGAAATGCATGTTTAATATACAACTATTGTATCAAATCGATCTCAAATAACTCAGTTACCTCTACCAGCAATTCACCGTTGGTGTATTCATAAAGTGTTAGAAACAATGAAATATCTATGTTTTGAGAGAATTTTTCCCCTCAAGTATTTCTACATGAGGTTTGAGGGGTCAATCACTGTCGCATTCATATGTAATGATTATTCACTTAAAAAACGTCATCATCACCATCAATCATCTCCGTATACAATACATTCATGAGTTGGGTTGATCCAGATACAATTGCTGTCTCATCACCTTCTAACAGCTTTATATATTTTGCTAGTATGCATGCCTTAGCATGCTTCTATCGATAGTGACGTAAGAGTCCGAGATGTAGAGTGTTACAATTAAAAATCTTTACTATTAGAATATACCAGTTCGCTCTTTTGAATTTTTACAAAGTAGATACATATGTATGTATTTCATTGACCACAAAATCATAAAATTTCTTTGCTTACAAAATTGTATGACGTGAGGATTTTTTTTTTTTTAAATTATACATGCTTCGGCATGCTTTCATTTTTTTTTTTCTATAAATTTATGTAATACTCATACAGATACAGATATAAAGTAAGATCTGTTTACTGTACATTTTAAAATTTATGCATGCTTCAGCATGATTCTAGTTGAAGCGTATATTCATTCACTAAGTTTGTTTGATACTTATTCATACACATGTACATTCTTAAAGATTGGATATCAAAGTCCAATTTCCGAAGTTTATCTATATTTTCTAAAGATCTGATAGCTAAAGAAATAAATAGAGTGAAGATCTTCTATAATAATCCCATTTTCATATTGTAAAATTTTGCGTGCTAGCGCTTTCGATGGGAAAATATACATACAACTTTATAAAAAGTGATAATATGATGTGCTGCTGAATATTGCACTATGTTATAGTTCATTTTAAACACTGAAGTTTTAGCAATATTTCATTCCGACCAGAATTCCACTACATTTAGTTAATTATCTTTCTTAAGACTCATCATTCCTAATCAATCCTGCAAAAACAACACAAACTAGATTTTTCGTTTTAATTTTATTTTTTTTTAAATTCAACATTCATTCTTCAAATTACTTTATACTATATTAAGTAGCTTTTCCTCATTTGTTGAGTTGACTTTAATAGGAGACATTTTAATGGTACGATGAACTTTTCTATTGCATGCATTGAGTAAATCTTTATACATACCAATCCACTTATATGAACCATTAAAGCTAATTCTTTTCACATCATACCTTTCAATGATCTATTAAATCATTCTAATATTGATGCTTTCATATTAAGTAATCTTTAATCTTCTATTTATGTATGAGTTTTCCCAAGTATTTATTAAAAAATTCTTTAGAATCATCTGTTTGTAAGTTTTTTGGTACCCGTACCACTTCAAAAATATTTTCCATTGCCTTGGTTTTTAGAGTGCAGCTTTTATTTTCAGCTGTACTTTGAGAATGTGTCAATTACAGTCTTCAAAAATCAACAATTTCTATTTTCTGTAGAATAGTTCTACATTTCACCTAACTTAGCTCCATAAAACATCATATATTCCTGTCATTACATCTCTACAAGCACAAACAGTTGTTGAAATTTAATATGGACTTCGTTAACTAAATTCCTTTTTAAAGACATTGAATTGTTTCACAGATTTTTTCGAAAGTGTTGTGATCTACATCTTGCACTTTCAGCTATTTATACTAACATGTAGTTAATTTTATAATCTATATATTTAACCGTAAACTCTTCAATTTGTTTTTAATTATTTACTTTTTAGAATTGCTTTTTCAATTTTATAACTGTCTTCTTTCTCTAATTTTATTTCACGTTGTTGTTCCTCAATTTGCATTTAAATATATTCTTGAATATTAATGCTTTAAGCTATATTATTAATTTGTCTTGTATTTTATCTTCATTCAGTTTAATGTAACTATCAACAATAGTTTGTATCTAATTCATTTATGCCTTCCAATACTGATAAGTCAGTATAAATGTCTTCAGAATTGGAAGTCTATGAGTAAAATCATCGTCATCATCATTCTCAGTATTAGCATCATTAAATATGATGGTATTATCAAATATTGTTCCTTCTACTAGTTTCTTTTGGGGTACTTGTCTATATCTTGAGTGAAGGTTTCTCAGGCTTTAAACTTGTATATTTTCAACTTCTGTCTTGATTTTACTTTCTTCTTTCATAAGAATTCTTTTAATATTTTTAGAACTATTTATGAATTCTTCTGCTATAGGTTTAAATGTATCTTTTAGTTGTTCACTTGTATCTATTTCACCAGTTTTTATACTACGAAGCTTTTTCTTCAACACATTTCTTGTCAACACCAACTGTTTTAAAATTTTCTCATCCAGGCCAAATAACAGGTATCAGCAATCATATCAGCTTTTCAGGAGCTGGTCTGGTTTTCAGATCAGCTTTTCAGGACCTGGTCTGGTTTTCAGATCAGCTTATCAGGACCTGGTCTGGTTTTCAGATCAGCTTTTCAGGACCTGGTCTGGTTTTCAGATCAGCTTTTCAGGACCTGGTCTGGTTTTCAGATCAGCTTTTCAGGACCTGGTCTGGTTTTCAGATCAGCTTATCAGGACCTGGTCTGGTTTTCAGATCAGCTTATCAGGAGCTGGTCTGGTTTTCAGATCAGCTTATCAGGAGCTGGTCTGGTTATCAGATCAGCTTATCAGGAGCTGGTCTGGTTTTCAGATCAGCTTATCAGGAGCTGATCTGATTTTTAGATCAGCTTATCAGGTAACAGATCAGGCTATCAGGAGCTATTCAGATTTTCATTTCAAGATATCTGAGTTAGATTTAGTTATCAGTGTACAAGTAGCTAGCCATTTATAACATTTATATACATGAAGTTTAAAGTCAGATGAAATACGAAAAAGTAAAGTTTTATCTAGTAAAATTACTTTCTATAACGATCATCGTTTAATTCACTATCTTTGCTTATAATCAAAAATCCATATTTATCCTTTCAACATGCTTTTTATTTTTCTCACCTAACTTAAACATTAAATATACATTATGATGATCTCTTATTAAATGTTTGGTGATTCTGGTGTAAGTTTTACATAAGTAGAATGAATCAACATTCTTATCTCTCCCCATACAAAAATATGCTTCCCACACGCATCATCGTTAAATATCATATTGGAATTACTTTGGACTGAAATAACAGATTCACTATCGGTAAATTTTGTAATATATTATTATTTTAATTGATGTAATTAATTTCTTCAGATATTTATATCTGGGGTGATATAAAGATTTTGAGTATAAATAAATGTTCTCAAAATTTAAGTCCATTAGGACTTTCTAGCAAGCCAATCATAGCGTTTTTTTTTCGTAATTTGACAGGTCAACTATTGTTGCACGAATAGAATTTGATATAAAGGAACTATGATTTATTTTTGAACTATCGTTCGATGAATCATCAATATTTCGTACCAAGGTATTTTAGGTTGTTTTACTAACCGCATTTATGTAGCTAAATACATTTTATAAATATTATCTCTTATTATAAAAAAATAAACTAATACAGCTATACCATATCAGAAAATATTTTCTGAAATCGTATAGCTGCATTAGTTTATTTTTTCTATAATAAGAGATAATGATCCACACTCATAATCAAAACAGCATAAAAATATCCTTTTTTTGACTATGAGTATGCATCAATATTTATGAAATGCGTTTAGTTACAAAAATGTGGTTAGTAAAACAAAGTATATTTTAACAGCCTTATTTATAACACTTATTAGGGCTTTATAAAGACTTTTTAAGAAAAAATTTTTATAAAAAATTTGTTTTAAAAAGCCTTTCCAAAGCCTTAATAAGTATTATAAATAAGGCTGTAAGAGTTTAAAATCAGCATTTTTTATGATAATACTGATTTGAAACTCTTAAAATATTCTTTGTTTTGACTATGAGTAGGGGCCATTATCTCTTATTATAGGACAAATAAAATAATATAGCTATACGATTTCAGAAAATATTTTCTGATATCGTATAGCTACATTTTTAATTTTTCTATAATAAGAGATAATATTTATGAAATACATTTCATAAATATTGGCGCATACTCATAGTAAAAACAACCTAAAAATACCTTGGTACGAAATATTGATGAATCATCAAAATTTCATACCATCCTATATTTATGTTGTTTTACTAATCGCATTTTGTAAATAAATGCATTTCATAAATATTATCTATTATTATAGAAAGAATCAAATAGTATGGTTATATGATATTAGAAAACATGATTTCTGATATCATATAATCATACTATTTTATTTTTCTATAATAAGAGATAATGACTCATACTCATAGTCAAAACAAAGGATATTTATATGCTGTTTTGATTATGAGTATACGTCAATATTTATGAAATGCATTTAGTTATAAAATGCGGTTAGTAAAACAAAGTATATTTTAAGTGTTTAAGACCACCATTTTATGGTAATACCGGTTTTAAACACTTAAAGCATACTTTGTTTTGACTATGAGCATGAGCTGATATTTATGAAATGGATTTTATAAATATTGACTCATACCCTTAGTCAAAACAACATAAATAATTCTTGGTACGAAATATTGATGAATCATCGAACGATAGTTCAAAAATAAATCATAGTTCCTTTATATCAAATTCTATTCGTGCAACAATAGTTGACCTGTCAAATTACGAAAAAAAAACGCTATGATTGGCTTGCTAGAAAGTCCTAATGGACTTAAATTTTGAGAACATTTATTTATACTCAAAATCTTTATATCACCCCAGATATAAATATCTGAAGAAATTAATTACATCAATTAAAATAATAATATATTACAAAATTTACCGATAGTGAATCTGTTATTTCAGTCCAAAGTAATTCCAATATGATATTTAACGATGATGCGTGTGGGAAGCATATTTTTGTATGGGGAGAGATAAGAATGTTGATTCATTCTACTTATGTAAAACTTACACCAGAATCACCAAACATTTAATAAGAGATCATCATAATGTATATTTAATGTTTAAGTTAGGTGAGAAAAATAAAAAGCATGTTGAAAGGATAAATATGGATTTTTGATTATAAGCAAAGATAGTGAATTAAACGATGATCGTTATAGAAAGTAATTTTACTAGATAAAACTTTACTTTTTCGTATTTCATCTGACTTTAAACTTCATGTATATAAATGTTATAAATGGCTAGCTACTTGTACACTGATAACTAAATCTAACTCAGATATCTTGAAATGAAAATCTGAATAGCTCCTGATAGCCTGATCTGTTACCTGATAAGCTGATCTAAAAATCAGATCAGCTCCTGATAAGCTGATCTGAAAACCAGACCAGCTCCTGATAAGCTGATCTGATAACCAGACCAGCTCCTGATAAGCTGATCTGAAAACCAGACCAGCTCCTGATAAGCTGATCTGAAAACCAGACCAGGTCCTGATAAGCTGATCTGAAAACCAGACCAGGTCCTGAAAAGCTGATCTGAAAACCAGACCAGGTCCTGAAAAGCTGATCTGAAAACCAGACCAGGTCCTGAAAAGCTGATCTGAAAACCAGACCAGGTCCTGATAAGCTGATCTGAAAACCAGACCAGGTCCTGAAAAGCTGATCTGAAAACCAGACCAGCTCCTGAAAAGCTGATATGATTGCTGATACCTGTTATTTGCCCTGGATGAGAAAATTTTAAAACAGTTGGTGTTGACAAGAAATGTGTTGAAGAAAAAGCTTCGTAGTATAAAAACTGGTGAAATAGATACAAGTGAACAACTAAAAGATACATTTAAACCTATAGCAGAAGAATTCATAAATAGTTCTAAAAATATTAAAAGAATTCTTATGAAAGAAGAAAGTAAAATCAAGACAGAAGTTGAAAATATACAAGTTTAAAGCCTGAGAAACCTTCACTCAAGATATAGACAAGTACCCCAAAAGAAACTAGTAGAAGGAACAATATTTGATAATACCATCATATTTAATGATGCTAATACTGAGAATGATGATGACGATGATTTTACTCATAGACTTCCAATTCTGAAGACATTTATACTGACTTATCAGTATTGGAAGGCATAAATGAATTAGATACAAACTATTGTTGATAGTTACATTAAACTGAATGAAGATAAAATACAAGACAAATTAATAATATAGCTTAAAGCATTAATATTCAAGAATATATTTAAATGCAAATTGAGGAACAACAACGTGAAATAAAATTAGAGAAAGAAGACAGTTATAAAATTGAAAAAGCAATTCTAAAAAGTAAATAATTAAAAACAAATTGAAGAGTTTACGGTTAAATATATAGATTATAAAATTAACTACATGTTAGTATAAATAGCTGAAAGTGCAAGATGTAGATCACAACACTTTCGAAAAAATCTGTGAAACAATTCAATGTCTTTAAAAAGGAATTTAGTTAACGAAGTCCATATTAAATTTCAACAACTGTTTGTGCTTGTAGAGATGTAATGACAGGAATATATGATGTTTTATGGAGCTAAGTTAGGTGAAATGTAGAACTATTCTACAGAAAATAGAAATTGTTGATTTTTGAAGACTGTAATTGACACATTCTCAAAGTACAGCTGAAAATAAAAGCTGCACTCTAAAAACCAAGGCAATGGAAAATATTTTTGAAGTGGTACGGGTACCAAAAAACTTACAAACAGATGATTCTAAAGAATTTTTTAATAAATACTTGGGAAAACTCATACATAAATAGAAGATTAAAGATTACTTAATATGAAAGCATCAATATTAGAATGATTTAATAGATCATTGAAAGGTATGATGTGAAAAGAATTAGCTTTAATGGTTCATATAAGTGGATTGGTATGTATAAAGATTTACTCAATGCATGCAATAGAAAAGTTCATCGTACCATTAAAATGTCTCCTATTAAAGTCAACTCAACAAATGAGGAAAAGCTACTTAATATAGTATAAAGTAATTTGAAGAATGAATGTTGAATTTAAAAAAAAATAAAATTAAAACGAAAAATCTAGTTTGTGTTGTTTTTGCAGGATTGATTAGGAATGATGAGTCTTAAGAAAGATAATTAACTAAATGTAGTGGAATTCTGGTCGGAATGAAATATTGCTAAAACTTCAGTGTTTAAAATGAACTATAACATAGTGCAATATTCAGCAGCACATCATATTATCACTTTTTATAAAGTTGTATGTATATTTTCCCATCGAAAGCGCTAGCACGCAAAATTTTACAATATGAAAATGGGATTATTATAGAAGATCTTCACTCTATTTATTTCTTTAGCTATCAGATCTTTAGAAAATATAGATAAACTTCGGAAATTGGACTTTGATATCCAATCTTTAAGAATGTACATGTGTATGAATAAGTATCAAACAAACTTAGTGAATGAATATACGCTTCAACTAGAATCATGCTGAAGCATGCATAAATTTTAAAATGTACAGTAAACAGATCTTACTTTATATCTGTATCTGTATGAGTATTACATAAATTTATAGAAAAAAAAAAATGAAAGCATGCCGAAGCATGTATAATTTAAAAAAAAAAATCCTCACGTCATACAATTTTGTAAGCAAAGAAATTTTATGATTTTGTGGTCAATGAAATACATACATATGTATCTACTTTGTAAAAATTCAAAAGAGCGAACTGGTATATTCTAATAGTAAAGATTTTTAATTGTAACACTCTACATCTCGGACTCTTACGTCACTATCGATAGAAGCATGCTAAGGCATGCATACTAGCAAAATATATAAAGCTGTTAGAAGGTGATGAGACAGCAATTGTATCTGGATCAACCCAACTCATGAATGTATTGTATACGGAGATGATTGATGGTGATGATGACGTTTTTTAAGTGAATAATCATTACATATGAATGCGACAGTGATTGACCCCTCAAACCTCATGTAGAAATACTTGAGGGGAAAAATTCTCTCAAAACATAGATATTTCATTGTTTCTAACACTTTATGAATACACCAACGGTGAATTGCTGGTAGAGGTAACTGAGTTATTTGAGATCGATTTGATACAATAGTTGTATATTAAACATGCATTTCTTTGTATCTAAACTAATTTCTACATACCTAATGTATATACCCACCAAAAAATTAGACAAAAATTCTCTATTCCAAGTAGTAAAATCTAAAAAAAGGAGTGGCATATTAGAAGAAAAAAAAAATAAATAAAAATAGAGACTGACTGACCAACTAATACGTACACTCTGCCCGATGGGCACGTATCGTAGAAGAAGACCATAACAAAATATCTTCTTATAAAGAAGCATTGGAAGAAGTTAGACGTTTAGTTAAGTTTGCAGAAGAAGACTACACAGCATTTGAGCCCTTGAAATATTTAGAATGCTATTTATTATGGGGAGAAAATTATTAAAGAAAATGAAAAAAAAAAAAAAAGTCATATAGAACATTAAATAAAAGCCATAGGTGCTCACCGTTCATAAAATAAACATATGTATATGTATCTTATTAATGTAAACATATTATCAGTATAAAGCAACAGAAATTTCGTCATACAGTCATCTTGTATCCTAGAGGAGCCGTAGATAGGGTATACCTAAATTATATGAAAACGAGTTCGTTTTCTGTTGATCGCTATTAAAGAATAAAATATGTTTGTTCATTATGATTTAACTAATTTAAAAGTACATTTAAATTCAGTCTCATACCCGTACTTCTTAACATAAAAATTAAAAATAAATGTTATCCAATTCTATATTATACTATGTATCAAAAATTTCAAAAAAGCTGTTATATGAAAGAATCTCCAGCGCTTCTAACTGCATCAGAGTTTAAGAAAAAAAAAACTCCTTTTATTCAATTTAATAAAATTTTAATTTGAAGCAGTAAGCAAATACATCAGCTTACTGCATTCTTATTCATAATCGTATAATAGAATATATAACCCCTAAAGGACAAAGTCTAAAAGTCTTATAAATTAAGAAATATAGAAAATAACATAATTTTTATAAACGCGTAAAGTTGCAAAAGTAATTCAAATGATTTCATCGCAAAAAACAAACAAAAAGCAGCGCTTGTTTTCAACAATTATGAAAATAATAATTACAATATAAAACTCCCTTTTGATTTCCAATGTTTATCAATAAAAAATAAAAAATAAGTAAGTTAACTAACAACAAAAAAAAAAAAACTATCAGTACCTAAGCTGGAGTGCCAGATCAGTTTCATTTAAAAATGTTTATACATTTTTAAAAAGCAAAGCAAGCTTTCCAAAATAAATGTAGAAGGCTATAGCTAGAAAAAATTTTATACCCTATACTTTAAAAAACTGTAAATTAAGTATAAGAAATATTTCTATTATAGTTACTATTACTATAGAGTATGTAAGCACATATCTTCAAGAATTCAGTTTTACTTACAACAGAAAATCCTCACAAACTTTTAAGTAAACGCAGATAAAAATTAAAATGTTTTTAATTTCACCAACAACAGACATCACATGACAAAAAATAAAATAAAAAATGTATTCAAAGATTGAATTGAACACTTATTTGTATGTACATATATATGTACATACATACATACATACATACATATATACATACATAAAATCAATTTGTAGATATGTATGTATACATATCAAATTTCTTATCAATGCTTAAGTATTTATTAGACCTACATCATGAAAATATATGAAGCGTCGTTTAGTTAAAGCACAATGCAAATATAAACAATCCATACACTCAGGGAAAATCTGCAGCTTAAAAATAAGAATTCATCACATTAATTCAATAATTTTTAATATAATAGAAAATGTATATTGAGATATCTACAAACTAATGAGTTTAATAAATGAATACTGTAAATTAATATTTTGTCCATATTGAAATAAGAAATTTCAATATGACTAAACCTTCGCTAATGGTTCTTATTAATTCAGCATGGTTCTTACTGATTTCAAGTTGGTTTTTCTCTGTGTGTAGATAACTCTTTCAGTCAAAGAAGACGAATGTAGTTAAATAAACAAAATCTGTAATATAAACAAATTTCACACAGACTGACTTCAACGCGAGACAAATTTAAGCATGAGAAAATATAAAGCAATCGTAAGTATAAAAGCATACTAGGATTAGGGAAGTCCAGATATATGATAGTATTTTATAGTACCATATGTCGATATTGAAAACAATTTATTTCTACCTACACATAAATACCAGCTCAAATACACACACATAGCAGAATTCATATAAGAAATATCCAAGAAAATTTCAACAACACCCCACCTTTTGCAAATCATGACGAGCCTTAAATTCTCCCTCAGATATACATACACAAATTCCCATGATCATACATACATATACAATATATAAGATTAATCTCAACAACACAACACTCTCACCTACCTGAAATTACAGATAGTCTTAAACTTCTACAGACGTCTATACACATAGATTCTCACGGCTACATATTACAAGAACACCTCGGCCCTAATAAATCACAATCATCTTAAATTCTTACAAAAATACATATATACATACATACACATAACCAATTTACCTCAACAACATTCTCACCCACCTCAAATCACGATCAGCCTTAAACTACTATAGACAGACACATCCACAAATCCCCATGGATACATATTACGTCAACAACCCTGCCCACCCAAATCATGGTCAGCCTTAAACTCCTACAGACATACAAACACACAGATTCCCCCGGTTGCATATTACTAGAACACCTCACCCCTCATAAATCACAATCAGCCTTAAGCTCCTACAGAAATACACACATTGAAATTCCTACAAACATACACATACACACACACACACACACACATACACATACACATACATTCACACACAACTACACACGCAATCGATCTACCTCAACTAAACCCCGCCCCCCGGCCAATCAAACCTTCACCTAAATTCTCACAGACAGACAGACACATCCACAAATTCCTATGGTTACATATTACGGCAACAACGCCGCCCACTCAAATCACGGTCAGCCTTAAATTCCCACAGTCTAGCAACACCTACATTAGCATTAGAAAAAATAACTTTCACGTTTTCCCGTCGTCATTAGGAAAAATCATTTTCCCGTCGGCATTTGAAAAAATTATATTCATTTTTTGCCGTCGGCATTTGAAAAAAATAATAATCATGTATTGCAGTAGGCATTAGGAAAAATTATCATGTATTGCCGTCGGCATTTGAAAATAATTATGTATTGCCGTAGGCATTAGGAAAAATAAGTATGTATTGCCGTCGGCATTAGGAAAAATTATCATGCATTGCCGTAGGCATTAGGAAAAATTATCATGCATGCCGTAGGCATTTGAAAATAATTATGTATTGCCGTAGGCATTAGGAAAAATAAGTATGTATTGCCGTCGGCATTAGGAAAAATTATCATGCATTGCCGTAGGCATTAGGAAAAATTATCATGCATGCCGTAGGCATTAGGAAAAAAAAAATAATAATCATGTTTTCCCGTCGTCATTAGGAAAAATCATTTTCCCGTCGGCGTTTGAAAAAATTATATTCATGTTTTGCCGTCGGCATTAGGAAAAATTAATAAACATGTTTTGCCGTAGACATTAGGAAAAATTAATAATCACTATTTCACCATTGGTATTAGAAAAAATCATTTTCATGATTTTCCTCGTCTGTATATACACACATAAAAACCGCCAAACTATGAACCGCCTTAATACATTCACACAAAATATTCCACACACAAACATCCACGGTCAGGCAGACAGACCGACAGACGGACAGACAGACATACACTTAATGTAAACAAAAACTCCTAATGTAAACAAAAAACTCCTAATGTAAACAAAAAAACTCCTTATATAAACAAAAAGCTCCTTATGTAAACAAAAAAACACAAATTTCCAAGAATTTAACAATTTTCAAATTTTAATTACCCAAATTTAACAATTTCAGCAACAATTTAACAATTTCAGCCACAATTTAACAATTTTAATTGTCCCAGAACCGGCAGTTCCCTACTACTCTTATTGTGTTATTTATACGTCCACTTAAAAGCAGCACTGTTTTCGCAAAAAAAAAAACTTTAATTTATGCCATTTTCTTTTCTAGAAAAAAATGTTACACTTTTCAATGAAAATTCGCAATAAAATGATTTTCTGAAATATACATATTATTAGAAATTATTGTATTATCCCTTGCGAACTTAAATTTTTTTATTAAGCGAGCACTAAATTGTATTTTTTTGAATAAAAAGTTAAAATATGTTACACTTTTTCCAGAAAAGAAATTGCCATTAAACACAATTCAAGTTGTGCCATTTATACTTCCATAGCTGTATATACATACAGTGGCACAGCTGTATCTGCATACCTCCTCAAAAAAACATTTTAAGCAAAACTTAAAATTTTCTATCAACAAAAACTACATTATATCAAAGGTATTCACGTCAAAAGTTGCACTGTTGCAAAAAAATATAACAACAACCACATAGAAAATTATTTTGCACAAATGATGAAAAATTGTCAGGGTCTGAGTAAGTGCAAGATTATCAGAGTAAATTTTGCAAAGTTGTGCAACTTTTTATAGCATTGCCAATCCAAAAAAATGGACAAAAAGTACTTATAAAATCAACCATACACCAAATTAAAGCGCTAAAACACCTAAATGTTTTTCGTTTAAATGAAAAAACAAGTCTTTGAAGATATTTTCGATACAAATAAATTAATTAAAAAGTTATAAAATTAAAAAATATTTAAAAATTCTTAGCTAGAAATTATAAAGAAATCTTCAAATTCGATTTTAATATAACAAATACATAATTTTGTTATTTTCGAAAGACCTATGTGTCAAATTGTTATCAGAATTTTGTTAAATAATACCAAATTACACTGTGACACAAAAGTTGAGAAAAAAATTATTCAGGGATTCTAATGTATCAATTCTATTTTGTTGGAGTCCATGGATGACGAAAATACCGTTGGTTTTTTTAGGTCACTCCATAAAGTGATTTTATAACGGTAAATGTAGTGAAAAACGGGGTTCCTTAGATTTTCAGTCTTAAGCAGTTGTAACTTCTTTGTTTCCCAACGGATTAATTTTAACTTTTCGTTGGTTAAAAGGACCAAATATTCAAGCTTATTCTAATTGTCGGCATCGACGTCACTTTAACACAATACCAAAAAATTGGGGCTTGTGTACCCGTTGTCGAAAACAACTGACTCCTGTTGGCAGGTTTATGCTATTTTGTAGACCTTAGGGAACGGAAATAGATTGTCAGTTGCACAAAATTGTTCTTGAGAGCGAGTACACAAGCCCCAATTTTTTGGTATGGTGTTAAAGTGACGTCGATGCCGACAACTAGAATAAGGGTGATTATCTTTCAACCAAGATATAGTTTTTGTAAATCGACTAACAAATGGCTAAGTTACAGTCGTTGAAGTGTACAAAAAACCCATCAAAAAAGAATTCTTTTGTTTTCATGAGGCTATAAGTTGCTTATGATTTACCAAACCCTATAGATATTTATGATTACAAAAAAAAGGAAACTAAATTAGCTTTCCAAAATGGGTAATAACGGTAAAATCGGGATAAAAATACAAGACCTATGCAAATTTTTGTGCTTTAACTTTTTGGTTTTTTATTTAGAAATAACTTGTATTTCTTTGCTTTTTATAATCTTCGCTGTCAGTATTCCGCTTTAAAGACCAGCAGTAGTTAGAAAGCATACTGATTTTATTTTTTCCTACATAAATAACGCTGTTCAATTTTAATTATTTCCTGGTGATATGGTTCACCTTGTTCATCACTCATCTGTCCTAAATTTGCTGGAAATCTTTCCAAGTGAGCATGCAGATAGTGTAGTTTTATTGACATTTTGCAACCCATCGCATGGTAGGCAGACAGCATATTGTTTACTATTTGCTCATAATTTTCACTTTTTGTGTTTCCAAGGAAATATTAACACACTGAAACGAAGCCATTCCATGCATTTTTTTCTGCAAGTGTCATTTGTTGCATGAAATTTTCATCTGTTACTAATTTCCGTATTTGCGGTCCAATAAAGATACCTGTTGATTATAAGTTTGTTTTTATTGTGCATGCGTTCATAATATATTTTTTACCTTCTTTTAATTTTCCACTCGTTATTCGTGGAAAAACATGTTCAAGATATTTGAATGTGGGTCCATTTTTATCAAGTGCTTTCACGAATTGCTTTATCAAGCCCAAGTTTATGTGCAGCGGAGGTAAAATAATATCTATTGGATTGACTAATGGAATATTTATGCTATTTTTTTCACCAACAATAACTGCTGTACGTGGTTTCCAATCTCTCTGTATGTAATGTTTGGAGGAGTTTCGGCTGTCCCATTCACAAAAATAGCAGGGATACTTTGTGTTACCACCTTGCATTCCATTCAAAATTGATAGTACCTTCAAATCTGCTACAATCAGCCACTTGTGTGCATTGTAATCTATGACATTAAGTATTAGAGCCATACTATCATATGATTCCTTGATGTTAGTAGCGTAAGCCAACGGCACTGAAGGAAGTGATCCATCATTATGCAAAAGCACTGCTTTTAAACCTTAAAACAGAAGATAAACATACATATATTAATAAAATATAAGATTAAAATAACTTTTTATATTACTTTTTGTTGAACCATCAATAAATAATCGCCATTCTTGTGGGACATGATTATATCCCAATTGTTCAAACAATTTATTTACATCATTGCAGTAAGCCAAATCACTATTTTCAGTGCTTTCGTTGAATAGTGATCCAAAGAAACTGGTTTCCTCGGTCCTCCGAAATGTAATGTTTACATTTTTTTGCAAACAGTTCCACTGTTTTAATCTGGAACCTAGGAGCTCGGTCTGTCTTTTCGAAAATTCTAAATCGCGAACAAGGTCATGAAATTCCGCTTGGGAAACAAGGTGTTTTTTATTCAATTCTCCTTCAGGTGGGACATATTCTGATGCGGGGCTCATAGCTTGGCTTGAAGATGGTTCAAACTCAGATGAATCTAGTGATATTTCTTTAACAGATTTTGGAACAGCGTCGTTTTTCTTACGCATTACAGCCTTAATAACACTATCAACATTTGCGTATTTAATCTGTTGTCTTATTTTGAAATGATATCCTTTCGTTTTTGATAAACAGAAATAGCAATTACTTTCTCTGTGCACACGTAGTGGAAGCCAGTTGACAGGTTCGATAAACGGCAATGCAAAAGAACCACGTGGATCATTTTTCCATGATCATAGTGTTGCGTAACACGATGAACAACAAACTGATGGTATATACCATTTCCCCCGTTCTAAGCAACGACTAAAATATTCTTCATATAGGGGAATAATATGTTTTTTTACCGACACATCTATTTTATGTCGTTTATCCACAAACAATCCACATATAAAACAAAAATTGTGGCTTTTATCACACATTGTTATTGAATATATTGAAATCACTCGGACGCTTACTGTTCACTTGCAGAAATTAAATTGTGCCAGCCTTGCAACCGTAGCCCTTTATATTGCAGCATAATACAATAATGCAGGTAACCGCGAAGCGCCCGCTTTTTTTCGTGATGTGATCTGCCAAATGATGCTTATGTTTTACCAACACACGCGCACATTCTTTGAAAAACCAACAGAAAACGCAATTACATGTATATTGTTTTATCTTGGTTGTCTCTGTTGTCAATCACAAAACACCAATAAAAATCACTGTTGTTCTATTTGTTGTACATTTGTTGTAGATTCGCGGCTACCTGCATTATTGTACCATGATACTGCAGTATAGAAGCGCAATAAAAAAAGAAACGAAAAAAAAACGGAATACTGACAGCGAAGATTATAAAAAGCAGAGAAATACAAGTTATTTCTAAATAAAAACCCAAAAAGTTAAAGCACAAAAATTTGCATAGGTCTTGTATTTTTAATCCGATTTTACCGTTATTACCCATTTTGGAAAGCTAATTTAGTTTCCTTTTTTTGTAATCATAAATATCTATAACGTTTGGTAACTCATAAGCAACTTATAGCCTCATGAAAACAAAAGAATTCTTTTTTGATAGGTTTTTTGTACACTTCAACGACTGTAACTTAGCCATTTGTTAGTCGATTTACAAAAACTATATCTTGGTTGAAAGATAATATTTGGTCCTTTTAACCAACGAAAAGTTAAAATAAATCCGTTGGGAAACAAAGAAGTTACAACTGCTCAAAACTGAAAATCTAAGAAACCCCGTTTTTCACTACATTTACCGTTATAAAATCACTTTATGAAGTGACCTAAAAAACCAACGGTATTTTGGTCATCCATGGACTCCAACAAAATAGAATCGGTACATAAGAATCCCTGAATATTTTTTGTGTATCACAGTGTTATTAATATTGATATTTTTATTAGTGAATTAATTACAGAATTAATCAGCGAAGTTACAACACTTTGTTTTCTTCGTTTCTTTTAACAATTAAGAAACATACGAGTACAATATACCTATGCACATATTGTGTTGCTTTATAGACAACTAAAAAAAATGGGTTGCTCACGTCAGAAAGTGCAATTATGCATTTTTGCACAGTTGCAAGAGTTGACGTGAATACCTTTATCATATCTTCTAAAAAAATTTTGCGTTAACAAAAATGTTTGAAAACAATATATTTACTCATAATTTAAAGAAAATCAAATTTTACTGCACAGAAAAGTATACATACTCCCACTGTTGGTCAACGATACTCTTCCAAGAAAAGAACTTTACATTTGTTGCCACTATGTTGTCATGCTTCATGTCTCTCAGGTAATAATTGAAAAGGTTTGTAATCAGTCGTTCTTAATTTATAATAAGTATACTTATATAAAATGTTTTGTAATGAAAGCTCACCTTACCATCTCTAAATTTACAACAGTCTTACCATTGTCGTTTGTTCTATACTAATTATAAACATGTTAGTTAATTTGCTTATTTTTGTTCTACTTAAGACAAACTTTTTTGGTTGGTTAGTCCCAAATCACACTGTGCAAGTCTTATTGCTAAGCTGATTAGTTTCAGGGAGAGACAGACGAGGGGAACAGCAACGTTTCTTTTCCCCCCGTCTCTCTCTCTCCTAATAAACTAATCAGCTTAGCAATAAGACTTGCATAGTGTAAATAAGGACTTACTATTAAGTATATTTATTTCATTTTTAACACAAGCCAATGACTATTAATTTAGTTAATTTAATTATTATTTTTCGAACATTTGTTTCTATATTTATGATTTGAATAGGCTAAAGTTCGTATCGCTTTTTAAGCCAAATTGCATGTGATAATTATTAATGAACAAATTACACCAAAGTTAGTTGTAAATATTCTGACTACACATAGTTGAACGGAACAGCTAGCCGTTTTCGAAGTCCACTAAACCTTCATCATCAGCGTGCTTCTGTGCTAATGCAGCTCAGGGGAACAGTAACAGTTTTTAGAACTGCTAAATGAATAATAGTAAGAAATAACGTCTTAATATCCATTGCTACCGAAGAACCTTTCATTGCCACAAATTCAGAGATGAATTTATTTCTTTCACAAATCTCGACTTAACAAGCTGCATCACACCTAAAAATGATGAATATATATACAATAACAAGCATTTTAGGCTCAAAGGAAATGTAATTGCCAACTCTTGTGAAATTAACATTCTTAACAACTCAACAAAACCAATTGTAAACTTACACGGATTGCAGACAACACAACATGGACACAATTAAAAATCCTAATAACCGGATGTTTTCTACCACAACGGAAATAGGGGTTTCAGCAGTATGTGGTACTGAAACTTTACAACACCTGATAAGAGGCATTGGAGTAGAACCGATTTGCATAATCAAAAACAACATGATCACTATCAAGGTCACTTTGGTGCATCCAAGTAGCTTACCAACTAAAACAGATTAGCCACATGAGCACACCTCAGGAGATCAAAAGAATTTTTAATGCGACTAACAGTCAGGTCGAAAATCACCTGAATGAACTGGATGATCTAAGGAAAAGACTCACGGAGTCAGCCGATATACATATATCTGAACAAATCAAGTCTAAAGGCTTCGTTGACTGTAGAAATCATAGATTTAATGTAAATTTAATGTAAATGTAAACGTTTGAGCGCTTATAGAACCCTGCAAATAACGCGACTAGTCCATACATGCATGTAGGGAATATTCCATAAAGGACAAGGGCTAGTCCAAAACTAGTTCAAATGTATGGCTAAAACATGGTCGATTTAACTTTGCCATGTTCTAGGGACGGACCACATGGTCCAAATAGTTATAGGCCACTCGCATACAATTTGTAAGTGCCTAAGAAGAACGATCATAATCGTTTAAGCACGAACACTTATCGTGCAGCATTGAATGCTTAAAAATGTGTCATGTGTTTTCGACACAAACAAAAAACTTTTTTGTGCACACATACATACATGCTAGTTGCTTTGTGCCTAGCAAACGCGCATTTTTTATTTTAAATTGCGAGTTATTTGAAGTCAAACGTGAAAGTTCATATACATATGTACATATGTATGTATGTATATTTAAATTCATGGAATTCATTTTGATTCAAATGTACATATATGATACGGATTTTTAAGTACAACTCACAATGACCTCGTTTTAGTGATTATTTCTGGAAGCCAATTCATCCTACTGACACATCTCCTAGAAATAATTCGAGTCCTAGCGACATAAATGGGCAACTTCACAGTGATAATATATTAAATGATAATATATTAAACATCCATAGTCGAGAAAAAGAAACTGACGAAGAATTAGAAACACCGCAAGCTCTTCAATTTAAAACATTTCCTGAAGCTCAGAAATTTGAAACACCACAACTGCTAGCTGAAGATTTGTTTGAGAATTTAATCCAAGGAATTCCAAATTTACAATCCGAGCAGATACTTCGCCGATCAAAAAGACATAAGCCAAGAGTGTTATTTGAACAAGAGGTTCCAAGGAGGAAGAGATAAATGTTATGTATGAATTTATTCTTGTAATAAATAACTTTGATAAAAACTACTAGGTAGTTCTTATTAATTAACGTTTGTTTTATAATTACTCGAAATATATGTCAGTTTGAATTGAATAATTTTATTCATTCCTATTTGTAACTTTTTTGTGAATAAATTGTTTTAATTATAAATATAAAAATATTTAAATCTTTTTGCATAGCGGTTATAACTGCAATTTAAAAATTTCTTAGAAAAATAAAAAGCATGTGGAGGTGATGACAACCTAGGAAAGAAATTTATACAAAAATATAAAATAAATAAAAAAATTTATAAATTGAAAAAGAATAAATTTAAACTCTAAACTCGAATTGACAAAAAAGAAACCAGGTGATGTAACGAGCATAAACTACATACGCATCTTTTTAACATATTTGGTCCAACGCATTAAGAATTTATTGTAACCACATGTAAATTTCTTTGTGATACTTCAACTTCTTAATTTTTTTCATTCTCTTGGTTGTTTATTTGTAATGAGAGCTCATATATGAAACTTTTTTGCAAATGGAATATGAGAATTGTTTTGATTCATGGTATTTCAATTTGCTGAAAGATATTTTGTAATGAAAGCTTACTTTACCATCTCTAAATTTACAACAGTCTTACCATTGTCGTTTGTTCTTTACTTATTATCATATGTTAGTTAATTTGATTATTTTTGTTCTACTTAAGACAAACTTTTTTGGTATGTTACTATTAAGTATATTTATTTAATTTTTGCCACAAGCCAATGACTACTAATTTAGTTAATTTAATTATTATTTTTCGAACTTCATTTGTTTCTACATTTGTGATTGAACAGGCTAAAGTTCGTATAGCTTTTTAAGCCAAATTACATGTGATAATTATTAATGAGCAAATAACACCAAAGTCTGTTGTAAATATTCTGACTAACAACACATAGTTGAACGGAACAGCCAGCCGTTTTCGAAGGCCACTAAACCTTCATCATCAGCGTTCTTTTGTGTTTGGTCGACTGTGTGTGGTGTCAGTTAGAGCTGCAAAACTATCGATGGTACTGTCGATAGTATCGATAGTTTTATTTTAAGTGGACTATCGATATATTTTTTTCGATAGCGATACTATCGACAAAAACACTCTACTAAAAGAGAAAAAATCAAAGTCAATAAAAACGGAATGATGGCGACTGTGTAATCAAAAATGCAACATTCAAATTTCGCCGCCTGGTTTGGTAATGGTTAATATTACATATATAAATGTGAAAACAAATTAATTAGTTTTGATTTGTTTCAACATAAGATCTCAGTTTTCATCTAGTCGATGCAAATTGCATAAAAATACAATTATTATGTACCAACGGCTTTGATACATGAAGAAACTTGACGGCGTCTAAATTTGACGACTACTGGACTGTCTCCGCTCCTTACTTTTAAATAAAAGGTGACGCTAAATAAAGGGTGTCCCAACAAGAACGCAAGATTTAAATTTTAAATAAAACACAGATATTTAAAAAAACCGTGAAACTTTATTATATCGTATAGTAGACAAAGTGAGGTTATGTGTGGAACAACAAATCGGGCAGATGGCCGCCGCGGCTTTGCTGGCACACACGCGATTTTTTAATGAAATTTTCAATGGTCATTTTGCATAAATGCTGCGGCATTTCATTAATGCAGCGTCCAATTTCCTCTTTTAAGGCTTGAGTCGTCGTCGGCTTATTCGCGTAAACCATCGACTTCAAGAAAACCCAAAGAAAAAAAGTCTAATTGTGTTAAATCGCACGGTCTAGGCGGCCAATTCTGGTCTCTAAAACGCGAAATAACACGACCGGGAAATGACTGATGTAGCAATTGAATTGTGTCTCTGGCTGTATGACATGTGGCGCCATCTTGTTGAAACCACATGCCCTCCACATTCATTTCTTCAATTCTAGGCACGAAAAAACTGGTTATCATTTCACGATACCGAACACCATTGACTGTTTGCGCTTGACCTGCGTTTGAGCGACATCATCACGTACAGCTGCGACATTTTCGGTCGATCGACCTGGTTGAAGGCGCGTTGTTGTCTTAACATCACTAACAGACCCAGTTTCGGCAAATTTATCCATTAATCTCTTTACAGTTGACTCTTTTGGAGCATTATTGTGACCCACAATTGATCGCAAATTTGCGAACTGTAGCCGAAAAACTTTCACCATTTGGTAAAAACAATTTCACAATGAGAATGCGTTGTTCATTCGTGTAGCGTTCCATTTTTACTAACCTCGTACCTTCTACTAGCAAATAATAACAATTGTTCAAATGTCAAACAATGACACTTCGAATGGCTCCAAATTTAAATCTTGCGTTCTTGTTGGGACACCCTTTAGTGTGCTTCTCCTTCTGTTAAACAAATACTTTTTAACTAACTGCAATAGTTTAAGTAATGATGAGATTTTTTTTTTTTTTCATTTTATTCCTTTTTAATTTATTTGTTATTGATCCATCTATCTATCTGTTTGCTCTTTCGGTTATTTTTTTTATAGAACTGTGTATATATGTTTGTTGAATATGTGTATTAAAAACATTGGAACTAAAAGTTTTTAAAAAATCAACTTTCTTTTTACTTTATGGAATGATTAAAAAATTTAAGATTTTATATTAGAAAAATACACAATTGATAAGTTTTAGCCCTTATAGACACAGAAACTTTACTTTGCAAAGCCTTAATTCAGCAAGTAGAAAGACAGAAAGAGATAGTATTTATCACTCTGTCTTTCACAAAGCTGAATTAAGACTTTGCAAAGTAAACTTTCCGCATCTAAAAGGGGTGCTTCTAAGAATCAAAAACTATCGATAGTATCGATGGCATCAAAAAATACTATCGAAACTATCGAATGGAGCCACTATCGATAGTTTTGCAGCTCTAGTGTCAGTTGATGTAGATTTCTGCCTTATATACTCAGCCATTATTGCAAATGGAATATGTGAATTGTTTTGATTAATCTTATTTCAATTTGCTGAAAGCTTTTTTCATAATGAAAGCAGAATTTTAACATGTCTAAATTTACAACAGTCTTGCTATTGTTCTTTACTAATTATGCACATGTTAGTTAATTTTCTTATTTTAGACAAAGTTTTTTGGTTTGGTACTATTAGGTATATTTATATTATATATAAATAATTCCCCATATTGTAAATGGCGTCGTGGACGTCACATCAAGGCTAGAGTAAATATTGTCATTTGTCTACTCTTTACCTGCAACAATTGGCTCTTATTGACAATCTCTTATTAATTTCTAAGGCATTGTAAATTAATGTAGCATGTCAATAATAGTCAATTGTTGTGGACAAAGAGTAGAAAAGTCACAATTTTTACTGTCGTCTTGAAGTGACGTCGACGACGCCATTCGCAATAAGGGGAATATAATATCTACATATCGTCACCTAAAATCCAAAAGGCTGTAAGTACACTTTTTACTATTTTACAGGAGACGCAAACAACTTCATAGATTTAATACTATTTATATGTTAGGTGTCAAATTGAATAATGAATAAAATCGGTATTTTTGAACATATGTGAGTAAAATTTTAGGAAAATATGTATTTTGGTTAGTCACATCATAATCAATCAAAAAGTCTTTTTTGAATTTTTTGGTTGTTACGGCCTTTTGGATTTTATATATTTATATTTATATATATATATATATATATATATATATATATATATATATATATATATATATATATACATATATATAGATATTATATGTGTACATATGAATACTTACTTGAAATTACTTCTCATAGCATCGGTTAAGCCTGTTGCACGACATAGTTCTGGTATAAGCATAATAAATTCATTTTGGCCACCACGAATATTTTTTTCAGTAGGACGAGAAATCAACATTGGTTGCCTCTGGTCTCGAATTTCCAAATTGTAGCGCTGCATGAAGAAATAATTAAACATGCAGTTAAAATAAATTAAAATTATTCTATAAAGTAAATTTGCGGAACATGGTTGCATAAAAATAGGCGGATGTCTAAGTCTCGGTTCACACGTAAGAAAAAAGTAATTATTTGTATTTCCATCTCCGTGTTTCTTACAGCTGAATTAAGAGTTGAGCAACAGAAGTTGAAACGTGTGAACTGGGACTTAGCGTTTGTTTTAGAAAATTTCGCTGTAGTAAAACATTTGAAAAACACCTCACGTTCTTGTAACCGTGTGAACCGGGACTAAGACCATATTAACTGCATTCGTTACTTTTAGAGTAAATCACCTATTGGTATTCTAACTGCCAGTTTACAGAAACCATTTAAAAATTCTCGTCTGCCTATTTATATTGAAAACAACAACAAAGCACTTAAATTAGTTTTTGTTTTCAATATAAATAGACAGACGAGAATTTTTACATGGCTTCTATAAACTGGCAGTAAATAAAATGGAGCTGAAAAATCGTTCGTGCACCTATCATAATATTGCAAGGTAATAAAACAATTAAATAACTAATAGTTCTTTTCACCAAAAAACCGACTTCAATGCAAAGATCTGATAGAAGAAGATAGGTTAGGTTAGGTTAGCAGGCTGCTGGTAAGGAAGGGGAAAATTTAGAGTCCAGCTTACTTGGGCCCAAGATAGGGTTTGCACAGCGATTATAATCGTAATCATAACGATTAATCACACCTTTTAATCGTAATCGATCCCATTAATTGCTCGATTACGATTAAAAATGTTTCCCTTTTTTAAGCAAAGAATTTATGCCAAATTTGCAAAGGGCACAAATCAACTCATAAATAATTTAAATTTTTAGTACAAAATATATACATTTGATATAAACATTGGCCTTTTTCCTACACCTCAATACAATAAAAGTATTATAAGAAAAAACGATAATTAAAATCCAAGTTAAATTTATTATTTTATTTTATTATATCCCAATTTTATTTAAAAAACGTGGCAATATCTCTAAAACTTCATTACGATTGATACAAATATTTTTCATTCGGTTGGCAGACAGGTGCAGTTTGTTTTATCTTGGAACCTCGCATTATTACAATTTTTTTTAGAAATATTAAAAAAAAAATTATAGTTATAAGTGGGTGTCCGCACCTGGTCAATTTATAATAATGAATGAACGACTTCGTATAAAAAAAATGTATAAAAAATACTGTTTTTATATTAACTTGTTCGTTCATTCATACATAAATTCATAAGTTGTGTATACAAAATTAAATAAAGAATAAATTAAGAAAGTAGAAATATACTTTGTTCTATAAAAAGTTTTCTATAAAAAGATTGATTTCCCCATAATTCGTATTGTTTTTGATACTCATAAGTTCTGATTTACCAGCTTCATTTTACATGCTTTACAATTTTCTCAAAATAAAAATATAATTTAATTGAAAAATTAAATTAAAACGTGAACTCAAGACAAAATACTTAAATTTCTTTAGCTAAACCCATAAAGTTTGACTAAAACTTATGAAGCAATTTATTTTGGTTTTAGAAAAAATTATAACAATATATTTTATTGATTAATCGAGATAAACCGATAATCGCGATTAATTGCATATTTTTTAATCGTAATCGCGATTATGGAAATCTGCGATTTGCAAACCATAGTCCAATACAATGATCCCTTTGTGATACCTGTGTGCTGAAGAGAAGTTAGTAAGAGAGGGTGATAGGGAAGGGATAGTGATAGTGAAGTATGAAGATGAAGGAAAAGATAGAGGAAAGCTTCCTTCTTTTACAACTTTGTTTTTTTGCACGCTTTTTAATAATGCAGTGTTGCAGCGCCTTCAAAAAATGAGGCGTATTAAATTTTGAAGCTGTGTTTAGTAGCCATTTTTATTGCTTGCTTCGCCTATGATTCTGCTACACAATACCGACGAAGGAGGGCGCACTGATGTTATATTAGGATTAGCATCTGCCGAATTCGGTATAGTTCAGTGACCAGTGACTATGCCTTCATCACTTGAACTTTCCATCAGAAAAATACGTGGTGTGGTTATTTTAATTACCACACAACGCTGAAGTAGTTAGCAAATTTTAATGTGCGTGCCTCCGCTTATTTTTTAAATGCAATATTGTGTGTTTTTCAGAGCTCAGGATGCATGTCTTGTAAAAATTAAAATAAAATATTAAATTTTAATAGGCGTGACTCCGTTCACTTTTTAAATGGAAGCTTGCGTCTATTTTAGAGATCAAGGTGTGTGTTTAGTAAAAATCGGTTAAGTAGAACCGCGTGAAATATGATAACAAATTTTAATAAATAAATATTATAATAAATTTTTCAAATTGTGTAATTACAAGAACCAAAGGTGTTTTATAGGTTTCGCAGCAATCAAATAAGTAGAATATCATAAAATTAAATAAAAAATTGTGGGCGTGTCCCCGAACACTTTCTGCAATGGGACCAATGGGAAGCTATATTGAAATGTAATTTATGTCATTTAATTTGTTTTTGTATAATAAAATAGTTTTTATGTTAGTTCAATAAAATTGTTAAACTCAATAGGTTATGTGCCCAACAGAGCTTAAAAATATTAATTAAAATTAAAATTAATTAAAATTAAAATTAATTAAATTTTTTTAAGTCGAAAACATTTTTTTTAAGTCAAGAAAATTTTTAAAATCTTTTCAAAAAAATATCGAAGGACTTTTTCATAAGCTATAATGGAATTTTCAATAACAATTAAGCTACTATCTGGTGAGATAAAAAAAGTTCTCCTTGAATTTCATGAAGGCGCTCTGGGGGCTAATTACCGCACTCGTTATCGAACGAAATTACGAAATACTTCCATATAAACTGTATTGAAATATTTCGTAATTTCGTTCGATAACGAGTGCCGTAATTTGCCTCCTGGATATTGTTGAAGGAAAATTAACTAAGACAGCAACAATTACCAATAATGCAACAGAACAGCAGATAAAAAATTACAAAAAAAGTGGATTTTTATCGTAAAGCTAATAGCTGTGCAAAAAGTCTTATAACCAGTACTATAACAGATGAAATTTATTTGAAGATAATGGATGAAGATTCTGCTTATGAGATGTGGGAGGCGTTAGATAACAATTCGAGGCAACATCTAAGGATCAGTTGTATGCGATGTGGAACGAATTATATTCATTTGAACGGAGCGATATTGATGATGTTTCAACTCATGTTTCCAAATTGAAAAAGTTATGGTCGGAAATAAACAATGGATAGCGAATAAAACGAGAAAATTCATTGCCAGATTTGTTATTAATATGCAAAATTTTAAACATATTACCAAGTTCTTATGAGATGTTCAAATCAAGCTGGATGATGTTGACACGGGAAAATGACAAATCTCTAGAAGAACTAATTATGAAGTTATGCTTGTATGAAATAAATTTTAATAAAGGAAACAATGGTGATACTGGTGTAAATAATCAAGAAGCTTTGATCCTAAATAAAGGGTATCCCAACAAGAACGCAAGATTTAAATTTTAAATAAAACACAGATATTTAAAAAAAATCGTGAAACTTTATTATATAGTAAAGTAGACAAAATGAGGTTATGTGTGGAACAACAAATCGGGCAGATGGCCGCCGCGGCTTTGCTGGCACACACGCGATCTTTTAATAAAATTTTCAATGGCCGTTTAGCATAAATGCTGCGGTATTTCATTAATGCAGCGTCCAATTTCCTCTTTTAAGGCTTGAGTCGTCGTCGGCTTATTCGCGTAAACCATCGACTTCAAAAAATCCCAAAGAAAAAAGTCTAATGATGTTAAATTGCACGATCTAGGCGGCCAATTCTGGTCTTTAAAACGCGAAATAACACGACCGGGAAATGACTGATGTAGCAATTGAATTGTGTCTCTGGCTGTATGACATGTGGCGCCATCTTGTTGAAACCACATGTCCTCCACATTAATTTCTTCAATTCTAGGCACGAAAAAACTGGTTATCATTTCACGATACCGAACACTATTGACTGTTTGCGCTTGACCTGCGTTTGAGCGACATCATCACGTACAGCTGCGACATTTTCGGTGGATCAAACTGGTCGAAGGCGCGTTGTTGTCTTTACATCACTAACAGACCCAGTTTCGGCAAATTTATCCATTAATCTCTTTACAGTTGACTCTTTTGGAGCATTATTGTGACCCACAATTGATCGCAAATTTGCGAACTGTAGCCGCAAAACTTTCACCATTTGGTAAAAACAATCTCACAATGAGAATGCGTTGTTCATTCGTGTAGCGCGCCATTTTTACTAACCTCGTACCTTCTACTAGAAAACAATAACAATTGTTCAAATGTCAAACAATGACACTTCGAATGGCACCAAATTTAAATCTTGCGTTCTTGTTAGGACACCCTTTAAAAAAAGGAATAAAAGGTAAGCAAATAAACAAATTTAAAAATAAACAATATATTTGCTACTATTGCAAAAAGAAAGGACATTGGCTAAAAGAATATCAAAAGTGGATCGCAGATGGTTGCCCAAACAATTCAAAACCCAAAAGAATTATACATCCTAATATAGCATTGAATATTGTATCCAATGAAATAAATATAGCTGAGTCCAATAAAGACTGATGGGTTGATAATGGAGCCACGAGAAATGTTACAAATTCTTGTGAATATTTTATCAATTATACAAAATTTGATAAAGCTTATAGCATTCAATCTGCTGGTAAAGAAGTGTTAGAAGCTATTGGTAAATGTACTGTGGAGTTCTCATCAAAATCTAAAAAAACAAGGTCATACTATATAAATATTGCTAAGTGATAAAGGAGGAGAATTTGTAAATCCTCAAATAAAGAAAATATTATCAAGTAACGGAATTGTTCAAAAGTTGATTGCTCTATACACTCCCCAAAATGGTGGAGCCGAAAGGGAAAATAGAACAATTGTTGAAATGGCTAGGACCTTCAAGTATTCAAATCCTGAAGTTGTATTTTCTGATAAATTGTGGACTGAATTATTGAAGTCCGCAACTGGTAAATCACCTGTTGCAGATTTCAGTACTTTTGAACTGTGGTTTAATAAAAACCAAGAATTCATCATTTGCGTATAATTGGTTCTACTTGCTATGTCCATGTTCCAAGCCAAAAACGTAGAAAAATGGATATAAAATCAATAAAAGGATATCTCGATGGTTACGATGGAGACGAAAGGTACAGAATATATATTGAAGAAGATAAAAAAGTTTAAATTTCAAGAGACGTTACGTTTAATGAAACAGTTAGTCAGCAAGGTCGAATCAGGCATTATGGTGTGTTTAACTCAAGAAATACTAACTCAAACATAAAGGAAAAATAAAGAAAAGTAACCATAAAATTAAAACGCGATGAAGTGGAAGAATCTAATTTTGAAGATTATAGAGAAAGTGATACTGAAGACTTCGTAGGATTCGAAGAAGTAGAAAAATTAATTGAAGGTGAAGCTGACAATCAAAATAATGGTAAAGACAATGCGATTGAAGATGCCAAATTGCAACATACTAACAAGCGTGAAAGACAAGAAGCCGATGATATGGTTATCGAAAATGGAACAAAAGTGAAACGTTTAAGGAATCGAACAATTTTGATTGCAAATACATCTCAGATATTTTCTGATGTCATCGCAAGATTTCGCTAATCAAATTTCTATTCCAACAACTTATGAAGAAGCTATTGAAAGTAATCATAAGTATGAGTGGAAGAAAGCTATGCAGGTGGAAATAGGTGCGTTAAAGGGAAATAACACCTGGTTACTTACAGAATTTCCAAAAGAAAAAAAAGCACTTCCATGCAAGTGGGTTTATAAAATAAAAACTAACGCAGATGGATCCATTGAAAACTACAAAGCAAGACTTGCAATTAAAGGTTATAAACAAAAATATGGCGTAGACTACGAACAAACTTTTAGTCCTGTTGCCAGAATGTCAACAATTAGATAACTTCTGAGTGTAGTTGCAACTGAAGGTTTACACCTAGCACAATTTGATGTGTCAACAGCTTTTTTGTATGTTGAACTACAAGAAACAATTTTTATGAATAAACCAGAAGGTTTAGTGATGGCACGAAAAGAGTTTGCCGCCTCAATAAAAGTTTATACGGTTTAGAGCAAGCACCCAGATGTTGGCATACCCGTATGGACACCTTTCTGGAAAATCTTGGATTAAAGCCAAGTGCTGCAGACAGTTGTCTTTATATAAGGGAAAAGAATGGAGCGAAGTTGATTCTAGCTCTCTACGTGGACGAGGGCTTAGTTGCAGCTTCTGATGTTACGAGAAAAAAATGAATTTTGAAAAGAATTGAAAATGGAATTTAAAATTGTTGTAAAAGATGCAACATTTTTCCTTGGTCTTGAAATAGAGAGAGATAACAATCACATAAAAATTCATCAAAAAGCATATGCCACAAGAATTCTCGAAAGATTAAAATTTTCTGAATGCCGCCCAGTATCAACACCAATGGAAAAGTCAGGAAGTGCAATGAATTCAGGGAAAGTTACTAATGAATTCCCATATCGTCAAGCAGTGGGTGCTCTCATGTACCTCATGTTGGGAACGAGGCCTGACTTGGCATATAGTGTTGGATTTTTATCAAGATCCTTAAAAAATCCAATTACAGAGGTCATTTAAAAAGTGAAACGAGTTTTCAGATACATTGCTGGAACTTTAAATATTGGTATAATTTACAAAAGGCAAGGCTCAGTCAAGCTGAGCTGCTATAGTGATGCTGATTTTGGAGGTTGTGTAACTACAGGTCGGTCCACTTCTGGAGTAGTTGTTACTTATGGTAGAGGAGCAATTTCTTGGATAAGCCAGAGACAAGCTATGGTGTCAACTTCAACAACAGAGGCAGAAATTGTAGCTGCAAGCGAAGCTACAAAAGAAATAATTTGGCTAAGGATCTTAACAACTTTAACGAAGTGCCTATTATTCAAATTGATAATACTGCAGCAATGTGTTTAGCGCGAAATCCCGAGTTTCATAAGCGGACCAAACATATTCTATTAAAACACTTTTTTATCAGAGAGAAGGTTGCTGAGAGTCAATTAAAAGTACTGAATATCAAGCTGCAGATATCATGACAAAACCATTAGCTAAGTCTCGACTACAGTTTTTATGTAACTGTTTCAATATTATTTAAATAAAAATTCAGAAGTGCGACTTTGACCCGCACACGAAGCGTTCCGTACGGACACTATATATGTAATTCAATACGAACTTTAGCCTATATAATAAATCCTCACAAAAACATCAATGTGAAAAAAGCAGGGACCGTAACTGTTATGCATTTTATAATAAAAATCAGAATATACTAGTTATTTTTTTATTTTTATTTTTTTGGGCAGAAATAATCGTTATTTTCTGATTTTTATTTTTTTGAGCAGAAATAAAAATCAATTTCTGATTTTTATTTTTTTGAGCAGAAATAAAAATCATTTTCTGATTTTTATTTTTTTAAGCAGAAATAAAAATCAATTTCTGATTTTTATTTTTCTGAGCAGAAATAATTGTTTTCTGATTTTTATTTTTTTGAGCAGAAATAAAAATCAATTTCTTATTTTTTCATTATATGTAACAAATAATTTTTATATGCACATGTTGTAAATTGTACATACATACATACGTATGTATGTACATACATATATAGCTACTACAACGAGATCAACCTGTTGATATTCCGCTAACGATAAATATAAGGTGGACACCAAAAAGGGTCGTATTAGTCTTTTTTATCACTTTCATGATATGGGTATCAAATGAAAGGGATTTTTGAGAAGCTGACCAAAAATGCGATAGAAAAATGGCGGAGGCGCCAAAAAGTGGACATTACTGTCGATTTATCACTTTCATGATATGGGTATCAAGTCAAAGGGATTTTTGAGATGACCAAAAATGTTATGGAAAAATGGCGGAGGCGCCAAAAAGTGGACATTACTGTCCATTTATCACTTTCATGATATGGGTATCAAATGAAAGGGATTTTTGAAAAGATGACCAAAAATGCTATGGAAAAATGGCGGAGGCGCCAAAAAGTGGACATTACTGTCCATTTATCACTTTCATGATATGGGTATCAAAAAAAAAGTAATTTTATTTTTTTATTGCACATCAGTGCGCTTTTATGAATCAAGAGAGTATGAGTATGAACTTTGCATACTGTAAAGGAAATATTAACACATACATGTATGAAAATGTATGAATGTATATAATCATATATGCGCATATACCCTCATTTTTCGGATCCAAACAATATATGGGATATCATATATCGTCGCCTTTCTGCTTAAACCCCGAACTCATTTTTCAGAAAACGAAAAAAATTAATCTTTGTAAATATGTGTTGAAAAAAAATTTTCTTTTACAAAACATGTCTTTGCGACCCTTTGGAGGGTGTAGAACCTTTTTTGGGAAATTTTTTTTATTTTATATTTCCAACTTTAGATATGAAAATCATTCGTTTTTCATGCAAATGTCATTTTGTATGGAGCTTACGAGGTTTTGGAAATGGCTTTAATTTTAGTTTTTTCATACAAAGTTGTCAAGAAGAGAATGCACTCGGGTGGAAAATGTTATTTTCTATCGTTAAAACCAAAAAAGTCAATTTTGAAAAATGGCGCTAACGTGGTTTGAGAATAAAGACGACGATATGCTCCATACATATTTTTTTAGCTGCCCAGCTAAAAAAATTATATATGGTCCATATATTTTTAATATATGAATGAATATAACTATATATGAATTCATGTATGGAAATGTATGGGTTTATGCATGACAAAACTATCATATATGAACTAATATATATACTAATATATGAAATGTTTTATAATATATGAGCTCATATATGGAAAATTAATTATGATGCTCATCATGCATTCCTATATAGAAATAAGATTTAATATATAAAGCCGTATAAGAATATATGCATACATGATATCTCACATAAGATCGTTTTTATAATCAAAAAAGCTTGGATTTTATCACTGGTGAATTGGAAATCTATTAGAAAATACATTCGGTATGCAAAGTTTATATCGTACAATCAACGTTTAAAAAAGAATAACTTTTGTTACAAAAAAACCCATTCTTGTATGATTTTATACATTTTGGATCAAATAATCAAAAGTATAATTCATTTATTAATTTTATCGGAAATAACAGAATTCTCTAGACAAGAAACAAAAAAACAAAAACTATTGTTAGACGGATTATTTTTTAATTTATAATTAACTGCATTAATTTTTAATATGATTTCTTAAATTTGATCATTTTTATGTTTTTTAAATAATTGATTCACATTTTGACTTAAAATGAGGAATGAAATGACTTTTAGTTCTTTTTTCATTATTTGTCCAAACAAATGTTGCATTAAATACAACCTTCCTGTTCAAAATCAAAATAAAAAAAAAGTAATTTCCCAGCTAAAAAAATTATACATATAAGGTCCATATATTTTTAATATATGAATGTATATAACTATATATGAGTATGTATGAATTCCTGTATGGAAATATATGGGATTATACATGGCAAAACGTTTATATATGAATTAATATATGGACTAATATATAAAATGTATTACAATATATGAGCTCATATATGGAAATTAAATATGAAGCTCTCATATGTGAATCCATTTATAGAAATAAGATGTAATATATGGAGCCATATAAAAATGTATGCATACATAATATCTAACAAAAGATCGCATTTGCAATCAAAAAAAAACTTGCATTTTATTAATTCGATCTTTTTCCATCTTTTTTTATCACTGGTGAATTGGAAGTCTGTTAGAAAATATATATGTACGCATATGCAAAGTTTATATGCGTAGAGCCTCAGGGTCTTATGCAAAAAACTTAATAAAGCTTTGCCAAGCAATGTTAAGTAAAGTTGTATTCTAAAAAAATTATTGTATAAAAATTCTAAAGTAGGCACCCACGTTTGTTAAGACTACTTTAAGTTGATATTTCCAAAATGTGTGTTTTGTACCTCAAATATTTTTATTAATATAGCACATACTGATTCATGTTACATCTGAAAATGAAGCTAGAAGCAAATACTATAAATATATAAAGATGTTCCACGTAGAACATTAAATGAAAACTAAAATTGTTTGCGTTTATAGATGCTGTGGGGGAAGTAACAAGGGAAAAATATATTGTTTGTTATTTGAACGAAACCACAAAAGAGCACAAAATTTTTGAGCATGCACACTTATATAAATATGTATAAAAATATGAAATAACTAAAAGAAGTTTCTTGTTTTGATACATTCATGTGCAAATAAATCACGGAAATCAAATGCGACCGATTGTGTTATTGTAGGGTAAAAATATATACGTGTTTTATTGTTGTAAAATTAAAAATAAGTTGATTCGCACCGAACTATAATTATTTTATTTAGAAATTTCAATTATATATATATATATATATATATATATATATATATATAGTATATATATATATGTATATATATATATAAAGGGTGTTTTTTATTGAGGTATAGAACTTTAAGTTGGCATCACTTTTTTAACTGGCGGCCATTTTGTCAGCTGTCAAGTGATTAATATTTAGTTTGGTTTGCCATTTCATCATGAACAGGTTGACAAAAGAACAACGCTTGCAAATCGTGCAAATTTATTTCGAAAATAATGGTTCAGTTCGCGAAGTTTACCGCAAGCTCCGTCCATTTTATGGTCGACATAATCCTCCATCAGAGCAATTAATTCGGTTAACCATGGATCGTTTTCGCACTACGTTTACTCTATGTGATAATACGCATCCGCAGAGACGTCGAACAGTGCGCACCGAAGAAACAATTGCCGCTGTAGAGCAAAGTGTTGAAGAGGACCCGAATGAATCGATTCGCCACCGTGCACAGCAATTGGAGCCGACTAACCGACTATTTTGTTCCCGAATTGGATGGCATGAATGTGGATGAGTTGTGGTTCCAACAAGACGGCGCTACATGCCACACAGCGCACGTCACAATCGATTTATTGAAGGAAACATTCGATGAGCGCATAATTTCGCGGAATGGACCTGTCAATTGGCCACCAAGATCGTGTAATTTGACACCATTGGATTATTTTCTTTGGGGATATGTGAAGTCGCTCGTCTACGCCAACAAACCAGAAACGTTAGGGGACTTGGAAGCCAACATTCGTGGCGTTATTGCCAACATACGGCCCCATATGCTCGAAAAAGTGGTTGAAAATTGGACCTGTAGAATTGGCTTTATTCGAGCCAGCCGCGGCGGCCACATGCCCGAAATTATATTTAAACATTAATGGCATAAAATTATCCTTCCAACAAAGCCAAATTGATGGACATTAAAACGATTTTCTTGTGTTTTATTTCAATTCAAAGTTCTATACCTCTTAAAAAAACACCCTTTATATATATGTATATGTATAAAATAAATAAAACGTGAGCTTACTTACATAAGTTTGCAAACCATGATTATTTATTTTTGTTTAAAAAAGAATAGGTTTTATTTATTGCTTTAAAATTTTGAGTTTTTCAGTGCTTGTTGATTTGAATTTATGTTTCCCACGACGAATGTTTTCGTAGCAGTGTAAGAACTAATAAATTAAGCATCTCCATCCTGTGTTTAAAGCATACATACGTAGCTCTCGTCAAACCAAAAGGAATATATTGTATTTTTGGTACAATTTACGCATTGTTCAGCAATAGTTTTTTTTATGTTTTTTATTTCTTTAGAATTAGTAAAAACATTTTCGAAAACTTTTATGTGAATCTTACACACTGCAAAAAATAAGTCTGATGGAGCACACAAACTTCCAAAATCTGTTTCTTTATCATAATTTTTAGCGTGAACAAACATTTCTGAAGGATATGACAAAACTTGTGCTGGTTCAATTATATCCACACGACATTTAGCGCAAGTAATTCGTTGAGCTATATAACCAACAAAATATCGGCTTGATGTTTTAACTCTATTGGAACATTATTAGAGTTAAAACAATCTGCATCTTCATTAAAATAATCTTAATTTTCATCGAATATGTTTGTTACATTAACGTCAGGTGTGCGACTACTTTCTGCTGTACTTCCACTTCTTTGAGTATCTTCTAAAATTGTTTGAACTCAATAGGTAAAAATATCGCATCGTCGTTTGCACAATTTGAAGAGGTACTAAATTGCGTTATTTTAAGAGATAGCAGTTTAGCTACTGCGACATTTAATTCATAGACCAAAGGATTTTTGCAGTGTCCGCCCTTGGCACGTATATATGAAAACAAGTTTTCCAATGGATCTTGATTAAAATGGCTCGTTAAAATGCATATCAAATTTGAGTTTTCCGCAAACAATTCTGACGATAACGATAAAATAGCTCTCGTAGTTTGAATTAGGCCATCGATTGAAAATATTTTATTTCCTGCGTATTCAACCTGTTTCATATAGGTAATTAGCTCTTCGAGTAATTGCCAAGTTGTGCTTTGCGGCTTCAGGCCACGCTTCAGGGGCTTTGCATCGTTAAAATACATGCTGTTTAAGCAATCAAAATAGCTATCGAGTTTTTTTTATAAAAGAGCACGTTGAAGTGGCTATTGCTGCGGAACTTCGTGTAAACTGGCGATTTTCATTTACAGATTGGATTGCAGCAGCTACTGAATTGCTCAAAGTTTGGACAGCTAGGCCAACACGCATCTTCTGAAAATTATTTGGGTTTATGTGCACCGTTGTTAATTTTGTCATTTTGGTTACTTTTCCATACTCCAACTAGAATATTTTTCTAACATGCGGTGTTTTAAAATCAGCTTTGATGAAAGCATTTCTTATGGATTCGAAAATATGGGGTACGTCTTACATCAAGTAAATTTTTGCATTTTTATAAAAAAAATAAGGTTTTTCACAAGATCCGCCTAGCATATCATAGCATTTTCTATTATTGGGTCCTTGATCACACGTAAGCCCACGCACATTTAGTCGCATTTCTCTTAAAATGTCCAAGTTTGACTTTACAAGTTTTTTTAGTACATCACCTTTTATTGAACTGGAAGTAACAAAATAATTTAAAACGAACTTCCAATTTTTTACAACTCCTCTTATCATAAAAACGCAAACTTGGGACCCCATTTGATTCACTCGTTCATATTCTAAATCGACAACTCCATCTATAACATCTGCACATTTATTATAAGTAAAATAGTAAAATTTTGTCTTATAGATACTTCATCAAAAATTAAAATGCATTATTTTTCAAAAAGTTGCATCTTTTTAACAGTTTCTGTGAGCTCATTGCATATACATGAATTGTTACCTGGCTGCAAATTTTTAATGCTACTCCATTTACTAAGGGATGAAGGATTCGGAAGGTTCAATTTCAATATATTTCTTAAGAACAAGTATGTGGAGGTTGATCTATAAAAAAGCTTATCTCATGCTCTTCCCAAAGCGCATTTGTCCCTCTATTTATCTTTAGGAGCATTTTGCAAAAAGTTTTTTCGTTTGGATTTATATTTAAATTATCAACTTCGGCTTCAATAGATTTCTTCATCATTATTTTGCTTTCTAACGTTTTTAAGTTTATCTTGCGAAACAGTCTTAAGTTTTTTAAACATTGTAAAATATTTCTTTCTATAAAACTCTTCATTTCTACAACTTTTATAACAATTTGTGCAAAACGATGGTGATTCCGATCTTTTGCGCTTAAGAGGCGGACATCTAAACAAGGGTAAGGCAACATCCTCACTTAATAAACACTTTTCTATACCCGAGTCATCAGTCATATTTAAGGTTGGTACTGCGTCGCGCTTCAAGTATTTCTTTCCTATATTTTCCGACGAAAAGTGTCTTTCACATATATATAATGTCCGCGATTTTTCCAAAAAGCTTTCGTCAAAGTTGCACTTTTCTATCCACGCTTTAAGTAATATGTCATTGCAATATGGGAAACGAAAGATTTTTAGTTAATTTTAATTACTATTCGAACTCCATTTGTTTCTAATTATATTTGTGATTTGAACGGGCTAAAGTTCGTATCGCTTTTTAAGCCAAATTACATGTGATAATTATTAGTGAACAAATAACACCAAAGTCTGTTGTAAATATTCTGACTAACAACACATAGTTGAACGGAACAGCCAGCCGTTTTCGAAGGCCACTAAACCTTCATCATCAGCGTTCTTTTGTGTTTGGTCCACTGTGTGTGGTGTCAGTTGATGTAGATTTCTGCTTTATATACTTAGCATTTTATTGCAAATGGAATATGTGAATTGTTTTGATTCATCGTATTTCAATTTGCTGAAAGCTTTTTTGTATTGTAAGCTCAATTTTACCATCACTATATTTACAACAGTCTTACCATTGTCGTTTTGTTCTTTTTACTAATTATACACATGTTACTTAATTTGCTTATTTTTGGTTCTACTTAAGACAAACTTTTTTGGTTTGTTACTATTAAGTATATTTTTATTTAACTTTTGCCACAGGCCCATGGCTATTAATTTTTAGTTAATTTTAATTACTATTCGAACTCCATTTGTTTCTATATTTGTGATTTGAACGGGCTAAAGTTCGTATCGCTTTTTAAGCCAAATTACATGTGATAATTATTAGTGAACAAATAACACCAAAGTCTGTTGTAAATATTCTAAATATTTTTAAATAATTGATTTACCTTTTGACTTAAAATGAGGAATGAAATGACTAAGTTCGATATTCATTATTTGTCCAAACAAATGTTTCATTAAATACAACCTCCCTATTCAAAATCTAAAAAAAGTAATTTTAGTAATTTAATTTATTGCACTGCAGTGAGCTTTTGTGAATCAAGAGAGTATGAATATGAACTTTGCATACTGTACAGCGAATATTTACACATACATGTATGAAAATGTATGAATATATACAATCATATATGCCCATATACCCTCATTTTTCGGATCCGAACCATATATGGGATATCATATATGCTCCATCAAAGAATATATCATATAGAATGCGCATCTCATACAAGCTAAAATTTTCTATGACGGGTATTTCCAGTACTACCCGTTCAGAGTACGCACTCTCATTTCTTTCTGCAGTGTATTCTACGCTCGCGTTGCCGTTGTGATATTAAAGTATCACTTTTGACCCCTTTTCGTGCCAATGAAACTTTTTATGACCCTTCCCAGCTAAAAAAAATATAAATGGAGCATATATGATATCCCATATATGGTTCGGATCCGAAAAATGAGGGTATATGGCCATATATGATAATATATATTCATACATTTTCATACATGAATGTGTATTCCCTATATAGTATGCAAAGTTCATATATTGATTCAAAAAGCTGTGCAATAAATTAAATTATTAAAATAATTTTTTTTGTAAGATTTGGTACAGAAAGGTTGTGTTTAGTGAAACATTTGTTCGAACAAAATAATTCAAAACGCACTATGACATTTCATTCGACATTTTAAGAGAAAATGTGAATCGATTATTAAAAAACACAAGACACACATTTGTACACGACAAATAATTTAAGAAATCAAATTAAAAACTAATGCTATATGCTATATAAAAGAAAAATTAATCCGTTTTGATACTAGCGCTAGTTTTTGATATTATTTTTTGGTAGTTAATTATATGAATTTTGTTTCTTAAAAGTATCTGAGAATTCCGATAATTTTTATAAAATTAATGACTGAATTATCTTTTTGATTATTTGATTTATTAAATAGGCCCACAATATATAAAATCCTACAAGAATGATTTTTTTGTTGCACGA
The DNA here is from genome assembly GCA_949987645.1 of Tachina grossa. NCBI lineage: Eukaryota > Metazoa > Arthropoda > Insecta > Diptera > Tachinidae > Tachina > Tachina grossa. The sequence goes on from OX465275.1 coordinate 108,835,441, forward strand.
GTTTTTATTTTTTAAATCTTGAGGGTCTACGCATATAAAATTTATATATTAAATATTTTCTAATAAACTTCCAATTCACGAGTGATTAAAAAGAGAGAAAAAGATCGAATTAATAAATGCAAGCTTTTTGTTTGCAAAAATGATTTTATGTGAGATATCATATATGCATACATTTTTATATCGCTCCGTAGATTACATCTTATTTCTATGTACGGATCAACATACGAAGAACCTCATAATTAAATTTCCATATATGGCTCATGTATTATAATACGTTTCATATATTAGTCCATATATCGATTAATATATAATATTGTTGCCATGTATAATCCCATACATTTCCATACATGAATCCATACATATTCATATATAGTTATATACATTCATATATTAAAAATATATGGACCATATATAATTTTTTTAGCTGGGTTTTTTCCATTTATCCCTTTGTATCATTTTAACAGAATGTATGCCGTAGGGCAATAATATGCACAGTTTAGCATATTAGGTATTAGAAAAAGAGCTGATCGTCCAGTTGGCGATATTCGGCTCGATGATGTCGATCATTTTATTGTTTTCGTCGATAGAAAAGCCAATAAATGGTGAAAATATTGCAAAAAATCTGACACCCAAATCCTTGATTCCAAATGCAAATTATTTCTCGGAGTATCACAATTAAAAAAATATGTACTTATTTTAACTTACTTTCATCTTTAATCTTAATAAAACTTTTTATAAGTTAATAAGTTTTTATAAAATGTTTATAAGTTAAAATAGGTTCAAATGAAGTAAATTTGGAAGCCAAAATTTGGGCCTTAAAGTATAAATGTATGTATATAAGCTACAAAATATAAAAAAAAATCATGAAATCTAAAAAAAGAGTGGTCAAGTTGCAGCATTTCATATCGAATGAAATTCCAATCGAAATTAAATGCATATTTCGTTCTTTTTTCGTTCAATTACTTAATATTTATAAAAAAAAATTAGAGAATGTAAAAACATAAATACATTATACATGGTTAATCTCACTTATTTACTTAAAAAACAGCATAAATAAAAAAATCTACTTTGAGGAAAAACCATTTAAAATTTTGTAGAAAATTTTAAAATTCGATTCTGAAGAGGATAATATAGTTATACTATTCTTTCAAGGCATTATGCATAGTCCTTAACTGAACATCCTGTATTTCTTAATAAGTTCTGCATTTGGAATCTAATCTTTGACAAGTGTCTACTTTAAGTCTATTTGATAATTGTTTAGTAACGCTAATTTATGTTTATACTTTGTTTTTTTTTTTTTGTAAATTATATTTTATAAATATTAAAAAATAATGTGTAATTCACTGACTTTACAACTGCAGAATTTGGAAACTTATCATCCTTAAAACAAGCTTTATTTCAGCAACAGCAACTTTCATCCGAAAATCGGTACTTTTTGTGGTAAAACTCGGATATTTTTACATAGTTTTTTTTTTTGCAATTGGCCGCATGTTTTGCTGTTGAAAAAGTAGCAAAATGCGTCTTAAGTCGCACAACGGCAACGCTGGTGATAAGAGCAAATAATATAATGCTCTCAGTGTGTGTTTGCTTGCGCTTTATACTTTCCCCCCGCATCGAAAGCGTACGCAAAAAATGTTTAATCTTTTAGCTCAGATGCGCATTCTATACAATTTATATTCTTTGCCTCCATACATATATTTTTTAGCTGGGTGGGCAGCTAAAAAAATATGTATGTAGCATATAGTTATGTCCATATCTATTACTTTTATTATTAAACAAAATGTTCTATTGTGTATTTCATATGTATAATTTTTTTAATCAGCTGTTGTATATATTTTACTGGATTTTACAATTTTTCCGTTCGCGTACTTTTAGATGCAAATTTTTTTATTGAGAGTAATTTCTTTAAATTACTCAGTATTTACTCAGTTACTGGATTTTACTAGAAAAGTACTTAAACGCACCTAATATTTCGTGTTCTTCTTTATTTACTCCGTAAAAGAAATAACCATTGTTACTGTCAGAAACATACACATAAGAAACATTAAGAAATAAGTAGTTTTTGACGTTTAATCTTGCAGTAACCATACCACCAATATAACAATGTTAAGACGAAACTAAGAAATCTGTGCAAAGATATATGTACACTATGGAGCAAAAGTGAACTATTTTTTTTAAGATTGTTTTTATAGAACCCTAGCTTTTAAACAACGAATGGGAAAAAACAAAATGCTTACCATAAATTAACTAAAGGTTTATTATATTTTACTGAACATCATAATTTAAATTACATTTCATTTTATAGAAAAAAAAACTTCATTGAAAAAACTAAAAAAACTCACTTGCACTCTCTTCAAAAAATTCAGAAAAACGAAGTTAATAACCGGTGCTTCCAGGTTGTTGTTCAAGACCCCCTAGTTTTCGTTTAAGGATGCCCCACAAATTTTCAATTGGGTTAAGTCTGGACTTTGTGCAGGCCACTCCATCACTTGAAATTTTTGGCTTTTTAACCAAGTTTGAACCAGTTTCGATTTATGTTTCGGATCATTGTCCTGTTGGAATATTACGTCACCCTCGTTATATTCCAATTGTCCTAAAGCCACTGGTAAATTTTCATATAGGAGGTCCAAGTAATTTTCTTTACGCATTATCCCATTTATTTGGACAAGTGGACCCACTCCAAAGTAGGTGAAACAACCCCAAACCATTTTGGAACCGCCTCCATGTTTTGCGGTCTCTATGGCCTGGTACGATTGGGTGGCTTCTCCTGTCTTGGACCAAAAATATTGTATACCAATTGAGTTGAGACGATTAACTTTATAGTTTCGTCTGACCACAAAACTCTTTTCCACTCATCCAAAGTCCAGGACTCATGAGAATTAGCAAAGTTTAGACGATTCTTCTTTTGTTTAGGTGTTAACTTTGGTTTTTTGAGCCAACATATCGAGTAGACGTATAGCGGAAATAGTTTATGCCCCTATCGCGGTTCTCAACTAAATTCAGTTTGGTCGTCTAAGAGTAGACCAAACTTACACACGACCGAACTGTGTTTTAGTATTATGAACCACAACTGTTTTTTTAGTTGAAATTATCAACGCGTTGCCAACTTAGAATATTTAGTTTGACACGAAAAAAACACAAAGTTTTAGAAAAAGTACTGTTTTTAGTGTTTTAGTTCAAAGAAATCATACCAAATGGATACAAATATGTGTAGATTTATTTTATGACGACGGAAACGAAGTTGCAATTGTAGATGTTCTACGTATCAGAAGAAAAATTCGTGATGATTCCAACCATCACCAAAAGAAAGACATCTTTGTGTGAGCCCCTATACCGCAGATAATGAAATTGTTAAAAAATTTTGTTATTAAGCATAACAAATATTTCTAATTACGATTTTTCCACTTTTTCTGCTTTTTATATCGCACCAACCAGTAACTAAAAAAACCCAACCACAGACCCAACTACTAAAAAGCAGTTGTGTATACTCAACGGCTTTTCTCAACCAAACTTACGCATAGTGGTAAATGACAGTACCAAAACACAACTGAGAAGTCAACTGTTAATTTAGTGGAGAATGGCAACGCAAATTTATCAATCCCAACCAAACTATTTTAAAAGTTGAAAACCGTGATAGGGGAATTAATAAAAGCAACAAAAAAAATCACAATGAAAAATCTGCATTATGCAAAAAATATACTGCAGAAATGTTAATGGTGGATTCGGGTGAGTAAAAAATAAAGGAAATTACAATTTCATAAAAATAAATTTCAGTCGATTCTGAAGAAGACAATCACACTCTTATTCCAGCTTTCTTCTGATTTTCCAACTTTTCGAGAATTTTTGCAAACTTCGCAATAAAAGTGACTTTTTGCATGCTTTCATCCACCTAAAAGTTTTGCCGATTTTTAAAAAATAATAGAATTTGTCATCATCCAGCTGTTAGTAAGTTTTTGCAAATTTTCGCCATTTTTGCAGTTTTGGCGATTTTTAATCAACATTATGGTTTGTTTAAAATTTTGCAACTTCTCGCGATTTTTTGCAAAGTTCGAGATAAAAGCGAATTTTAGCATGCTTTAAAAAGTAAAAGACTGTCATCATCCCGCTGTTAGTAAGTTTTTGCGAATTTTAGTCATCTTTCATTTTTTTTTTTTATTTTTTTAAATACATGTATTTATTTATTGTATCTTCATATGTGAACTAACAATAAGTATTCAAATCTTAACCCTTTGACACGGGAAGTAATTCTGGCTATTGAAAAAGTTTATATATGGTTTTTATTGGTTAAAGAGGCTTCAAAAAACACGTGTAAAAAATTTTGAGGCAAAATTTTTATTGCAGTGGGTTTTGAGGATGTTTATTTTAAAGTAAAATCCGCTTTTATACGTAAAATTTTTCACTTTTTTTTATTTTTTTTGTTGGTTTTTAATTTTTTAGTATATTTACATTTAATTTAGTATATGTGCATTGAAAAACTCATTCAAAAAAAGAAGCGAACAATTTTATTGTAAGATAAAATATACATAAAAAAATAGGATAGCAATATATTTTAATGAGTACAAGACGTTCAAAACTGAGCTAACGTTATTTTAAAATTTTACCACCTCTTAAGAATTCAAACAACAACAAAACAAAGAACCGATAACTGTAAATTAATTGCATATATGCTAAAAATCAAATCAGTGACGGGTTGATAATGTACACCACGCGTCAAAGGGTAAAATCTAAAATACATATATTGTTTTTTTTTTGTTGTTTTTTTTTATTTTTTTTTAACTTTTGCCACAGGCCCATGGCTATTAATTTTTAGTTAATTTTAATTACTATTCGAACTCCATTTGTTTCTATATTTGTGATTTGAACGGGCTAAAGTTCGTATCGCTTTTTAAGCCAAATTACATGTGATAATTATTAGTGAACAAATAACACCAAAGTCTGTTGTAAATATTCTAAATATTTTTAAATAATTGATTTACCTTTTGACTTAAAATGAGGAATGAAATGACTAAGTTCGATATTCATTATTTGTCCAAACAAATGTTTCATTAAATACAACCTCCCTATTCAAAATCTAAAAAAAGTAATTTTAGTAATTTAATTTATTGCACTGCAGTGAGCTTTTGTGAATCAAGAGAGTATGAATATGAACTTTGCATACTGTACAGCGAATATTTACACATACATGTATGAAAATGTATGAATATATACAATCATATATGCCCATATACCCTCATTTTTCGGATCCGAACCATATATGGGATATCATATATGCTCCATCAAAGAATATATCATATAGAATGCGCATCTCATACAAGCTAAAATTTTCTATGACGGGTATTTCCAGTACTACCCGTTCAGAGTACGCACTCTCATTTCTTTCTGCAGTGTATTCTACGCTCGCGTTGCCGTTGTGACATTAAAGTATCACTTTTGACCCCTTTTCGTGCCAATGAAACTTTTTATGACCCTTCCCAGCTAAAAAAAATATAAATGGAGCATATATGATATCCCATATATGGTTCGGATCCGAAAAATGAGGGTATATGGCCATATATGATAATATATATTCATACATTTTCATACATGAATGTGTATTCCCTATATAGTATGCAAAGTTCATATATTGATTCAAAAAGCTGTGCAATAAATTAAATTATTAAAATAATTTTTTTTGTAAGATTTGGTACAGAAAGGTTGTGTTTAGTGAAACATTTGTTCGAACAAAATAATTCAAAACGCACTAAGACATTTCATTCGACATTTTAAGAGAAAATGTGAATCGATTATTAAAAAACACAAGACACACATTTGTACACGACAAATAATTTAAGAAATCAAATTAAAAACTAATGCTATATGCTATATAAAAGAAAAATTAATCCGTTTTGATACTAGCGCTAGTTTTTGATATTATTTTTTGGTAGTTAATTATATGAATTTTGTTTCTTAAAAGTATCTGAGAATTCCGATAATTTTTATAAAATTAATGACTGAATTATCTTTTTGATTATTTGATTTATTAAATAGGCCCACAATATATAAAATCCTACAAGAATGATTTTTTTGTTGCACGAGTTTTTATTTTTTAAATCTTGAGGGTCTACGCATATAAAATTTATATATTAAATATTTTCTAATAAACTTCCAATTCACGAGTGATTAAAAAGAGAGAAAAAGATCGAATTAATAAATGCAAGCTTTTTGTTTGCAAAAATGATTTTATGTGAGATATCATATATGCATACATTTTTATATCGCTCCGTAGATTACATCTTATTTCTATGTACGGATCAACATACGAAGAACCTCATAATTAAATTTCCATATATGGCTCATGTATTATAATACGTTTCATATATTAGTCCATATATCGATTAATATATAATATTGTTGCCATGTATAATCCCATACATTTCCATACATGAATCCATACATATTCATATATAGTTATATACATTCATATATTAAAAATATATGGACCATATATAATTTTTTTAGCTGGGTTTTTTCCATTTATCCCTTTGTATCATTTTAACAGAATGTATGCCGTAGGGCAATAATATGCACAGTTTAGCATATTAGGTATTAGAAAAAGAGCTGATCGTCCAGTTGGCGATATTCGGCTCGATGATGTCGATCATTTTATTGTTTTCGTCGATAGAAAAGCCAATAAATGGTGAAAATATTGCAAAAAATCTGACACCCAAATCCTTGATTCCAAATGCAAATTATTTCTCGGAGTATCACAATTAAAAAAATATGTACTTATTTTAACTTACTTTCATCTTTAATCTTAATAAAACTTTTTATAAGTTAATAAGTTTTTATAAAATGTTTATAAGTTAAAATAGGTTCAAATGAAGTAAATTTGGAAGCCAAAATTTGGGCCTTAAAGTATAAATGTATGTATATAAGCTACAAAATATAAAAAAAAATCATGAAATCTAAAAAAAGAGTGGTCAAGTTGCAGCATTTCATATCGAATGAAATTCCAATCGAAATTAAATGCATATTTCGTTCTTTTTTCGTTCAATTACTTAATATTTATAAAAAAAAATTAGAGAATGTAAAAACATAAATACATTATACATGGTTAATCTCACTTATTTACTTAAAAAACAGCATAAATAAAAAAATCTACTTTGAGGAAAAACCATTTAAAATTTTGTAGAAAATTTTAAAATTCGATTCTGAAGAGGATAATATAGTTATACTATTCTTTCAAGGCATTATGCATAGTCCTTAACTGAACATCCTGTATTTCTTAATAAGTTCTGCATTTGGAATCTAATCTTTGACAAGTGTCTACTTTAAGTCTATTTGATAATTGTTTAGTAACGCTAATTTATGTTTATACTTTGTTTTTTTTTTTTTGTAAATTATATTTTATAAATATTAAAAAATAATGTGTAATTCACTGACTTTACAACTGCAGAATTTGGAAACTTATCATCCTTAAAACAAGCTTTATTTCAGCAACAGCAACTTTCATCCGAAAATCGGTACTTTTTGTGGTAAAACTCGGATATTTTTACATAGTTTTTTTTTTGCAATTGGCCGCATGTTTTGCTGTTGAAAAAGTAGCAAAATGCGTCTTAAGTCGCACAACGGCAACGCTGGTGATAAGAGCAAATAATATAATGCTCTCAGTGTGTGTTTGCTTGCGCTTTATACTTTCCCCCCGCATCGAAAGCGTACGCAAAAAATGTTTAATCTTTTAGCTCAGATGCGCATTCTATACAATTTATATTCTTTGCCTCCATACATATATTTTTTAGCTGGGTGGGCAGCTAAAAAAATATGTATGTAGCATATAGTTATGTCCATATCTATTACTTTTATTATTAAACAAAATGTTCTATTGTGTATTTCATATGTATAATTTTTTTAATCAGCTGTTGTATATATTTTACTGGATTTTACAATTTTTCCGTTCGCGTACTTTTAGATGCAAATTTTTTTATTGAGAGTAATTTCTTTAAATTACTCAGTATTTACTCAGTTACTGGATTTTACTAGAAAAGTACTTAAACGCACCTAATATTTCGTGTTCTTCTTTATTTACTCCGTAAAAGAAATAACCATTGTTACTGTCAGAAACATACACATAAGAAACATTAAGAAATAAGTAGTTTTTGACGTTTAATCTTGCAGTAACCATACCACCAATATAACAATGTTAAGACGAAACTAAGAAATCTGTGCAAAGATATATGTACACTATGGAGCAAAAGTGAACTATTTTTTTTAAGATTGTTTTTATAGAACCCTAGCTTTTAAACAACGAATGGGAAAAAACAAAATGCTTACCATAAATTAACTAAAGGTTTATTATATTTTACTGAACATCATAATTTAAATTACATTTCATTTTATAGAAAAAAAAAACTTCATTGAAAAAACTAAAAAAACTCACTTGCACTCTCTTCAAAAAATTCAGAAAAACGAAGTTAATAACCGGTGCTTCCAGGTTGTTGTTCAAGACCCCCTAGTTTTCGTTTAAGGATGCCCCACAAATTTTCAATTGGGTTAAGTCTGGACTTTGTGCAGGCCACTCCATCACTTGAAATTTTTGGCTTTTTAACCAAGTTTGAACCAGTTTCGATTTATGTTTCGGATCATTGTCCTGTTGGAATATTACGTCACCCTCGTTATATTCCAATTGTCCTAAAGCCACTGGTAAATTTTCATATAGGAGGTCCAAGTAATTTTCTTTACGCATTATCCCATTTATTTGGACAAGTGGACCCACTCCAAAGTAGGTGAAACAACCCCAAACCATTTTGGAACCGCCTCCATGTTTTGCGGTCTCTATGGCCTGGTACGATTGGGTGGCTTCTCCTGTCTTGGACCAAAAATATTGTATACCAATTGAGTTGAGACGATTAACTTTATAGTTTCGTCTGACCACAAAACTCTTTTCCACTCATCCAAAGTCCAGGACTCATGAGAATTAGCAAAGTTTAGACGATTCTTCTTTTGTTTAGGTGTTAACTTTGGTTTTTTGAGCCAACATATCGAGTAGACGTATAGCGGAAATAGTTTATGCCCCTATCGCGGTTCTCAACTAAATTCAGTTTGGTCGTCTAAGAGTAGACCAAACTTACACACGACCGAACTGTGTTTTAGTATTATGAACCACAACTGTTTTTTTAGTTGAAATTATCAACGCGTTGCCAACTTAGAATATTTAGTTTGACACGAAAAAAACACAAAGTTTTAGAAAAAGTACTGTTTTTAGTGTTTTAGTTCAAAGAAATCATACCAAATGGATACAAATATGTGTAGATTTATTTTATGACGACGGAAACGAAGTTGCAATTGTAGATGTTCTACGTATCAGAAGAAAAATTCGTGATGATTCCAACCATCACCAAAAGAAAGACATCTTTGTGTGAGCCCCTATACCGCAGATAATGAAATTGTTAAAAAATTTTGTTATTAAGCATAACAAATATTTCTAATTACGATTTTTCCACTTTTTCTGCTTTTTATATCGCACCAACCAGTAACTAAAAAAACCCAACCACAGACCCAACTACTAAAAAGCAGTTGTGTATACTCAACGGCTTTTCTCAACCAAACTTACGCATAGTGGTAAATGACAGTACCAAAACACAACTGAGAAGTCAACTGTTAATTTAGTGGAGAATGGCAACGCAAATTTATCAATCCCAACCAAACTATTTTAAAAGTTGAAAACCGTGATAGGGGAATTAATAAAAGCAACAAAAAAAAATCACAATGAAAAATCTGCATTATGCAAAAAATATACTGCAGAAATGTTAATGGTGGATTCGGGTGAGTAAAAAATAAAGGAAATTACAATTTCATAAAAATAAATTTCAGTCGATTCTGAAGAAGACAATCACACTCTTATTCCAGCTTTCTTCTGATTTTCCAACTTTTCGAGAATTTTTGCAAACTTCGCAATAAAAGTGACTTTTTGCATGCTTTCATCCACCTAAAAGTTTTGCCGATTTTTAAAAAATAATAGAATTTGTCATCATCCAGCTGTTAGTAAGTTTTTGCAAATTTTCGCCATTTTTGCAGTTTTGGCGATTTTTAATCAACATTATGGTTTGTTTAAAATTTTGCAACTTCTCGCGATTTTTTGCAAAGTTCGAGATAAAAGCGAATTTTAGCATGCTTTAAAAAGTAAAAGACTGTCATCATCCCGCTGTTAGTAAGTTTTTGCGAATTTTAGTCATCTTTCATTTTTTTTTTTTATTTTTTTAAATACATGTATTTATTTATTGTATCTTCATATGTGAACTAACAATAAGTATTCAAATCTTAACCCTTTGACACGGGAAGTAATTCTGGCTATTGAAAAAGTTTATATATGGTTTTTATTGGTTAAAGAGGCTTCAAAAAACACGTGTAAAAAATTTTGAGGCAAAATTTTTATTGCAGTGGGTTTTGAGGATGTTTATTTTAAAGTAAAATCCGCTTTTATACGTAAAATTTTTCACTTTTTTTTATTTTTTTTGTTGGTTTTTAATTTTTTAGTATATTTACATTTAATTTAGTATATGTGCATTGAAAAACTCATTCAAAAAAAGAAGCGAACAATTTTATTGTAAGATAAAATATACATAAAAAAATAGGATAGCAATATATTTTAATGAGTACAAGACGTTCAAAACTGAGCTAACGTTATTTTAAAATTTTACCACCTCTTAAGAATTCAAACAACAACAAAACAAAGAACCGATAACTGTAAATTAATTGCATATATGCTAAAAATCAAATCAGTGACGGGTTGATAATGTACACCACGCGTCAAAGGGTAAAATCTAAAATACATATATTGTTTTTTTTTTGTTGTTTTTTTTTATTTTTTTTTAACTTTTGCCACAGGCCCATGGCTATTAATTTTTAGTTAATTTTAATTACTATTCGAACTCCATTTGTTTCTATATTTGTGATTTGAACGGGCTAAAGTTCGTATCGCTTTTTAAGCCAAATTACATGTGATAATTATTAGTGAACAAATAACACCAAAGTCTGTTGTAAATATTCTAAATATTTTTAAATAATTGATTTACCTTTTGACTTAAAATGAGGAATGAAATGACTAAGTTCGATATTCATTATTTGTCCAAACAAATGTTTCATTAAATACAACCTCCCTATTCAAAATCTAAAAAAAGTAATTTTAGTAATTTAATTTATTGCACTGCAGTGAGCTTTTGTGAATCAAGAGAGTATGAATATGAACTTTGCATACTGTACAGCGAATATTTACACATACATGTATGAAAATGTATGAATATATACAATCATATATGCCCATATACCCTCATTTTTCGGATCCGAACCATATATGGGATATCATATATGCTCCATCAAAGAATATATCATATAGAATGCGCATCTCATACAAGCTAAAATTTTCTATGACGGGTATTTCCAGTACTACCCGTTCAGAGTACGCACTCTCATTTCTTTCTGCAGTGTATTCTACGCTCGCGTTGCCGTTGTGACATTAAAGTATCACTTTTGACCCCTTTTCGTGCCAATGAAACTTTTTATGACCCTTCCCAGCTAAAAAAAATATAAATGGAGCATATATGATATCCCATATATGGTTCGGATCCGAAAAATGAGGGTATATGGCCATATATGATAATATATATTCATACATTTTCATACATGAATGTGTATTCCCTATATAGTATGCAAAGTTCATATATTGATTCAAAAAGCTGTGCAATAAATTAAATTATTAAAATAATTTTTTTTGTAAGATTTGGTACAGAAAGGTTGTGTTTAGTGAAACATTTGTTCGAACAAAATAATTCAAAACGCACTAAGACATTTCATTCGACATTTTAAGAGAAAATGTGAATCGATTATTAAAAAACACAAGACACACATTTGTACACGACAAATAATTTAAGAAATCAAATTAAAAACTAATGCTATATGCTATATAAAAGAAAAATTAATCCGTTTTGATACTAGCGCTAGTTTTTGATATTATTTTTTGGTAGTTAATTATATGAATTTTGTTTCTTAAAAGTATCTGAGAATTCCGATAATTTTTATAAAATTAATGACTGAATTATCTTTTTGATTATTTGATTTATTAAATAGGCCCACAATATATAAAATCCTACAAGAATGATTTTTTTGTTGCACGAGTTTTTATTTTTTAAATCTTGAGGGTCTACGCATATAAAATTTATATATTAAATATTTTCTAATAAACTTCCAATTCACGAGTGATTAAAAAGAGAGAAAAAGATCGAATTAATAAATGCAAGCTTTTTGTTTGCAAAAATGATTTTATGTGAGATATCATATATGCATACATTTTTATATCGCTCCGTAGATTACATCTTATTTCTATGTACGGATCAACATACGAAGAACCTCATAATTAAATTTCCATATATGGCTCATGTATTATAATACGTTTCATATATTAGTCCATATATCGATTAATATATAATATTGTTGCCATGTATAATCCCATACATTTCCATACATGAATCCATACATATTCATATATAGTTATATACATTCATATATTAAAAATATATGGACCATATATAATTTTTTTAGCTGGGTTTTTTCCATTTATCCCTTTGTATCATTTTAACAGAATGTATGCCGTAGGGCAATAATATGCACAGTTTAGCATATTAGGTATTAGAAAAAGAGCTGATCGTCCAGTTGGCGATATTCGGCTCGATGATGTCGATCATTTTATTGTTTTCGTCGATAGAAAAGCCAATAAATGGTGAAAATATTGCAAAAAATCTGACACCCAAATCCTTGATTCCAAATGCAAATTATTTCTCGGAGTATCACAATTAAAAAAATATGTACTTATTTTAACTTACTTTCATCTTTAATCTTAATAAAACTTTTTATAAGTTAATAAGTTTTTATAAAATGTTTATAAGTTAAAATAGGTTCAAATGAAGTAAATTTGGAAGCCAAAATTTGGGCCTTAAAGTATAAATGTATGTATATAAGCTACAAAATATAAAAAAAAATCATGAAATCTAAAAAAAGAGTGGTCAAGTTGCAGCATTTCATATCGAATGAAATTCCAATCGAAATTAAATGCATATTTCGTTCTTTTTTCGTTCAATTACTTAATATTTATAAAAAAAAATTAGAGAATGTAAAAACATAAATACATTATACATGGTTAATCTCACTTATTTACTTAAAAAACAGCATAAATAAAAAAATCTACTTTGAGGAAAAACCATTTAAAATTTTGTAGAAAATTTTAAAATTCGATTCTGAAGAGGATAATATAGTTATACTATTCTTTCAAGGCATTATGCATAGTCCTTAACTGAACATCCTGTATTTCTTAATAAGTTCTGCATTTGGAATCTAATCTTTGACAAGTGTCTACTTTAAGTCTATTTGATAATTGTTTAGTAACGCTAATTTATGTTTATACTTTGTTTTTTTTTTTTTGTAAATTATATTTTATAAATATTAAAAAATAATGTGTAATTCACTGACTTTACAACTGCAGAATTTGGAAACTTATCATCCTTAAAACAAGCTTTATTTCAGCAACAGCAACTTTCATCCGAAAATCGGTACTTTTTGTGGTAAAACTCGGATATTTTTACATAGTTTTTTTTTGCAATTGGCCGCATGTTTTGCTGTTGAAAAAGTAGCAAAATGCGTCTTAAGTCGCACAACGGCAACGCTGGTGATAAGAGCAAATAATATAATGCTCTCAGTGTGTGTTTGCTTGCGCTTTATACTTTCCCCCCGCATCGAAAGCGTACGCAAAAAATGTTTAATCTTTTAGCTCAGATGCGCATTCTATACAATTTATATTCTTTGCCTCCATACATATATTTTTTAGCTGGGTGGGCAGCTAAAAAAATATGTATGTAGCATATAGTTATGTCCATATCTATTACTTTTATTATTAAACAAAATGTTCTATTGTGTATTTCATATGTATAATTTTTTTAATCAGCTGTTGTATATATTTTACTGGATTTTACAATTTTTCCGTTCGCGTACTTTTAGATGCAAATTTTTTTATTGAGAGTAATTTCTTTAAATTACTCAGTATTTACTCAGTTACTGGATTTTACTAGAAAAGTACTTAAACGCACCTAATATTTCGTGTTCTTCTTTATTTACTCCGTAAAAGAAATAACCATTGTTACTGTCAGAAACATACACATAAGAAACATTAAGAAATAAGTAGTTTTTGACGTTTAATCTTGCAGTAACCATACCACCAATATAACAATGTTAAGACGAAACTAAGAAATCTGTGCAAAGATATATGTACACTATGGAGCAAAAGTGAACTATTTTTTTTAAGATTGTTTTTATAGAACCCTAGCTTTTAAACAACGAATGGGAAAAAACAAAATGCTTACCATAAATTAACTAAAGGTTTATTATATTTTACTGAACATCATAATTTAAATTACATTTCATTTTATAGAAAAAAAAAACTTCATTGAAAAAACTAAAAAAACTCACTTGCACTCTCTTCAAAAAATTCAGAAAAACGAAGTTAATAACCGGTGCTTCCAGGTTGTTGTTCAAGACCCCCTAGTTTTCGTTTAAGGATGCCCCACAAATTTTCAATTGGGTTAAGTCTGGACTTTGTGCAGGCCACTCCATCACTTGAAATTTTTGGCTTTTCAACCAAGTTTGAACCAGTTTCGATTTATGTTTCGGATCATTGTCCTGTTGGAATATTACGTCACCCTCGTTATATTCCAATTGTCCTAAAGCCACTGGTAAATTTTCATATAGGAGGTCCAAGTAATTTTCTTTACGCATTATCCCATTTATTTGGACAAGTGGACCCACTCCAAAGTAGGTGAAACAACCCCAAACCATTTTGGAACCGCCTCCATGTTTTGCGGTCTCTATGGCCTGGTACGATTGGGTGGCTTCTCCTGTCTTGGACCAAAAATATTGTATACCAATTGAGTTGAGACGATTAACTTTATAGTTTCGTCTGACCACAAAACTCTTTTCCACTCATCCAAAGTCCAGGACTCATGAGAATTAGCAAAGTTTAGACGATTCTTCTTTTGTTTAGGTGTTAACTTTGGTTTTTTGAGCCAACATATCGAGTAGACGTATAGCGGAAATAGTTTATGCCCCTATCGCGGTTCTCAACTAAATTCAGTTTGGTCGTCTAAGAGTAGACCAAACTTACACACGACCGAACTGTGTTTTAGTATTATGAACCACAACTGTTTTTTTAGTTGAAATTATCAACGCGTTGCCAACTTAGAATATTTAGTTTGACACGAAAAAAACACAAAGTTTTAGAAAAAGTACTGTTTTTAGTGTTTTAGTTCAAAGAAATCATACCAAATGGATACAAATATGTGTAGATTTATTTTATGACGACGGAAACGAAGTTGCAATTGTAGATGTTCTACGTATCAGAAGAAAAATTCGTGATGATTCCAACCATCACCAAAAGAAAGACATCTTTGTGTGAGCCCCTATACCGCAGATAATGAAATTGTTAAAAAATTTTGTTATTAAGCATAACAAATATTTCTAATTACGATTTTTCCACTTTTTCTGCTTTTTATATCGCACCAACCAGTAACTAAAAAAACCCAACCACAGACCCAACTACTAAAAAGCAGTTGTGTATACTCAACGGCTTTTCTCAACCAAACTTACGCATAGTGGTAAATGACAGTACCAAAACACAACTGAGAAGTCAACTGTTAATTTAGTGGAGAATGGCAACGCAAATTTATCAATCCCAACCAAACTATTTTAAAAGTTGAAAACCGTGATAGGGGAATTAATAAAAGCAACAAAAAAAAATCACAATGAAAAATCTGCATTATGCAAAAAATATACTGCAGAAATGTTAATGGTGGATTCGGGTGAGTAAAAAATAAAGGAAATTACAATTTCATAAAAATAAATTTCAGTCGATTCTGAAGAAGACAATCACACTCTTATTCCAGCTTTCTTCTGATTTTCCAACTTTTCGAGAATTTTTGCAAACTTCGCAATAAAAGTGACTTTTTGCATGCTTTCATCCACCTAAAAGTTTTGCCGATTTTTAAAAAATAATAGAATTTGTCATCATCCAGCTGTTAGTAAGTTTTTGCAAATTTTCGCCATTTTTGCAGTTTTGGCGATTTTTAATCAACATTATGGTTTGTTTAAAATTTTGCAACTTCTCGCGATTTTTTGCAAAGTTCGAGATAAAAGCGAATTTTAGCATGCTTTAAAAAGTAAAAGACTGTCATCATCCCGCTGTTAGTAAGTTTTTGCGAATTTTAGTCATCTTTCATTTTTTTTTTATTTTTTTAAATACATGTATTTATTTATTGTATCTTCATATGTGAACTAACAATAAGTATTCAAATCTTAACCCTTTGACACGGGAAGTAATTCTGGCTATTGAAAAAGTTTATATATGGTTTTTATTGGTTAAAGAGGCTTCAAAAAACACGTGTAAAAAATTTTGAGGCAAAATTTTTATTGCAGTGGGTTTTGAGGATGTTTATTTTAAAGTAAAATCCGCTTTTATACGTAAAATTTTTCACTTTTTTTTTATTTTTTTTTGTTGGTTTTTAATTTTTTAGTATATTTACATTTAATTTAGTATATGTGCATTGAAAAACTCATTCAAAAAAAGAAGCGAACAATTTTATTGTAAGATGAAATATACATAAAAAAATAGGATAGCAATATATTTTTATGAGTATAAGACGTCCAAAACTGAGCTAACGTTATTTTAAAATTTTACCACCTCTTAAGAATTCAAACAACAACAAAACAAAGAACCGATAACTGTAAATTAATTGCATATATGCTAAAAATCAAATCAGTGACGGGTTGATAATGTACACCACGCGTCAAAGGGTAAAATCTAAAATACATATATTGTTTTTTTTTTGTTGTTTTTTTTTATTTTTATTTTCGGCCAAATCAAATTTGTTGTGAATTGAATTCTTTTTATTATTTAGCTGGTGAGGCCTATATTGTTTTATGTCAATAAAAAACTCAATTTTTATTACATATTTTTCCCGACGTTTCGTGAATTTTATGTTCACTTCTTCAGGGGATTTTGTCTGTTTTATTAAAATTTAAAAAAATTAACATCAAAAGTGTATAGAAAATAATATACATATGTAATAAGATAAACTTACTAACAATCGAGTTGTGTTGTTGTTAAAACATCAAAAATAAAAAATATACAAGTTTACTTGAACTAAAAATTACAATATTAAGAAAGATGGCTTTAGCTGTTCCTTATTATCACACTGTAAATGGCGCTTAAATTGTCAGTATCTTCTTTTTTGTTCATTGTTTTCATTATTTTCTGTTGTATTCGTAAGCTTTCTGTTGTGAAACGTTTTCTTGTATTGTTTTCTACATTTAGAATTTTAATATTATCAAATACATATAATTAACATAAACTTAGTGATAGTTATAAATAATACCTAAGTAGTGATAATCAAAAAAGAAAAAAAGTATTTTCAAGTAGTCCCAATCTGGAGTGTTGAGTATAAGAGCCCATGTGTCCCTCTTTTTTAGGCGGATGTGTCCAGTAAAGTTCAAAATATTACGAGCAAACGGATTAGGATGTGATTCGAGTTTTGTTAAATATTTGCCTGCGTATTTTGCAATTTCACTAGTGGCATATTTGATGTACCATGGATCCGATGTTATTAACCGTAAAATTTTGTTTTGCCTTCGTTGGATTCTCTCGATATTGGAAGCTGAAGCAGTGCCCCATAATTGAATTCTGTAACACTATATTGGTTTCAAAATCGACTTGCATATTAAAAGTTGAATTTCTACCAATCAGCTAGTGTATCTGTTCGGGCGTACTCATAAATTCTCCTTCCATAACAGAGAACTTCCGGCCTAAAATATAACTTTCCAAAAGTTTTAGAATGTTATTTGCTAGATATGACTTCAATTTTAAAATTAGGCCATCATGCCAAACTTTATCAAATGCCTGAGAAACATCAATAAACAGGACAGAACAATACTTCTTTTCTTCGAATGTTTTCCTTATAAATTGAACCAATCTATGCGTTTGTTCAATGGTGCTATGCTGACTTCTAAAACCAAATTGATGGTCCGGTATGCACATATTCAGCCTTATCATGAATTCCACATGTGAAAATTTCCGAATGAAAATTTTCGTTCACATGGATTTTAATTTCGTATCTTCAATTCGAATAAAATTAAAAGCTTACATATTTCCAATTTTCCCAACATACAAACCTTTGTGAATGATTTCCTTCATAAATTGTCAAAATATTTCACAATCTTATGAAGTTTTATGACACCAATTGTTCACACGTTCGGAAATTTCCATGTGAAATTTATTCATGATAAGCCTGATTATCTGTTAGACAAGGGAACACTTTTGTCATGAGCAGCTTTTCGAAGAGTTTTGACATAGTTGACAGCAAACTTATTGGCCTATATGACTCAGCTTTGGTAAGATCTTTGCCCGGCTTTGGAAGCATTTTGACCTTGGCAAGCTTCCAGTGTTGTGGACAATACTCCAGTCGTAATATGGCATTAAAAATAAACAGCAGGATCCTTATTATAATATGCGGCAAGTTCATCAGCATCTTGTTACTAGTTCCATTAATACCTGGAGCTTTCTTTCGTTTGATTTCAGCAATTGCTTTTTGTACATCACGCATCTTAAACTTTAAAGGTCGAGGAGGTAGAGCAACTACACTCGGCAAATCAGAAACACTAGTACATGTGTTTGGCGTAAATACGGATTTTAAGTGCTCAGCAAATATTTTACATTTTTCCGTATCGCTTCTTGCCCAACTTCCGGTAGATGTGCGCAGAGGTGGCTTAAACTCAAAGGGTGTTTTAAGCTTTCTAGCAGCGCGCCACAAATAGTAATTTGATGCTTGTGTGACATCAAAACCTTCCGGATAATTTTTAAGAGATGCAATTTTTTCAGATGCAAGCAACTCTTGGAGTCGTTTAGTACACTCTTTAAATCTGATTTTATTTTGGGGTTATCTGTGCTGTTGCCATTCCTTTCTAGCTCTTCTTTTTTCATACACGAGACAACGTTCAATATCCCTAGAATAAATTTTATTAAACCCAGTCTTCGGATGGGAGGTAGTGGCATGTTCAGCAGCCTGTGTAATATTTTTTTAAATTAAGATTTGCAATGCTAGATTCAATATCATTGGGTGTTCTTAGCGATAAGATATTTTTTGAATCCCAGCCAATTAACACGATTGATCATCTTCATATATGGATGAGGTACGTCATTTCTTAGTGGGTTACAGATTGACACGATAGTGGGAGAGTGATCAGAGGAGATATCTAGAGAAGCTTCAACATGAATTAAATCCCTAGAAATATTTTTCATGACGCCAAAATCTATAACATCCGAAATTTTTCGTACGTCAGTAGGCCAGTAAGTGGGCTCCCCACTCGAAATAACATCCAAGCCCATTTTTTAAATTGTATTAAACAAAGCTCGACCTCTAGGTGTAACAAGGTGCGAACCCCTGTACGTATGTTTTGCATTGTAGTCTCCAGCTGCCATGAAACAAGATCCAAGCGATTTGTAGAACTTTTCATACTGATCTTCGGTAACTGAAAATCTGGGAGGAGAATAAATTGATAATATATCACGAAATTCGAACAAAAATTTTCTACAAAAATATTCGTAGCTTGCTTATATTCTACACTAACGTTGTCAAGGATATAGTGCTTGAGTCTTGACTTAATTAGAATTGCAGATCCACCGCATGCTCTCCCTCTAGGGTCCTTTGTATTATATAAAGTGTAGCCATTAAGTTTGAAAAAAAAAATTCTCGAAGTCAAATGAGTCTCAGATACTAACAGTATATCGATATTTTTTTCCGTGAGGAAGTGCTCAAGTTCATTTTTATGTTGGCGAATGCCGTTGTTTGCGGTCCAGAAACATATTTTTAACACGTTCATGGCTTGTTAATTAATGCTTGAAGCAGTGTATTCTGCATTCGTAGCATTTCTTGCATCATGCTAGTCATATTTGTTGTAAAATTATTTATAGTTTGCACCAGATTATCAATAGTGGCTTCAAGGCGATTAAAATTAAAGTTTGAGTTTGTATTTGTTGAATTATTTTGCGGTGAAACATTTTGTGTCGGAATAGAACTAGCCTTAGCAGCATCGGCATACGATACACGTGAAGTAACTGGTTGGCTCATTTGAGCAGGATTGGCGGGGTAAGCATTTACTGATTGGGCTGGAGCTAATTTTGGTTTTTGTCCCATAGTTTGTTTAACGAAAGAATATACAGGACATCATCTGTAGTTAACGGTGTGATTAACTCCACAATTACTGCATTTTTTATCACTTTGATTTTTTGGCTTATTGCAACTAGCAGTGCCGTGTAATTCGCCGCACACAACACAAACAGTAGGTGAATTGCAGTAAGTTTTCGTATGGCCATATTCTTGGCAATTATGGCACTGCACGGGACCTGAACGCTTATGTGGCTCTTCAACTATGATTTTTCGGTACAAGAGGTAATTTAGGCTATAAATTGGATGTGTCTCGTTTTTTTTTTCAACTGTATATCATTCGGCTACAGTTCAACACGAAATAGAGGCTGGGGTATCTTCTCCCTATTGATTATATTAGTAACATTTTTTACCTTAAATCCGTGTTCGGTAAGTGCACATTTTACATCTTCGGGGTCAACATATGAATCTATGCCCTTCAATACTATCTGTAGGCTTTTAGCACTCTTAAGTTGGTATGTATAAAAACTTGTTTTATTTTTCTGAAATTCTGTCACAATTTTTCGGAAATCTTTTTCTGCATATTTGTATTTTTGTTTCGTCAGTATTTCCTCGTTTATTGGAATTATATGAAAAGTATTATCACCAATGCATACCGTATATATTTTCTAATGGATTTCCAATTAAGCACTGATAAAATACCAAGCTTTTTGATTGCAAAAACGATCTTATGTGAGATAACATGTATGCATACATTCTCCATATATTAAATTTTATTTCTATATATGGATCCACATGTGAAGAGCTTCATAATTAAATTTTCATATATGAGCTCATATGTTATAATACATTTCATATATTAATCCATATAGTATCTCTTTCCTAACAAACTAATCAGCTTAGCAATAAGACTTGCATAGTGTAAACTAGGACTAAATTATATTTTAACAAATTAAAAATCATTTTTATATTATGTAGCATTTTAATTTATGATTTTACTAGTGCTTTAGAATTTTTTTCTCTAATATATAGGTGGTGGCTTAAAAGACTTTTGCGATGATGCAGCGGGCTTGTCGTCGGTGTCTTGCAATAATGAAAAACGATTTTGACGATTAGAAGATGCGCTGTTATCCCTACACATCTTTGGAGCAGATGAAATTTTAGAAGAATTCGGGCTTCGCCCACGCTTTACCACTGTTATATATCTGTCCATTCCGACTTGTACCTTGGGTTTTGAGCTACTATTATCTGTAGTGATAACTTTGTTAAGTGATGAGCACGAGCCTAAAGGGGATGATATTACTGACTTATAATATAAGAATAAGTGTTAGGCAACTGTACTGTCAATGAATCATTACTACGGCTATCTATAGTGATAACTTGGTTAAGTGATGAACACGAGCCCGAAGCGGATGACGCCGCTGACTTAAATTACGAAGTACTAGGCAACTGTAATGTTAACGAATCAGTAGTTGGCATTGGACAAATCGAAGTTGATCGCTGACGAAAAATTGGCTTTGCCGTTAAAAAAAGGACTTTCATCAGATTTATTGTTTTCATTAAGAGTTTCAGAACTCACAGTAAAATAAGCATTTCCGCAGTTAGAACTCAACTCAAAATTTTTTGTGTTTGAGGCACTCATTAGAGAATTCCTCAAGGGCACTTTATTTGTGTTTTTTTGTTTGCGGTTTTTTTTGTTTTTGTTATTTCCACTATGTAAAAAAATATTAGCAAAGCAATAAAGCTTATTTATTAAAGTCAGTATGTACCTATTACGAATAATATGTACTACGAATATTTTATTGTATAATTTTTTTTGTTTGTTTAGTAAGTATGTAAGAAAAATTCCGCTAATCGACTATTCACTTTGAAGGTACAACGAGAACTGGAATTTGAATTTGATTCTTATTGAATTTTTTTTATTCTGCGGTATGTTCTGAAAATCACATTTTTTCCAATCACATGTGATTTTAAAAGTAATGGTGGTCATGCAGATATTTTTTCACTCTATTTTAATTTTTTTATTGTATAGAGCATCAAATATCATTTATGAAAGAAATTTATCGTATATGATTTTCAAAACGTCAGCAGGACCATTATTACTTTTAAAATCACATGGGAAAAAGAAAGAAAATGATTTTGAATTTGCGTGTTATTAACATACAAATTCGAAAGCATTTTCTTTTTTCGAATTACAGAGTAGATGCCCAGCTCTCTTGTGTTAAGCACCCCATACACGTTTCAATTCAATTGTGAATTGAGTCTTTCAATTGAATTGATTCTTGACCACACACTTCATAAACTGAATTGAAAGATTTTCATTCAACTGTCAAATTTATATTTTTTCACAAATAAAAATTTAAAAATTTAAAACTTCTATTGTATTTATTCATTTATTTTTATATTTTATACTAGCGAACCCCTGCACACTTCGTAGTGCAAAAAAGAAAATAAAAATAGCGACATCCATTGTGGGCGCATTAAATCGTCTGACATGTTGCCCAGGAGGCGTTTTATCAGCTCGAATCACAATTGCATATTCATCAGATGGCATTTGATCGAGAGCAGTTTGAAAAAGTCGCACTAATTAATTTCCAGCATGCAACATATTCTGCAAACGCTCAATAATATGATTCCGCAAATTTGATGAAATATCACAACGACAATCAATTTCCACATTTGAGTTATCCATAAAGTATATTTGCAAAAATTGATAGTTTTGATCAGGAAAGGGTAATAAAGAACCAAGTCGATGGTAAACTTGGCCTTGAATCTATTGAAGATTGAAATTTTCACAATAGTACTTTTCGCGATTATCTAAATAAACATCAAAACAAAGAAAAATAGCTTTAACGTTGGCAAAAAATTTCCGAATAATATTTGTCGCTCCAAATGAAGTTATTTGAAATGCGGAGTTGTACGCTTGTATGTTTGCCAGAAAATGCTTTGAAATTGCTGTGCCACCAGTTATCAAATTATGCAAGGGCTACGGTGGTGGATTCAATTCTGGTAATTTATCTTGTCCGTTCGAACAACACAATCCAGATACCTCATGTTTAAACTTAAATGCCTTGCAATGACTGCAAACAGTAGTCATTGGTCCAGTTGAAACCTTGCCATGAGAAAAGTAATCAAAGTTTGCATCATAATTGAATACAGCACGCTCCAAAGTACGTCGCACTTACGGACGTGGATCTGGATTTCGCAGAACCCTACCACGTGACATGGCATTTCGAGCAGCCAAAGTATTATTTACGCGCTGTCCGTCACTTTGAGATGCTCTATATGCCGCAACATTTCTAGCATTACGTGATTGACGCCCCAAATTACTGCGCGTACGTACCATATTGTATTAAAAAATGTGGCTACACCAATTAAATATGAAGTAATTGAAATTTTATTTATTCGCGAAATTCAAAAATTGAGAGACATACATATGTTAGTTGAATGCAATTATTAAGAATATAAATATATCAGCTGATCATTAAATGTCAGTCATAGCATGCACTCATAAGCTAGCGACTAGGCTTTAGCATAAGTACGTATTACAAATACTACAAGACACTCTGTTTTTTTCCGTCGATTTGCTTTATGCTACCATCACTTAATAAATACAAAGGAATGTTCTCTTATAAAAAAAAACAAGTATAAGACTTGAGTTTGTACTAGAGAGCTGCGTAAACAGTCTTGAAATGTAAAAACGTCATGATTTTTAAATGTATTCACGTCGCATGTATTATACTAAACCAATAATAAATGCTGTCGTACTGTAAGCGAAGCACGATGGATGTATTGGTGTACGTATATATCAGTCTTAACAAGCGAAAACGCCAAGACAGCAAAATAAAACAAACACTCAAAAGAAGTAGTGTTGATTAGTGTATGCTTGTTATTTTTCAATTGTACGTTTGAGTGTGTGTGTGTGTGTAATATGTAGATGGCAAGCTATTATGTGATTAACCGTTTTTTTTAACAGTTTTTTAGAGCCTTATCCATTTACCAGCTAACATAGAATTTATCCAGTTAAAAATTATTTCTTAAATTTTGAAAAATAATTTCTTTATTAATTATATTTTTTAATTAATTACACAGCGGAACAGTGGTTTTATTGCTTCATTTAAAATAGCCGATCCAATGTATTTTTATCTGCTGATTACGATGGCATCATTAGTTTTTCCCCAGCAGCTCTAGTTTTAAAGATATAGTGACAATTAGCATATGCTTAATTTATGCCACTTTTTTATAATTCACTTAGTATATCACGAATGGTCCCCCAAACTTAAAAATACTTTCTGGATTATTAAATTTCATTAAATTCTATTTGAGTAGATGAACATTGAGTATATCATGATATCGTACTCTTATTACATGGATGTTAAAAATCGTGTTTTTTTGGTTTAGTTCTTAAATTTTTTTTATTTAAATTTTTGAAATTAAATTAACTGGTTCTTATGTATTTTTGTCCGCTGATTACGAATATAGTTTTATTATTTATCTATCACCTCTAGTCTCACAAAAAAAAAGACTAAAATTTTTGCTCTCTCATGCCTTCCAAAAAAATTGTTTTTTGTATCACATATCTGATCAATGCAATTATTACGTAAAATAAATGTTGAATTGACCAGTCCAGAAAATTTTTGTTTTATTTGTAGTTATTATATCCAAATTTGCAGCTTTTACCAAAAAAAAAACAATTTTAAAGAAAAATTTTAATTTTTAATGCAAAATTATTGGGCCTAATCACGAGTGTGGTATTTCGACTTCTACTACGACTATTTTGTACAAGACTAAAGAATATTGCTTTACAAACTCTTCGTATTCGAAATACGACACTCGTAATTGGCTCACTAAAATAATCAGAACTTATCAAAAAATAGTGGCTACATTGAAAATCAGCTACGTCATATTATTAGAAATAATATTTTTTTATGGCGTAAGAAAAGAAAAATTTGAGATATTATTTTTTAAATATAATACACAAATCTCTGAAACTAGAGGGTATAAGATTATAAGAAATCTTTTTTCGTAACTAGCGGACAAAAATTCATAACGACTAGTTATTTAAGTAAAAAATATAATAAAAAAGTTTTATGGACTAAACTATGCTCCTCAATGTAAAGCTATCGAAATAAAGGAAATTGTTTTACAGATTAAAACTAATGACGGAATCGCAATCAGGAGATAAAAATACATAAGGATCAGCTTTTCTTATTAAAACAAGGCAAAAATTTCAGTTTTCTGGTTGTGTTTTTATATCTTCTAAGGAAAAATTTTTAATACTAAATAAAAAGAAACAATAGTGCTTGCAAATGTACAACCAGTTGTAATTTTCCCTAACACTGATTAGTTCCTCTTTTTTGTACATCACTGGAAATTTACAACCAAAACAATATTTTCAAAAACATCAACGCTTTGCTTTTTAAGCTTATTTTTAAATTGTCCAGTTATTTTTTTCAAAATCCAGTTGAATTTTTTCCATTGTCCAGGTATTTGACTTTTGGTATATGGCAACCCTATACATGCATGACGTTCGTACACGCTCTTATGCGTAGAAAGAAGCTAGTATTACAAATTCTTCCATCACGAAGTGTTTTCTTCTTTACTCTTATACCTACAATACTCAAATAAATTTCTTGCAAACAGTGTTGTTAACGTTTGTTTTATAAGATTTCGCTGTAGTAAAGCATTTGAAAAATCCCTCATGTCTTGAAAGTTCTTATAAGAAGTCTTATGCAGGAGACTAATATGTATATCAGGTGGTCAACTCTGTAATTCGAAATGAAAGAAAATGCTTTCGAATGTGCACGTTATAAACATATAAATTCGAAAGTATTTTCGTTTCGAATTACACAGTAGACCAACAGTACAAAAAATTAATAGCTACATACATAGTTTCTGGACATGATTACTAACTTATGTAAAAACTATAAAATTATAAAATTAATATTCACTCGTTACATATCAAGAGTATTAAAAAAGTTTTAGATTAGAATGTTAAAATACAAAACAGCTAATTCTGGTATTTTTCTGTGGAATAAATTTGTTTTACCAAGTATTGATTTCCTCTTAAATATTCTTTAAACTCAGTACAATTTAAATCATAGTTTAATTTAGTAATTACAAACGCTTTGATGATATCCATCTTCATTTAAGTTTTTCACTGGTCCATGCATTACTTAAAACAGAAAATACTCTTTCTGTTGGGGCATTGGAACCAGTTAAACATAAACTGAATTCGACAATTTTTAACCTATTTTGGAAACTTATGTCTCTTTATTTAGAATGTTAAAACATTTTTACCCACCGCTCTTCTGCAGATTTATGATTCTCATTCTTTCTATTCTATTCCTTTAATTTTTCTAAAGAGGTGTATCTTTTAACAAGAGTTGATTCATCAATTAATTCGGTGTCATTTACATATGTTTAACTCATTTATTTTATCCATAATGAAAACAAAACTGGATTTAACTTCTTTCAACGTAGGAGTTTCAACTTGTTGGTAGGCTGTATACCATTGATTTAAGTATTAAATAACAAAAAAATAAAAAATAAAAAAATATTTCCTCTACGTCGTGGGATTTTAAACTTCAGTTCATTAACCCTCTACTGCATGGACATGTTTAAAATAAAGAAGAAAAAAAATAAAACATCGTAAATATATGTTAATTAAGGACAATTTAATATGTATGTAGCAAAAATTAAAAAATTAAATGGACATTTTGGAAGAAAAAAAAATAAGCCACATATGGTCTTATATGCATTTAGAGTAATTTTTGGGAAAAAATTATTCGGTGTGAAGACTTATTTATAACAGTTTCTTTTGTCGTTTTAGCACAACACGTTACATTTTTCCCATAAGGTGAATGAGCAAAATTGTCTTTCATCCATTTGGGTAAATGCCCTATCCTGTCTTCTTTTATTGCCAGTGGGTTTATTGTGTACTTGAGAAATTGGTGGGGAGGTTGATGGTTAGGGTATAACTTTTTGCATTTTTTTTTTTGCAAATATCATACCTCCCAAGGTAAAATTGAGTAGGGCATGGCAAAATATTAAGAACTGCATTTTTAATTGTTTACGATCATTAAAAAGTGCACGCACCAAACGCGATGAAAACGTAAATAAAAGTAGTGTTGTTTTACTGAAATTATATATTAATACTTTTTATTATGTTTACCATATTGAAAAATGAGTTATTTAAAATATAAAAATTAAATACGAAAAATTTTTTGAAATGAATTTGAATTTCAAATTTTCCATACAAAATTTTCCTAAAATGAATTTCAAATTCATTTTATTTTTTTATGAATATTGGGGGGGGGGGGGGTAAGTTCATTTCAGAAATCGCTTTTGTTGCAGAATGTTTTTTTACTGAAAAAATGTTTTTTAATATCAAAAAATTTTTGCCTGTAAAATAGATACTTGGGAGAGAAAAGTTATAACCCTATTGATGGTGTGGAGATGGGTCTTCCTCGTTTTTTAAATTTACCAACCAAATAAAATTTAACATTGCTGGTGCATCCAGTCCTTAACAAGGTCAGGAAGGTTTGTATCTCCTTGAAATTGAACATTTTCACTCTTAACAAGTAGGCAAACTACTTGCCTTCCAAATAAGAGGTTTTGGCCTTTAAATAAATTTTGCATGTTATGGAAAGACTAAAACTTTCACATGTATATATGTAGGGGAATTATTTACTATTAGTGCATGAAAGGCCATATATGTAAGTTAATTGTTTACCTTTAGTGCATGAAAAGCCATATTTGGCTTCGTCAGTTTTTACAAAAAATTATGCATAAAATACTTACTTTCAAAATAAGTTATATTTTTATTTGAAAAATAACTTCACTTTCTATATGAATATATTTTTTTGTTATGTTTTTGCACACAAATCACTTGAAAATTTACTTTTGATCTCACACTTGATGCACTTAAAAAACTATCGGAAATAGTAGCTAAAGTACATTTTGAAAATATTTACATGTGGGACGAAAACAAAGCATAAAAAATTACAAAGATTATTCTCTTTTGATTAATTCCCGATTTTATAAAAATATAATGCAATAAAAGACAAAAACCAAACATGGCGTTGTAGCGGTGGAGTGTTAATAATGAGAGACCTCAGTCATAGATATTTTTGGGGACTCAATCTGCGTTATATAATCATAAAATAAAGTAGCTTGACAATGAACAAAGAAACGCCAAGCTCCTGAAGCGGTATCGTCAAAAATAAGACTTAAAACATGAGATGTCACTAACACAGACAAATTTCATATTCACTCTCTCAAGGAAAAAATTTAAGGAAACAAAATTATAGAAATGCGGCATTTGCATAGTTGATATATTAAGCCCTTTTTCAGTGTTGATTAAAATAGTATTGTTGCAGAAACTGCGTTAATTTTTTAAATGCAGTTTGAGTCATGGAAAACAGAACAAATACTGAACAGTAAATAAAATACAGAACATTTCAACGTTATTTCCTAATGAACTCTCAAATACAGAACTGGGGGTCGATTCTGGTTCTGTGATAATGTGAAATGAAAACTTTTTTCATCTTATAATAGTGTTTCTGATTCTAGTTCAGTGAAAAAATAAAAACCAAATTGAAATGATTTCATATGAAAAAAAAAACAATCGGAATGAAACAAAGCGTTTTCACAGTTACACATCATTACTGATTCTCGTTTTATGAAAAAGTGCAAACAAGTGTCAAAACCTTTTCATATGAAAAGTTTTTTTACACACACAATTCATTAGTGAAAAAGCATGAAAACCCATGAAAAACGCATACAAATACTACTTCTACACTTTTAAAATATTTAATTCACTTATCCTCATCCCTAATTTCGTCTGATAGGTTAATTAAAACATTTTATCCAGACATTTTCTATTTTTATTCATGTTCATATTTGCATAATTTGGCAATTGATCAGAAGCCGAGGGAGGCATAAGTTAAGTTATTATCGGCGGCAAAAAAAATAATTTGGCGCCGAGTGAAAGTTAACTTGAAATGTTATTTATAATAGTTTTTATTATGAAATTTTATAGTAATTAATATATCAAAATGTCATACCACACAAAAATTAATATGTTTTCTTGAAAAAAGTTTCAAACTCCAATTGCGAAAGAAAATATGTAGCTTTCTAGTACTGAAAAGAGAAATCAATGTAAGAATTCCAAAGTCTTTAAAAACAGTTTTTATTATTTTTATAATATGTCAATTTCTACATGAAAAATATGTGTATTTACATAAATGTGTACATATGTACGTATGCTAATTTGTGGGTGTTGGCACATTCATATGTTGGTACATATGTATGTTTAAATCTGCGTATGCACATTTTTAAAAAAATAGGTAAAAAAAACGCATTTTGTTTAGCTTGTTTATCCTTTTTTGAAATCCTGGTTTATGCTGGTATTTTACACTTTTCTCTACCTGCCAGAAACATGCACACTAGAATAAAATACATAACATATATATGTATGCATGTTCATGAGTATGCATGAAAAAAAAGCAAGGCAACTGTGTTGTTTGAACTTAACTTTTCCTCATGTATTTAAATTACGTATGTATGTATGTACATTGTACATATGTATGTGTGTAGTTGCAAAAACAATTACTATTTCTTATTATTTATATATTTGTTTTTTAATAAATAAATCAGACTCAAAACATAAGCCAGATTATATACTTCAATCATAAATATAAGCAGCGGCAGCGGCTCAAGCTATAACAAAAAATTACATGCGGCTTAGCGCGGCATCATAACTGCGAAACTTAGATCTCTGCTTTTGACAATTAAAGTTAAATAACATGAATACAAGCTTTTCACAGCTACACTGGAATGAAACATTTTTTCATTACTTGAACCAGAATCGCAATCTGTGAAACTGTGAAAAGACGGTGTGAAAAGTTGCTATGAAAACGAAAATGAAAAGTTTTTTTTCACTTCACATTATCACAGAACCAGAATCGACCCCCTGCTCTGTATAATACAGAACGAATGGTCACCGTAAGTATACTACATATTTTTATTATGAAATATATTGAAAAATTTAATTTATCTAGAGCTATAAAAAAAGTTCCAAGCAGTTCCACGACTTTTCCTTATAAGATAAAAATCACAACTACTAATAAATATAAAAAAGTCAAGTGGTGGTCCCCCTTTCACCCCTTTCAATAAATAGAGCATATTTTCCATAGGTAGTACACCTAATTGCAGTGCAATAAGTTTTAATCGAATTCAGAATTTGTTTAAGTTCAATTTAAAATAATGTAATTTTCGTTCTGTCTAGTTGATAATTCGTTAGGATTTATTCTACTCTTTTTTTCCGTCTTTGTGTTAAGAGTTTTTACATAGATTCTAACGAATAAACCGCTAACGGTCTTATGTTAAACATTGCACTCGCTACAAGGTTTTTAATATAGAAGTTAAATTATTGTTGGACTTATTGAAATTTAATAGAAATTTTATTTATTTTTCATTGAAATTAAGGTGCAAGCACTTTCTGAAATTTTAAGTGTACATAAACACATAAATATTTCACATTTCGATTATTGCACTTGCTAAATTTACTAGTGCTTCGGACGCTCTTATCGGATTCGAGGCTTGTTTTAATGACATTAATAATGAAGTTCATACAGTTTATACTTTAGAGTTTAACGCTGAAGAATTGAAACTTTTATCGGAAAAAGTTAAACTCATTTACGATGAATGTTTAGATTCCGTGAAATCCTCTAAAAGTACTGATGATGATACTGAAGTGATTATTGCTAAATATAGAGCCACTTACACATCATACATCACATGTTTGGGAAAAATGATTGATGTTGCACCTTCGGTAATTTCAACAAATTCTGATAGCCACTCTTTAACCTTACCTCCCTGTGACGTTGACATGTTTGATGGTGACTATCTTTCATGGCCAGCTTTTAGGGATTTATTTACCGCGCTTTACGTAAATAGCTCAGGACTTAGTAATATTGAGCGTTTATGTCATTTGTTGCGAAAAACTAGCGGTGAAGCAAAAGAAATCGTTTCAAAGTGTCCTCTTACAATTCAAGGTTTTGACTTAGCGTGGAAAAATCTCAAGGATGCTTATGAGAATCCTCGTATGCTGGTTAACAATCAGCTCAAAGTACTTTTTGGTATCCATACAGTGGACAAAGAAACTTATTCGGGTCTCAAAAATTTACTATTTATGAAGTTTGAACTGAAAATTGGGATCCTATTATAGTTTTTCTTTGTATTCAGCGATTACCTGATTGCACTGTCACCTTATGGGAAAAAAGTATAAGAGATAAATTTGTTTTATCTTCTTGGAAAGATTTGGATGCCTTTCTTACGGAAAGGATTCAAACTTTGGAATCTTTACGTGATATTAGAGAAACGCCACAGGATAAAAATAAATCAACTGAAAAGGTGAAAACTCACCATACTAACATATCGTCTTCAAATTCTTGTGTACTCTGCAAGAATACTAATCATTATTTGAGAGATTGCAAGCGATTTAAAAATCTTTCAATTCCGGAAAGATATTCGACAGTCAAAAAATTTCATTGCTGTGTTAATTGGTTATCGCGCACACATGAAGTTAAAGATTGTAATAGCGTTCATAGTTGTTCGAATTGTAATAGAAGACATCATACTTTATTACATAAAAACATAGCTTCTACAGAAGTTCATAATAGAAATGCGGTTTCTAATGCGGGTGTTGTTTCACAACAACCTAATTCCATACCTAGCCAGGATGAAGTACCTTCTACCTCTCGTGGAATTAGTTCGTCATCCCCATTCAATCGTCAAGTTTTTCATACTGCACAGAATCGAACTGTGTTATTAGGGACTGCAATGGTGAATATACGTCACCAGGGTACTACGTATCCAGCTCGAGCCCTTATTGATCCTGCTTCAGAAACTTCATTTATTTCTGAACGTTTACAGAATCGTTTACAAATTTCAACGGGCCCTATATAGCAGTCTTCTGTTAGGATTTACACAAAAAACAAAAAATTTTATGAAAAAAAATGTATTCGGAAACCCTACATTGCGCCCGTCACTAATTTGCATACTCTGTCGGTAGTAATGTTGCACACGGCACCACATACATTTAGAGATTTGTTAGGATTTATACCAAAATTCCTATCTGGAAACCCTACATTGCACACGTCACTAACTCACATACTCTGTTGGTAGTAGTATTGCACACGGCACCACATACATTTAGACATGTATATACTGAGCCGTTACCAAGTTTAATACGTTTCAATCTTCTCCTTAAATTAAAAAAAAAAAAGATCCCGTTAGTTTCAGTATATAATTGTGCTAGGCAATTCTTTTGGTAGCTTGGCAGAAATTATTGAAATAAGCAGGCAGTCGGTGTGAAGTTTTTAAAAGTGATGGTTCAAGGATTTGTAAAAGAGCGGAAGTAAACGCCAATTATTAAAGTAAATATTAGTTTTCCTTGTGTCTAACATATTTAAAGGGTGGTCAACATGTGAGTTTAAAATAGACTAGAACCCCACAATCAAAGCAAATAAACTATCTACAGAACTATTTAAAAAGCAAAAAGGAGTAACTATAAAAGAAACGCACCAAAAATATCCGAACACCACCAGACAGAAAGTGAACACGTTTCTTCGTGTAGTGTGTTAAAAGCATAATTTTAAATATTACAACAAAATCAAAAATTTATAATTAAAAATTAACAGTGATAGTGTTAATTCCTAAACAAACAAATAAAACAAAAGATCTTCCTAGAACCAGTAATAGAGTGCAATTTTGATTATTATGAAATGCAATCAGAAACTTTTCACCCGACGAGAATAAATTTTTTCCTCTCATAAATTAAAACATACTAGATATACCAAACGGACGACACACTCGTCCGTATTCTAGAATCAAAATGTAAATAATTTCAGATTCAAAGAAAATGTATATAAACTTCATAAAAAATTCATTAAAACACAGCCCCACACAAACTTACATACATACATATGCAAGCATAATTAAATAATACATGAAATTTAAAAAACATAAACAATTCACTTTATTCACTTTATTCAATTCTCTTCCTTTAAGTATTATGGCTATCATACAACAACAAATAAGAGAAAAAAAATTGTTAGATCAAGAGAAATACTACAAACACACACACACACACACTTATGTTTTGTTTCTTTTTTACTTGTAAGCTAATAAATGCGTGTGTAATATGTGCGCATGTAGTAGTAGCAACTTTAAACGCTTATAGCTCCCAAAATAGTAAACCGATTTCAATAAAATATAGATTCTGCACATCTGTACAGAAAATCCTTTAAAACCATATAAATCTTTTTAAAATCGGTGTAGTGGTGCCAGCGTAAAAGGGATTACAAAAAACATGTTCGCCTATTAATTATATAGATTTTGGTACAAAGTTGATCACTAAATTCGTTTCCCTGTAATGTTCCTATACCAAAAATTTGGCAGCCCACACATTAAAAACTAATATAGACGAAAAAAAAGTACAAACAACGCACAGAAGAAAGAGAAAAACGAAATTTTCAAATATTTATAGTAACATATAGAAAAATTAAAATAAACTTGCACAATCAAGCAAGTTGTGAGTGTTTTTATTATTTCATTCAATGTATTGATAGTTAATACGTATACGCAACTTGTAACAAGTTAGTAAATGAAGCGTAAAGCAGGAAAACGAGTTGCTGCCAACGTTATTAGAACCATAGATATGAAATGCCAGATGATAATTATTAAAAAAAATACGAAACGTCTAAATTAACATAAACTTAACTTTTAGTGTACTTTTTATTTCTTATTTTTCGTGTTTGCAGTGAATATTTACATATGTATTTTGACCACACAAAATACACAAACCCATTTATAGGTACTTCTAAAAGAGAGCTGACTTTTTTCGCGCTAAATTTTTCATTGGGACCACAAATAGCAAAAGCGAGTTATTGTTGAAAATAACGTCCGTAATAACTAGCTTGTAAGCATATTGAAATTAAAAAAAAAAATATAAAGTACCAAGATATGCCCTAAAAGCGTAAATTATGATCTAAAAATTCGAAAAGATGCTGAAATATGCATGTAAGACTAATATATGCAAAACATGTTTTAAAAGGTAAAATGTGTTAAAATATGCAGTAACAAATGGATGCCAAAATTCATAAAAAATTCTGAAACGGATAAATATCTTGTCCTGGTATTACTACGTCACACAAGCAAAAACATGCAATTGCATATTTGCGGTTTCCCTGCTAATTTCGATATGAAACTACAACCCTTATTACCAATAAAGGCAACAAAAACATAGAAAGAAATGGTCTTGCAGAAACTTATGAAAATATTTCTTCTAATTCTCATGGACAAATCAGTTTTCAAAGAATATATTCCTACATGGGTAAGACAATATCAAATTATATGCTTTAAAATTGTTGTTGGCGCACTTGAGGCTACATCGTATAAGTTATAAGTGACAAATGTATTAATGGAAACTTTCATACAAAGACGTACATATTTTCAAATGGATATTATTCTAATTTTTTATTTAACCGAACTAAAGAAAATATTTTTATAAAACAGCAGTTATCTACAGCGTAAAAGGGATTACAAAAAACATGTTCGCCTATTAATTATATAGATAAGGAAAAAACGGCTAAGCCAAACTAAATACATTTTACATAGAAAAGAACAGTCCAGCATGTGTATGGGAAATTGGTTATATGCATAATTATACTGGACTAAACTATGATAAATTAAAACTAATGACTATCGTGCGTTAACAAAAAAAAAAAGAAAGAAAAAACTATGAAGAACATAATAGTATTTACCTCACAAAGGGAAAAAGCAAAAAAAAAGACAATAGTGACACTATTGAACGTTTCTCAAAATTTTAAATTAGAAAATAGAAGAGAGAGTGGAATAATCCGTGAGAATATCGACTAGGCAGAACAGAAGAAGGAGAACAGCATAAATAAGTAATGTATTTTTTTTATAAACTTCCATTAATAAGCGAATTAAAAGAGTGCGATCAATGAAAAATATCACAGCTAATAATATTTTAATAATAACACCTGTTTTGTTATTATTCTCTCTGGTTGTATGTGTGTTTCATTGATGGCGGTCTCTTAATTATATATCCTTTTTTTATAAACTCTATATATTTCTTAAATATATATATTGATCATATAATCTTTTGACAAATTATATACTTATTAGATTATAAGAAAAAAAAAACAAAAAAAACAGATATTGTAAATTTAGTTTTCTTTTGAGCATAACAAAAAAATGTTTCTATACAATAAAACTCCTTTTTTTTTAATGTACAACATGAACTTCTAAATTAAATCTTTTTTTTTTTTTGAGAAAGGATGGTTGTCAGGTGGGGTAGGTACAAATATTCAGTGCAGACAACGTGACGATGTCATGAAGTCACGCAATAACAGTTATACACGCTTTAATGCATATAGCAATTTATAAATTCCTTTTTTTTTCTTTTCGTATATATACAGGGGAACAGATTTATTTGGCAAGTATATATATATATATATATTTTTTTATGATTACGCGACAATGGAATTAGGGTCGATACTTACCCCTTGGCTTGAGCTAGTCGGTTTCCATCAATTTTGCCAATGACTCCTATACTTTTGAGATACAAAATTAAAAAAATAAGAATATCTAGATGAAAGAAAATTCCACGCGTAACACTTCATTGCAAGTTTATTCCACTAGAGTTGAATTTTCTGATAAATATAATTTGAATCAGAATTTGACGAGATTTTGGGAACTAGAGGAAACGCCGAAGCGGAAGATAATGTTTCGATGTGATTTAATATGTGAAAAAAATTTCTAAAATACAACTCGTCGGGACATTGATGGACGTTACATAGTGAGTTTGCCATTTAAGTCAGAATTTCCTAAAAAAAATGTCTTTAGGCTCGTCTAAAGCCAATGTTATGGCACAGTTCATACGAAATGAGACCTCTTTATTAAGAAAGTCTTCAGTTAAGGAAATGTATGATGATGTGGTTAGGGAATATTTAACTTTAGGTCATATGAAGTCTGTAACTGAGGACGCTTCATTTTTGTCCTGTTATTTACCCCACCACCCAGTATTCAAATTAGAAAGCTAAACTACAAAATTAAGGGTAGTTTTCAATGCTTCAAACAGGACTTCTAATGGTAATAGTCTAAATGATTGCCTGTATGTAGGACCAACTCTGCAGGCTGATTTAGTACTTTTAATTTTACGTTGGAGATTTTTCAAATTCGTTTTCAATTGTGACATTACTAAAATGTATCGACAGATTAGACTAGATGAGGCACATAATAGTCCTTTTCAACGCATTTTATTCAAAGATGCTCCTACGGAGGAAGTTAAGGAGTATGAATTGCAAACGGTCACCTTCGGTGTCAATTGTGCGCCTTATTTGGCTATTCGTACTTTGCTGCAGTTGGCTGACGACTGTGAAACTGAGTATCCCCTAGCCTCAGGTATTCTACGTAGAGGTATGTACGTTCATGACGTATTAACAGGGACTCATGATGTCACCACTGCATTGATCGCTCGTGATCAACTTATAAGAGCTTTGTCATCCGCAGGATTTGAACTTCGAAAATGGACTTCGAATAAAAAAGCAATTTTAGCTGATCTTCCCCCTGATCATTTAGTCGATGCTCAATTTTTGACCTTTGTTGAGTCAAGTAGTTCCAAAACACTGGGACTTCAGTGGAACGCTCATTTAGACGTGTTTTATTTTAAAGTGGATCCAATTACGTTGCGATCTAACTATACAAAAAAGGAAGTTTTATCCCTTATCGCAAAACTATTTGATCCTGTGGGTTGGCTAAGACCTGTTATTATAGTTGCAAAAATTATTATGCAAAAGGTCTGGCAAGATAATATAAATTGGGATGATTGTGAAAAATTTGTTGCTTCTTATAGTGAAGTGAACAATATACAAATACCTAGATGGGTTCAATATGAACCTGAGTCCTCTGTTGAGCTCCATGTTATTTCCGATGCCTCGGAAAAGGCATATGCGGGGGTGATATATATTCGCATTGAAAACCCCAATAAGGAGGTATTTATCCATTTATTAACGTGTAAGACTAAGGTTGCGCCCATTAAAACTATTTCTATACCTCGTCTAGAACTTTGTGGTGCTGTTTTAGCATCAGAGCTTTTAAAAACTGTACTAGGTGATATTGATGTACCTCTTCGTCAAGTTTATTGTTGGAATGATTCTACGATCGTCCTTTCCTGGCTTAAAAAAGACGCCAGTTCTTGGACTACATTTGTTGCGAACAGAGTTTGTAAGACACAAGAAATTGTCGGTAGTCACAATTGGCACCATGTGAAATCAGAAGATAATCCTGCTGATTTAGGAAGTCGTGCGTTTCACCATCTGACTTAGCACGTTGTGATCTTTGGTGGCAAGGACCACATTGGCTCCGTGATAAGAAATCCTCTTGGAATCTACGAAGTCTTACTTTACTTGACACCGATCTTGAAGCTCGCGCTGTTAAATCTCAAATTATGAGGATATTTTAGAGATTTTCTTCGTTAGATCGCGCCATTCGAGTGATAGCCTATATATTTAGATTTTTTAAAAATACACATACAGTCCACAAATGCTGTCATTCATATACATCGCATACTGTGTCAGAAGTAGAGGTTAAAGAGGTAAAAATGCGTTTAGACATTATCACTCAACAAGTTCATTTTGCTGATGAGTATGAGTGTCTTGCAGTTAAGAAACATCTTTCTTGGAAAAGTTCTCTATTGTGCTTGAATCCGTTTCTAGATAAGGAAGGAGTTATGCGACTTAAAGGTAGGTTAGCTAAATCACCTTCATTAGTTTATACTGAACGGCATTCTATATTGTTGCCTTACTCTTGTCGATTCACAGTACTTTTAACTGAGTTTGTACATAAAATTTCCATTCACGGTGGAAATCAGATGATGCTTAGAATTTTAAGAATTGAGTATTGGATTCCTAGGCTAAAAACGTTAGTTCGAATGATTATCAATAGAAGCAAACGTTGTGTACTTGATCGTAAACGCTCATGTAGTCAAATCATGGGAGCTCTGCCTCCGGAAAGGACTACTTTGGATAGACCGTTTACTAACACTAGTGTGGACTTCGCCGGTCCATTTGATATGAAAAGTTCAAGTGCTAGATTTAGTCAGACTCTAAAGGCATACGTTTGTATTTTTGTGTGATTTTCTACTAAAGCAATTCATTTGGAGGTCACGTCGGATTTAACGGATAGGTTTTTAGCGGCATTTAATCGCTTTGTTTCGAGACGTGGTTGCCCGCATACCATATTTTCCGATAATGGTACAAATTTTGTTAGGGGCTTCTAGGGAACTAGAAAGGGACTTTAGGACATTTTTGGCAGAGTCGAGCTAGAATGTGTTCGGTTTTTGGAATTAACGGCCTCTCCTGGTGATTCATTCCTGCTCGTGCACCCCATATGGGAGGTTTGTGGGAAGCGGGAGTAAAAAGTTTCAAACTTCACTTTCGCAAAGAGGTTCAATCAATTAAATACACTTTTGAGGAACTTTCTACTGTGCTTGCACGTATAGAGGCATGCCTTAACTCTCGCCAGCTCTGTCCAATGAATGATAATCCTAATGAGCCTGTGGCTCTCACCGCAGGTCATTTTGTGATTGGATCTCCAATTCTGGCTCCTCCAGAACCATCTATTTTGGAATCTCCGATTAGTATAGTGAACAGGTATCGCAAAATTAAAGAATTTGCTCAACATTTCTGTCTCAGATGGAAAGAAGAGTATTTATCTAACTTACACAAGCGATATAAATGGAAGTATCCTGAGCGTGATATAGTTGTAGGGGATGTACTAGTCATTCGGAATGAGCAACTTTCTCCGACTTCTTAGAAATTAGGCAGAGTCATACGTACTTACCCAGGAAGTGATAATCACGTACGCGTGGCGGACATACGTACGGAAAACGGAATTGTAAAGCGACCGATTACAAAACTAGTTAAATATATACATATTTAAATTTTTTGCTAACCTTCGTTGCTTCCTGGCATCATGGACTCTTTAAAAACTCTTTTTGATGATGGTTTACTCGAAGACTACGAGGAAGCAATGGAGGTGGAGGATAGAGCAGCCGAGGTGAACTCTGGATTGGAACCTGCGGTCAAAATTGTGCCCAGTGACCCAGTGGTAGATGTAGCTGTCTCTACGCCGGAACTAAATGATCAAATTAATCAAAACACCGCTGTTTTAACAGTGGGTGCAGCTCCTGTAGCTGCACATTCGTCGTCAAACCCTGATATTATATCAGGTGCCAACGAAGCTTCGGGTTCGAAAGCAGCGCCAACAGCTTCTGAAGTCGTGTGTCGTTTATGTAAGCGTCGACATAAATTAGCTGGATATCGCGTTTCAAAAAATGAATTTTGAAAAAAGAATTCGTATGGTGCTCTTGCATCGTTACTGTTCGCGATGTCTTTCGCACGATCATGTGGCGCGCGACTGTAAAGGGCAAGGTCAGTGCAAAAAGTGTAAGGGGAAGCATCATTTTCTCTTACACTCAAAGGGCCAGCAAAGGAAACAGCGTCAATCTGTCACGCAAAATCCGTCCGCGTTACCCCCCATTATTTGCTGCAGTATGAGCTATGTCCACCATGGACCAATAAACCATTTCGTGTGTCCGCATTAGCTCAATACATGACTAGTCCCAGCATGTTCAGCTAACCGTTAAGGTACGAAAAATGAAAGGCGTGATTACACCGATCCAAACGGTTGACAATTCCATTCGGGAACATTTTGCAGGTATGCATTTGGCGAACCCTCATTTTAACGTTTCGGGAAGAGTCGCGCTTGTGATAGGTCCGGAAGTCGCTCCTCTTATTTTGAAAGGCAAAATATACTCGAACCCTGGGTTTCCGTTGGCTCAGTATACCATATTTGGTTGGGTCATTTCTGGCCAGTCTCCTTTTTAAGAGGACAAATATTTTGTTTTTAAAACCCTACTCACATGGGTGCAGTTTGTAGTCTGCAGAAAACTACATCCCATAGACTTTGTTCTATGGGAAATTCTGCCAGTTTATCTTGTTTTCTCCTTGTTTTTTGAACCTAATACCAATTGATTTATTTATTCAATTTCACGCAAACAGAATTTTTCAAAACTAACATGAGATTCGTAATCAGCGACCCCAAAAACCCCCGTGTAATGATTTTAAAGCGAATTCAATAAATTTTTCAAAAATTGTCCGGCATATTGGATCCGAAATTTAAAATTTTTAAAAACTGACATCACATTTGTAATCCACGGCAGAGACATGCACCGAGCGATTTTGTCGGCGGCGGCTGGCTCATAAAAAATCATCGGCGGCGGCTAAAAATCGGCTGTCAGCCGGCTGAAACAACTTCAGGTATAACCATGATACAATTATATGAATGGAGAGAAATTCAATTATAATAGGAAACAATATAATAGAAATAAGATAATAAATAGGAAAGAAGTGAAAATTTCATAGCTTCAAATACTAAAATGAGCGAACTAAATATAGGTTTATTAATTTACTAAAATGTTTATGTTTTTGTTTAATATTCGAGCTTGAGGTCACTTTTTAATAATTATTTATTTATATTTAATTTTCCAATATTTCGTCACTCCGTTGTGTGGCTTCTTCAGGGAATATTTTATTTTTATTTTAAAAAACGTCATGAAATCTTTTGCAGTTACAATTTTTCGATGTTTGAAAAAACAATTTTAAGTTTTGTGTCAATAATTTTCAATAAGCAAAATTCAAATTATAAAATCCAGGAAACAACATTTTTAAAATAACAATTCAGGAAACGAAATTATAAAATTAAAATGAAGAAATGAACAATTAAATGAAATTAAAAATGAAAATATTTGTTAATAAATTAATAATTTATGCATTATTATTGTTTTTATTTATCAAATATCTATAATTTTGTGCTAAATTTTCTATATCTGCCTTAAAATTTATTCTTTTTTCTGGTGGTACTTTTATAATTTCTAACATTTCTAACATATAACGCTTTTTATAATTGCTTTCTTTTTCTAAAATTGAAGTATTATCAAAATCAGGAAAGTGACCTAAATGAAGACAATGTGTGGATAAAGCTGTTTTTTGTAAAGAAATATGTTTGTATTTTTGATCTGTTTTATGCCCTGCTAACCTAGTTTTAAGTTTATTTTTGGTTGTACCTATATATACTTTATCACCAGGGACAGGGGTTTCATGCAAATGCATATTTTTTCCCTCAAACCTGATAATGGCAAGAACGAAATATCTTTACGAAACATTGAATTTGAGTGAAAATGGCATCGATTTGTTAGTGCATATTTTTGCATATTTTGCTGAAAATTGATATTTTTGCATAATTTGGTCATAAATGCATATTTTTGTCTCATATTTTGGTATAATTACAAGTTTTGTGTCATATTTAGTAAAAAATTCAAATTTCAAATTAATTCGCTTGCATTGTTGTAGAATTGTAGAAGGATTGTACAATCACATACACCTAACAAACGTAATAAAAATTATCATTTGGTAATTTCAAGAGGACATTTTCTGCTATTGAAGTCGTAAGTAGTGAAACAATTCTGCGGAAAACTAATAGCTATTATTCAATTCATTATAATGGTTGAGTTAAATGAATATGTATATAACATTGTATAAAAATAGTTATTTAAATTTGAGCCCATTACGTCTATAGACGTTACACAAGGCCTTTTCAATGCCAAAAATCTTTCTAAAAACAAATTCGAAAATTTTTAAATGAAAATAAATACATAACACTTTTCTTTTTCAATTTGCGTATTGCTCCTTCTCTGCAATATAAACATATTGCATATTTGGAGTAAATATTGCAGAAAAAATCGTTATATCATATTTAATCTTGTGTACAAAGTTAATATAAAAGGCTTGTATTCGCATCTCTTGAAAAAATAAAATATTTTTACAACTTAAATTAGCTGAATGTAAGTTTAAAACTTTTTTTGAACAAAAATTTTTTTAAAATATGTGCATATTTTATTGTTTTTAGTGCATATCTTGCGTTTTGAATGTCATATTTTAGGCGCCTAAAATACCTTTTTTAAATGCATGAGGTCGGTCCTTGTCTCTGTTTATCACAATCCTCATTGTTATTCCCTTTTTAGGTAATCCATATAATCTGGGAGCTATTGCTACATATGTTTTTAGTTTGGCTTTATCTGTATTTATTATTACTTTCTGTTTGAAAAGTTCTTCAATTAAATCATTATTTATCTTTTGTAATTTATTTGTTGGATCTTAATTTAAAAGTTTGTATGAGGTAGTATCACTTAAAATGTTGTTTATTCTTGAATTATAATCAATCCTATTCATAGCTACAGTAGTGTTACCTTTATCAGCATTCAAATTACAAAAGATAAATAATGATTTAATTGAAGAATTTTTCAAACAGAAAGTAATAACAAATACAGATAAAGCCAAACTAAAAACATATGTAGCAATAGCTCCCAGATTATATGGATTACCTAAAATCCATAAATAGGGTTTTCCGCTTAGACCAATTTGTAATTCTATTAGTTCACCAAGTTATGAACTTTGCAAATATATAACAAATATTCTAAAAAATATAACGGTCAATTCTAAATATAATGTTACAAATTCATTAGAATTTAAAGAAAAGATAAAAAATCTTAATATACATAATAATGAAAGATTAATATCTCTTGATGTAGTTTCATTATTTCCCAGTATTCCTATTGATAAAGCAATTAAAATTATTGAAGAAAATTGGAATAAGTTAGAAGAGTTTACAACTGTAAATAAAGAACTTTTTTTTTAAATTCTCAAATTTTGCATTACTGATAATCGATATTTTCAATATGATAATAAAATATATGCTCAACAAAAAGGTCTTCCAATGGGCTCTCCTTGTTCTCCAATTATAGCAGATATTGTTATGGAGAAACTAATTGATTCATGCATTGAAAAATTAGATATAAAACCTAGAATTATTACAAAATATGTAGACGATTTATTCTGTATTATTACAGAAAGTGAAATAGAAAATATGTTATCGACATTTAATTCATTCGATTCTAATATTAAATTTACAATTGAAAGAGAGAAGGATTCTAAAATTCCAT
Source organism: Tachina grossa (assembly GCA_949987645.1). NCBI lineage: Eukaryota > Metazoa > Arthropoda > Insecta > Diptera > Tachinidae > Tachina > Tachina grossa. The sequence continues at coordinate 108,878,827 of OX465275.1, forward strand.
ATTTAGATACATTGCTTATAAGGAGAGATAATAGGTTATTAGTTGATTGGTATCAAAAACCAACTTCATCAGGAAGACTAGTAAACTACTATTCTAAGCACCCAAAAAGAATTATAATTAATACTGCTAAGAATTTCATAGATAGAGTTTTAAGAATTAGTGATATAGATTTTCATAAAAAGAACAAAGAAATAATAAAGGATATATTAGTTGATAATAGTTTCCCTCTAAAAGTTATATGTAAATTGATAAGAAAATTTTATTCAAGACAAATAAGAAATGTTATTCCTGAAACTAAAACACATAGGTCTTTAACTTATATACCAGGATTATCGGAGAGACTAGAAAAATCAAATATATTTGATCACAACAAATTTAAAATGGCTCATAAAATGTATAATACTGTAGAAAAATTATTTACCAAAACCAAAGATAAGATTAACAAGTTAGATATGTCAAACTTAATTTATAAAATTCCTTGTAAAGGGAATAACAATGAGGATTGTCATAAAGTATATATAGGTACTACCAAAAATAAACTTAAAACTATGTCAGCAGGGCATAAAACAGATCAAAAATACAAACATATTTTTTTACAAAAAAAAAACAGCTTTATCCACATTTCTTCATTTAGGTCACTTTCCTGATTTTGATAATACTTCAATTTTAGAAAAAGAAAGCAATTATAAAAAGCGTTATATGTTAGAAATGTTCGAAATTATAAAAGTACCACCAGAAAAAAGAATAAATTTTAAGGCAGATATAGAAAATTTGGCACAAAATTATATTTATTTGATAAATAAAAACAATAATAATGCATAAATTATTAATTTATTAACAAATATTTTCATTCTTAATTTCATTTAATTGTTCATTTCTTCATTTTAATTTTATAATTCCGTTTCCTGAATTGTTATTTTAAAAATGTTGTTTCCTGGATTTTATAATTTGAATTTTGCTTACTGAAAATTATTGACACAAAACTTAAAATTGTTTTTTCAAACATCGAAAAATTGTAACTGCAAAAGATTTCATGACGTTTTTTAAAATAAAAATAAAATATTCCCTGAAGAAGACAAAATATTGGAAAATCAAATATAAATAAATAATTATTAAAAAGTGACCTCAAGCTCGAATATTAAAAAAAAAAAAATATAAATTTAAAATAAGGTCGAAAAGAAGATAGATATACTATTACTAAATTTTTTACGAATTTGTAACAATTGTTACTGGAAAGTGTTCATTAACATTAAATACAAATTACTACTAGTAAAATATTTATCCAACCACCTGTTGTGTGTTTTGTTGTCAAATTAATTATTTCTAAAATATCTGAAAACGGAAAACTGAAAAATGTGCATTTCTTTGTTAAACAACATGTATGCGTATGTAAAAAGAATGCATGTTTCCTTAATTTATTCTTTTTCTTTTATTAATTTAATATTAATGCAAATAATGTTGTTTGTTTCTAATACATGATCAGAGATGGGAAGTGGCATTTTTGTATTTGTAAATAAATAAAATTAAAAAATTATGAAAAATGCGCAAAAACAGTAAGAATACAAGAAACAGTGTAAAGATTTTCATATAAAATGTCAATTTCTAAAAAAAAATTGCAATTTAAAATATTATCAAACAAAATACATCAGAAAAAGTACAATTGTATCATGATTTCCATCTATGGTTCTGATATGAAGAACATTTTGTTGCAAGTTTTTACAAGTAAGTCCTCTTCCAGACTTACAATTTTTTAAAAATCTGCTTTCAAATTGCATAAGTGTCTACATTAGGAAATTCTAGTTTTGCAATTAAGTATTAAAAAATGCTATTAAACCACAAATTTTCCTAAAAAATTAACAATTCTGTTTACTATTTGTTATATTTTGTATTTTTCATACAAATGAAGAAAGAAAATAAAATAAAACTTCAAATACATTTAAAATAAAAAGTGCGAATTTCAAAACAAAAGAGAATTGCCGACCACATGAAATTGTGTACCCCTCCTCAATCTTCTCACCTATCTGACTTATAAACTCAAGAATTGCTACAACGAAAATTCCAAGTCTGGACAGGGACTAAAGCGTTCATTTACTTTTTCATATTTGGGAGAGTAATATTGTAAGTTTCTGCTTTACTCTCTCGTTGCTAGTTTCTGCTGGGAAACTAAATGAAGAGACCTTATGTTTTAAAAATTTTCTTTCAATTTCATTCAATTTAAAAACTCAATTTCAATAATATGAGCTAGGGTTTTTCTATATTAAGTCAACGATATGTACTTAGTGAAAAATGTACAAATTGAATAAATTCAAATCTCTAATTATATCCAAGATAATCAGAAAACAGTTTTTCAACCGAAAAAAAATATAAATAAATAAATAAATATTAAAAAATAATATCAATCGGAGGCTAGTTTCCAGCCGCTAATTAGCGGAAAAAAAATCGGCGGCGGCAGCTGGTCAAAAGCATTCGGCGGCTCGGCTAAGACGGCTCTCAGCCGATCGGTGCAGGGCTCTGATCCACGGCCCTAAAAACCTTAAGGTACCTACCTAGTTTTATTAACATTTATTGAGTCCATATGATAAATTTTCAATTTTGTATGCACCGGGCGATCCTAGTATATTTAAATTAAACAAAAATGTTTTCTAGAGCGATTTACCTTTTTATAGTACTCCATGTAGGAAATTTGTCCATCTTTCGTGTCAAATTTTGCCGTTGGATTTACTTTAAAATCGACGTCATCCACACGATACGTTTTATTATTGTAGTCAGTAAGCACAACAGTTCCTGTATAAGTATTTGAGAATAGTAAATATATTAATTTTTAACATGTTAAATTTTAACCTTTTAGAACTTACCAATAACTTGTTGTTTAAAACCGGTTTGGAAATCTGAAAAATCGCGTGAACAATCGGACAAGATTTGGTAAAGAGTTTGAGTACGCATCACTTTGTGAGTAATTTCGGCACATAATAATATATCCCGTTCATGCTGTCTGATTGAAGTTTGGTAACCGGGCCAGAGTTCCATTCTATAACTGTCCATATTTATCTATTTTTAGAAATGAAAACAAAAAGTGAATTAGGAATACAACCAAAAGTATATTTTCGTGTAATTATTTTATTTACTATAAGATTGATATCAACTAGAGTGTGGCACAAGCCATAAAAAAACGGCTTACAAGCCATCTCATTAAGTTCAAAATGTGTTACGGTCGTATGGGCCAGTGAGGTTTCCGACTAGCGCTTAATAGCGAGCAAACCTCAGGCGGTTCCAACCCTCCCACTGGGTACTCCGTACAATATAAAATTTTCAGAAAGATAATCACAAAAAACTATCAACACTTACATTTATACTTAACTATATACCTTGCAAATAATACCATTTTTTTTTCCGAGACTGATGTTATTCCCAGGATTTGCCCGCCCAACCATGTCACAATTGGCTCCTTCTGTTCAAAGTTTTTATTTTGTGACCCACTAAACCACCTATTTCTTCAACCTGGTCTTACCTTTATGCCATTACCCTCCTACAAATTAAGCCAACATTTTTTTTTACTTAACTTTTTTCACCATTTAATATACATATTTTGTTATTTCTTTTTTTTTTTACAATACTTAGGGCCATTATTACAACTTAAAGATAGTTAAAAGTAGGATTTTGTCGGACGTATAAAAAGCTTTCCATTATTGCAAATTGGATTTAACTTGCCAGGTAGGATAAACTTGCCTGTAATTTATCGCTCACTTTAGGTTAAAGTAAAATTTTGCAAATGATAAAGTTTTTATACGTCCGATAAAATCCTACTTTTAACTATCTTTAAGTTGTAATAATGGCCCTTAAACGTATACAATTACTAAATTTCTTTGCCTTGTGTTTTTTTCTGTTAAAATTTTACAATATTTTCTTAATTATAATCTTTAAATTAAATACCGACACTATTATTTTGGTACAGCAAAAGGTTAGAATTCTTTTATTTCTTTTAATTTTTCTGGTTTTACACAATTTTTTTCTATTACCGGTAAAACTTTTACTTTTCTGTTCGCTCAGATCAATCTTTTCTAACAATCAATTTATTTCCTACTAACAAAACCTAACCTGAAGGAGCTCCCTAAGGTTAAATATTTTCCTGCACTATTTTTAGGAACGTTACTAATGTATAATGACAAAACTCATTGATATGAACCTTAAAAAAAGCAAAAATTCTTTTCGTTTCCGGTATGCTCCAAAGGCAAACAAAACTAATTTAGTGCATACAATAAAAAAAAAAGGTTACCTACTTTACGGCGCAATAATTGTTGAATAAGTCACAATCCAAGTTTTCAACCGTTCACTGTACTAACAAAAAAACGCCTAAAGTACATAAACATAGAAAATAAATACCGAAGACTAATTTAACACTTATATTAATAATTACTAGATATACCAAACGGACGACACACTCGTCCGTATTCTAGAAACAAAATGTAAATAATTTTATTAAGATTCAAAGCAAATGTATCTAAACTTCATAAAAGATTTATTAAAACACAGCCACACACATACTTACATACATATGTATGCAACCATAATTAAATAATACATGAAATTAAAAAAACAAACAAAATCCCTTCAACCAAGCTAATTCACTTTATTCAATTCTCTTCCTTTAAGTATTATGGCTCTCATACAACAACAAATAAGAGAATAAAAAATTGTTAGATCAAGAGAAATACTACAAACACACACACACTCATGTTTTGTTTCTTTTTTTACTTGTAAGCTAATAAATGCGTGTGTAATATGTGTGCATGTAGTAGTAGCAACTTTAAATGCTTATAGCTCCCAAAATACTAAACCGATTTCAATAAAATATAGATTCTGCACATCTGTATAAAAAATCCTTTAAAACCATATAAATCTTTTTAAAATCGGTGCGGTGGAACCAGCGTAAAAGGGATTACAAAAAACATGTTCGCCTATTAATTATATAGATAGATTATGACGTACAACGTATCTGAGTTGATTTTTGGTTGACAAATAGATTCTTGATTCTTTTCACCAATTTTATATTTTTATATTCTGTTCCCTTTTTAATTTCATCTATTGTAAGGAGGTTGTTAAAAGGTTTACCTGGATATTTCGACTTAGCCTTTTTTATATTTTTTTCCTTCCCTCCTTTCTTTTCTTTATATGTGTCCCAGTGCCCGCATCCAATTTGGTTTTAGCTGATAATTAGCTGGTTTTGAATATCCAGGCACGATGTACCAGCTCCGTAGCCAACTTATTCTATTACTCTTAATTGTGCTTAGCACAAAATTGCACTTCACTAATGGTCTGGTCTCACTTGTATACATACATTCAACCAAAACTTTGAATTTAATTTTAGTTTTTATTTTAATTTTTATTTAATTTTATATTTTTATTTTTATTTATTTTTTTTTTTTGCAAGTTTGATGCTGACACTTAGAACACTCTTTTGATTCTCCTCGCAACAGTTTTATTTCCCATGTATCAACCTAATTTTCTTATTTTCGTCTTTTTTCCAATTTCCCACAGATTCTCTAGAACTTTCCAATTTTTCCTGCTTCGCCATATTATTAATTTTTTTTATAAATGTTATTCTTTTCCTTCCATTTCGCCATCTTTTTTTTATTTTCGATTTATAACAAATCTAGACATACTCTTACATGGTAACACAATTTTCTGATATCACAAGCTTCCTAATAATTCTTTCTACCATCAGTTTTCCACAATTCTAACTAGATACCAATACCATTAGATCATTTCACTGCTTATCCTTCCTACAGCATCTCTTCTGGGGTTTTCCTTTTACCAGGTTGTCATAAATATAGAACGTTTCTAGTTTCCATTCATAATTTGATTTTATTTTCAAATTAACTCATTACTTAGTAATATGACAACTCTGTATTTACTTTACTACGTTCATGCATTGCCGTTAATTTCACTACATTTTATGACAACACTAAAGATAGCAACACTAAAGGCGAATTCATTGACAATCATATGACAGCAGAATTAACTCTAGGCTAGTATGGCGGCAAGTGCATAAAAAAATAAACATAACTAAAGGAACAATTAAAAAAAAATCTAAATGTTGAAATTAATCTTTATATAAATATAAATTAAACCAATACTAACTACCCTGGAAATAAATTTATTATAAATAAACGCTCTGAATGCAAACATAAAAAAAACTGGTTTGGGTTTGTTATCCCAAGTGGCCAAAAAAAATCATCCGCAACAAATGTGTGTGTGTGTGTATTGCTGCGTTATTGTAAAATAAATAGTTCCAAAAGACATGTGTTTTTCTTTTCGATACGAATACTGATGTACGGAACAAAACTGCATTAGAACAATAATTGCGTTCGCGTACTCAAAAGTTTTTACAAATTTTTACTAAATTTTACTGCATTTTACTAAATTGCGTTCGTTTACCCAAAATGCAGTAAAATAGAACACAAATTGAGAGCAAATTTTTACTGCAGAAATTTGTCGTAGTAAAGTTTAGTAAGACAAAAACATATGATTCAAAATGTAAACAAATGGAAAGTAAGCAAATGAAAAGTGTAAAAATTTGAAAAAAGGTTAAATGAAAATTGTGAGTCATTAAAAAAATAATTAATTTATAAATCATAAAATAATAGCTGTTAATATACCAGAGTTCAGAAAATACACACATCGTACGTACAATGTACTGTTCAAAAGCAACCAACACATGTTTTTATTTTCATATCAATTATGTGTGTTTTTTAAATTTTTACGCAGCTGCACACAATCATGAATGCGTTAGATTTTAATATTTGGTTGCATACACGTACATGAGTAGTATACGTGTTGTTCGATCGGAACACACTTGAACTAGACATATTCAAGTGTAGCTATAATTTGAGTTCGTGTTCGTGTACATCGAATAAAAGTGCTTTAAATTCGTGTATGTACAATGTACAGTGTACATGTACGGCAAAAAAAGTACTTTAATATAGCCAATATCGAATGTTCGTGTTGTGCTAAAAATGCTAATTGCCGCATTTAAAAAATATTTTAGGTTATTTCGTATTTATATGACAAATTTTCCATAGAAATACCTACATATGTCAATAAGAAATTAGTTTTATTTAGATATTTTTCTTTAAATTAAAAACGCAACATTTTTAATTCAGAAAGAAATAAACTATCGATAAAAAAAGTTTAATAAAGTGCAACAGAACAGGCAATTGATTATACAGGCATTTAAAAAACACTTCTGAATTAAAAGCAAAAACATGAATATAAAATTAGTTAAAAGCTTAAATGCAATTTTTTCGAAGCCAAAAGTATAGAGTTAATTAAAATTAAAGACATAACAAAACGAAAATATACATAATTGTAGGAACTGCGGGTCAACCTTTTACTCGAATTTTAATTCATTTCAATCTATATTTGCACATTAGACGTACTTAAGCCTACAGAACACGGCATTACAAAGCGCATGCTCGTTGCATTTTCTAAAATTACTAGTATTTTTGTTAGTATTTTTATAGTATTTTCGTTCCAAAATTCGTATGTGGCACATGTAGCCGAATTGAACACATTTTCTGGGGCAGCTCGTCTGTAAGCATGTTAATATATACATGTATAATGTTGCTAGTATACGGCATGTAGCAAATGTAGCATCGTGATGACGTCAAAATTACGTCAGAACCACATGCGCATGTGGTTTTTTACATGCCGTGTACTGTAGGCTTTACATACATACATATGTATATTTTTGGCTTTTTATTGTATATGCGAATTGAGTGCAACATTTTACATTTTAGCCTTTATGTCAATATTTTCAGGCTGGCTTCACTATAATATTAAAACAATTTTTTTGTTAAGCCTACAGTACACGGCATGTAAAAAGCCACATGCGTATGTGGCGATGACGTCACGAGAATTTTCAGCATGTCGTCGCATTTTTTAAAATTTCTAGTAGTGGCTAGATGCCGTAAAATTTGTATAGTATTTTTGTTTCAAAATACATATGTGGCACATGTAGCCGAATCGAAGACACTTCCTGAGGCAGCTCGTCTGTAAACATGTTAATATATACATGTACATATGTTGCTAGTACACGGCATGTAGAAAATGCAGCATCTCGATGACGTCAAAATTACGTCAGAACTACATGCGCATGTAGCTTTTTACATGCCGTGTACTGTAGGCTTTACTCAACTACTGATTTTCTTTGACTTAAAAAACAAACATATGTATGTAAATTACACTTCTTGTTTTTGCACATTCTTTAAAAAAACCCACAGGTAGTTTTGCATGCAGCATTATACTATGTTTAGACGACGAGTTGAATCACATGCTTCGCTCTCTGAATCTTGTTTTTGAATCTTGCCGTTTATACGACGCCTTCGTGTTTCGTGTGCAGCGTGCCAATTTAGTGCTTTCGCACTAGATTTAGTGCTTTTCAATTCATAACAGCCCCGAATTTTTCAACTGGTGCTTTTTTTAAATACACGAAATTGGTGCTTTTTCACCTTTGACTTTAGTGCTTTTAGTGCATTTAACAAATCCACTAAATATAAATTTGTTATAGTATGGTGGCTTTACAAAAAACAACACATAAACATTTTCCACTTTTCTGTCTGATTGTCATAAGTAAAGAACGGAATAAGCTACAGTAAACTTCTTGATACGCTTTTGTAGAAAATTAAACACTCTATAAAAAATGTAAAATTAAGCTAAATCTGAAATAAAAATATTTTTAATTTCCATTCCATTCACTTATTACAGCTATGGCTAAAATAAATTGAAAAACTTATAAAATTGTTTTATATTTCTCTATTATAACGAAAAACACTTCTTTGGCACTTTTTAAAAGGCCTGTTTGTATTTTGTATGGAACTTGGTAAAATTTTCTGGAATGACATAATATTTCTGTTGTTTTCTTGAAAAATCGTATAAATTTAGGGTAAATTTTATTTGGACTGTAAATAACTTTTGATCCAGCTAACTTATCAAAAAATTTTATGTAACTTTTTTTATAGAGCGTTTAATTTTCTACAAAAGCGTACCAAGAAGTTTACTGTAGGACATTCCGTTCTTTACTTATGACAATCAGAATGAATAAAATCAATTTATACCATGTAAATCGTATGGGAAATTGAAAAGTGCGATGCGCACCATCTCACCATCAATATTATGAGCTGATATTTTAACAGGCCTATTTTTTTACCTAAACTAAAGTTTGAAACCTGGTTCTGAGAAAAACAAAGGAATTTTTTCTGAGAACACCCTAATGTACATCCATACATAGTAAATAGTTTTTGTTAATTCATTGACACATACATACATATTTATACGCATGTGCATATACATAAATACATACAAATTCTTTCGATTTGTATGCTAATTACACGCAGAATTTATTTTATTTCGAATCTAATTACAATTACTCGAGTTACAGTAACAAATTGATGGGCTCGATATCGACCAAAATCCTACATTTCCACATAAATTTTAATCAAGTGTTTTGATATTTCGTCTATACGAAATGATTTAATTTAGGCACTTATATAAAAGAGAACAAATAAAATTTTAATTGAAATCTTTATCCTGTAAATAAAATTACTTTGTTTCTGAAGTTTAGTTTTATGGATTATATAAGCTTACGAGTTCACTTTATTTTTCCAAAATTTTTATATCAAATATCCCATTACTTAATTGTTTAATTTGCTTTTGTCTTGAACTTAAATTATTTTCCTACTCATATTCTACTTATAACTGAACAAAATCGAAATATGGCTTTATTGCATTTAGTGCTTTTTTTTGAAGGCAGAGTGCTTTTTGCTCTGAAAAAGTTGGCATCACTGTTCGTGTGGCATCTTTTTATTTATATTCACAAATTCATACATATCATACGCACGCATATGCATACCCAGTGGGAAAAGGTAATGAATAGTACATTATAAGGTAATGCACATCATGTATAATTTTTCATTTCTGAATTGATTACTGTTAACACAGAACATGTCCTAGGAAAGTAATGAATTATTTTAATTGTGTTTGATCAAATTACCCTATCGTTTCTAAGGATGCATTGTTTTGCTTTGGAAAATAATACTGTATGTAATTAATGCCTACTTTTCCAGCTGGGTACATACGTATCATATGCACTTATATACATACATACATATAAGCATACATACTTACATACATTCGACTCATTCAAAATTTTGTTTTTGAAGGCATCCCTATATTTTCTTCTTATTTTTCCTTTTTTTTACTATTCATAACTTAATTAAATTTATTTATATTAAACTCACATCTATTTTTTTTTTTGTTTGATTTTATTTGTTCAAACTCATACATACACATATGTATACATATTTTGTTTTGATAGCTGGTTCAGCTAAACTGCCGATAAACTGCGATAAAAGTTAGAGAAGATACCAATTTTACGTGCTTCGCAAGTAGATTCATATTGAATCTACTTGATTCGCGAAGAAAGTTGATTCGGTCATGATTGGGGTGTGAAGCATGAATAGAGAGCGAAGCACGTATCGTGTAAACATACTATTAGCCAATCAGTAATACTTTTAATGCTCTATTAAAATTTTTAATTTTAAAACTACCTGTAGATTTTTTAAAGGGGACAGAACTAATTTAAATGGATGTGTATTTGTGTTTATATAAATAAAAGAGCATACACAGAGTAAAAACCACAAATTCTTTCTTCATGACTCATGAACAAATTCTGTCAATATAAAGTCTATACAAGTAATCATGATACAATTATAACAGGTACAGCACAAGCCCAGCCTGTCACTGTATACATTGCAGATAATTGTCAAACTTTGTTTACAAGCTACAAAAATGTTAGTGTATGCGTGTGAATAAAATGATTACAGTGTTGCCAATGAATTTATACATGGCTGTGTCTCCAATTACACATTGAAGAAAATTACACTAAACATCATTTGTCTAGGTTAAAATTAAAACAAAAATAAATAAAAATAAAACCCAAAGTAGAATTACACACAGATTATACAAGAATTTAATTACATGGCCTACACATGTGAGTAGAAATTACACACTGTCTAACTACACACAGATTGGCAACACTGAATAACTATAATCATGCAGGAATGCCGCGTCTGCAATTGTACTTTAGTTACCCTGTAATTGTTATTTTTATAAACAAGACATTTGTTTCTGACAATTTTCCATTTGGTTATACCAACAAAATACATGTGTTTTTTGGTGTTGTATTTTTGTTGTAGTCGTGCATGTACCTAGTATAATTGTATCATGCAAGTAATCACGTAATTCATTTCTTCTCGTTTAGTGGTAATGTATGACTGTCAAAAGTTGTTAAAAATTTTCGTACGCCATTTTCTTTTGTAATATGTACCTATACATACATAATTACATATGTGTTATTTTTTCTTTTATAATTAATTGCATTAGTTTTTAATATGATTTCTTAAATTATATATTGCGTACGAATATGTGTTTTGTGTTTTTGAAATAATCGATTTACCCTTTGACTTAAAATGATGAATGAAATGACTTTTAGTTCGATTTTCATTATTTGTCCAAACAAAAGTTTCATTAAATACAACCTCCGTGTTCAAAATCTAAAAAAAGTAGTTTTAGTAATTTAATTTATTGCACAGCAGTATGAGTGTGCATAAGAACTTTGCATACTGTAGAGGAAATATTTACACACCCAGCTAAAAAAATTATATATGATCCATATATTTTTAATATATGAATGCATATAACTATATATGAATATGTATGAATTCATGTATGGAAATATATTGGATTATACATTGCAAAACTATTATATATGAATTAATATATGGACTAATATATGAAATGTATTGTAATATATGAGCTCATATATGGAAATTTCATTATGAAGCTCTTCATATGTGGATCCATATATAGAATTAAGATTTAATATATGGAGCCATATAAGAATGTATGCATACATGATATCTGACAAAAGATAGTTTTCTCAATCAAAAAATCTTGGTATTTTATCAATGGTGAATTGAAAATCCATTAGAAAATACATACGGCATGCAAAGTTTGTATGCGTACAGCCCTCAACCTTTAAAAGAGAAAAACTTTTGTTACAAAAAAACTATTTTTGTATGATTTTATACATTGTGGCCCAATTTAATATATCAAATAATCAAAAGGATAATTCAGTCATTAATTTTATAGAAAATAACAGAATTCTCTAGATCAGAAACAAAGTTCATATTATTGTAAAAAATTATATTGAAAACTATTGTTAGACGGACAATTTTTTCTTTTATAATTAATTGCATTAGTTTTTAATCTGATTTCTTAAATTAAATTTTATGTACGAATATGGTTTTTGTGTTTTTTAAAATAACTTTGACTTAAAATGAGAAATGTTTCATTAAATATAACCTCCGTGTTTAAAATCTAAAAAAAAGTAATTTTAGTAATTTCATTTATTGCACAGCAGTACTCTTTTGTGAATCAGGAGAGTATGAATATGAACTTTGCATACTGTAGAGGGAATATTTACACATACATGTATGAAAATGTATGAATCTATATAATCATATATGCCCATATACCCTCATTTTTCGGATCCGAACCATATATGGGATATCATATATGCTACATACATATTTTTTTAGCTGGACACCCAGCTAAAAAAAATTATATATGATCCATATATTTTTAATATATGAATGTATATAACTATATATGAATATGTATGCATTCATGTATGGAAATATATGGGATTATACATTGCAAAACTATTATATATGAATTAATATATGGACTAATATATGAAATGTATTGTAATATATGAGCTGATATATGGAAATTTCATTATGAAGCTCTTCATATGTGGATCCATATGTGACGCGCAAAATAGAAAGGGGCCTAAGGGTAAAATACGGTTTTGTTCAGGAGAGCCATTTTAAAGATTTAAATACGTGTATCTTTGGTGTACCATCATATCATAAAACGAGCATATCTCTGGGAGGGAACACTTTCGGGGCATGGGATCGGTCTCATTCGATGCTCAGATGTTATCCACATAAAAAAAAAACAAGTGAAAATTGATTTTTTTACCCTTAGGTCCCTTTCTCTATGCGCTGTCACATATATAGAATTAAGATTTAATATATGGAGCCATATAAGAATGTATGCATACATGCTATCTCACATAAGATCGTTTTTGCAATCAAAAAAGCTTGGATTTTATCACTGGTGAATTGGAAATCCATTAGAAAATACATACGGTATGCAAAGTTTATATGCGTACCCCCAACGTTTAAAAAATAAAAACTTTTGTTACAACAAAAAAAACCATTCTTGTATGATTTTACATATTGTGGCCCCATTTAGTATATCAAATAATCAAAAGCATAATCCAGTCATTAATTTGATAGAAAATACGAGAATTCTCTAGATAAGAAACAAAGATCATATTACTGCAAAAAATTATATTGAAAATTATTGTTAGACGGATCATTTTTTCGTTTGTAATTAATTTCATTAGTTTTTAATCTGAATTTCTTAAATTAAATTTTATGTAAGAATATGAGTTTTGTGTTTTTTAAATAATTGATTCACATTTGCTCTTTAAATGATTTATGAAATACCCTTTAATTCGTTTTTAATTATTTGTTTAATTAAATGTTTCATTAAATATTTAAAATCTTAAAAAAAGTAATTTAAATAATTGAATTTATTTCACAGTAGTGCGCTTTTTTTATTCAAGGGAGTATAAATATCAACTTTGCATACTATATAGGGAATACACATTCATGTATGCAAATGTATGAATATATATTATCATATATGGCCATATACCCTCATTTTTCGGATCCGAACCATATATAGGGTATCATATATTCTAAAGACATATTTTTTTAGCTGCCCAGCTAAAAAAATTATATATGGTCCAGATATTTTTAATATATGAATGTATATAACTATATATGAATATGTATGAATTCATGTGAAAATGTATGGGATTATACATCGCAAAACTATTATATATGAACTAATATATGGACTAATATATGTAACGTATTATAATACATGAGCTCATATATGGAAATTTAATTATGAAGCTCATATGTGGATCCATATATAGAAATAAGATTTAATATATGTAGCCATATAAGAATGTATGCATACATGATATTTCACATAAGATCGTTTTGCAATCAAAAAAGCTTGGTATTTTATCACTGGTGAACTGGAAATCCATTAGAAAATACATACGGTATGCGTGCCCTCAAAGTCTAAAAACGAAAAACTTTTGTTACAAAAATAAAACCATTCTTGCATGATTTTATACATAGTGGATCAAATAATCAAAAGTCATTAATTTTATCGAAAATAAAAGAATTCTGTAGATAAGAAACAAAGTTCATATTACTGAAAAAATATATTGAAAACTATTGTTAGACGAATTATTTTTTCTTTTATAATTAACTGCATTAGTTTTTAAACTGATTTCTTTGTGTTTTTTAAATAATTGATTCACCTTTTGACTTAAAATGAGGAATGAAATGACTTTTAGTTCGATTTGAATTATTTTGTTCGAACAAATGTTTCACTAAACACAACCTTTCTGTACCAAATCTTAAAAAAGTATTTTTAGTAATTTAATTTATTGCACAAGAGTACGATTTTGTGAACTTTGCATACTGTAGAGGGAATATTTACACATACATGTATGAAAATGTATGAATATATATACCCTCATTTTTCGGATCCGAACCATATATGGGATATCATATATGCTCCATACATATTTTTTTTAGCTGGGTGGGCATACATGTATGAAAATGTATGAATATATATAATCATATATGCCCATATACCATTATTTTTCGGATCCGAGCCATATATAGGATATCATATATGATCCATACATATTTTTTTAATGCAAAATGCGCTAAAAAGAGCCAATGCATGTATCGAGCAAAATGGTGGTCATTTGTCTGATGTCATATTTCACACATAGTCACATTAAATTTCCATAAAATGTATTTAACATATAAAAATAAATCATTTAAAAAACCGTTATTACAAGAGTTACATGTGTTTAACATCACTAGGTCCCATTTGGTCCACCCTGTATATAATAGTTTTGCCATGTATAATACATACATTTCAATACATGAATTCATACATATCATATATAGTTATATACATTCATATATTAAAAATATATGGATAATATATAATTTTTTTAGCTGGGTTAATAATAATTTAATTACTGAATTATCTTTTTGATTATTTGATTTATTAAATAGGCACACAATATATAAAATCCTACAAGGCTCTACGCATATAAACTTTGCATGCCGTATGTATTTTCTAATAGACTTCCAATTCACCAGGGATAAAAAAAAAGAGAGAAAAAGATCGAATTGATAAAATTCAAGCATTTTTGATTGCAATTCGATCTTATGTATCATGTATGCAGACATTTTTATATGGCGCCATATATTACATCTTATTTCTATATATGGATCCGCATATATGAGCTCATATATTATAATACATTTCATATATTAGTTCATATATTAATTCATATATAATAGTTTTGCCATGTATAATCCCATATATTTCCATACATGAATTCATACATACTCATATATAGTTATATACATCCATATATTGAAAATGTATGGACCAAGTATACATTTTTTTTTAGCTGGGTCCATATATTATATCTTATTTCTATATATGGATCCACATATGAAGAGCTTCATAATTAAATTTCCATATATGAGCTCATATATTACAATACATGTCATATATTAGCCAATATATTAGTTCATATATAATAGTTTCGCAATGTATAATCTCATATATTTCCATACATGAATTCATACATACTCATATATAGTTATGTACATTCATTTATTAAAAATATATGGACCATATAATATTTTTTTAGCTGGGTAGCGAATTTTTCAAAACAAAACTTTTTCTTCTTATTGCTCTCCATAATTTTCACTCTTCAAATAAATATTTTCAGTTAATACATACACCTCAGCATGATATGCTTATGTACTTCTTTTTGCCGTACATTTACAATGTACATTGTACATACACAAACTTAAGTATTGCCACACTCGAACCTGTCTATTGTACATGTACTTTTATTCGATGTACACGAACACGAACATGAACTCAAATTATAAGTACACTTGAACATGTGTAGTTCAAGTGTGTTCCGATCAGTGAACTGTATGAGTTGATTTACTTTCGCTCTCCACTCACTTTTACAATGCTTTTGTTTTGTTTTTTAACATCAATATGCACTAATGATATTGCTTGCAGTGTTGCCTCTCTAACAACTGACTGTCTTTAACTCACTCTCTTTTTAACCCCCGACTAAAAAAAGGGGTGTTATAAGTTTGTAGTGTGTGTCTGTGTATCTGTGTGTCTGTCCGTGTCCACGTACAGGCCAAACGGCTGAACCGATTTGCATTAAGTTTTTTTTTTGTTTGAAAGATGACTTGATCGAGAGGGTTCTTAGCTATGTTTGAATAAAATCGGTCCAGCCGTTTAGAAGATATAGCATCTTTTCTGATTTCGATTTTAAATCGAAAACGATTACCATCACATACCTGTACATACAATATTGTTAGCCTACTAACCATATATGGCCTTCATGGCTCGGTTAGTTAATTGAATTTAAATAAATAAAAAAAGGTGAAAATATCAGTTTTATTCATATAACATGACTTTTGGAGGAAAAACAACGGAAGAAATTTTAATATACGCTATCTTGCAGGCAATCATCCAGAACCTAAACAAAGGCTGGCCAGAAAATAATAAAAATATCGACTATTCCATTTTACCATACTTCAATCGCAGAGAACCATTATCGACAGCAGATGGATGTGTTATGTTTAAAAATCGTATCGTTATACCCGACATATACCTTCAAATGATTCTCAAGCAACTACATAGAGGACATCTATCAGCAGAACGAAGTAAATCCATAGCTCGAAGCTATGTCTACTGGCCTAGTCTTGATAAGCAAATTGAAGACTACGTCCGAAAATGTCAAAATTGTCAACTAGCCGCAAAGAATCCGGTTAAAACTAACCTTTGCTCTTGGCCAATAACATCAAAACCACTTGAAAGAATTCATATTGATTACGCTGGGCCCATAAAGAATAAATACTATCTGGTACTAATAGACTCATTTTCTAAATACCCTGCTATTTACGAAACCAATACAATGACATCGGTCGCAACAATAAAAATCATGAACGAATACTGAGCACAATTTGGAAATCCGGAACAAATAGTTTCAGACAATGGAACACAATTCTGTTCAGCACAATTCCAAACTTGCTGCAAAGAATGGGCTATAGAACACACCAGAACAGTACGTTTTCACCCCAGCTCAAACGGGCAAGCCTAGAGGTTTGTAGACACCCTAAAGCGAGCTCTAAAAAAATCTGAAGGGGATGATACGCCTACAGCATCACTTCAAACTTTCTTGGAAGTCTATATTATATATGTATTATATTTTCCGTTGTGGGAAATAGTTATTTTTTTCTTGATTGAACTACTTTTTTAAATATGCCGTTGTTTGAGTAAATGGAAGGTCTTGGTTAAAAACTCAGTTTGATTAAATATACATATAATAACTTTTAAGAAAAATTTAAATAATTTAAAAAAACTTATTGTTTTACTACGAAATACACCATTTTGTAAAATTTCTTTTATAAACTCAATTGAAGTGGGTTATATTTTATTCGTATCAGTGCCTCTACTGTTACTTATAAATACTATATTTAGAAAAATTTCAATTGCTTTCACTGATGAACTTTTATTAAAACCGTAAATGAAAAAAAAATATTTAGAACTACTTATATTTAAATAATTATTTTCCAAAATTTAAGTACTTATTTTTTAGTTTAAAATAAATAAATAGGCAATTTAGAAATATTTATAATTTATTTAAAATAACTACTCATTTTGGCAATATTTTCACGTCTTCTTTTAAAACCCAAAGAATATGTTCAACTTATGCTTTCTATTTTTAAAATTTTGCGTAATGTGTTTTGTAAGCGAGTACTTCAATTTGGCAATCTAAAAAGTAAGTCATTATATGGCAAGTAGTTCAGATGGTAATGTCTAATTTTTTGCTGGGAAGTTTTATTAATAAAAAATAAATATCAATTCATTTGATGTAAAACATAACACAATACATAATTAAATTTTTGTACTTTGCTTTGATTCACGTTCATTGAGTAGAATATGCATTGATATGCATTATAACAGATGCGAATAACAATATTAATACCAAAGTAAATTTATATAAAGTATATGCAAGTCATCAGGTGATTAATTTCTTTCTCGTTTAGTATTAATGCGTGACTGCCAAAAGTTGTTTACAATTTTCATTCGCCATTTTGTTTTATTTTGTTACGTGACCTATCGGCATTTGGATGGTTTCCTCGACTAGCTCAAAAAAAACGGGAGGATTTTTAGTGGAGTTCTCAAACCTCATCCAAGCCCAAGGGCCAGTAGCAATTATAATACAAAACAAAAAAAAGTGAACTTACTTGTCTAGACGCGTTTTAGGGAAGGTAGCTGTTTCTTCCGACTGTCCTAATCCCATCCTTGGTCATTTCTTCCATTCCACTAAAAAATTTTTATTATGACCCCTCTCTTTTTATTACCACACAATCACCTCACTTCGTATTTCAACCCATCTAATTTGACTTATTCAGACATCTTTTGTAATTTCGACTCACAAGATACAATATGAATATTTATTTCGATTCCTTATTTTATTTTATTTTTTTTATTTTCTATATATACATAAACAAATTTTAATAAATTTAGTTTTTCTACAATTTAGATTCAAAATATCAGTAGATGGTCTCCAAAAAAATTATATGTAGCTAAACTCTATATTTTCACACTAACAAAAAAGACAATGTTATGCACAAAAATGAAATCTATCTCAGGTTTCTCTTCCTCATGACCTTAGAGCCAATCTCGCTCATCTAAATGTTTCAAACTCTAATTTGTTCCTACCTGAAGGAGCTCCCTAAGGTATTGAATAATCTGCCACTATGCAGAACCACACTAAAATTTAAATCCTTTACGAGGATGAAATTCCTTTCATAAATTCCTTTCTATTTCCACAAAAAAAATTTTTATATACATATATCTCTCTTTTAATTTTGGCTATATATTTATTTATTTATTTTTTTCAACACTACCATTAACACTTGTTTTACATAAAAAAAGGAACAAAATCATACATAAAAAGAAATATCAAATGCCTGTCTCATACATATATTAGTTAATTAATATTTCAATCTTTGACTTATCTTTTATTTATTTTTTTTTCAGCACCCTTGGGCCTCACTCTTCGCTTATTTCAGGAATTTTCCTTTGCCGCCACACTGATTCTGATGGTAATTATTACGGTAATTATAAGTTCTCTCGCCTTGATGATATCTTCCAAGATATGCACTGGTTTTTACTTTCTGCAGGTCTTAGCTTGGCTGACCAAAAATTTCGAATGTATTTCTTTCTTCACAAATTTTCTAATCGGAACGATGACCACACCTTTTCAATTCTTCTGATTCATCTTCTCACGTTCCAAAATTTTAAAATTGTCGACTGTCGACGATATTCAATTTACTTCGATACTTTCTTTCTTTTTAACAATATGAGTTCGATTTAGCTTTTTTTTTTTTTTTTTTTTTTTTTTTTTTATGTGTGTGTATATATATATATATATATATATATATATATATATATATATATATATATATATATATATATATATATATAATTGTTCTTTATTTTACACAAAAAAATTTTGTTTTAACTTTATTTATTTTAAACTCGTTGACTACGCGCTCAACAACCGCCAGATCAACCTTCACTTGTTGAATCCTTTTTCTGTCGTCGAAATTTCCTTTCTTAACTTCACGCATACGTCTTTCCCCACTTCCAATTCTTCCAATTTTCCTCTACCAACTTTTATAATAGCTGTTCCAATCTAGCGGTCTACGTCCGCTATCCTTCCTGACTACATGAGCAACTTAAAGAATTTTCTAGAAATTTCTGCCTATCCATATTTATTTCTTTTCGCCATCTTTTTTTTTGCGTTTCCCTCCAAACTAATTTCTCTATTCCTTACTCCTGTTCCCAATCCTACTGTCCTAAATTCCTCTAAATCCCCTTGTCATATCCTCCAATATACCAGGGCAACATACAATTTAACAAGACGACTA
Organism: Tachina grossa; assembly: GCA_949987645.1. Classification (NCBI taxonomy): domain Eukaryota; kingdom Metazoa; phylum Arthropoda; class Insecta; order Diptera; family Tachinidae; genus Tachina; species Tachina grossa. The sequence continues at coordinate 108,899,103 of OX465275.1, forward strand.
ACCCATTCAACAATTCACGTAACTTCGCTAACATATTTAAATTTCAAATTACTCCATTAACCGTTTTACGCAAAATACTAACGTTGCCAATCACTTGTCGCTAATAGTCAATTATTTCATTCACTGTCTTCTATTAGCAAAAACAGCTGTTTTGACCTAAATGAAATCCACAATCATTTGCACGAGATACATCGAACAGAAGACATCACATTGATAAATTAATACCGAAAAGAAATAAGAAAACGTATACGATAAGAAACACTTTAATTATTGGCTATATAACTTTCGCCCTTCCCATAATCTCTACGAGTTGGCCTATACCTTAGAATACTTTCAGCCCGCTAAAAGTGTCGGAGGGTAAAGTATTGTACCACTTAATTTCATTTACATATTTTAACATTTGCTTTCTCTCCCTACAGGTCCTTAATTGAGCCTTACTAAACCGCGGTTTTGCTCAGCCGCCACCGCATCATTGGCCTTTACCCTAATTAATATCAAGGAATATCGATATCAACGCGAACATTAAAGCTACCTGTATAGGTATATGTATGTACGTACATACGTATCTTCTTTTACCTGTAGATATGTAGGTGTGCATTCTCATTGCCCTCACGTTCCCTATACCTAGTAATGAACCTGGATTGAGTTGGAGAGTGGTTCCTCCAAATTGCAATAAGCTCTTTCTTAATCCAAACAAACTACATACCCAGCTAAAAAAATTATATATGGTCCATATATTTTTAATATATGAATGTATATAACTATATATGAATATGTATGAATTCATGTATGAAAATGTATGGGATTATACATCGCAAAACTATTATATATGAACTAATATATGGACTAATATATGAAATGTATTATAACATACATATGAGCTCATATATGGTAATTTAATTATGAATTATGATCAATATAATAATGTATGCGTACATGATATCTCACATAAGATCGTTTATGCAATCAAAAAAGCTTGGTATTTTATCACTGGTGAATTAGAAATCCATTAGAAAATACATACGGTATGCAAAGTTTATACAGGGTGGTCCAAATGAGACCTAGTAATGTTAAACACGTGTAACTCTTGTAATAACAGTTTTTTTAAATGATTTATTTTTATATGTTAAATACATTTTATGGAAATTTAACTTGATTCATGATTTTTATTGTTGCGACCGATGTCATTGTATTGGTTTCGTAAATAGCAGGGTATTTAGAAAATGAGTCTATTACTACCAGATAGTATTTATTCTTTATGGGCCCAGCGTAATCAATATGAATTCTTTCAAGTGGTTTTGATGTTATTGGCCAAGAGCAAAGGTTAGTTTTAACCGGATTCTTTGCGGCTAGTTGACAATTTTGACATTTTCGGACGTAGTCTTCAATTTGCTTATCAAGACTAGGCCAGTAGACATAGCTTCGAGCTATGGATTTACTTCGTTCTGCTGATAGATGTCCTCTATGTAGTTACTTGAGAATCATTTGAAGGTATATGTCGGGTATAACGATACGATTTTTAAACATAACACATCCATCTGCTGTCGATAATGGTTCTCTGCGATTGAAGTATGGTAAAATGGAATAGTCGATATTTTTATTATTTTCTGGCCAGCCTTTGTTTAGGTTCTGGATGATTGCCTGCAAGATAGCGTATATTAAAATTTCTTCCGTTGTTTTTCCTCCAAAAGTCATGTTATATGAATAAAACTGATATTTTCACCTTTTTTTATTTATTTAAATTCAATTATCTAACCGAGCCATGAAGGCCATATATGGTTAGTAGGCTAACAATATTGTATGTACAGGTAATCGTTTTCGATTTAAAATCGAAATCAGAAAAGATGCTATATCTTCTAAACGGCTGGACCGATTTTATTCAAACATAGCTAAGAACCCTCTCGATCAAGTCATCTTTCAAACAAAAAAAAAACTAAATGCAAATCGGTTCAGCCGTTTGGCCTGTACGTGGACACGGACAGACACACAGATACACAGACACACACTACAAACTTATAACACCCCTTTTTTTAGTCGGGGGTTAAAAAGAGAGTGAGTTAAAGACAGTCAGTTGTTAGAGAGGCAACACTGCAAGCAATATCATTAGTGCATATTGATGTTAAAAAACAAAACAAAAGCATTGTAAAAGTGAGTGGAGAGCGAAAGTAAATCAACTCATACAGTTCACTGATCGGAACACACTTGAACTACACATGTTCAAGTGTACTTATAATTTGAGTTCATGTTCGTGTTCGTGTACATCGAATAAAAGTACATGTACAATAGACAGGTTCGAGTGTGGCAATACTTAAGTTTGTGTATGTACAATGTACATTGTAAATGTACGGCAAAAAGAAGTACATAAGCATATCATGCTGAGGTGTATGTATTAACTGAAAATATTTATTTGAAGAGTGAAAATTATGGAGAGCAATAAGAAGAAAAAGTTTTGTTTTGAAAAATTCGCTACCCAGCTAAAAAAATATTATATGGTCCATATATTTTTAATAAATGAATGTACATAACTATATATGAGTATGTATGAATTCATGTATGGAAATATATGGGATTATACATTGCAAAACTATTATATATGAACTAATATATTGGCTAATATATGACATGTATTGTAATATATGAGCTCATATATGGAAATTTAATTATGAAGCTCTTCATATGTGGATCCATATATAGAAATAAGATATAATATATGGACCCAGCTAAAAAAAAATTTATACTTGGTCCATACATTTTCAATATATGGATGTATATAACTATATATGAGTATGTATGAATTCATGTATGGAAATATATGGGATTATACATGGCAAAACTATTATATATGAATTCATATATGAACTAATATATGAAATGTATTATAATATATGAGCTCATATATGCGGATCCATATATAGAAATAAGATGTAACATATGGCGCCATATAAAAATGTATGCATACATGATATATTACATAAGATCGCATTTGCAATTAAAAAAGCTTGAATTTTTTCAATTCCATCTTTTTCTCTCTTTTTTATCACTGGTGAATTGGAAGTCTATGCAAAGTTTATATGCGTAGAGCCTCAAGGTTTAAAAAATAAAAACTCGTGTAATAAAAAAATCATTCTTATAGGATTTTATATATTGTGTGCCTACCCAGCCAAAAAAATTATATATGGTCTATATATTTTTAATATATGAATGTATATAACTATATATGAATATGTATGCATTCATTTATGGAAATGTATGGGATTATACATGGCAACAATATTATATATGAATTGATATATGGAGTAATATATGAATCGTATTATAATACATGAGCCATATATGAAAATTTAATTATGAGGTTCTTCGTATGTTGATCCATACATAGAAATAAGATATAATCTACGGAGCCATATAAAAATGTATGCATATATGATATCTCACATAAAATCATTTTTGCAAACAAAAAGCTTGCATTTATTAATTCGATCTTTTTCTCTCTTTTTAATCACTCGTGAATTGGAAGATTGTTAGAAAATACACACGGTATGCAAATTTTATATGCGTAGACCCTCAAGATTTAAAAAATAAAAACTCGTGCAACAAAAAAATCATTCTTGTAGGATTTTATATATTGTGGGCCTATTTAATAAATCAAATAATCAAAAAGATAATTCAGTCATTAATTTTATAAAAATTAACGGAATTCTCAGATACTTCTAAGAAACAAAATTCATATAACTGCCAAAAAATAATATCAAAAACTAGCGCTAGTATCAAAACGGATTCATTTTTCTTTTATATACCATTAGTTTTTAATTTGATTTCTTAAATTATTTGTCGTGTACAAATGTGTGTCTAGTGTTTTTTAATAATCGATTCACATTTTCTCTTAAAATGTCGAATGAAATGTCTTTTAGTTCGTTTTGAATTATTTTGTTCGAACAAATGTTTCACTAAACACAACCTTTCTGTACCAAATCTTACAAAAAAATTATTTTAATAATTTAATTTATTGCACAGCAGTGAGCTTTTTGAATCAATATGAACTTTGCATACTATATAGGGAATACACATTCATGTATGAAAATGTATGAGTATATATAATCATATATGGCCATATACCCTCATTTTTCGGATCCGAACCATATATGGGATATCATATATGCTCCATACATATTTTTTTTAGCTGGGTATTTAATAAATCAAATAATCAAAAAGACAATTCAGTCATTAAATTATTATTAATTTTATAAAAAGAAACGGAATCCTCAGATATATTAAGAAACAAAGTTCATATAAATGGATTATTTTTTCTTTTATAATTGCACTAGTTTTTAATCTGATTTTTTAAATTATATGTTGTTTACGGATGTGTGTTTTGTGTTTTTTTAATAATCGACTCATATTTTCTCTTAAAATGTCGAATGAAATGTCTTTTAGTTTGTTTTGAATTATTTTTTTCGAACAAATGTTTCATTAAACACAACCTTTCTCCACGAAATCTTACGAAAAATAACTTTAGTAATGTAATTTATTGCACAGCAGTGCGCTTTTTAATTAATATGAACTTTGCATACTATATAGGGAATACACATTTATGTATGAAAATGTATGAATATATATGATCATATATGTCCATATACCCTCATTTTTCGGATCCGAACCATATATGGGATATCATATATGCTCCATACATATTTTTTTAGCTGGGTATACATATAAAAACTAATATACGGGCATGCCCACCGCAACAATTTTGGTTTGTTATACGCAATTGTGTGCAGTGAAAAATATGTGAAAAAGATTAAATACATTTTTACTTAAAAAAGATTTACAAGACATTTGAAAATATGGACAGGTTTGTCAATGTCGACAACGTTCGACTTGTCGCACACTTACATTCAAAACAAACAAAAAATTTCAAAATTTTGTTATTGTTTTGAATGTAAGTGTGCGACAAGTCGAACGTTGTCGATATTGACAAACAGGCCCTAATTATTAAAATTAGGCTTGTTTATTCGCTCTCAAGAACAATTTTCTGCGACCGGCAATCTGTTTCCGTTCCCTAAGGTCTAGAAAATAGCATAATCCTCTCAAAGGAATCAGTTGTTTTCGACAACGGGCACACAATCCCCAATTTTTTGGTATTGTGTTAAAGTGACGTCGATGCCACTGGATGATGACAACTGGAATAAGGGTGATTATACTTAGTTAAAGTATTGAAGGTCTATCAATTACCAAATTTACTTTGGTTTTGTCTATCCATACATTTCTTTTTTGTTGTATGCAAATCTGGGACTATTGCATTAGATATGCAAATGCATTTGGGCGATTCTATTCTAGACAACTTTTAAAAACAATTTTCAAATAATTTTTTGATACTTTTTTGATGCCAATTTAAAGTAAAATATCTATATTTTATAATAATACTAGCTGACCCACCAGGCTTCGTACTGCCTCAGTTGATAAATAAAAGACCTAAATTTTGTATAAAATAATCTTAAAACAAACAAACCTATATATACCCTTTCACCATTTTTTTTTTTTTTTTTTTGGTATCCGTATTTAATAAAAAAACATTTTTGGAATGAAGCATTAAGTTTTATTATTATTTTCGAAGCATCATGTTGCTTACTTACAAAACAGACACACACACTATTATGATACAGTCTGTTAATCAATTTAAAGCTTCCTCATAAACTATATTTTTTGTTTTGTGGTTCGTAAATAAACATGTTCCATGCGCGAAACAGGGAAACTCCAAGTTGATTCAGCAAACTTCCAACGACTGTCCTTGCGATTTATTCATGGTCATCGCAAAGCCCAGACGTACTGGAAATTGTAAGCATTTAAAATTGAATGGTAAGTCCGTTTCAATCATTGGTATCCGCGGGATCAAGACATCGTCTCCTTTGTACTTTCCTTTTATGATTGTTGCCTCAATGACGTTGTTCATCAGCTTTTTCGCAGCCAGTCTTGTTCCATTGCACAGTCGAGGTTGAATAATGTTAAGCAGCATGATGACAACTGATCCAACTTTTAACTGCAAATTGTGAGGTGGTAATCCAGTCAACTCCAGTGAATTTAAAAACTCCGTTTGATAGTTGACTACGTCATCCTGGTTCACAACGGTGTCCACTGATTTGAAGGAAACCAACTGTCTTGGAAGAAAATTCTGAATAGTCGCATTGAGATCCTCGACATCTTTATTTTTTGCAGCCAATATTGCTCGTTCACCCAGCTCCTATTTTGAGTCTCGTGATGTGACAGAAATCTGTTGGCAATGTGATGAATCCGGTCGAGGTGTCCACTGCAACTTTTTTTTTATTTCCAATGTCTAACAACTGCTTCGCAAACACATTTCCAGTTTCATCTTGTTGCAAAAATACTCGCATGTTAGTTGTTAATTGGAGTGTCTTTACATACTGCCACAATTTCGATAATTTTAGGCATGCATTTAGTTCATCAGCAACAATTGATTGGGGAATAACTGGAAGAGTCTGACGAAAATCACAAATATCAAAAAAGAGCACATTACTTGGAATGTCACTTACACAAAGGATCACCAAAGTAAATAAAGTTCTCGCGCACTCCTAGATATTCTAACACAATATCGCAATACTTTTTTCCATGTTCTGAAGTGCGACAGAATGTATTGACGACATATTAGTTGGTTGCCAAATCTAATGTCAAATATTATGGTTGCGTTCAAAAATTTAATTTGTGACAAAACTTAATATTTATCAATCTATATAAAACAAAGTTAGCTAAAATTAATTTTGAATAGCAATAAAGTTCAAATTGACTACATTTTCCCAGTAAAAAAAGACACTCCAAAGAAGTCATGAAAATGTAGTTTGCAGTCTGGAAGTAGTTCGAATTTCGATCCGATCTAATGATTTTTACATAGGGTTGTCATTGCAAGTTCTCTTTTTCGATGCCTAGTCATCGAATTAGAAGCGATTTTAAGAAAAATTTCCTTTTTTGTGTTCTATGGTAATATTTTCATCTAGGAAAAACTTTAAAAAGTTACATATTTTAACAATTCCTTTCTTTTGATACGAATTTAAGCGCGAAACAGTGTTTTCATGTAAATTTAAGCAAATAACTTCCAAATTTTAGGCCAAAATTAGTTCATAAATTTCTTTCAAAAAATCGATTTTTTGAACATTTCGGTGAGTATTTACTAAAACTATGGAAAAACTACAAGGTTTTGTGTGATTAAAATAAACTTTTACTTGGTTTTCTGCTAACTATCGGCAAATTAAAAATATCGATTTTTTGGAAGCAATGAAAATGTGGTTCCTTCAGAATTACTTCCATTTTTTTTACTGGGTTATTTAGAAAACGTTTATATGGAAAAAAGGACTGTTTTTAGGGTTTTCCCGGCAATTATTCGAAATTTTCTCACCTTTTAAACCTTCCCTAGACCTTCACGAACATTTCAATACCAAGATAAGATAAATCCGTTCAGCCATTCTCGAGTTTTAGTCATCTTTCACAATAAAAAAAGAATAATACAATAAAAGTTTAACAATTAACAGAGTTTTGTGTTTTTGCGTTGGCACTGTCTTTGATGTTTTTATTGCAATTTTTTTGTACTAATGTAAAATCTCCTCAAAGTAGTGCATTAATATTGCATTATGATGAATATTATTGCATTATCACTGAAACATATAGTGAGCAATAAAATTAGATAAAACGTGAACGTATACATACAACTAGTCTAGCCCCTGTAGGAAATGTCACTAGTGAAGCAGTACTGATTCACTATTGACTTTGTCGCCAGTACTACTGACTAATTATACCCCACACAATGTTTTGTGCTAGATATTTAACATGTGCGTGTCATTGAAAAGCAACTACTGATATTGGAACTACTGATTATATAGTTCTTTAGGGACCATATGAAGACATTGCATACAGATAGTCACTAGCACATTTTAGTAATTCTTGTATGCTCTTTTGATAATGAAATTCCGTATTTTGTTCACATTTTGGTGTTTTATTAAACAAATATATAAAAAATGGAACTTATGATTTGTGACGAATCGTTTACAGACAAACTGATGTCACACCCTGTAAAGAAGTAAAACATAAAATAACAAATATAATCAACAAAATAATTTATAAAACAAATGTATTAAGAGACACTAACAAAAACATAGGTACAACCAAGAATGATAAACTACAAGATTACGCCAGAGTTTACCGTTAGACGTGACGTCACACGTCTATTGTAAAATTTGCCATAAAGGCTGGGACAAATCAAATGAAAGACTTAAAGCATAAGTATGGGAAACTAAGAAATTTAAACAAAGAAATCGCACCAAACAAATTCTGTTCTATTATTTTATTTTCTCTACAAAAATTTTTCTTATTTGTTATTGAGTTTCTTTTAATTTTTGAAATTAAACTTGTTTTATTAATCTTAACAAAGCGCTTAATTTTGAATTTTATTAGTTATTTAATATATTCTGTGTTAATACATAGCACCAAATCGAAACATAACAAAACTAAAGACTCTACTAACTATGATATATTTTTAAATAGCTATGTTCTAATATAGTTCACACTGAATTGTGTTATTTGTTTATTTAGTAATCAGGGCTATTATGAATAAAATTCCGCGTGAAATGTCTCCCTTTTCCAATTAGAATTTTTTGTTTTCCCTACACCCAGAAAAAAGATTGGTTGGAAAACGGTTAGTCCAATAAAATATCATTTGCATTAACTATATTTCAGTTCACGCCATCAATTTTCTGTTAATCCAAAAAACAATCCATGTTCATTGCCATAAGGGCATAATTGTAACAAAGATATGATTGTGACAATACTTAAATTGATTGCATCAACCGAGCGTATGCTTTTGTCATGACTAATTAACTGATTGGTTAACCCAACCGAATAAAATATTACGAATTGAATTTTACTACCAACTTTTGGTATTAGCAGCTAAAGAATTGTCGTTCTATATTAAGATTAAAATAAAAACTTTCAATCAGTTGCTGCAACTAACTAGAGGTTAAGTTTACTATCATAGTTTATAGCAGCAAATTAAAAAATTAACTTTTGTGACTTTCAAAGATATTATGATTTGTGAATTCTCAAATGGTTTTTGAAAGTCTGTGCATAAGATAACATGTTTGTGGCTTTCCAAAATGTGTGGTTGAAGAAATGTACATATGTAGACATGATTCACCATTAGAAAATAAATTTCAATTAAAATAAACTTATGACAATATGTCAAATAATAAATTTCTTAAATTGTGTATTTTTGTTTGCGTTTATTGTTTATTTTTATATCAGCAAGGAAGGCCAATTTTTCTTTTGCAGGTACCAATTATAATATTGTTTTAATTATATTAACCAAATTTTCAATAGCAAGAATAACATTTATTTCAAATTCCATACTGTCAATAAATTTTTTTCTGTTGCTGCAACTATTGGGTTGAGGGTTATAATTAAAATATAGTGGTACCACAAGAAAATTTCAGTCGCTATAGCAGAATTCTATGATAGTTGCTGCAACCGCCACAATTCAATTGGCAACAAATTCGGTTGTCACAATGAATTTGTTTTCTGTGTATTATTTGCTATTAGTTGGAATTGTTCACCGTGAAAATTTCACGGAATTTTATTCATGATAGCACTGAATATTTTTTTTAATAATATTTTTGTTTAAAATATTAGAAAGTAAAATTTTAAATTTTAAAACATCAAAAATGGTACATAATTTTACCAAGTAAACAAATAACAAATTCAGTGGAAATGGTACTAATATTTTGTTGGCATAACACCCCTTCTAGCAGGTACATTATACAAATTACAAAAGGAATGACATATTTATATATATATACATACATTCATAAAAATACGTGTGTATGTACATATTTTTATGTATTAAGATGTGGTTGCACTTTTGTGAGAATATGCTCTGCTATAAAAACGCTTAAAAAATCTTAATTTTTAACATATTGCTGATGTTATGAATGGTAAAGTATAATGCACCATTTGGTGCGGCTTGAAAAACTCTTTCAGATGATCTTTTTTGTTAAATGTTGTCTTGGGAAAAAATATGCAAAAAAAAACTACAAAAATAAGCATTTTAAGACTTTGTATATCGGTTAAAAACCAATTATCTAATTACGGATAATATTAAAAAAAATGGTAAATACCTACAACAAAAACAATATTGTCTTCTTATTCGTAAGTAACTGCAAAAGTAAAAAAGTGGGATTATTATATGTCCAATTTTCTTCACCGAACTTGGTAAAACCAGTACTTGTATAGCGGTTGGCAATCCTGCAGTCAAAATAGCTTTAAAGATTCTCAAAAAAAAAAATAAATAAACCAAATTATCAGCCAATAGAAACGCAGTGTTCGTGACGTCACACGTCTACTATTTTTTGCAGTGGCGTAATCTTGTAGTTTATCATTCTTGGGTACAACCGTATGACTTTCAGTCCAACGAAATATACTAAAGAAATAAACAAAAGAAAAAAAAACATGCAACAACAAAACATCCAACAAAATAATTTACAAGCAAAGGGATTAACGGTCACTAATAAAAATATACATACAAACATGTACATTAAAATAAGTTAGGGACAATAGCAACAACAAAACATAAGCATACAGAAATCTTTGTAAATATTACAACAATAAAGTAAGGAGAAAAAGAGTATAAAAGGCCGAAGATTTTGCAAAGATTGATGAGTCGCATGGTAGTCATTAGTGGAACAGGATTAATCAAGGTAAGCAAGTAAATATTAAAAAACATTGTTAGCGATTACCTAGTCGCAAAACAATACAGCAGAACCTAGATAAGCAAATGTTAATAAACGTTGTTAGCGATTGCCTACTCGCGAAACAATACAGTAGAAACTGGATAAGTAAATATTAATAAACATTGTTAGCGATTGCCTAGTCGCGAAACAATACAGTAGAACCTAGATAAGTAGATATTAATAAACATTGTTAGCGATTGCCTAGTCGCGAAACAATACAGTAGAGCCTGAATAAGTAAATATTAATAACATTGTTAGCGATTGCCTAGTCGCGAAACAATAAAGTAACGCATCAATAAGCAAATAGTAATAAACATTGCCGCCAAGCAATAAAGGGAAATTTCGATAGTATTGCCACGATTGTTCTCACAACTAAACAATACAACGTCTCCACTGAACGGGAAGTAGTAGGATGGTAGCTGGTACATTCAAGGGTGCGGAAACATAAATCACCATATGGGACCCCAGGAGTAAGGTTAAGATTGAACATGGAAGCATAGCAGATAACTCGCAGGAAGCCAAGTCATAACAAATCTGGAGCTTAGAAGCCAGAAGCGAAACAGATGATATAGAAACTTCGAACTTTAATCAAGCAAACTGTATTTAAGGAAAAAACTAAAACTATTAACTATTAATTAACATGTGTATAATTAGTAAAATAACAAAACGACAATGGTAAGACTGTTGTAAATATAGAGATGGTAAAATTGAGCTTACAATACAAAAAAGCTTTCAGCAAATTGAAATGCGATGAATCAAAACAATTCACATATTCCCTTTGCAATAATGCTAAGTATATAAAGCAGAAATCTACATCAACTGACACCACACACAGTGGACCAAACACAAAAAAGAACGCTGATGATGAAGGTTTAGTGGCCTTCGAAAACGGCTGGCTGTTCCTTTCAACTATGTTTTGTCAGAATATTTACAACTAACTTTGGTGTTATTTGTTCATTAATAATTATCACATGTAATTTGGCTTAAAAAGCGATACGAACTTTAGCCTGTTAAAATCATAAATATAGAAACTATTAACTATTAAATAAAGAATACTAATAATTAAGGATAAAAAAAAAGAGACGTGTTATTTCTTGTAACGACCTTGGCATTTCAGGCTGAGTATACCCGGCAGAAAACGACGTTACAGATTACAAAACTATAATAATGTTTACCGGGGTGAGCTTGGTCAGTCCAAGGATTCTAGTAAAGTTGATTTACCTTTTAAATAAAACAGGCAGGATTTCTAGTTTATTATTAAACTTAAAGTGTACAAATTTTCTTTATTTTTCTATTTCAATAATCCTTTCACAGGAGAAAACAATGTAATTTTTGGAGAATACACCAGATTTTAAATAAAGTCACGCAGAGTATCCGTACACGTATTGATCGGTTAAAAGTTGCCAGGCCAGTCCCCCTTTGGGATAACCATGTATTTTTAAGTGGAAATTTTATGAAAGTATTAGTGTTTTTAGTACCACTACGCCTGGGATTAATGGCTGTTAATACCAGTGAATTCCCTGTGCACTACCACTAACATGCCTGGGATTAATGGCTGTTAATACCAGTTAATTCCCTGTGCACTACCACTAATATGCCTGGGATTAATGGCTATTAACACCAGTTAATTCCCTCTGCACTACCATGAGTTAAACCCTTTCTGTATTTGTGAGTGGCTGCTAGCAAAGCTGTTACATACTTGTACTAGCTGTCCGATCACTCAGGCAGATAAAGTTCAACTGAACATGTAGTGGGAATTCAATATTATCTGCAACTATGCGGGCGTAGTGGCTAACACATGTAAAATGCCTCTCAAGAGCACACTATTCAATTTATGTAATTGTAAAATACTCTTACGCGCACACTAACATTCAATGTGAGTATATATCAATGATAAGCAAACACATACATACATAACATAAAAGATAGTACAATACTTGCTTGTCCGATATGTATGAGTACAAAAGAGCATAACAAAGTGACCACGCGCGGCCCTCTGCTTATCATTGGTGTATATCACTATTACTAGCATACTATGACATTTACTGTTTCTTAAGGCCCAACTATAATATGAATAAGCTAGTATTTTATTTTTAATTTTTTATCAGAGAAAACCAAAAGCTAAGGTTTATGGGTGTAGTCACGGCCACTATTCAAAACAGGAAATTTTTACTTTAAATTCAATTCAATTTATTGTCCATCATATGATATTTACATTGGCATTTACATATTTAAATAGTTCAAGCTTTGCACTTTTTCTTCTTAATAATTCATAGTAATTTAAAAAATTATAACATATTTACATTATAATTTTAATGGAGGCAAAATTTAAAAAAGACCTATTTAAAATTTTTTTTTTCGATATTTTAATTAAAACTACTTGATTCATTAACCACAAAGTAGACCAGAGTTGTAAAAACTGACTTATGCAAAAAGCTAAAATCATTTGTGGTACAGGAACTCCGAGAAAGAGACAAATAGTGTGTGTTTGTTATGAAAGTTGCGTAGCAAAATAATCAAAACAAACAACAGAAAATATAAAGATAAGTCTAGACGATATGTCGAATCAGCATATTTATGATAAAAAATTTGTTGCCAGTGCCAACATATCTTGTAGACACTAAATTTTTTCAACATACGTATGCTTAACGACATATGAAGGGCATTTGTTAACGTTGTCAACAAACGTATTTTCAAGATTTTAGCATATCGTGTAGCCACCATATTTTTCCTTTTTAACAAATTTCTTATGTATGCTGTCAAATATGTTATTTGTTGAAAAGCCTATGTAAGCTTTTCAGCATACGGCAAATTTGATAGCATATAGAATTGATATTTTAACTCTGCTCAGGTATGAAAAAAATTTCAGGCTATTCTGAAGAAGACAATCAATCTTATTCCAGCAAACTTCGCAATAAAATCGATTTTTTGCATGCTTTCAGCCTCCTAAAAGTTTTGCCGATTTTTAAAAAATATTGGAATTCGTCAACATCCCACTGTTAGTAACTTTTTGCGAATTTTCACCATTTGTGCGACTTTTATTGAATTTTTTGTATTCCTTACAGTTTTGGTGATTTTTAATCAACATTATGGTTTGTTTAAAATTTTGCAACTTCTCGCGACTTTTTGTAGTTCGAGATAAAAGCGAATTTTTGGATGCTTTCAGCCTCTTAAAAATGTTGCCGATTTTTAAGAAATATTGGAATTTGTCATCCCGCTGTTAGTAACTTTTTGCGAATTTATGTAATTTTCGCGATTTTAGCCGAATTTTATGCACTCCTTACGGTTTTAGCGGTTTTCAATCCATATTATGACTTGCTTAAAATTTCGCCAATTTTTTGCGATTTTTTGCAAAGTTTGCAATAAAGGCGGCCTTTCGCGTGTTTTTTTTAGAAGTTTTAACAATTTTGAAGAGTTTAAAACATTATTAGACTTTGTCATCTTTACATACATGTATAATTGCACTAATTTTTATTAACCAAAAATATAATTTTTTGCACTGAAAGCGATAATTGATATATGTACATACATAAATGTATAATAAAGAAAAAGAATTGTCAAAATTTATTTTATATCTAAGCAAATGCTCACATGACTGAACATATATATTAGAATACGAAATTCAACATATCATGTAGATACAAAAATTTTATGCTAACTCATATGTTGTATTATCATTTGCTGACATATGTTGACTTTAAAAAATGTGGTACTTTCAGCATACTGTGTAGACGGCTAACATATATATATGCTGACAGCAGGATTTGTTGTTATTTTAAAGCATATGAACATAAGCATACATTTGCTGATTCAACATATCGTCTAGACTTAGCTTTACATAGGCTTTTCAACAAATAACATATCTGACAGCATACATAAGAAATTTGTTACAAAGTAAAAATATGGTGTCTACACGATATGCTAAAATCTTGAACATATGTTTATTGACAACCTTAACAAATGCCCCTCATATGTAGCTAAGCATACGTATATTGAAAAAATTTTGTGTCTACACGATATGTTGGCATTGGTAACAAATTTTTCATCATAAATATGCTGATTCATATATATATATATATATATATATATACACGTCGCATGTATTATACTAAACCAATAATAAATGCTGTCGTACTATAAGCTAAGCACGATGGATGTATTGGTGTATGTGTATATCAGTTGTAACAAGCGATGTCGCAAAGACAGCTTGTTTGTAACAAACACTCAAAAGAAGTACTGTTGATTAGTGTATGCTTGTTATTTTTCATATTGCACGTTTGAGTGTGTGTGTGTGTAATATGTAGATACCCTGCAGTCAGGCTGGGGCCAAGTGTCTCTATGTCACACTAAAATTCTAGTAGTAGTAGTTACATTGTCTACAATTTCTCTTCTATTCGTCAGTATAAAAGAGAGAGAGAAAACAGATGTGGTGTATTTCCGTATTTGCAACAACTTGTCAATATACATAAATTTGTATGTACGTAAGGTATAGATATGTACCAGTAAATGTCTGGTTGGTATGTCTCCATGTTCCCATAAGAACTATGAATTCACTACCTAGTCAATTGTTTTAGTGTTACTAGTAGATTTTCAATGACAAGCACATGCTAAATGTCTATAGCACAAAGTATTGTATGGGGAATAATTGCAGAGTAGTACTGGTGACAAAGTCAAAAGCGACTCAGTACATTTTCACTATTCGCCCTTTCTGCAGGGTAGTAAGCTATTATGTGATTAATCGCATACAACATATGTTAATGCATGTGTGTGCCTTTGCATGTGCGCAGAAAAATAAAAAATCATACACACATACATGCATGACGTTTGTACACGCGCTCATGCTTAGAAAGAAACAAGTATCACAAATTCTTCCGTCATGAAGTGTTTTCTTCTTTACTCTTATACCTACAATACTCAAACAAATTTCTTGCAAACAATGTTGTTAACGTTTGTTTTATAAGATTTCGTTGTAGTAAAGCATTTGAAAAATACCTCATGTCTTGAAAGTTCTTATAAGATGTCTTGTGCAGGAGACTATTAGCCACCCAAGCAGAAATTGTGACTGCCCAAAAAATATGTACCACCACAACATTGTAAATACAAAATTACGACTCTTCCAAAACTTTTGTACCACCACAGTACTCTAAACACAAAAATATGACTTAACTTTTACAAATACCGCGTTCTTAGTAATGCTATACCACAACAACACTGTATATACAAAAAATTCAAATTTCAGGTCCGTAGCTCTTACGGTTCCTGAGAAAATACCGTGTGACGGACAGACGGACAGCGTAGCGACGAAACCAATAGGGTTCCTTTTCTTATTTGGTGTACGGAACCCTAACAAGAGTTGGAGGACGGTCAATCGGCGTTATCATTTTAAGGTTATGAGTACATTAAAATCTTCGTAAACGAATGCTGTACTGATGTTGGTTGTACCCGGAGACAATCGTAGCAACGTCGTGCTGATTGTCTTTTTCTGCCTGGGCAGTCTTCAAAAATGTAAAAGCAATTACGCTAAAATACGAAACTTTTATATATGCTGATTCAACATATCGTCTAGACTTAGCTTTATTTAAAAACATTTAATATAAAAATACAAAAAATTAGGACTCTATCTTAATTATTTACAAATTTATGATTTTTGTCGTCCTAAATTTTTAAATCCAATGGCGGTAATTTATAGCGAACTCTAATTTCTTCTTTCGGTTCCGCTCAGACAATAACAGTTTCTTTCGGGAAATTCTTTCAGCTTCCAGAGTCCAGCTACTCGTAATCGACGTTTTACGGTGTCTACTGACGGTTTTGCCTCATTTTCCCCAAACACTGCACTCCGAATTTCATTTGCTGATTTATGAGCCAACTTTTCTGTTGTAGTGTTTTCTGAAATACTGCACTGCGTGGAAAACTATCGTTTTGGAAACTTTTAAGGCTGTTGCGATTTCCCGATAACTGATTCCATCCTGCTGTATTTGTACAATAATCTTTCGAGTACTAACATCAGAGGATTTGTCTTTACCCATGTTATGCAAGTACTACGAGTTTTTTAAATACTGAAAAACAATTCGTGTAATCACAATTATGTGAATCTACATTTAATAAATTATCTTAGTTTGGAAATGTTACTTTTTCTTTTTATGCTATTCATAACTTCATTAAATTTATTTATATTAAACTCACATCTATGTTTTTTGTTTATTTTTATTTGTTCACATACACAGACACACACATACACATATACTTATTTTGTTTTGAATGCTAGTTCAGCTAAACTGGCGATAAAAGTTAGAGAAGATACAAATTTTACGTGCTTCGCAAGTAGTTTCATATTGAATCTACTTTATTCGCTCTCATAATTTTGTATGGCGAGGCAAGTTGCTTCGCTCATGATTGAGGTATGAAGAATGAATAGAGAGCGAAGCACGTATAGTGGAAACATACTATAAGGAGTTCGGTTTGAAACATATTTATATTATACTAGCGAACCCCTGCACACTTCGTAGTGCAAAAAAGAAAATAAAAAAACAAAAATAGCGACATCATCCATTGTGGGCACATTAAATCGTCTGACATGTTGCTCATAGGGCGTTTTATCAGCTCGAACTTAAATTGCATATTCATCAGATGGCATTTGATCGAGAGCAGTTTGAAAAAGTCGCACTAATTCATTTTCAGCATGCAACATATTCTGCAAACGCTCGATAATATCCCTCCGCAAATTTTATGAAATATCACAACGACAATCGGCTTCCACATTTGAGTTACACATAAAGTATATTTGCAAAAAAATTGATAGCTTTGATCATGAAGGGGTAACAAAGCACCACGTCGATGGTAAACTTGGCCTTGAATCTATTGAAGATTGAAATTATCACAATAGTACGTTTCTCGATCATCTAAATAAACATCAAAACAAACAAAAATACCTTGAACGTTGGCATAAAAATGTCCCGAATAATATTTGTCGCTCCATTTTGAAGTCATTGGTGTGCCACCAGTTACAAATTATGCAAGAGCTCCGGTGGTGGATTCAAGTCTGGTAATTTAACTTCCTTTCGAACAACACAATCCAGATACCTCATGTTTAAACTTAAATGCCTTGCAATGACTGCAAAACAGTAGTCATTGGTCCAATTGAAACCTTGCCATGAGAAACGTAATCAAAGTTTGCATCATAATTGAATGCAGCACGCTCCAAAGTACGTCGCACTTACGGACGTGGATCTGGATTTCGCAGAACCCTACCACGTGCCATGGCATTTCGAGCAGCCAAAGTATTATTTACGCGCTGTCCGTCACTTTGAGATGCTCTGGATGCCGCAACATTTCTAGCATTACGTGATTGACGCCCCAAATTACTGCGCGTACGTACCATATTGTATTAAAAAATGTGGCTACACCAATTAAATATGAAGTAATTGAAATTTTATTTATTCGCAAAATTCAAAAATTGAGATACATGTGTCAGTTGAATATTGCAATTATTAAGAAGGCATAGGTCGTGTATAGTCAGTCACAAAAACTTTTTAAAATTCTGTTAATAACATCTTGGGCATGTGATCTAGTTACTCCGTCCATACTTGTGCAACCATATTCTACTAAATTTACTTTGTAGAATATCTAATAAATAAATAAATAGATCAGCTGATCATTAACGGTCTGGCCCACGATGTCGACAAAAAAATATCTGTCGCTTAGTTATATTAAAAACAAAATAGAAAATTAGTTTTTGTTTTCAACAGAAGTAAGCGATCGATAGTTTCTTGTCGACGTCGTGGGCCAGGCTGTAAATGTCAGTCTATGACTGCATTCAAAAGCTAGCGACCTTGGAGAAAAAGTCCGTTACAGCATTACATGTATATATAAGCTGTTTGATTGAATGTTTGGAATATCCGTTAAGTTAATATATAAGAAAGCTCATTGCTGTGCATAATGTATTTAAATATTTAAGTTTTTAGTGATGTGTTTATATGTAATTTATTTCATAGATCTCCGTAGTTGTGATTTACAATAGCTAAGTATATAAATCAAATTAATGGTTTGACTAAAATTGAATTGTAATGAAATTAAAAACGAATTGTATTTCAGTTTTTCAAAAAATTAACTCAGATATTTCGAAATAAATGCAGAGTTCACTAAAATATAGCTCATGAGCCAATACACATACAGAGACTGTTTATACATAAAACCCTTGGTATTGACGTAACCTTTCATATAAACTTTGCAGAAACAAAATCGGTTCACGCATTCCAGAGAACATCAATTCCTAACACAATGCAACTTATTTTTATATATATAGATTAAAATTCGTTATTCAACTTACTTTTGCAGCTTGATCAAAATAATTTCTTCCAACTAATTGTAAATGAAGGCCCTCCATGGCTCGACGTAAAATCAAATTTAACACTTGAATTTGTTGTGCATCCGAAACGTCAACAATACCTACATGCTTGATTTTGATTTGTATTGTTTCTCCTTCTCGGTTTTTAGTAAAAAGTTCCTTTTGGCCGCTGTCAGCATGATCAGTGAAAAAATTTGTACAGAATAGCAACGTACCATCAAATATGTAACCACCAAATAATTCTTTATGTTGCGCCAAGTAAGCACGACGAAGACGAATCATATCAACGTCTGGACTAAAGTCCACACGATACTGATGTATTGACCACTTTGGTTTTTTAAGTATACGAAAGTAATTTGTTTGTATCGAAAATTTATTGCCAGTTACACCACATTTCGTTACCCGATCGTGAGGACGTGTGTGAACTAGTTCCGCAATTACACGTTTGCCACGAACTACACCTCGATTATCTTCTTTTCCAATAGCTGTAATTACAAAGTAAGTTATTAAATTAATTTAATAATTATTAAAAATTAGAGATAAGGTTTAACATAAATTTTGAAGAACCAAACTTCGTGGAATTGGTGCCACAATAAAATAAAATAAATTTATTAATAATAAGACGGTGTTACAGTGAAAAAAAATTTGGAAAACGACCTAGCGTGAGTTGTAGGTCTTGTTGAGTACATTACAAATTGTGTCAAAAAAACATTCAGAAACATCCGACACTTCAAAAGTTATTCTGAAAATACCGTTTTATCGAACTATAACTAAGTCAGTTTTTGTTAGATCTAAATTTTTTAAATGCTTTTAGAAAGAAAACTGATTACGTTTTACAACGATGTGCATATCTTGATACAAATCAATTTTTTTGATTTTAGTAGCTTTTAATTGCTTATTTTGATATGAAAGCTTATAAAAAAAAGGTTTGTACAAATAAAGCAAATTTAGTTCTTAACAAAATATGGTTGTAATTTTTCAAATCGGATAAAAATTGTAAAAGTTATTAAACATTTCATTAACACCCTTTTTTACCATTTTCTCCCCCATCGCAAAAAATTTGAATAAAACACAATTAACGAATGAAATTACCCAGGCAGAAATTGTGACTTTGCCCAAAAAATATGTACCACCATAACACTGTAAATACAAAATTACGACTCTTCCAAAATTTTTGTACCAAAACAGTACTCTAAACACAAAAAATATGACTTAACGTTTACAAATACTTAGTAATGCTATACCACAACGACACTGTATATACAAAATTTCGACGTTAGTTTCCCAATACCCCGTTTACAATAATTCTATACCGCTACAACAACGTAAATACAAAAATCTGACTTTAGTTCCCCAAGTACCCCGTTCACAATAATTCTTTACCGCTGCAACACCGTAAATACAAAAATTTGACTTAAGTTGGGAAATTTACATTGTGACGCGACCTTATAAATATGTATTTAGAGTATTGTGACAACATTGAAAATAAGAGTCGGAGGACGGTCATTCGGCGTTATCATTTTAATGTTATAAGTACATTAAAATCTCGGTAAACGAATGTTGTACTGATGTTAGTTGTATCCGGAGACAATCGTAGCAACGTCATGCTGATTGTCTTTTTCTGCCTGGGTAGTTATGCAAATTATTATTATTTTTTTTTTGAAATCTTAAGTTTTGTTTGTATATACTTAAAGACTTATACATAACAAAAACCTTCATGCCAGTTAGCATAAGTTGCAAAATTGACTATATGTCTTAACAAGTTTCAACCTATTTGACATTAGAAATCGGTGCATAATGTAGTTTTAACCCACTATTAAATCCTAGCCTGAATTTTAATGTAAAATTGTATGGCAAAACTTGTTAGGACCATGTTCAGTTTTGTCGCTTATGCCAGTTTCTCGTTATGTAAGTTAGAGAATTCTTTGTTGAAATCTCTTAAAAAAAAGGTTTTTTATTTATTATGTCCCTTTTTTATTATTTATTTTTTTTATAGTTGCGACATAATCGCAACTTGTGAGTTTTATGACAAAATTAAAACTACTATAATTACAATTTTAATATTGACTTAAATACTAATTATTATTTCAATTTGCTAATAGTGGCGTGATCCAATTCTTCAGAATTTTGGGTGCATGTGCCGGAAGTTCAATAAAGCTTTGTTAGTGGCGTGATCTACTTCTTTGGAAATTGATTATTACTGTATATCAAATTCTCTAGAATTTGGTTGTCGCTGCAGGTGTGAAAAGAAAAGTCAATAATAATTATCTGGAAATTTGGCTGCATGTGCTGGCGTGTGCCGGAAGTTTATGTTGCAATATGTTGCAATCAATTCAATCTGTTTCCGCAATCTGGCAAATTGCATTGTAGATTGCATCGTTAGTATTCGTGTTTCTGATTTCACTTCGGGTTGCAATCGAGATTTCAGCAATATCAAAATATTTTGATATTTTGAGATTGCACTGATGTAGATTGCATTGTTGGTGCGTGATTTCTTGTTTTTACCTGTTCAGTTCATTGAAAACCAGCAAACTGTAAACACTTACATGCATGCGATTTTGTCAACCGCATAAAAATTCAATTCATTTTCTTTCAACTCTTTTAATAGCCTTTCATTAGAAAACAGCCCTTTTTTCAAATATTTTTTCCACATTTTTCTTTTCTTCGGCTGCACCTCCTCTTCATACAACAATTCATCAACAACAATAATTGATGCTATTTCACTTAGCTCATTAGCACTCATTTTTTCAACCGAATTTCTCGCGCGATGTTTATGCCAATACAAACAAAACAGAACTGATATTGCGTTTATGATTTCATTGTTGATTGCCGAGTATGTGCTAAAACATGAAATCTTAATGAGAAATTGATTGCGGAAACAGATCGCATTGTGAGTACCTACCTTAACGTGTGATCACGTTCACATCATAGTACCGAAATATTCATGTGTGCTCTAAAAAAACAAACATTTATGAGTTTTTTTCATAAATGAAAACTCTCAAACTTTTTCGTTGCGTTTATTTTCATAAATGAAGCAACAAAAAAATCTGCTAATAAACGCACATGAATGCTTATAACTTTTTCTGCTTTTCTACTCAAGTTCATGCGGCAATTGGAAACAAAAAAAATATTGGACACTCGTGTGTGTGGAAATTTTTGTTTTATTTTACGCACATGATGTGCACATTTTTTGGCTCTTGCTCATATATGAGTTTTATTCATTTATGAATTATTCATACATGAGCAAAAACTTAAAAAAAAAAAATCTTCGATCTTCTTGTGGTAGGTATACAAGCAAATGGTTTTTTATGAATTGTGCCTCTAAAAATTTTATTGAGTATCAGAATTGCCGATTTGGATATTTTAAACAGAAATATTTTAAAAAGAAAAGTTTTAAAACTTTATTTTATTTGCTGTTAATTTATATAAAGACTTAATTTCTGTTTAAAATATCCAAATCGGCAACGCTGATACTCAATAAAATTTTTAGAGGCACAATTCATAAAAACCCATTATATATATAGTTATGTATATGTATATATGTACATATGTACAGAGAAATGTACCTTTAAATAAATATCAAGCTTTTATTAAGTCTTTATATAAACTTACGGCAAATAAATTGTAAATTTTTACAAATAAGCAGCGTTGCCGATTTGCGTGAAACACGTTGATCACTTATTCACAAATTTGTGTTAAAATTTTTTTTTTCAATTTCATACACAAAAATTGCGGAAAAATCCATCGCTTCATATTCACTAACCCTTTTGTCCAGTAAGTGTGCATATTTTATTTGATATTTGTAAATGGATTGTTTTTTTATGCAAAACAGGTCAAACAAAATCAAACAATAATAATTAAGTGATGGTCTTATTATTCATCAAGAATTTTGTTTGCTAATTGCACAACAACAAAAACACTGAATGCAGGCCCTACCTGTTTAAAAGGGTGATTTTCAGTAAAATATGCACAAGCAATTTTAAAAGTATTTTTTTGAGTTTCACTATCAGAAGGATGCATGCTTTTATTGCTTGTTTTTTATGGTAACCATTTTTGGTAGAAATTAGGTCATTCGGAATTTTCATTTTAAAATTAAGTCCAAATCGCATATGAAGTGCGAAATGCAAAATGTGTTCCTTTATGTATTTTGTTGCTAAGGTCCTCGTTTTTGCATCTCTCCTTTTCTCTACCCTCCCGCATTATTAAATTTTTGTAAAAAATATTTTAGTTGTCCTTGAGATGCGGATTGTATTATGATTTATGTTCTATGCTTCATTATAAATTGCTGAAACCTGCTAATTAGGTAACCAGTTGTTATTTAGACTTGTGCGAGAACGTTGTAGTTAAAAAATTTAAATATGCCAAAAAAACAGTTTAACCTGGAAAAATTTGTGTCGTATGACGAATCCACAAAAAAAGTACTTGTGTCATAGAAATGTGCAAAAAAGAATTATGTGGTAAATCAAAAAGTAACATTAAAAGATATTACAAACTTATTCATAAGCGTGACTTAGACAATGATGAGAGTGATAGTGATGATATTCCTGTTTGTAAGAGAATTAAAAAAAAACAATAAAATTAACAACAACTATGGATAAAAATGATTTTCTGAAATGTTGCGTCGGTTTGGTGACGAAAAAAAAAACATCCCTTTTAGAGTATTTGATGACCAGGAGTGCTTTAAACCGTTAATTGCACCCTACGAGCAAAAATTCGATATAAATCTGAATTCTAACAACATTGGGATAATACTGGACAAAGCTAGTAGCCAAATTAAGTCCAAAATTACATCTCTAGTAAATCAAAAAATGATATGTCTAAAAATTGATATTGCCAGCCGTATGGAAAGAAGTGTGGTTGGAATCAATATTCAGTTTATTAAAGACTATAAAATTTTTATTTATACAATTGGTAAGTTGATAAAAAATAATATTTTGGTTTATTTTTAAATTTTGCTTTTCGCGTATTTTGGTGAGAAATACTATAATATTCGTTGCAAATTGTAATAATCGCCTTTACTAGACTTCGACATGCCCTTTTCTAATTTTTACTTTGCCAACAAATTTATTTACTTCAAAGGCATGATACAAACAACAAAACGGCATACGGCTGCGAATTTGAAGGAAGAAATTCTTAAGTGCTTAGAAGAGTACAATATCGATATAAACCAAATTTATTCAAATACAACCGATAATGGAGCCAATGTCTTAAACCTATCAAAATTGCTGCAAGAAATGCAGGACGAGGTGATAGAAAATGAGATGAGTGACAATGAAATCGATGGGTCCAATCAGATTGAGTAACATATCTCATCTGTTTTTTCTATTGTGCGCTGTGCAGCACATACAGTCCAATTGGCTGCCTATGATGTTTTAAAAACAATAGATAAGGATATCGAAGAATGCAGAAAAGTTACAAAGAAACTACGAACGTCGGTAAGATCGGGAACGATATCAGTTTACCTTGTTTAGATGTCATAACAAGATGGAACTCCACCTACAATATGATCAACAAAATCCTTTCCCTTAAAGAGTACATTGAAAACTTCGCAAGTTTTAATGCCATTGACGTTAACTGGATATTTATCCAAAACTTTGTAAATGCATTTGCTCCATTGTCAAAATGCACTTTGAAACTTCAGAAAGAACAATATATATTGGGAGACTTTTTCAGAGACTGGCTAGTATGTGAGTTGGAACTAGAGGCATTAGTTCCTATAAATACATACGCAGTAGCGCTGCTTAACGCGATGAAGAAAAGAAAAGAGACACTTTTAACACATAATGCCTTTGCTGCTGCACTATATTTAGACCCGCGCTTTAACTTTGAGGGTACCCCTTTTATTACTGCGGATCGTAAACAAAGTGCTTTGGTAAGAGAGCAGACATATCGTATAAAGTTTTTTAAAAATGTTCTCAGAGAAAAATATTTATTAAAATATTACTTTCAATGGTGAATTCCAATAGCAACTTTATTATGATTATATATTTTTCTTTTCACAAATCCATACTTACATATGTACAGATTGCAACAAAACAATTATATTGAAAGTAGAAAAAGGAATAATAAATATTTTTGCTTAGATAATTTAATAATATATATATGTATATGTATGTATATATATATACATATGTATATAAAAATTTACATATGTATATACTTCACGTAAGTAACATTTACTATTTTTTACAGGATCATTTGCTAAAAACATATGAAATGATAAAAAAAATTACAAATAACACAAATGAGCAAGAATCTATACCCAATCTTTCAAGCTGCGGTTCCCAAGATGATATTCCGACTTCAACTTCGGATGCTTACGATGTGCTAGACTAGACCTTCACGTTCGTAATTTACTGAACACGCAAAATTTATCTTCGCGTAGCTCCACAGCAAGTGTTAAACAGAAGTTAATGAGAATATGTGAAGGTGAAAGAGTGAATTTTGGTACGAATGTTCTTGATTATTGGCACAACTCTTGTAGCACAGACAAGGACATGAAAAAAATTATAGAGACCGCGTTAGCTGTACCAGCCAGCCAGGTTTCAATGGAGCGTTCATTCAGCGCGTTGTCTACTATTTTGACAAAACTTAGGTCAAAGCTTTCCAAAAAGTCTCTTTCAAACTTACTGATAACAAAGCTGAATTATGATCTACTAGATTTTTCCAATTTTTATATATCACATGACTGCCCTTCAACAAGTTTGTAAAACATATACTTACATGCAGTGTACCAAAAAAAATTTCAACTTTCTTCACTGAAATAATTCCTTTTTTTATAGAACAAATATGAAATAAAACCCGACAAACAGCAAAGCAAATTGAAAGGTACACTAAATAAACTTTAAATACACACACAGCTGTTTGTACACTCTCTGGGAAAAGTTTAAGTAATTCAAATAAACAAAAAACATCACTTCATAAAGCAATAAAAAAAAACTTATACATTTCTTATCAAAGAAAACCTTTTATACGGAAACAACAATTTTTATCACCTTATTTATGCTATTTCGCTTCCCTTACGACCCTTAGTCGATTCTGAAAAAAAATTTGTACGTGATGCAAAATAATGTCAAATTGGTACGTTTCGCCAACACACAAGGTTCCATATACGTCTTGTCGGCAAAAGCTGGGGAAATATCGGTCTCTAGATTAAGAAATTTTTTAATTAAAGGAAATGAAAGTCTTTGAGGAGCACTATGAAACATTTTGCATTAAAATTACGACAAATTACACAGAAAAATTGGCAATTTTTTTTCAGAATCGACTAAGAGACCTAAGGGAAGCAAAATTGCATAAATAAAGTGATTAAAATTTTTGCTTCCGAATAAAAGTTTTTCTTTGATTAGAAGTGTACACGTTTTTTTATTACCTTAGAAAGTGATGTTTTTTGTTTCCAGCTCCTAATAAGCTGATCTGAAAACCAGACCAGGTCCTGAAAAGCTGATCTGAAATCTGTGTGGCTTGAATAACACTTGTTTTACACTTGATTTCAAGCAAAATTGCTTATTGGGTATACATTTAGGTTCGGTTATAACGAGCAAGTTATAACATTCAAGTTTATTTGCAGTTATTTTTCAAGTACACAACACTCATTTACTTCAATAGCGTCACAACTTAGAAAAACCAGTTTTGCAGAAAACGCGTTTTAAGTTTTCAATTTGAATACAACTCAATGAAGACATGAAAAAATATTCTTCTCTCAGCAGGTGATGGTACAAGCTATTTATATGAAATTTTTACACAAGATATAATACGAAATGCCGCATTTTTCTGCATTATTAACTAAAAAAACACATTTTTGAGTTATGACACTATTAATGTATATGAGCGATATGTAATTGAATTCTAATTTTATTGGGTCAGTGGACCAAATAAATTATTTTTCAAGTTTTGTCTTTGTGAGGACCTGACTCCTTTTGAAAAATTGTTGTTTATAAACTTTTTAGACTAAAAATTTCTAGTATTTCTATTCTATTTCTATTCATGATGATAATGTGCCATTTGAAAAGGGCAGAGTTACATAAAGTAATGAAATCGACAGTACACTATTGTGTCACAAAAGCTCCAAGTATTTGCAAGATTTCGTAAAAGTAGTCTGGATAGGCGTGTCTCCGTCTAATTTTCTAAATATATTAATAAATTAAAGTCTGCTTAGCCGAAGTACATTAAACAGGTTGGAATTTTATAGACGTATGCATGCTCACTCTTGAAAACGCAAAATCATTGCTTTGCGCAAGTGCAATGTGCACCCAAATTTGTTAAATTGGTAACTCACCTCTAGACTATTTTCTACCGTATACTAATATGTTAAATTTGTATGGCTGTAATCCCTCTAACTTATTTTACACCTAAGATATTTTTAGCCAGTGTTTATCATTCGTGTCAAATTTCGTTGGAAACTGATAATAATAAATACTTAAATGGTATGTTTAAATATTTTGACCCTAGGTGATTACTTAATTAGGTCTAATTGTGTACCAAGTTTCAGCTCTTTACCTATAGCAGTACTGCTTCGTTAATTTGATGAAGGAGTCAGTGAGTATGTCATATAATATGCAATTTTTGCATCTCAATATGTGAGAAAGCTTTCATTGTAAAACTTTGAAACTTTGCATATGAGTATTAATTCTAATTATGGTTTAAATTTTATAATTTTACGATTGAGGAGAACAAAGTTACGATGGGGTAAAAACAGATCGAATGGCTTCGTGTAAATGTACACACTGCTTGCACAGGAAAAAATTATTTGTAAATATGTACAATTAATTTTTTTTTTTTTGTTATATAAATTAAATAATTAATTGATTTTGAACTTGCAATGATTTTTGTAAATAAAATTAAGGAAGACATTTTTAGATTTTTAATTGAACTATAGTGAATTTTTAATCAGAAATAATTTTTAGTCAGGCTTGAGTTCAGTAATTTCAATTCTTTTTATTGAATGAAATATTTTATTAATTAATGTGAGTTTCTAAAGAGAAAAAAAATTAAATTAGACTTTTAAGCTGGGGGAAATACCGATATTTTTCTGTGCAGCAACGCACTTCATCAGCACCCTAGTCTATCTACTTGGGTAGAGATTGTTATTAACATCAGCTATTTAACGTAAATTCTAATGAAACGGAATGTGAGAAATGATTGTTATGTACAATTATTAATTTACCTTTGGTAAATACATATGTAAGTATCACTATTTATTTCCGCTGTTTTTCCATTTTTTCATTTTTCTATTTAGGTTAGCCCGAAGTTATATTACTCTACCTACGTATGTTTAACTATTCTTGCTTATCTTTTACGATCATCACATTAATTATTTTTAATTATTCGATGTACCGTCGGTACATGCATATAAGTATTATAGTAGTGGATATTATGTTACTTTTGTTGTTGCATTCTCATTTTTTTTGGTTTTCGAACATTAGTGATTGCCAAGTGAACAGCGATTGCCAAGTGAACATATTTTTGTCACGTGCCCATGATGAATTGAGACATTTTTAGATTTTTAATTGAACTATAGTGAATTTTTAATCAGAAATAATTTTTAGTCAGGCTTGAGTTAAGTAATTTCAATTCTTTTTATTGAATGAAATATTTTAATGTGAGTTTCTAAAGAGAAGAAAAATTAAATAAGACTTTTAAGCTGGGGGAAATACCGATATTTTTCTGTGCAGCAACGCACTTCATCAGCGATTACCTAGTCGCGAAACAATACAGTAGAACCTTGATGAATAAAAATTAAGACATTGTTATCGATTACCTAGTCGCAAAGCAATACAGGATAAGATGGATCAGTCGCACTGTAGTCATCAATGGATCAGGATTAATCAGGGTAAGCAAGTAGATAGTAATAAACATTGTTAGCGATTTCCTATTCGCGAAACAATACAGTAGAACAAGGATAAATATATATTAATAAACATTGTTAGCGATTGGCTAGTCGCGAAACAATACAGTAGAACCTGGATAAGTAAAAATTAATAAACATTGTTAGCGATTGCCTAGTCGCGAAACAATACAGTAGAACCTGGATAAGTAAATATTAATAAACATTGTTAGCGATTGCCTAGTCGCTAAACAATACAGTAGAACCTAGATAAGTAGATTTTAATAAACCTTGTTAGCGATTGCCTAGTCGCGAAACAATACAGTAGAACCTGGATAGGTAAATATTAATAAACATTGTTAGCGATTGCCTAGTCGAGCAATACAGTAGAACCTAGATAAGTAAATATTAATAAACATTGTTAGCGATTGCCTAGTCGCGAAACAATACAGTAGAAACTGGATAAGTAAATATTAATAAACATTGTTAGCGATTGCCTAGTCGCGAAACAATACAGTAGAACCTAGATAAGTAGATATTAATAAACATTGTTAGCGATTGCTTAGTCGCGAAACAATACAGTAGAAGCTGTATAAATAAATATTAATAAACATTGTTAGCGATTGCCTAGTCGCAAAAAAATACAGTAGAACCAAGATAAGTGGATTTTAATAAACATTGTTAGCGATTGCCTAGTGGCGAAACAATAAAGTAACGCATCGATAATCAAATAGTTATAAACATTGCTGCCAAGCAATAAAGGGAGATCTCGATAGTGTTGCAATGATTGTTCTCACAACTAAACCAATACAACGTCTCCACTGAAACGGGAAGTAGTAGGACGGTAGCTGGTACATTCAACGGTGCGGAAACATAAATCACCATATGGGACCCCAAGAGTAAGGTTAA
The DNA here is from genome assembly GCA_949987645.1 of Tachina grossa. Lineage (NCBI taxonomy): Eukaryota > Metazoa > Arthropoda > Insecta > Diptera > Tachinidae > Tachina > Tachina grossa. Next base: position 108,928,966 of record OX465275.1, read on the forward strand.
GACTGAACATGGAAGCATAGAAGATAACTCGCAGGAAGCCAAGTCAAAACAAATCCGGAAGCTTAGAAGCCATAAGCGAAACAACAGATGGTATAAAACTACGAACTTTAATCAAACAAACTGCATTTAAGAAAGAAAACTAAAATTATTAACTATTAAATAAAGAATACTAATAATTAAGGATAAAGAAAACGTGTTATTTCTTGTAACGACCTTGGCATTTTCAGGCTGAGTATACCCGGCAGAAAACGACGTTACAACCTTAAAAATACCTTAAAATTAGAGGGGCACACAATCTAGTTCCTAAACGCATTTCACTGTTGTTTTCATAATATTTTGTTTAAGTTCTGTTGCATAAAAAATTTAAATAATATCCTTATGAAAACACGTCTATAAATGCAAGTTTCCATTAACACATCTCTCAAAACTTAAACATTGTAGCCTCAAGTTGACTAACAAAAATGTCAAAACTTAATAATTTGATATTGTCATGTACATATGTAAAGGGTGTCCCAACAAGAACGCCATTCGAAGTGTCATTGTTTGACATTTGAACAATTGTTATTGTTTGCTAGTAGGTTACGAGGTTAGTAAAAATGGAGCGCTACACGAATGAACAACGCATTCTCATTGTGAAATTGTTTTACCAAAATGGTGAAAGTTTTGCGGCTACAGTTCGCAAATTTGTGATCAATTTGGGGTCACAATAATGCTCCAAAAGAGTCAGCTGTAAAGACATTAATGGATAAATTTGCCGAAACTGGGTCTGTTAGTGATGTAAAGACAACAACGCGCCTTCGACCAGGTCGATCGACCGAAAATGTCACAGCTGTACGTGATGATGTCGCTCAAACGCAGGTCACGCGCAAACAGTCAATGGTGTTCGGTATCGTGAAATGATAACCAGTTTTTTCGTGCCTAGAATTGATAGAAATGAATGTGGAGGGCATGTGGTTTCAACAAGACGGCGCCACATGTCATACAGCCAGAGAAACAATTCAATTGCTACATCAGTCATTTCCCGGTCGTGTTGTTTCGCGTTTTGGAGACCAGAATTGGCCGCCTAGATCGTGCGATTTAACACCATCAGACTTTTTCTTTGGGGTTTTTTGAAGTCGATGGTTTACGTGAATAAGCTGACGACGACTCAAGCCTTAAAAGAGGAAATTGGACGCTGCATTAATAAAATACCGCAGCATTTATGCAAAACGGCCATTGAAAATTTCATTAAAAGATCGCGTGTGTGCCGCGGCGGCCATCTGCCCGATTTGTTGTTCCACACTTAACCTCATTTTGTCTACTTAACGATATAATAAAGTTTCACAATTTTTTTTTACTATCTGTTTTATCTAAAATTTAAATCTTGCGTTCTTGTTGGGACACCCTTTATATGGAAGAATATATTTTTTGAAACACTTTTTTGTCCATGAGAATTGCAAGAAACATTTTCTTAAACTTCTGCAAATACCATTTCCTTCTATGTATTTGGTGGATTTAATGTTAATATATATGTTGCAGTTTAATATGGAAAGAAGTTTTTATGTACATATGTACATATATTAAGAATATTTAAAAATGTAAATGGATAAAGAAAGATGAGAAATTCAGAACCATGTATGTTCAGTTTGACTACAATTTATTTAACTTATTATAAAAACTTTGTATAATTTTTAAATGTTATTTAAATTGTTGGATAGTGTTAATAAACTTTAATGTACGCGGACAGAATTATGAAGTTCTTTTCCATACACATTTTTTTAAATTTAATTTTGCAGAATAAAATAGACCCCCAATTAATTGTCCATAAATTTCACATACAATAGATATTCGTAGTCGCGGATATTGTTTTAAATATTCGAATTCGAATTCGCGAATATCAAAAGCTGACATTCGGCAGATGTATGTAGTATACATACTCGTACATTCAATAAATAAATGAGAAAAATATACGTATTTTTGTACAAAATTAGTAATTTTTCTGTTACGTAACATTTTCAAAGACCCCTTCCCCACGATAACAAATCGTTACAAAATTCAAACCCCCACCCCTAGAGCGTTACGTAATATATGGACAGCCCCTATCTACAAATGTTTAAAAATCTGTCATAAGTAGCTGCCAAATTATAAACAATAATAGAAAGGGGTTATTTCATTCACTTCAACTATTTCATTTCGTTACTTCTTTCTCCATTTATGGTATGTATGTACTATATACAAGATGTTGCAAACTATTTATCAACATATGTATGTACACATATTTTTAGTTAAAATAACTAAATAAAGAAAAGCTACATAAGCCGGATTAGCCCTTTTTGTACTAGCCGTGCAAAAAACGGCTAGCCGATGTAATTGTCGGCTGACAGCAGAATTTGAGCCGCCGCCGGCGATTTTCGTGCCAGCTGCCGCCGCCGATGAAAACCTTTTGTAACCAGTTGTAACAAGCGATGTCGCAAAGACAGCTTGTTTGTAAAGGTAGGTACTCACAATGCAATCTGTTTCCGCAATATGGAAAATTGCATTGTAGATTGCATCGTTAGTATTCGTGTTTCTGATTTCACTTCGGGTTGCAATCGAGATTTCAGCAATATCAAAATATTTTGATATTTTGAGATTGCACTGATGTAAATTGCATTGTTGGTGCGTGATTTCTTGTTTTTACCTGTTCAGTTCATTGAAAACCAGCAAACTGTAAACACCTACACGCATGCGATTTTGTCAACCGCATAAAAATTCAATTATTTGTGTACCTGAATAAAATAGAACCGTATTTCTCCCGCGATGTTTATGCCAATACAAACAGAACTGATATTGCGTTTATGATTTCATTGTTGATTGCCGAGTATGTGCTAAAACATGAAATCTTGATTAGAAATTGATTGCGGAAACAGATTGCATTGTGAGTACCTACCTTAACAAACACTCAAAAGAAGTACTTTTGATTAGTGTATGCTTGTTATTTTTCATATTGTACGTTTACACACACTCAAACGTACAATATGAAAAATATGTATGTAATATGTAGATGGTAAGCTATTATGTGATTAACCGCATACAACTAGTGTTAATGCATGTGTGTGCCTTTGCATGTGCGCAGAAAAATAAAAGATCACACACACATACATGCATGACGTTTGTACACGCGCTCATGCGTAGAAAGAAGCAAGTATTGCAAATTCTTCCGTCACGAAGTGTTTTCTTCTTTACTCTTATACCTACAATACTCAAAAAAATTTCTTGCATACAGTGTTGTTAACGTTTGTTTTATAAGATTTCGCTGTAGTAAAGCATTTGAAAAATCCCTCATGTCTTGTAAGTTCTTATAAGATGTCTTATGCAGGACACTGTACCCATTAAACAAAATGCTCCGAATTCGTAAAGATTTCGTAACGATTGGTCGATAAAATCTTCCGAGTTCGGCACCGAAATATTACTGAAATCGTAACAATTTTTGTATGAAATGGTTCACACGACTTCGTAACGATATGTCGGTACGAATTCGTTACGATAAGTCGGTACGAACTCGTAACGACATGTAGGTACGATTTCTTTTTGCTTTTATAGCAGAGTACCGCTTCACCGTTATGTTGCTGCTACTGTGGAAATAATTTGCACATACTCACGTTTTTTAATATTTGTTACAATCCTTTTTTTTATCAACATATACATACATATTTGTTTTAAAAAATTTCACAGACTTTTACTTATGTACTCAAAAATCAAAGTTTTAATGTTTAAAAAAATTTTCAGAGAAACAACCGAAATGTCTTAACGAATTCGGTACGACAAGTCTGACTTCAGAAAAAGTCGAAATATTTTGTTTGGTGGTATTCATTATGTTTGTAAACTCATACTACCATACATATTATTATACATACACATATGCATTTATTATTATAAAATAATTTATTTCAAATGATTGAATACAGTTACATATGTACCTATGTAGGAATGTTATCTCGTGAGAGCGTGAGAATTCGTGCGTGATTATTAAAAAAAGCTCACGTACGAATAAATTTTTTCAGTCACGCTCACGCACTCACGCGAATTACGTTTATTTATAATTAAGTTTCTTTATTCAAGTGAATCTTAAGACTAAAACTTAAAAAATATTTAAAATCTAATATAGAGTAAGCAACGTAAATATTTTATCCTCTTACGTTGCTGTCTAGCAAAATGTGGGAAAATAAAATGTAACTTGAGTGAGGCAAGCAACGTATTTTATGTTTACGTTGCTGTCCATCACAATGTGGGAATAAAATTTTAATGTTTCCCAACATCTTGCCAGCCAATATAATTAGTTTAGGAATCGGGACGTAACTCCTCCACACCTTGTCTGAAACACTCCTGAGTTTCATTTGTTCAAAGTTCGTATACAATATTTATTTATTAATGATTGTTGTCATCATAATTACATCGAAATAACAAAATTTTTATTTATCTTGAGTTTTATCTTCTTATAATGTCATTTACATCATCGTTCATTACAATATTTTCTTTAGTTTGCTTTTCTTTTATATTAATTTTAGTATTATTTCTTCTTATAAAACAATACAATATTATGATCGCCATAGTGAAAACAATTATCAATGTTGCATTTACGCCATAAGATACATTCTTATGAAATTTTAGTTCTTGTATTTCCTTAATATTATATGTATGTTTTAAAATAATGTCGTCAAATTCAAGGTTAGGATTGGTTACGTTAATAATTTGCGTTGGTGGGAAATAAAATTTTTCATGAATTATATGTTTTTTGTTTTTGAAGGTCTGAAAATTTAAGTGGACGTTTAATGTTGGATTCATGAACATTTTCTAATTTGTACTTTCTGAATTTAGGTTGTTCTTTATGTCTAACATTTGCATAGTTTTTTATGAATCCCACTGACCTATTTTCTTCGTAATTTCCTCTTTTCTCATTAATTTTGTTTATTTTCGATAGCTTTGAATTCATTAACCTGTCCCTCAATAAATTCCTTTGAATGCTACCATTGTGTGCTCTAAAGGGTGTATCCTTTATTATTGAATGGTAAGTACTGTTATACAACTTAATTGCTTTTGACATTTGCTCCTTGATTGGTAACCGGTTTTCTATGTCAAGAGTTCTAATTTTTTCCGTTATTGTGTTGTTTAGTCTTTCGACGTCAGAGTTGCCAGTGTGGCTATTGGGTTTGGAAAAGTGAATGTCTATTCCTTCACTTTCGCAGAATTGTTTCACGTTAACATTATTAAACTCGTTATCACACACCAATTTCCTCATCTTTCCAAGAATCGATATATACAGTTTAAATTTTTCTACCAGAGTCGAGCTATTTCTGTCATTTAAGTGAAAACTCGTAGCGTGTTTTGAAAACTTATCTATAAACATTATAAAGCTTTGTCTAGAATTCACATAGGTATCAACATGAACTATCTCGTTGATATCGGAAGGTGTTTCAGTCATTTTGAATTTAGTTTTAATTAGGTTTCTATCGTAATTAGCTGCTGAGCAAATTTCGCAGTTATTTATTACTTTTTGTATAAATTCTTTCAAATTAGGATTATATATTTTCAGCCGTATTCATAAAAATTTTAAACCGCGTTTCAAATATTGTTTAAGCAAAATTCGCTAAAATTGTATTCATAATAGAATTTTAGCTTAAAAAACGGTTTTTAAACCTTGCGTAAATCAGCAAATTTTAAAATTGACTGCCCCCATGTTTAAACCAATTTTAAGGTGACGTTGTTGTAATTTTGCTTCGTTTTTGTTTACATTTTGAACTTTACCTGTATGTACATATGTGTGTATGTATGTATGTACTTATGTATGTATGTATGTATGCATATGCCAGTGTTATTTAGAAGAAAACAATATAATTTTTTTTATAGAAACTATTGCCGAAATAACAAATATACTCCAAAGAATATTTAAAAGAAAAGGAGCGATCCAGTTTCCATTCCGTCATTGTTTTCTCATTTTATAAACACTCAAAACAAACAAAATAAAGCTCGTTATTCTAGTGCATCTTTATCTGCAATAAAATAAATAATATAAAAAGCACTTTTAACAAAGATTTGTTGTGAACTTTTTTTATTATTTTATTAAATACAAGTTGGAACATATATTTTATTTTATAGAAACAATATTTCTCTGAAAACCGACAAATAAACAAAATAGACAAGAGTACTTTGTGAGTTAACAATCGTTGTTTTGCAGAACTAATATGCAAGTGACAAATAAAGAATACAGTGTTGCCACGATATTTAAAAAAATCTAGTTAATTGATTTTTAGTTAAAAAACTGATTATGAATACCAATATTTAAAAAACGTTATTTAGCCTTAAAACGTTTTTTAACTAATATGAATATTAAACCTCAATCAACTTTTTTTTATGAATACGGCTGTTTGTGTTTAATTTTCTCATAAGTTGGAATTATGCCTGCATGGGCTGTTTCAAATTTATGAAACGGTGCAATTTGTTTTTTCAATTCGTCCTCTTCGACAATATCTTTAGCGAATTGAGAACACTTAACAAAATTAATTTTTTTGTTCCCAGAAAATTCGGCGATAATAATTTTTTGTAATGTATTATACTCATGGCCATTCAGTTCAGAAAATATTGCAACTTTTCCTTTTGAAATTTCTCTTTTGGGAACATTTACAACATTTCCATTCGCACAATCATCTCTATCGATAAATATTCGCTTTTTTCCAAAAATTTCGTCCATAGGAACATTTATCTTCTCTACCAAAATAATTTGTGTACCGAAGCGGTTCACTACGGTATCCAAAATTGGTATAGGGTCATTGTTTTCCTCCTCCTGCGAATAAACGGTTTAAACCAGGAAAGAATCTTCATCCCCATTTTTATATAATTTGTTAGTGTCATTTTCCGTCAAATGATTAATTTCATTTATATCAGAGTTAATACGACTTAAAAAATCGGCAACTTTATTCAGTTCACCTTTTATATAATTTACCCGCATATTATATTCTCCCTACAGAACCAACCATCTTTGGAGACGTGTGCTGATATCCTTACCCTTATATTTTACTTGTAGCCACTTCAATGGTTCATGGTAGCACTGTAGATTGAACTCTCTTCCATGGATATATGGTCGAAAGCACTTAACACCCCAAACTATCGCCAACAATTCTTTCTCAACCGTTGAGTAGTTTGTTTCGGTTTTATTCTGAGTACGAGAAGCATATGCATCTGGGTGACCTTCTTGTGAAAGAACGGCGCCAATGGCACTGCTTGCATCAGTGGTTATCTTGAACTTTTTGGAGAATATGGAGTATCTAAGGATTGGTGCATTGGTGAAAATTTCTTTCAATTTTTCAAAAGCCAAAATGTAATTAGGATCGTTCATATTAATTTTTTCGTTTTTTCTGTGTCTGTTAAAGGGGTTGCGATTTTCGCATAATCTTTGATGAACTTCCTGTAAAATCCCGTCATTCCCAGAAATGATTTGATCTGTTTGGTCGTTTGCGGAAGTTTTAGATTTTGTATTACTTTAACTTTTACGGGGTCCGGTTTAATGCCTTTATGAGTAAGTAGGTGACCCAAAAACTGTGTTTCCTTCTTCAGAAAGTCGCACTTATCTATTTGGATTTTTAATTGGGCTTTTCTTATAGTGTTAAAAATTAATCTCAGAAAATTTATATGTTCCTCTAGAGATGTGCTAAATACCAAAATGTCATCCATATAGACAACACAGGTTTTATTGATTTGCTCACGAAGAACTTAATTCATCAGCCTTTGGAAGGTTGATGGCACATTTTTCAAGCCAAAAGGCATACGAATGAACTAGTAATGCCCGAAAGGCATTGAAAATGCTGTTTTCTTGCGATCTTCTTCCCTAACCAAGATTTGGTCGAAACCCTTGGCAAGGTCCAATGTAGTAAAATATTGGGACGTGCCCAACTTATCTATAATACCGTTAAGATTTGGTATAGGAAACCTATCATCGACTGTGTTCTCATTGAGTTTTCTATAATCGATAACTATTCTCCATTTTTTTATTCCAGAATTATCCTGTTTTTTTTTTTGCAATCCATAAAGGACTATTATAGGGAGAATTGCTTTCCTTGATAATATTTTGTCGAAGCATATCTTTGATTTGCCTCTGAATTTCATTTTCATGAACCTGTGGGTACCGATAAACCTTCGAATATATTGGTTTATCTGTCGTAGTGACTATCTCATGACAGATTTCGGTTGTTACGGATAAAGTGTCGCCTTCCACAAAAACAAATTCTTAAATTCATTCAGCAATTTCTTAATGGAATCCCATTCCTTTTGACTTAAGTCATTTATTCGGAATTTACTTTGTATGTCCTCACCTTCTAAGTGCTGAAGACTTGTTATCATATCGAATGCCAATGGACAATCATTCTCTTCAAAAAATATTCTATCTCCTAGTATTTCCAAATAATTTTGATCGTTTATTTGAGCCTTGAAAGCGACCAAAAAATCTTGACCTATTATAGCATCATAATTTTAATTTTTGAAGTCGACTATTTTCCATGAAAGAGTACCTCTAACAGGGAATTGGGAAGGTATTGGGGTAACAAGAGTTTTAATATAAATAGGTTTTTTCAAATTCTGTTTCTTATAAAGTGAAAATGTGTTTGGTTTCACTACACTTGTACTTGCCCCGGTATCTATTAGACATTTAAAACTCTGTTTTTCCATAGACAAAACTACTATGGGTAGTTTAAATTTTGAGGCGGTTCCAAAAAATTTGTTTCTTCATCGGAAATTGTTTCAGCTTCCTGTAAGGGATCAATTTCAATTTCCATATATTTAGAATTATGAGACCTTTCTGAATTTTTATTAGTATCAACACTCATATGTCAAACGTGTTCGGGATGAGCTAAGTTTTTCATTGTTGTAACCAGAAGAATTTAGATGTTGAAAATTTCCATTTTCCTTCTTGAAATTTTGTGGTTGACGATAGTTAAAATTACGATTGTCATAATTGTTATATGTGTGAATTTGTTGGACTTGATTACTGCCATAATATTGTTTTCTATCATTTTGGTTAAAATTTTGAGGTTTGATTTGTTTCCCAAATTTATTATAATTGTTTTGATTAATTTTAAAATTTTTATTAACTTTATGTCTACTGTCAATAGCTCTACTGTCGTCAAGTAATCCTAGTTTTGTATATTTAATGATAATATCATTTAATGTCAAATTTTCACCTAAATGAACTCTGAGTGGTCCATCGATTTTTTCAATTAGGATATTAGCTAAATCCCTATCTACATTTTCAGATCGATACAAGAGGTTTATTATCATCGAATTCATAGATTTCACTTAAGCTGGATTCACCCATTATTTACGAACAAAATTTTTGTCCAGACAAAATTTTTTTTAAGAGAGTTTTCTGCAGCAGTTTTTTTGTCTGGAAAATCAAAGCTACCATATGAAAAACGTGTATAAACGATGTGTATTAGTTCTATTAGTGACAGCACATCGGCAAATGATTACAATTCGTCTTTTCAATTGTTCAATGCAATTCTTTCGTTCAACTCCATATGTATATGTTTTATTTTACAATTTTGCTTTATTTCTATTGTAATTAATACAAAGATATGCTGTGCTTTTATTATTCATATAACATGATGTGGCAGCTCAGTTCAACTTTGGCTGAAAAATTAAAATACTTGGCAGCTCAGTTCGATTTTGTCCGGACAAAATATAAAATTAAACCAATTCAAACTGAGAGTTGTTCGTAAAAAATATTTTCTCTCTCTCAAGAAGAGAGAAGTCAAACTACATATAAAAAAATTTTGTCCGGACAAAAATTTTGTTCGGAAACAATGGGTGAATCCAGCTTTACTAAGTGTTTAGCCTTCTCAAAGTAGCCAAACAACTGTCTTAAATTATTTACCTTAATACAGCGACGATGCATACGATGTTTTTAGTCTGGCTTGAATCCTTAATTTCGCTTTCAACTGATCCCAGGAAATGTCTCCTACTAATGATCTGCACGAGCATGATTGAAACGCTGTTCAACACATTCTCAAATTTTCAAAGAGTTTTCCTATTCTCATTTGTAAAAGCGAAACGAGCAATGGAACTGAAAAAATGTGTGTTGCTGTTAGAGAATGGAAACATGAGAGAATGGAGACATTAGAGTAATGAAACATGAGAGATGGAATTGAATATAACATCACTCTAGTTGTCGTTTGTTTCGTTCCAAAAAAGCGAAACAAACGAAACATGCATGTCTTTGCGAGAATGACAAACGAAACACACATTTACTCTCATATTTCCAAATTATTATAGAAACATTTTTTTGTTTGAAAAGGAATCAAAGGAAACATTCACGCATTTATTCTGTTTTTCTCTCTGAATCAGTTGCTTGTGCGCAGTGTGAACAGATTGTAAAACAATATGAAGCTAAATCAGGTTTGAAATAGAGCTAAAGAATGAATTTTAAAGCCAAAAAGTAAAGCTAAATTTTTTTATAGCTTTGCAATAGGAACTTTTCATTATTTCTGTATTTTTATAGTTTAAATGGTGTTTATGTAGGTATAAATAATATAAAAATATATTTTTGGTTCATTTAAGTAAAAAGCATTGAATCAAAAACAACATAAGATTATTTATTAACTTGAAAGACAAAAATTTATCATGTAACCCCCAAGTTAATAAATAATCTTATGTTGTTTTTGATTCAATGTTTTTTATTTAAATGAACCAAAAATATATTTTTATATTATTTATACATACATAAACACCATTTAAACTATAAAAATATAGAAATAATGAAAAGTTGCTATTGCAAAGCTATAAAAAAATTTAGCTTTACTTTTTGGCTTTAAAATTCATTCTTTAGCTCTAGGGATTGCCCATATATTACGTAACGCTCTATGGGGGAGGGGGTTCAAGTTTTTTTACGATTTGTTATGGTGGGGGGAGGGGGTCTTTGAAAATATTACGTAACAGAAAAAATTACTTATTTTGTACAAAAATACGTATGTTTTTCTCATTTATTTATTTAATTGATCATACTTGTTCCCTGCATATATTATGTACGAGTATGTATACTACATACATCTGCCGGATGTCAACTTTTGATATTCGCGAATTCGAATTCGAATATTTAAAACGTACCTTAAAGTTTATGAAAACTATCCAAAAATTTAATAGTTGTTAAATAACATTTGAAAAGTATACAAAGTTTTTATAATAAATTAAATAAATTGTTGTAGTCAAACTGAATTGAACTGGTTATGAATTTCTCATCCTTCTTTATCCATTTACATTCCTAAATATTCTTAATATATGTATGTACATAAAAACTTCTTTTTATATTAAACTGCAACATATATTAACATTAAATCCACCAAATGCATAGAAGGAAATGGTATTTGCAGATGTTTAGGAAAAGGTTTCTTGCAATTCTCATGGACAAAAAAGCGTCCTTTCAAAAAATATATTCTGCCATATATGTACATGACAATATCAAATTATTTATATATTTGTGATTTGAACGGGCTAAGGTTCGTATTGCTTTTTAAGCCAAATTACATGTGATAATTATTAATGAACAAATAACAACAGTCTGTTGTAAATATTAATTATTATCAAATTATTTAGTTTTTAAATTTTTGTTGGTCAACTTGAGGCTACAATATTTAAGTTTTGAGAGATGTGTTAATGGAAACTTGCATACATAGACGTATTTTCATAAGGATATTATTTTAATTTTTTATGCAACAGAACTTTAAAAAAATATGAAAATAACAGTGAAATTCGTCTAGGAACTAGATTGTGTGCACCCCTAATTTTAAGGTATTTTTAAGGTATATTACTTTAATGCGAAACTATCTATTGAAAATGTAATGTTGTAGAATGTAATTCACCATGGCAATCTTTATGATCCTAGATATAATTTTTTTTTTGTTTCCCGCACATTTTAGATTGATTTGAAGATGGACAAACGGAGTCATCTTTAAGCTCTCTGAAATACCCGACGACTTCATTTATAGAAACTAGTGAAAGCGACCGCAAGGCTAATGCCAATTCTCGTCTTGATGTTTGAAATACTGCTCATTCATCAATACGGAAAACTATAGGAGATAATTTGGCAAAAAACGCATAGCAAAAAAAATAAAAAATAAATTTTTTTAATTATTACAAACTAATATTTGTGTGCCATTCATTTAAATTTCGTTTTGGATTTATGAATTATTTTATATAATTTTTTAAACGAATACGAATATCTAGAAACTGCCAAATATTTTAGAATTCCAATACACATCACTAATACATACATACAGTTTAGGAATAAGCTCTCTATAAAACCATAATTTTTGGAGTTTGAGGACACTTGGGAAGGAATTTAAAAAATAGTTTCGCCAATATATGGATACCGTTCATATGTAAGCTTATTTAATTTTTGTCTACGCACTGTGCTAGTCTAACAAATGAATATAAAACAATGAATTAAATTTAATTTTTTTTAATAAAAACTTTTAAATATTTAATTCATTTTTTTTTTATTTCATTGTTACGTTATTCCTTGCGGGAGGGGAGGGGGGTTCACAGTTTTGTTACGATCTGTTACAAGGGGGAGGGGGAGTCAAAAATCGGGGAAAACAGCGTTACGTAATATATGGACAGCCCCCTATTTCAAACCTGATTTATCTTCATATTATTTTACAATCTGGTCACACTGCGCACAAGCAACTGATTCAGGGAGAAAAACAAAATAAATGCGTGAATGTTTCCTTTGTTTCCTTTTCAAACCAAAACATTCGAATGTTTCCATAATAATTTGGAAAGATGAGAGTAAATGTGTGTTTCGTTTGTCATTCTCGCAAAGACATGCATTTTTCGTTTGTTTCGCTTTTTTTGAACGAAACAAACGACAACTAGAGTGATGTTATATTCAATTTGATCTCTCATGTTTCATTACTCTAATGTCTCCATTCTCTCATGTTTCCATGTGTGTTTCGTTTCGTTTCGATTGCTTGCCTCCCTGCGAATAGAGTAAATGTTAATATTCGTTTCGTTCGTTAGATGTATTCTCATTTAGAGTTCTGTTTTCGCTTCATTCTCAATAGACAGAAAATCAAAACATTCATGCAGCTGTTTATCTCCTACTTCTCTTATATATGTTCCAAATTCAGCCGTGATTTTTTCATTGACAATTATTTGAACTCCGAATCGTATTAGTTCTGGATTGTTTCCACAAAGTCCTATTATCATTTCCACGGATTTGATGAAACTGATAATGCAACGGTTGTTATCCAGCGGTCTAATTTGCCGAAATTGTTGAATAACGTCTTTTGGTGTCATGAAGAGGCAATTTTGTGATATAAATTGTTGATGTTGTTGTAGTATTTGTTGTTGTTGGGCTTGCTGTAGCTGTTGTTGATGAGCTTGTTGTAACACTTGCTGAGCTTGTAGTTCTTGTTGTTGGGCTTGCTGTAGCTGTTGTTGATGAGCTTGTTGTAACACTTGCTGAGCTTGTAGTTCTTGTTGCTTTTGAGCTTGCTGTAGCTGCTCTTGTTGTTGGTATATTTTTGCTTCTTGTTGCTTAAGAACCATTTCAAGTTCTGTTATTCTTTGCAAACTTTCATCCATGCTTATCGGACGATTTTAGTCAAATTTGTTCATTTCATTTAGTTTTGTTTTGGATGGTATTTTTATTTGATTTTCCTTTCTTTTTCAAATACTTTGTTTTAAAGTTCGAATGATAGAAAAAATCACTTTTATATCACCTTTGAATCACTATTGAGTCACTTTTGTGCTGTATAATGGAGTTTCTTTTCTTTTTGTGCCTTTTAGAATCAAAAAGTTTATATCGTACAGATATTATTAAATTTGTATCAAATGCGGTTGATCTCTTTTTATGTTCTTTTAATTTATTCTTTTGAATAAATTTCCGTTTCGACTGCGCCAATTACGTTTATTTATACAAGTGAATCTTAAGACTAAAACTTAAAAAATATTTAAAATCTAATATAGAGTAAGCAACGTAAATATTTTATCCTCTTACGTTGCTGTCTAGCAAAATGTGGGAAAATAAAATGTAACTTGAGTGAGGCAAGCAACGTATTTTATGTTTACGTTGCTGTCCATCACAATGTGGGAATAAAATTTTAATGTTTCCCTACATCTTGCCAGCCAATATAATTAGTTTAGGAATCGGGACGTAACTCGCGTGATTAGTTATAATATTTGATCACGAATCACGTGACTCACGAGATTTGCACATCTCTAATTAACCCCCTGTTTGTGTAAAACGTTTGAGTTAAAAATCTTGGCGTTTTTGTAATAGACTAAAGGAAACTTGTACAACTTTTCTTTAATCTAATACAGAAACGCTAAGATTTCTAACTCAAACGTCTTCCACAAACAGGGGGTAAAATTTCCCTGAAAAAGGCATGTATTTTAAGTATCTTCATTATTTTCAGTTCTGTAAAAAACTTTAATACATTCACTTTTTCATTACATAGCGCTAAAGAAAATGCATTAAAAATGTGCTTAGTGCCAATTATTTTGTATTTTGGACATCTACCCTACATTCAGCAATGTCCTAAAATAGTAAATTAAAAAAAAAAAAAATTTTGTGTTTAAGCGGTAGATTTTGAAAGTTTCAGCTATAACATTTTATTATGTAGATAGTTTTGAATTTCATATGAGCCAGGTCACTACTCCTGAAAAAATTATATCAATAACCCAATTCAAAATCTTGTACAAATGGTCTTGCATCGTAGCATGTACACCTACATATGTAGCAGTGTTGCCAGTGAAATTTCGAGAAAGATACATTTTAGTTTCCAGAAAGATACATTTTTTCTCAAAAAGATACATTTTGAAAAAATTTTAAAATCCAATTTTAAAGTTTAACATTTATTTACACTAGCATAGCCCGGTGGACTAAATTAGACCACTGGACATGTATGTATGTATGTATGTATGTATCTAGTGCTCTATTTATTATAAACATGGGTGTACAAAACAAAAACCAAATAGTTATTTTTTTAAAAAATTTAAATCGCTTTTTATCAATTTTGTGCTCAGAATTTTGAACAACATTGATGGAGGATAAAATAATTAAAAGTGTACAAAAAAAAATAGTGTGCCGTCCCAGGCAGAAAAAGACAATCAGCACGACGTTGCTACGATTGTCTCCGGGTACAACTAACATCAGTACAACATTCGTTTAGCAAGATTTTAATGTACTCATAACATTAAAATGATAACGCCGAATGACCGTCCTCCGACTCTTGTTTTCAATGTTGTCACAATACTCTAAATACACACTTATAAGTTCGTCACAATAGAAATTTCCCAACTTAAGTAAAATTTTTGTATTTACGGTATTGCAGCGGTAAAGAATTATTGTAAACGGGGTATTTTGGGAACTAAAGTCAAATTTTTGTATTTACGGTGTTGTAGCGGTATAGAATTATTGTAAACGGGGTATTGGGAAATTATCGTCGAATTTTTGTATACAGTGTTGTTGTGGTATAGCATTACTAAGAACGCGGTATTTGTAAACATTATGTCATATTTTTGTGTTTAGAGTACTGTGGTGGTACACAAATTTTGGAAGAGTCGTAATTTTGTATTTACAGTGTTGTTATGGTACATATTTTTTGGGCAAAGTCACAATTTCTGCCTGGGGTATTTATATGTATGTATATTAACATAACATTTTTATTTCATGTATAATGAATATTTGAAAGAAAATGGTATCTTATAAATTCATTTTTATATTTATTATTCATAAATATTAGCTATGTAATTTTTAAAAATACAGTAAGCAAACTTTAAAATTAATTGTATGTAACTATCTTTGATGTTATCAAAACAAATTCATTTTTGTAAAAATTAATCGTGTCTGTCATGACTTTCACATCCGTGTGAAAGTGAATCTTTTCCGCATATTTTGGTGTCCTGACATTCGCTTCCGAATAATTTTTTCGTTTTACTTTCGACTGCACCAAGCAATGTGAAAGTAAATAGAATCGCCTTTTTTCCACATTAAAATTAATTTAATTTAAACGAAATCTTTTTTGAAATTAGGCTTGATATCTCATCTACCTAATTCGGAAATTTAAACCAATATATATTTGGTTTTAATACATAGAAAAGGGGACATAAAAAACATGCCCACATTAGCAACCAATTTTGCAAAAATATTCGGAAGTATGCAGACACCAAATCTTTTTTTGCGATTCGGAAATTTTCATTCTAATTGAAAACGTTCGAAAGTCGTGATAGACACGAATATACGAGCTTTTATACGAAGACGATTATATAAAAAAGTTCGTATAAATTTCCTGAAAATAAAAATGATGTTACTATTTTCTCAGAACAACTTCGCACTGCTAGTAATTATCGATTTAGGTGGATCGTATGTTGAAACATCCTTAATATTGTTTTCACACTGACCTGGTTTTAATAAAAGTTAATTTTAACGTTAAAACAAACCGTTAAAGCCTGATTTTACCATACAAAATGATTTTGTTTTATTTAGAACAGTTATTAGACCGTCTGTGAGTTAAAAATTACAATGTGAACGCAAAATCAGCTGTCTATGGTTTTAACTTTAGGTGTGAAAACACTATAAAGATCGTTTTTATTTTCTTCTAAAATTTCATCTTAACATACATACACAAGAATAAGCATACGACAGAATAACTTAGAAAACTTAATAACAATATATGTACATGTTATATTTGTATTTAGTTTCACTGTTAACGAGATTGATAACTTATACCTGATTTACATTAAGCATTTTTTCATGAATTTTGTTGCATGCAACTTTTTCTATTTGCTAATTGCAGCGCTATAAAAGAGAATTTTATATAAAAAAGGGCGTAGAATGAATCTCTGATGCATTTTTGACAACTTTTTTGATATGAGTTGCTCCTCCAAGCCTCCTACTGCTAAATAAAAAATTTTCATGCAACTAATTTCATGAAAAAAATGCTTAATGTAAATTAGGTATTAAACAAACTTTGTCAGAGACGGAAAGTTAAGTATTTTATTTCTGTAAATTTTGCGTACAGATTCAAAAGATACGAAAAATTTCAGGATTATACATGGTATAATCGTATCAAAAGATAAGAAAAATGTATCTTTCGTATCCTACTGACATCACTGATATGTAGGAATAATATCTCGTGAGAGCGAGAGAATTCGTGCTTAATTATTGAAAAAAGTTCACGCACGATCACGCACGAGTAATGTTTTTTAAGTCACGCTCACGCACTCACGCGTGATTAATTATAAATTTGATTACAATCATGCGTGACACGATAAAATCACGACATTTGCACATCTCTAGTTCTTAGTAAAGGCTGGTTGTCGCATACAGCTGAAACTGAAACTAAAACTGAAACTGAATTTTTTTAAGTTTCAGTTCTTACTTTTTCAGTTCTAAAACAGCAACTGAATGTTGCGTGGGTTGCAACATACAGCTGAAACTGAATCAAAGCAAATGTAATTTGTCGGCTTTGTTTACGTTTTTTTTTTTCAACTATTTATACGCGCTATTTAAATTTTACAAAAAAATGCAAGGTGAATATTCATTAAATGCGTTTAATTACGCCAATGCTATGTTTGAACACGATGTTTGTATTGCCGTGCTTCTTTTGAAATTGAAAACGGAAAGAAAAAGTTCACATAGAATTTACAAACGACGTGATTCAGAAGGCGCAATGAAGATTTTGGTGGACAGGCATCTGATGGACGACGATAGCAAGTTTCAAGCATATTTTCGTGTGAGTCCGTTGCTTTTTGCCGAAATTGTGAAAATACTGAAAGAAGATTTGAATGGGACTGTCACGACTTGGAATCGGAAGCCAATGAATGCACATCAAAAACTATGCATCATGTTGCGCTACTTGGCCACCGGAGAAACATTTCGATCTCTTTCTTTTCAATATCGTGTGCACCACTCAACCATTGGACGGATTGTGAACAAATGCTTTGATGGAATTATTAAAAATTTCTTGGAGAAAGAAATTCCGACTCCAACGACAGCATCATTGCAACAAAATGTAGAGAATTACTTTACAAAATGGAATTTCCCAAATTGTGTTGGTGCTATAGATGGGAAGCACGTAAGAATCAAATGTCCACCGAGAGCCGGCTCATCGTTCTTCAATTATAAAGACTTCCACTCCATCGTTCTCTTGGCGATCGTCGATGCCAATTATAAATTTGTGGCAGTGGATGTTGGTTCTTATGGGAGAGAAGGTGACGCTGGTGAGTTTTGGTTGAATGTTCTTTTAAATAGAAATTATAAATTGACCATTTGAATGAACGTTTTAGGGATATTCTCGAAAAGTGTAATGGGGAGGCTCATCAATAGCGGCAATTTCAATATACCACCACCCGCTGCACTGCCGAACACTGATGTCGTTTTGCCGAATGTAATTTTAGGCGATGAAGCTTTTGCATTGACATCTGCTATGATGAAACCTTTTCCTAGACAACAGTCCCTTTACGATAGAACCAAAACAATATACAACTATCGGCATAGTAGAGCAAGAAGAACAACTGAGAATGTGTTTGGCATTCTTTCATCTTATTTTCGGATTTTTCACACACCAATTTCAACGAATCCAGAAAAAATTGACAAAATCATTCTCACTTCTTGCATTATACACAATATGATGCGTTCTGAAAAAATTCCAAGTCCGTCTGAAGCAACTTTTGGCAATACCGATGACATTGTTTTACCAACAGAGAACTTGTTTCCAATGACAAATTCAATTGGAAGACCAATGTCTGAAGGTGCGGACATTCGAAATAAGTTCAAAGACTACTTTAACGGTGTTGGAGCTGTAGAATGACAAGAGAGAATGACTACTTAGGGTTTTTTAAGTTGTATTTTTGAATTAATTTCACAATAAAAATTATTGAAATAAAAATTATTGAAATAAAAATTATTGAAATAAATTATTGAAATAAAAATTATTGAAATGAAATCATTTAAATATTATTTATTGGCATCTACATCTGACGATGTAGATGACAAAAAGTCAAATTGGAAATTTCGTTGTTGTTGTTTTGTCTCTTGCTCTTCAGCCCATTTGACTTCTTCTTCACATACAATCTGCGCAATCTGTAAAAGAAATTCATTGATTGAAAAAACAAAAAAAAATATCACTGTATCACAAAAAATACCTTCATTTTGGTTCGAGCAATTGCGACATCACTGAACTTTTCAACTGCTTTTGCCATCGAATCAAAAAATGTTGATACTTTATTTCTTTTTTTCTGCAGTGGGGGGTAGAAATCACTCGCTTTTGGACGAGATGAAATCAATTCTCGCAAGATTTCATTTGTTGTTTCTTGTGTAGCATTTGGCTTGCGTTTTTTCGGAACTGGTGTGCTCGACTTCGGCGTCAAAACAGGCGAACAAGCAACATGATAGCTCTCCGTAAAGGAAGGAAGAGATTGACTATCACCAAAGATCGATTGCAATTCAAACTCTTCACATTCGGAAATTGGCGTGTCTGGAATATGTAGAGATTCTTCGGTATCAATGTTTGAAATCGTACTGAAATTTTAAAAATAATTTGTATTAATTTTAAAACCAATTAGGGAAGAAATAATAACAAATCCACTCACGATCTTTTTAAAATTGATGTGTCGTCAAGAAAAGAAAGTGCCTCATCCCTTTTCAATGCTGTTGCTGCTGAACCTGTGGTTTTCTTTCCCTTTGAATTAACGTAATAGTCGCGCATCGATTTCCATTTCTTTTTAGTCGTGAGCACTTTATAAAAATCGATTTGATTGAAGGAAATCGGGAAAAATCTATGAAGTTAATGAAAACTTACCATCAGCATGCATTTCTTTCGCCAACTCAAGCCACAGCCGGTTCTTCAATTCTGAATCACGAAATGCTTTGTGTCGAACATTGTACAAAACTTCGTTGTTTTTCACGAACTCTGTGATTTTTTCCTCTTCTTCGAGGGTAAATTTTAAATTTTTTCCCATTTTGGTCGTTGCGATTAAATTAATTTTTCACAATTAAAAAAGAAAAACAAAATAAAGTGATAGTTTTGAAATTTGACATGTCAAAAATGACATTTCAGTCGGACAGCGACTGAAAATAAGCCAAAAGTACTTTTTTCAGTTCGGTTGCTAATGTACTGAATTCAGTTACTGTCAACAGCAACTGAAAAATCGGATTCAGCTGCTAAATTCAGTTGCTATTAAGTTTCAGTCGCAAACGTATGGAATTCAGTTTTAGTTTCAGTTTCAGCTGTATGCGACAACCAGCCTTAATGCTATACCACTAAAACACTGTATATACAAAAATTCGACGTTAGTTCCCCAATACCCCGTTTACAATAATTATATATCGCTACAACACCGTAAATATAAAAATTTGACTTTAGTTCCCTAAGTACACCGTTTCCAATAATTCTTTACCACTGCAACATCGTAAATACTTAAAATTTTATTATTATTATTTTATTTTAAATTGGAAAATTTCCATTGTGACGACCTTATAAATTTGTATTTAGAGTATTGTGACAACATTGAAAACAAGAGTCGGAGGACGGTCATTTCGCGTTATCATTTCAATGTATGAGTACATTAAAATGTTGGTAAAGGAATGTTGTGCTGATGTTAGTTGTACCCGGAGACAATCGTAGCAACGTCGTGCAGATTGTCTTTTTCTGCCTGGCATCTTAGTAGAAAATATATAACCACCATGAGATGAACACGAGACCTAATAGTATATACATATATAGTAGTACGAGTATTACACATGTATGTATACTCAAGTTATTTTAAAATTGGTCGTTATTAAATAAAAATCGGTTTTTAGGCTTTCAAAGGACCAAAAATTTGGAAGAAATAGAACATGATTCCATATTGTTTCTTATTTTTTAAATTGGTAAAGCAAACTAACCTAAAAAAACGAGTAAACTAATGCTGTCACGTTATTTCATAAGTCGATATTGCTAGCTTAAAGTTAGAAAAAAGTTCCTAAAAATTTAAATGTAGCCATATCGAGCAAAAAGTAAATAGGGGCTATAAGGGTTGAAAGATAATTGTAAAGTGTTAGTGTTTTTTAGTTTCGGGCCAAAATTTTTTTCGCGTTTTGAGTGACTGAAGACGCTCTAAATCTAACCCGAAAGGGGCTAAGGTGGCATCACTGTATAGCATTATTAAGAGCACGGTATTTGTAACCAGTACTGTGGTGGTACAAAAATTTTGGAAGAGTTGTATTTTTGTATTTAGTGTTGTTGTGGTACATATTTTTTGCGCAACGTCACAATTTCAGTGGAACAGCACTAAACATGTATTAGTACTGTTCTACTTTAAAGCACATGCTATTTTTGATGACCACTGTTTTAGACCCATGGTTTCTACGCAAAATTGTATTAGAGTTATATGTAGATTTCGTTTTTACTATACGATTTTTTAATTTTTTTATTCATACAAATACACCCGGCCTAATGTACATATACATACATACATACAACTCTTATAATCAGCTGTATGTATTTTATCTAGTCATTACACTTATGTAATCGAAAGATGTTTAATGGAACAAAGTTAGAAAGGAACATATTTTAAAGATGTAGTGTTCAGGCCTGTATAGTTGTTATGAGAAGATGTTATCGTCTTGGCGAATTTATAAAGATAAAAGATGTGAGCGAGAGAGAAAAGGTAATGAAATTTTTACGTTTGAAATACTTCGTGGAGGTTATTATATAATTCGATTCGAAAAGAAAATTATTCGAATTTGTATGTTAATTAATAACATTGCAATTCGAAAATATTTCCGATCGGTTCGAATTACATAATAACCTGCCTGTTTTCGACTATCAAGCATTAACATATGCCAAGTGTTCATATTTCTGTGTCTCTTTGATTTAGTCACATTATAATAATTTATATTTATACAATATATGTATGTATATTTATTAGTGCTGTCATTCGAACAAAAATTATTCGAATATTCGAACAACTTTTTATCATATTTGTTCGAAAGAACAAAAATGTTCAATTTAGAATAAAAAATTATTCGAATCATTTTTGTCGAATATTCGAACAATTTCCTTAACTACTTGTATAAAAAGATTTTTTGGGTTATATGGAGTTTTTAATGATTTTTTCCAAAAAATTAATAACATGTGTTAAATGTGTTAATGTGTGTAAATACCTATACTTTTTAACTAATTTCGTTTCAGTTTTTAACTCCCGACAAAAAAGGGGTGTTATAAGTTTGTATGTAGTTTGTGTCTGTGTATATATCTATTTGTATGTACGAGTCGACGTACAAACCAAACGGTTGGACCGATTTTGATTTAGTTTTCCTGTTTGAGGGTGGCATTGGCTGAAGAAGTTAGCACGTTGACTACAAAACCGAAGGTTTTAGGATCGAGCCCGCTATCTGACAGTCATTAAATAACACCACGCATTTTTCTGATGTGCATTACTGTCCCTTTCTATCAGTTGTAGAAAAGTTCAAGTGATGAAGGCATAGTCACTGATCACTGAACTATAACGACTTCAATAGATACTAATCCTAATGTAACACCAGAGCACCCCCCTTCGTTGTGAAAGAGAATCATCGGCGAAGTAAAATAACTACTAAACTGCTACTAAACACAGCTTCAAATAAATTAATACGACTCACTAACGCCAGAGGCGCTGCAACACTACATTATTAAAAAAAACGTGCAAAAAGCAGAGCTGTAAAAAAATGAAGCATTCCTCTATCTATTCCTTCACCACCTATCTTTTCTGTTACTATCCCTTTCCTTATAATAGTAGTAAGCAATCGTTGCCTGATTGTTACTTCTCTTTAATAATAAAATAAAAAATGACTTGTTCGAGTGTTCTTAGCTATGTTTAAAAAAATCTGTCCAGCCGTTTAGGATATATCACATTTTTTAGATACATATATTGTGTTTATCTGAGTGTCTTTGACGCCGTAGCTCCCCAATGTCTTGACCGATTTTAATTTTGTTTTGTTTTCGTTTGAATGGTGACATGATCGTATATCTTCTAATTTATACTTGAAGAAAACCGGTCTAGTCGATTGGAACTTATCATAATTTTTTTATTTAATCTTATTTTTTGCGATTCTGTTACTTCAATAGTATACAATTTTAAAGTTTTGTTATTAATATTCCTAAATTTGTTATTTCGAATAAATTTTTTTATTCTTTGTTCGTTCGATTATTCGAACAAAAGTTCAAAATTATTCGTCTGTTCGAACAAGAAAAAAATTATGAAATTTCATTCGAACATACATAAAAGATGAATAATTAACAACACTAATATTTATTAATATTTCGCTTTATTTATTTATGGCACTAACCTCCTTGCGATTCAACAACGGGTATATCACGATGTGTGGTGGCCCGTCCTAAAGTCACTGGCACTGGTGGCCGTTGCTGTGCTATTGACGTAGGTTGTGGGGCAGTCATGACCGCGCTTCCTCGACTTGTACCGCGTGCACCTCCGACATTTGGATTACCCCATGCTGAAGTAGAAGGACCTGACATTTCTGGTCCCAGTAATCCACCTGGAGTTTGTGTCTATAAATATAGATAATAATGAATAATTTATTAAATCAGAACCTGATGCTAAATAACTGCCGTATTAAAAAAAAATATTTTGGTTCACAAAACGAATTTTGTATGGAAATTTGTTTTATTGACGTTTTGTGATCGTAAATTATTTTATGTGTGTGAAAATAAATATGCTGAGTTAAATATGTTTCGAGTAAAAAACTTACGTTAAACATTTATTTATTTATTTATTTATTTATAATACATATTCTACAAAGTAAATCTGCAGAATATGGTTGCACAAAAATGGACGGGTGACTAAGACCATATGTCCATGATGTTATTAACAGTAATCTTAAAAATGTTTTTGTGACTGACTGTACACGACCTATGCCTTCACATAGGAAGTAGCAACGTGGTTGTTAAGGAAATTCCACAAAAGAACCGCGAGATTATACGGTAATCTGTGGCAGATCAGTCAACCAGTGCGAGTGAGACGCAAAACACCCGAAGGCCAACGTTAAACGTTACATTTTTACATTAAACATATTTAGGTGTGAAGATAAATATGCTATGACGTAACGACACAAGATTTTATTACCCAGGTAGAAATTGTGACTTTGCCCAAAAAGTATGTAACATCAAAACACTGTAAACACAAAATTACGACTCTTCAAATAAATGACTTAACGTTTACAAATACCGTTTTCTTAGTAATGATATACTCCTACAACATTGTATATACAAAGTTTAGGTTAGGTTAGGAAGGGTGGTGCTTTACCGCACCATCACTCGGAGACCCAATTGGGTCCATTGTGATTACCTTCTGATGCCCAAAAAGTAATATTTACCCTCCCATTTGCAGCCAGAAGTGACCCTATTATCCATTACTAAGCCACCGAATTCCTATGATGAAGCCCCTGATGTCCTCTAGTTTACACTTCCCGACATCAGTAATGCTTTCATGGAAACGTCTGCTCAACCATCTAAGCCTTGCGTTGCAGCTTCGGGCAATGACAGATAATATGTTCAATGGTTTCTGGTTCCTCTTCATCCCCGCACATCCTACAAAAATCTGGAGTGGCAGTCTCCCAAATGCTGGTTTTTTCTCTGACCGAGCAGTGACCTGTCAACACGCCTATCATGATTCGCATCGCCTTCCTATTCATGTCCAGTAGTAGATTAGGTCTTCCTGATTCAAGATTTGGCCAAAAAACCCTCGAGACTCTACAATCCTATCTAACTCGCCATAAACTGTTGGTCCTGCTTTCTACCCAATTACTGAGTTCTACATTCATTCGGCAGCCTGAAAGAACTACGAATGTTCGATCCCAAGATATAGACGCCAGCCTCTGTGCCTTCCCCCATTTTTGATCCGTCTGTAAAGACCGCACTACCCTCATACAGCCTATCGCATTTGACCCAATAGTCCCTATCCGGAATTACCATTAAGGGTGTTCTACTAAAATCGATTTCGGCGACTTAAAGCCCGTAAACCCAGCGGTTGCGGATTCCTGATCACCAAAACTGATCTTATTTAAGATTGATGTGTGACCAGATATTCCTGTCATCAACAAACCTGTTTCTACGAGTCTAAGGAGACTTCTAGTCGCCGTTCCCACCGCAAAGTCCCCTATAGGAAGTAGATGAAGAATTACGTCCAAGGCAGCCTGAGGTGTGCTCTTCTGAGCACCTGTGATGCCCATCGAGGCACATCTCTGAACCTTAGCTAGTAATCTCCTCTGAATTTCTTTCCTCAATGCCTCCCACCATACCACACAACCTTAGGAAACAACCTTCCTGACAACCGATGTCTAAATCCGTTTACTACCTTCGGTTGCAGACCAGAAGTTACAGACACATGTTGGTGAGAAAAACAGCTCTTTGTTTCAATTTACGGAATTTTTGTTTCATTTAACATGTTCCAAGTGAAAAATTTCTCGTGACGAGAGTTACAAAACATGGGTACAGGGGCCAAATTCCCGCATTCGATTGCTAGGGAGTTATTACTCGAATGTAAGGGATTTTTTACTTTTGGGATTTTTTCATTCGATTTCGAATAACACATACCGAAATTTCTAATGACAGCATTCGATAACGTGCATACGTTCACTCGCAAACAAAAAGGCATTCGAAATAACGTTTAACGTAGAAAAAGCGAAGGGAAAGAAAATGTATGTTCAATGTTTTACTTATTTATTTATAAATTAATGTATGCACAAATGTATGTTTAAAAAAATACAAATATAAAGAATTTCTAGTTGTCTTTAAATAACACTGATTTTGCAAATAATGTTTTGCTCAACAGTTGTCAGGGAAAATAAAAAAAATCAACCAACTCTGGGAGCTTCTGGTCAACCAATAAAAGAATCGAAAATGTGGCTAGTGCTCTATTCTCTAACTTTAAACTAATTGCTATTAATTAAATAAAAATGAAAATAACATTTATGTATATTCGCTTATTTTCTCCTGTATATACATGTATATGTAGATCCATATAATTTCGCACACATACATACATATGTATATATTTACAAACATGTTTTTGCTTACAATTTATTGTGCTGTGAAATGAATTTATTTGCATTTTTCCAACACTGAAACAAAAAGTCGATTCGCTTGGTATCGAGTGACATCATCGGAAAATTTCTTGCTTTTGAAATTAATTTCTATTCGAATGCAATTTCGATCACGAATGCAGGAATTAGGCCCCAGGTAGAATAGATAAACTTGCCTTTAAGTTATCGCTCACTTTAGTTTAAACTAAAGTTGTAATTGTTGAAGTTTATTGTTTGAGTTTTTAATAAAGACTAAGTACAGATAGAAAATTAAAATATTCTCGTCTTATGAGAATGAAGTACCAAAAGAGAATATAGAACGTACATGTTGAAAAGTTAAGAAAAGAGTTGACATTATTCAACACACCTCCTCAACATGTATGTCCTTTAGATTAATGATAATAAGGTTCTTCGTTAGGATATCGGCTACCAATATTTCAAGATGACTTTTTTACGTCGGACCACTTCACGAACGTGGTGATACTTAATATCAATATGTTTTGTTCGGCTGTGATAAACACCCAGGCAGAAAAAGACAATCAGCACGAAATTACCACGATTGTCTCCGGGTACAACTAACATCAGTACAACATTCGTTTACCAACATTTTAATGTACTCATAAAATTAAAATGATAACGCCGAATGATCGTCCTCCGACTCTTGCTTTCAATGTTGTCACAATACTCTAAATACACACTTATAAGTTCGTCACAATAGAAATTTCCCAACTTAAGTAAAATTTTTGTATTTACGGTATTGCAGCGGTAAAGAATTATTGTAAACGGGGTATTTTGGGAACTAAAGTCAAATTTTTTTATTTACGGTGTTGTAGCGGTATAGAATTATTGTAAACGGGGTATTGTGAAACTAACGTCGAATTTTTGTATATAGTGTTGTTGTGGTATAGCATTACTAACACCGCGGTATTTGTAAACTGTAAGTCATATTTTTGTGCTTAGAGTACTGTGGTGGTACAAAAATTTTGGAAGTCGTAATTTTGTATTTAAATTATTGTGGTGGTACATATTTTTTGGGCAAATTCACAATTTCTGCCTGGGTAGTTACAAAAAAATATTTAATACACCTTCAAGAGGTCATAAAAAATGTGGGTTTGTTTGAATATCAGGAAAAGTACGTAAATTTTTACCTTAGGTGTTATAAAGGGTGTTTTTTTCAGGGGTATAGAACTTTGAATTGAAATAAAACACAAGAAAATCGTTTTAATGTCCATCAATTTGGCTTTATTGGAAGGATAATTTTATGCCATTAATGTCTAAATATGATTTCGGGCATGTGGCCGCCGCGGCTGGCTGGAATAAAGCCAATTCTACAGGTCCAATTTTCAACCACTTTTTCGAGCATATGGGGCCGTATGTTGGCAATAACGCCACGAATGTTGGCTTCCAAGTCCCCTAACGTTTCTGGTTTGTTGGCGTAGACGAGCGACTTCACATATCCCCAAAGAAAATAATCCAATGGTGTCAAATCACACGATCTTGGTGGCCAATTGACAGGTCCATTCCGCGAAATTATGCGCTCATCGAATGTTTCCTTCAATAAATCGATTGTGACGTGCGCTGTGTGGCATGTAGCGCCGTCTTGTTGGAACCACAACTCATCCACATTCATGCCATCCAATTCGGGAACAAAATAGTCGGTTAGTCGGCTCCAATTGCTGTGCACGGTGGCGAATCGATTCATTCGGGTCCTCTTCAACACTTTGCTATACAGCGGCAATTGTTTCTTCGGTGCGCACTGTTCGACGTCTCTGCGGATGCGTATTATCACATAGAGTAAACGTAGTGCGAAAACGATCCATGGTTAACCGAATTAATTGCTCTGATGGACGATTATGTCGACCATAAAATGGACGGAGCTTGCGGTAAACTTCGCGAACTGAACCATTATTTTCGAAATAAATTTGCACGATTTGCAAGCGTTGTTCTTTTGTCAACCTATTCATGATGAAATGGCAAACCAAACTAAATATTAATCACTTGACAGCTGACAAAATGGCCGCCAGTTAAAAAAGTGATGCTAACTTAAAGTTCTATACCTCAATAAAAAACACCCTTTACAAAGAGATGCAAATTATGCAAATCCTAAATGACACTATATCTTCAAAACTAGAGCTGATAGAGAAAAACTAACGACACTATCGTAATCAGGAGACAAAAATACAGTAGGATCGGCTATTTTTATTTAAACATCCAAATCACTGTTGTGCAGTGTAATTTAGCAAAAATAAAAAAATGTAGAAAATTTAATTTTGTAATCAAAATTGGATTTTGAATATTTCGATAAGTATTGAAGGTATGAGAACATTTTTTTTCTGTTTGTAAAGCTATGTAGCGTGTTCTAACTATTACTATGACCAACATTGTATAGTAAACATTTAAAGTCAACTTGACCGCAACATACATAACATCCAATTGCATTGAAAGCATTTTTGTGCACTGGACATTTGACACTCATGCATTCGGGCAAATACCGCTGCATGAAGTGTTAGATAAATGCATTGACAGACTGCAACGTAAATATGTATCTTGTACAACGGCCATTTGACACTCGCAAGTCTGATCAAAGGCCGCAGCATAAAGCATTTGAATAAATATATTTAATAATAATAATAATATTTAATAATAATATGTGTTTGCAAAATCTAGGTTTTACAAGTTACTTAAAGGCACACGCCGCACGTCTACCGTTAGAAACTAAAAGGAACATTTTGCTTAGTAAGCATATACCTTTTCTTTTCCCTCTTATGTTAAGATAGGTTAAGCATTATTCTCATAGTTAGTATATAAGCAGATGTAATTTAGTTTTAGAATCTTAATAATCATTAAACAACATTCCTAAGAGCTCCTAGCTGAGCTCAGGAAAATTAATTAAAAAACCTTTTTTATTCAACCCAAATAAACAAACATTACAGCTAAATGTATACTATTGAACTAAATTAAAATGTTTCCCGATATATATTATAAAACTTTTTTATAGGCAAAAATTTCCTCCCCTGCATACATTTATGTGTAGGATGTCAAAAGTTTCTTACAAGTTACTAACAACAAATTTATTTACAATAAAGTAAAAAAATTTACAAAAACGAGCGTGCAATTTTTTTGCCACATCCAAAAATTAGATTTTTTGCAAACAAAAATGCTAATTTGCGACCAATGCTGGATGTAGGGTGCACCATCAAAAATCTCTAAATCTAATTCACAGTCTTTCTTGATGCCTCCTCTCTCTCATAAACAATCAAAGCTTTTATCAAATACTTAATGATTTTTTAAAATATTTGAAAAAAATTTAAAATACTTTTTTCACAAAATATACAAAATTTTCTCATAATTTTCAAAAATCCAAATTGCAAAATTATTCCTTGCTACAATTTTTGAGATATCAAAAAAATTATTTTTTCATATAAATTGTAATATAGTTTTCTTTCAAAAACAACAAAACCAACTGATTTTTGCCAAGCAATAAAGAAGTTATGTATCAACGATTAAAATAAGTTAGGGCCAAAAATTAAAAAAAATTAAAAAATCAAGTCAAATAGCTTGGAAACTGTAAGAGATAAAATGATGATCTAAGCATGTTTTATTTTTGTTTCTTAATGTTGATTGTGCCGCTGAAATAATTATTAAGATCGGTCAATATATACAGAAGTTACAAGCTCCGAAAGAATTTTGACAACCGCAGTTTCCTACTTTGAGGCTCTTTGGAGCTACCCTGTCTTACAACAGGGTGCCTCCAAATATACTTTCTGAAAAATTCAACACTTCTTTCCAAAACAGTTAGTTTCATCGAAATCGGTTCACTAGTTGAAAAGTTGAGGACATCGCAATCAATGAGAGAACAATTCTTCCAAACATCGCTTCTGGCTTGGTCATCCATTACCAATTAGTATTTTTCATGATTTCTACGAATAACTTCTTGAATTTTATTTTTCATTTTGCTCCCAAAAATGAATTACTTTTTTCAAGCGTAAATTTTCAAACAGTGGTGCCAAGTTGGCACTGTTAACTCCTGATACTATATACGAAACTTTAACCTTCAAAGTGCCATACCATGGCTGGTGCTTGCGTGTTTGGCGATACACAATAGGTATTAAATTTTTTTCCTATAAATTCATGCATACATACATATTTTGCACGTAAAATCGTTTCGTGTTTTTCGTGTCAATCTTGCTGAACACGATACGAAACGAACACGCACGAAATCAGATTTGCTGGCACGAAGACTGCGTGTTGAATCGTGCGTGTTCGTGTTACGAAAAAAAAACACGACACGCGCCCATCTCTAATACGGAGTTTGTTAACTAAATTCCTTTTTTTTCATTTTTGGGAAATTTCTCATGATTAGACGTAAGTTATTTAAGTAAATGTATATATAGTTAAACTATTAATATCTTTACAAATGAATAGAATAGTCCTAGAAAAATACGTAGCATGTAAGAATATATATATATATATACATATATATATATATATATATATATATACATATATATACATATACATATATATATATACATATATATATATATATATATATATATATATAAATATACATATATATATGTATATATATACATATTCTTACATACTACGTATTTATATATACATACATATATATATATATATATATTCCAACAGGGTTAATGTAAATACTACGCGAAAATATTCCTACAGGGTCAAAGCAAAGAATAGTCTAGAATAGTAGCCAACAACTAAATAAGCATGCCTAGCTTGATTAAACAAGCAAAAGCAACAACAACAAAAAAAGCGTCTGCTATTAAGAAGATTCACATATTTACACACAAAAATACATGCCAATTCAAACGAAAAGCAAAAGATAAACAACCACCGTGTGTTGCTTAGTTAATGATATACACACGTACGCATATACACATGTATGTACATAGTTACCACATGAACTTAATTAGGCAGCATATAAGATGATAATGATCGTCTAGACGTTGCTTGAAACTTCTAGTGGAATTTGTGTGAAATATAAAAAGAGATGCCGCAGCCAATGAGTGAGTTAGTTGCAGTTGTGAATCAGTTACGAACAAGTCAGTCGCGAACAAGTCAGTCATTTTTCAAGTAAACAAGTCAGTTGATAATTAAGTTGTGAATTAATAATAGTCTGTCGTGGAATTGAGATTATTGTGGAGTCTATCGTGTCGACTGGAGTAAAGGGAACAGCGCAGCGAATAGACGTGTATAAGGGTGTAAGTAAAGCCAGTGAGTCTTTATTGGTGTATCAACTGTGAGTGTCGGCAGAGTGAGTGCCGTGTGTGACAAGCAGCAGACAAAGAGGTATTGGTGTATCAACTGTGAGTGTCGGCAGAGTGAGTGCTGTGTGTGACAAGCAGCAGATAAAGAGGTATTGGTGTATCAACTGTGAGTGACGGCAGAGAGTCTCGTAAGTGACGGCAGCAGACAGAGAGGTGTCACGTGAATACTTGCGCAGCCAGATAAGAGACGTGTGTGAACTACAGCGAGGAAGGCGTAGTGGTAACCAGTTGTGAATATCTGTGTGTAATTTATTAGTTTAAGTTGTATTAGTTTATATAAGCTCTTGATTAATTTAGTTTAAGTGTATTTGTAAATAAAACTTGTATCATTCTTAACCCTAATTACTACACTCGGCTCTTGTATTCATTTGCAAATCTTCGGATCTACGGAAAAGCGATTTTATAGAGAGAAAGACGTAAAAATATATATATGAAATAGTCTAAGAAACTATGTAAAAATTTAAAAATACTGGAATAAAAATTCAATTGAATTGAACTAAATTCCAAAAAATTTTGGGTTGAAGTCTACTTGACGAGTTCCAAAAACGGGAACAAAATGCATATAGACAATTGCTTAACCATAAAAACAAGCATATTTTTGAAATTAAATAAAGACATTATGTCAAATAAACATACTTCAGTATTTCATATATCCTTAATTATGTTAATACTTTTCAAATAACAAAAATTAAAAATTTTAAAAACCCCCGAATATATATAAAGATGCGATATCTTCAAAACAGCTGGACCGATTTTCTTAAAACATGGCTAAGAACCCTCTCGATCAAGTCACCTTTCAAACAAAAAAAAAACGAAATCAAAATCGGTTCAGACGTTTGGTCTGTACGTGGACACGGACAGACACACAGATGCACAGACACACAGACACATACTACAAACTTATAACACCCCTTTTTTTTAGTCGGGGGTTAAAAATTAATGATTTCTAATGTATTTTCTAATAAAGGGTTGGAAATATAGCGTAATGGGTCAGGTTTAAATATTCTGTTTCTTTCGGAATCAAATTTAATGCAGTGTTTAAATATATGTTCAATGGAAGTGGGTTCGGTGTTGCAATGCTGACAGATATTGGAAGAATTGGGTTGAATTAAGTGACTGTGTGTGAGATAGGTATGGCCAAATCTTAGCTTGATAAATTTACAATAGTCAAAGGTGCTGATTGATTTACTACAGTTATGGTTTAGGTAGTTTTTAATGTTAAGTCTTTGTTTATGGATTTATACCAGTTGAATATTTTAGAAAATAAATTCGTTTGATTTACTATAATGTTACTTATGTGTGATAATAAATCATGAATATTGTAGTTAGGTGTTAGGATAAGGGTTGAATTTAAAAATTTTCTGCCACCGAATCGGCAAGTTCCTTGGATCCATAGTATTTTAATGTTTGGGTTTAGGATTAGGTATTCTCTTATATATGTTGAGTAGTAGTTTATATTGTGTAGGTTCGGAAGAGATTGTATGACTGATAAAGTCTGTACAAATGATTGTTTTCATATTTGTGTTTTTTAAATATTTGATTGCTTCAAATATTGCTATTATTTCAGAGGTAAAAACTGTAGAGTATGGTATTAGTATTGAGGACATTATAGTTGGGTCAGTGGATGTTACACTGTAAAGCCTGGTACTCTGTTCAAAGTTGTGAAAAATTTTCAGCACCATTGATTATTTCGCGTGAAAAATTCGACATGTACTAAATGTAGCCCAACTCGCGCTTTTTTTTTTATAAATTTCTCGCTTTTATTGCTTAAAAGTATGCAACATTGTTAAAACTCCGTGCGAAAAAAGCAATGCTCATGTTGTTTCGCAGCTAAACTAAAATGATGCCAGACTAATTTTGAATGGAAAGGCATGAATTTACGTGTTTTTCACAACAAGAACAGAGTACTACTTTTGCGAATTTATTTCGCAAATATTTCATACCAAATACTTTTATATGTAGTTTGACAGCATTTCGCACGAAATTGTGAACAGAGTACCAGGCTTAAGCAAAGTTTTTGTCGTTCTTTGCACCAGCAGTGAAAATAAATTTATGTATATTCCTTGTTCTGTTTTTATTTTATTGAAATATCTTCGGTAAATACTCGTGGATGTAAAGTTTATAGGGTGTATAGACAAGGTTGAATCTATACTGTTAGAGGGGAAGTCCCATGGTGGTATTGAATTTGTCAAAGTTTTGGTATATGTGTTGTGAATCAGAATTGAACAACCCTCGTACCCGTACATTGCACTAATTTGTTAACGCAGCAGCAACCAGTTCATTCACTTGGTTGCTTGCTAAATTCTTGCATTGACAAATTGTGCAATAGCGATATTTCGTAATTGGGTCAAAAGCAAAATAATATTAATAAATAGGTTCACAAGTTAGCATAATAATATTAACTATTAAGCATAATATTAATATTAAATTATGATTATGTTTTGTATAAATAGTTCAATTTAAGAAACCAATTGGAAGTTGGAATAAGTAGCTTTAACCAGATACTTGTAATTAGTTAGTTGCAGATAATTGTAATTAGTGAGTTGTAATGAGGTAGTTGTAACTTGGGTCTTGTATTTAGCAGTTAAAAGTTAGTCATACCTGCGATTCCCACTGGACCCTCCAGCTTTAAAAAGTTAAAAGTTAGTCATACCTGCGATTCCCACTGGACCCTCCAGCTTTAAAATTGTAAATTAAAAGAACAAGATACTAGTTGTTATTAACAGCCTTTTTTTAAATAAACCATTAATATATTAAAAGAAAAATTCGTATTTAAATTAAACACAACATATGGTTTATTGGGTAGGTCGTTATTTTTTGCAAACTCGCTGATTCTACATAGTGATGATTTTACTTTATTGTGGTTAGGTCTCACAGACAGATTGTTACATATTTTGTATATGGGGGAGCTGGCACTATTAAGCATATTCTTAAGCAAATTGAAAGTTATAATGTCCCTATTTGTTTCTATTGGATTGATTCCAGCTTCAAAAAGCATGTTACGAATTAGAGTAGTTTTAAAAGCTTTAAATGTGATTCTTAGTTTTTATTTTGTTAAGAGAAGTTTTGGGCTTGAAGCCATACAAACCCAGCAAAAAATTTCAAAAAAGGTAATCAAGTTTGGAATTAAGCATTTTTGGTGGAAGCACTTCCCTACTGGATTACCAACTTAATGATTTTAACAAGGCGTGAGACTAAAATAATCGATTCTTGAGAAGTACTTACATTTTTTTTATTTGTCAACATTTCACGTAATCTATTTTGTCTAAAAAAAATCATTCTCTTCATTTAGCAACTTGCACGTCATTTTTGTAAATTTTAGGTAATGTGATTTGTAAGCGAATAATGAAAATTGGCAATCAGAAAAGTAAGTCATTATATGGCAAGTAGTTCTAATGGTAATGTGTAATTTTTTGCTGGGAATATAAACCGTATTGGATTTTAGTTAAAAGAGATTTAGTAATGGATATCACTGAGTATAGATTGCAATTAAATTTTCTGTTAGACAAACATTTTATAATGTTCAATCTTTGAGTTAAATCTTTTTACATTTTTTTAAATGATAATTTTTTAAGAAAACAAGTTATTAAAAATTTTGTTTTTATTTTTATTTATTTATATCTTTTCTTATTGAAAAACACAAACTTAAGGAATTCAGTGGCTCGTTTCTGTATTTCTCGCATCGTAAAATTTCCCGCATGAAATGAGGGAATCGTAACAAAAACAATGTAAATTGAAACACAAAATGGATTTTCTCACATAAGTGTTTCTGTATCTTTACTTTGCGAGAACTACCTGTCATTTAAATAAATTTCCAGCATTTATTGGAAGGATGTGAGAAAGTGTTTCTGTAACAATATTTTGTGAAAAGTTTCTCGCAAGAACTGTCAAATCAACTCGTATTTTAAATTGGTGCGAGAACCAAATTTGTACAAAAGCATATGAATTTTTGAATTTGTATGTAAAAATATAAAAAATAAACTACTTGAAGAGATATCCAACGAATTGTTTGACTAAAAAATCATTAAAAAAATCGATATGTTTACATTTATTTAGAATTTTTATTTTGTGCAATTGACTTATGTAGAGACAGTTGATAGAAAAAACTTCTTTTGAGGATTTTACATTCATTTTATATTTTTTTTTTTTCATAATTTTATTTCCTTTTTCTTATTAATTATTTTTTTTTAATAAAAAATAATATTTTTGTTACATTTTGTTTTCATTTGACACTTGATTACTGGAAATATTCCAGTAAAAGCAGAATCAGTGTTGTATGTTTCGCATTCAAATGCAAACACTTTTTTTTCTCACAAATCGAGAAACGATGGAATTTTGTGTTTCACACTTCATGTGAGAAATTTTACGCTACGAGAAATACAGAAACGAGCTACAGAATTTAATAAAAAAAAACTACAAGTTCAAAAAACATTTTAAGGATTAAACTAAAGCCCCCTAATATTGTGTTTGAACACGTAACAAAAATTATATTGTTTGAGGGATAAAAACCTTTTGCTAAGTTTGTTGTATGATATATCAGTATCACCGAAAGAGGATACCGTTGTACAAGGGATATACGCCTAGGTTCTACATTCGTAAAATGAAATAAAAGTGAAATTTTATCTTGGTTTGTGTTCTTAATTTCGTAAAAGCGATTTAAAAAGTAAAATTCTATTTTCAGTTTGTTTCAAACGAAATTGAAGTGTTCTGGAATCCAATTTCACTACAAAAAAAAGTAATTTGAATTCGGCAGCAAACAACATTGTGAAAGAAAATACGTTTTAGTAAAAATAAAATTTTTGTAAATTTTTATTGCAAAAATACAAAAATGTTGGCATATAAATAACATTTGTATCTGCAATTGTACTTTATTTACCCTGTAATTGTTATTTTTAAAAACAAAAGGTATCTGTTTCTGACAATTATTCGTTTGTGTGTTTTTTGGTGTTGTATTTTTGTTGTAGTCGTGCATGTACCTAGTATAATTGTATCATGAGTAGTACTCTGTTCTTGTTGTGAAAAACACGTAAAATCATGTCTTTCCATGCAAAATTAGTCTGGCATCATTTTAGTTTAGCTGCGAAACAACATGAGCAGTGCTTTTTTTCGCACGGAATTTTAATAATGTTGCATACTTTCAAGCAATAAAAGCGAGAAATTTATAAAAAAAAAAAGCGCGAGTTGGGCTACATTTAGTACATGTCAAATTTTTCACGCGAAGTAATCAATGGTGCTGAAAAATTTTCACAACTTTGAACAGAGTACCAGCCTTTATATAGGATTGTTTGATGGTGCTGGAAATCGGAAAATTTGGGGATTACTTCGTAAGAACAGCTATTGGATGTCCTGAAGCTCGAACATCCAATGTTGATGTAAATAATCTTAATCAATCTTTTGTCTTCAATGATTTAAATATTACTTCTAGTGCTTTTGATTTTGAGAAATTCAACGGTTCACTTGAAGGATTTTCCTTTAGAGCTGTATATGCAAATGAGTTGCTAGGGGCTCTTTTGAGAGTAAGATCCAACTCTATTGGAACTGATGGATTTCCAATAAAATTTGTAAAACTTGCTTTTCCATACGTTTCTTAGACACTTTTACATTTGTGTAATACAATAATTACGGCTTCTACTTATCCTGAAGCATGGAAAGTTGCTTGTGTTGTACCAATACCAAAAAAGGACTCAGATTCTAGCTATAGACCCATTAGTATTCTACCATCCATCTTTAAGGTTATGGAACATATTATTAAAATGCAAATTCTTGATTATATTGCAACACATAATTTAGTTAGTGATGTACAATGTGCATATAGGGAAGGGTACAGTACTTCTGGTATGCTCTTGGGCTTAACTGAGACTGCTAGGGAGCACTTAAATAATGGACGGGATTGTGTTATGCTATTCCTGGATCTTTCCAAAGCTTTTGACCGTATTAATCACAAAATGCTTATTTCTAAATTAAGGGAAGTTTGGATTTTCAATTATGGCTTGTAAACTTATTTACTCTTATTTGCAAGGAAGGTCTCAATACTTAAGCATAAATGGTAATGAATCTAATGTTATTTCCGTTATTTCTGGTGTACCACAAGGATCTATAATTGGTCCAGTATTTTTCCTAATGTATTTGAATGATTGTGTCGATTGTCTAGATTATTAATTAGTTAAACCCTTTATTTTTGCAGATGATATTCAGCTAATTTTTGGTAACTCTAGGTATTTCACTGATGTTCTAGAAGCCACCATTAATTTTACTATTCAGAGATTATGTGATTGGATGGTAGAAAATAAACTATGTATCAATGTTAGTAAAACTAAAGCTATTATGCTTCGTACTGGTTGTCGTAGGGTACAATATCCCGAAATAAAAATTCATGGAACTGGTGTGCAATTTGTTGAATCCCTCAAATGTTTAGGTATAGTAATTGATAACCAACTTAATTTTGGAGAACAAATTGATTTAGTAAGTTCTAGGGTTATGTCAGGTCTAAGATATCTCTATATTTGTGGATTACATTTGCCCATAAGAATAAAATACACTTGCACATACTTTATTAATGCCTCATGTAAATTACTGTCTTCAAATAATCTCTGGTACTTTAGTATACAACATTAACAAATTAAGCAATACTCGTATTATAAAGAAGATTGTAAGATTTGTGTATGGCATTAAGTATCGCGATCATGTATCCCGCTCCGTTATAAGCTTTCTGGGCTGTTCTATACCACAGTATTTCAATATTCGTATTTTAATTTTCTTTTACAAGATGATTGTTACTGGCTTACCTAATTACTTAAGATCTAAATTTCAGTTTTCAAGGTCTGATAGAAATCCTCAGATCGTTGTACCTCTTATAACCTGTTCTATGTATCAAAAATCTTTTCTTATAAGAATTGCCAGATTGTGGAACTACTTGCTATTGAGCTACGTTCTTTCATGTTTTCTTGTAATGTATTCAAGAAAAAAACTCTCCTCATATCTAAGTAATACTAATAGTATATAGTTATATAATCATAAAACATTTTGTTATTTCGCTGCGGACTCACACCAAACCAAATATTCCTACCTTCATCCGCATTCAGTTTTTGTATAATTTTATTCAATTTCATTTAATGCAAAAAATAACATAAAAATAAAACTTTTCACTTTAAATACATATACACTGAACCAAAAAAACCTTCTTAAAACAAGAATTTTGCGTTTTCGTTTTAAAAATTTAGCATTTTTAAAAATAATTGTTAAAGTTAGAATGTTTCATATAACATTAATATATAACATTCTCATTTTTATAACGAAGCAGTTTTAAAACAAAAATGTGAGTTTTCGTTTTAAAAATGCAGCATTTTAATTTAATTTAATTTTATTCATTCATAACACGAAAACCTAGCCTCATGGCCATAATCAGTTTTCACTAATACTACTACAAAAGGTACTACTATTTATAATTTATAAATATTTAACCAATATAATAATAATATAACAGATAATAAATAAAAAATCCTTAACGTAGTAACCAAAATTATATAAATATGAATGTATACTAAACAAAGTGTAAAACAATTGTGATAATAAAAAATAAAAAATAAAAATAAATAATAAAGCACAAGTTATTAGCTGGAAGACCGTCATCCCAAGATGAAGGAAATAGAGGTATGAAAGCTGGCGTCAGTCAGTGGTCCAAGGTATACTGCCTATAAACCATTAATATTAACACCCCAAAAAGGTAAAAGAAAAAGGAAAAAAAAATAAAAAAAATAAAAAACTACAACAATACGCTATTTTGACGCATATGTAGAAAAAGCTTTATTTTGAAAGTTTCCACAGATAAATTAAATACTTTTAAATCAGATGGTAATACATTATATGCCCTAGCTACTCTTACATTATATGAACGCTCCAATATTGTAGTTAAGGAATATAGGTACTTGCAACTTAAATGTCTTATAGAAGTGTAATAAATTACGAAATTTAACAAAATCTGCAAATGACAAACCTAAAAAATCTAAAACATACGATGAAACATGTTGACGCAATCTAAGTGAATAAAGATACCTGATAACTCTATTAAAAACTAAGCGAATCTTCTTGAATATATAACCCAAACTTCCAGAATAAACTTCCAGAGCATATAAAAATAAAGGCATAATGAAACCATAAACAACACGTTTCTTAATGTGGAAAGGTAAAAGCAAATCCAAGCTATATAGTTTACGTAACACAAAGTTAACCCTCGAAACTACGGAGTTAATATGACTCTCAAAATTCAACTTAACATCAATAATAAATCCAAGACATTTAATCTTGTCAACAAATTCAATTGAGACACCTCCCAGTAAAATAGAAATATTACGGCATCCACTACCACCAAAAAGCATCGCTTTGGTCTTAGAGGCATTAATATACAGTTGATTATCATCCATCCAATCACTAAGCTTACCGACAGTATACTCAATCATATTTTGCAGCACATCAGGAAAATCACAACTACCCTCAAACAACAGTTGTATATCATCTGCAAAGGAAAATGGCTGGCACATATTGCTGGTTAGAGTCCCAAAAAGATCATTAATGTATAATATAAACAATAGGGGACCTAATACAGATCCTTGTGGGACACCACTAATAATAGGAAGCATTCCAGAGCTACACCCATTACTAACTACATACTGTTTCCTGTTGG
This sequence comes from Tachina grossa, assembly GCA_949987645.1. Lineage (NCBI taxonomy): Eukaryota > Metazoa > Arthropoda > Insecta > Diptera > Tachinidae > Tachina > Tachina grossa. The sequence continues at coordinate 108,969,014 of OX465275.1, forward strand.
CAAGATAAGAATAAATCAATTTACAAGCCGATCTAGAAATTCCAAACAATCTATACAACTTATACACCAGACGAGAATGACTCACTCTATCAAAAGCCTTTGCCAAATCCAACGAAAGTAAAACACAAACATTCCTTCCAGTTATATTCCTTCTGATATTATCAGTTAACCCAATTAACAAAGAGGTAGTACTTCTATTGCACCTGAATCCAGATTGACAATCATCTAAAAAGTTATTTCCATCAAAATTATTTTTAAAATAAGAATGTTTCTTGTATAAATTAATATATAACATTCTTATTTTTATAACGAAGCAATTTTAAAATAAAAATATGCGCAATCATTTTAAAAATTTCAAAAACAATAATGTTTTCTTATTAAAATAAAAATTGTAATTTTTGAAGTCATAATGAAAAAGAAAATGTATTTTTAACCATTTTAAAAACAAAAATATTTTATTATTATATCAAGAATTTGAAGTTTTAAAAATAAAGGAAATTTTATTTTTCAGCGAGTAACATTTTATATTTGCGTCGTGTTAAAAAAAATAATTAATTTATTATTATGACCAAGTGTATATTAATGTCCATTATCCTGGAGGACAAAAAAATCGTCATAACCCAAATGAAAATTTGTTCCATTAGCGGTTTGGACTACAGTCGAAGATCTAAAGTTGTTCATAATAAGGGCATTTTGATTCCAAAAAAATAATTAATATTTTTAATTTTAAAACGAAAATTCTATATTATTAATTTAAAACGTTTCGTTCCTAATTTAAAAACTCTCCATTATTAATTTAGGACGTTTCATTCTCAATTCAAAACTGCTTCATTATTAATTTAAGACCTTTCATTCTTAACTTTATAATTCTCCATTATTAATTCAAACGCTTCAGTTTTAATAAAAAAAAGTTTTAAAATAAAAATGCTTCATTATTACTTCAAGAATATCTCATTCTTAACTCAAAAACATAATCCTTTTTCAAACAAAAAATATTCTTTTTTGATTTTAAATATTTTTCATTTTTAAAACAAGACTGAAAATGTTTAAAATAGCAGAAAACAAACTAGGTTCTGTTTCATAAAGGTTACGTTTTTAAAATCAAATTGTTTTTTCTTGATTTTAAAACTTTTTTTTGGGTGTACATATGTTTATTACTCAGTAACGCTTTTTATATTTAATTTTAAGTGATTTTTCTTTGTTATAATTTAAAATTATTATGAAGTATGTAAGCAATACGCCATTGGCCTTAAAAGCTTCTTTGTATTGCAGATAAATAAATAAATAAATAAAAATAAACTAAAAAAATCTGAAACCCCGAAAATTATAACCAGGAAGGCGGGGCTACGCCCATAAAAGTCAGGATTAAAAAAGGAAATCTAAGGCGCTTAATGGAAGCTATTTTATTGAAATTTGGCATATATACTGCGATAATGCAAGCCTATAAATTTTTCATTAAAAAAGTGAACCTTGACACGCCCATACAACTTAAACCTCAATTTACATGTACTACGCCTCAGCATATTTATATATACTTTTTATATAGGTATTATTATCCGTTTGCAACGAAATTTGACACGAATAATAAACACTACCCGAAAAAAATCTTGAATTCAGAAAAGTGGACAGGGTTACGCCCATAAAAATTGCGCTAAGGAGCTGATATGCAAGTAGGTATAGGTGAGAAAACAGCAAGAAAAACCTGAAAACCCGAAAATTTTAGTCAGAGGGGCGGGGCTGCGCCCATAAATATTAAAAGTTGCGCTTTTGAGCTGAAATTTTATACAAAGTAGGTCTAGGTGATAAACCAACTAGAAAAATCTGAAAACAAACAAAAATTCCAGAATGGGCGGGGCCACGCTACTATTGTTTGAAACTAAAAACTTACAAAAATTTTGTATGAAAATTTGTCTTAAAACCCCTTTATAAAGCCTTAATAAGTTATATAAATAAGGCTGTTAATATACAGCTTATAACTTAAGCCATTTTAGTTGAACCTAGTTTTATTTTATATGAGTTGTATTTCCTTTATGATTGTAATACAGTATTTATTATTGGCCAAAAGGCTATATGTATTATAAATGGATAAATAAATATATATATTAGTGACCGCAAAAAATCGATGTCGAAATTTTGTTCGTCTGGGCCCCACGAAACGATTCCCCTTAGATAGCCAAAATTTGAGCTCGATTACACGACGTTAAGTTAACCCATGCCGTTCGTCGCTCAAAATTTGAAAAAATCCAAATTTTTTACAAAAAAGCTGACATGTACTCGTAGAGCCCTAACTCCAGAACTGTAAATAATAGAAACACGATTAATATCTCAAAAGAAAGTTAATTTTGTTCTTCAAATTTTATGTTATTGACATAATTGTTGTTATATTAAGTGAAACCGAGTTTTGTTATTAAGTGATAATTTTCCTTTTTATATATTTTTTAGTTTAAGGTAGAAATATAATTAAAAAACAAGTAATACTGATAAGTCTAATGACATTTTCTATATTCTTCAGTGTCTTCTACTTTGAACTTGTCTTCATCATCCGTCTCTAAGAAACGATATAAGAAAAAGAAAAAAGACTATACAAAATTATCGTTTTAACAGAATCGTAATAATACATAGGTACTAAATTACCTATTTTTAGTTATCAATGGGTATTATTTAAAAAATATAAACTCAACTATAGCTTACGCAATGCTGGTGTTTCGAAGTAGACTTTCCAAATTCCCTATTAATTGGAAGACTTCACACTTACACCAATTCCAAAAAGGAGCAGTCTACTTTCTATCAATAACTTGAGGCCAATTAACATTTTACCTACTCTATCGAAAGTAGTTGAAAACGTGATGAAGGACCAAATTTCGAAATTAATCAATTATAGAGGTTTTATTAATGAATGTCAGTTTGGATTTGGTCGAGGCCGTAATACGACGGACTTTCTTTTGACGTTCACTGTGCTAAAAAGTGTTCAGGAATAGACCAATACTCGCGAGGAATACTGGATTCTGGTGGTTTCATCCGATTTTTGTGTAGCGATTGCCTGTAGTATATACACAATATAGACCTAGCCCTAAGTGATGTCCAAGAAAAAGCTAAAAAAAAAAAAACAAAGAGAACCTACAAAGGCGAATTTAAAGCCGCACTTAAAAAAAATTAACGTGAAATAAAACAATTACTTGAGGCAATACAAAAGAGATATAACGAAAGATTAAAAAATTAGGTGGCTCATAAATTATGTAATGTGAATGTAAAAGAATTTAAGCAACTATACGGTTCTATAAGTAAGCAAGAAAGTAAAACTAAAGAAATATGTGATACAAGCGGTATTCACGGTTGTAGTAAATGTGGTAAACAAAATGCATACATTTTTGATTAACTATGCCTACACCATAGTAACTGTAGTAGATGTTGTAGCTGAATTTATTTGCCAGAGTTTGTACAAAAGAAGAACAAGCTACATACATATTCTCTCAGAGAGTCTCTTTGAATTGAATAATAAACGTTTTTTACAATACAGAAGAAAAAATCATTCGCGCTTGGACGCTTAAAATCGTAGTATATTTAAAAGGGTTTTAAATTTAATACGAAGAGTGAATTCCGCTACAATTAAAGAAACAAACAAAATTATAGCGGAATTCAGGGTTGGACTTGTAGATCTTTTACATATTGTAGCTTTGGTAAATTGTTGAATTTAAAGCAAAGCAACAACAATTGACCAAAGCTACAAGATGTAAAAGATCTACAAGGCCAACCGCGAATTCCGCTTATGTGTAATGAAATCAGCGTTGCCATATTTTTTTGGAAAACTTAAAATTTAGAACAAAAAAAACTGATTTTCATGTGAAAAAACGACTCATACAATTTTTTTTTGTATTTTTTATTTTTGGGAGGGAGGGGGTGTTAACCATACGTCTATACCTGATATATTTTTTTATCATGACTTGATAATGTTTGTCAAGTTGTTACGCTTTACCATCTCGAAATCCTCATCGGCATCAGTTACGAAAATATTTTTTTTCAAGACGTTTTTTTATTTATTGTATCTTCAAATATGAACTAACAATAAGTATTCAAATCTTAATCTAAAGTATAATTATTAGGTCCAACCAATGTCGGACATTAACTGAGTGATAGTTATTAATAATACATAAGTAGTGATAAGCACAGAAAAAAAAAAATATTTTTAAGCAGCTGCATCTGTAGTCTTGTTTATTAGAGCCCTTGTATCTCTATTTTTTAAGCGGATGTGTCCAGTAAAGTTCAATATATTACGAGCAAGCGGATTAGGATGTGACTCGAGTTTTGTTAGGTATTTGCCTGCGTATTTTGCAATTTCTTCAGTCACTAGTGTCATATTTAAAACACGATATATATTTGAATTTTTGATGTACAATGGAGCCGACGTTATCAAGCGCAAAATTTTGTTTTGCCTTCGCTGGATTTTCTCAACATTTGAAGCTGAAGCAGTGCTCCATAGCTGAATTCCGTAGCACCATATTGGCTTTAAAAGCGACTTGTATATTAAAAGTTTGCAGTCTAGGCAAGTGTTGAATTTCTACCAATCAGCCAATGTACCTGAGTTAATTTAACGGCCTGGCCCACGATGTCGACAAGAAACTATTGACCGCTTACTTATATTGAAAACAAAAACAAAATAAGAAAAAAGAAATATAAGAAAATTTGTTTTTGTTTTCAATATAAGTAAGCGATCGATAGTTTCTTGTCGACATCGTGGACCAGGCCGTAAGTTTCATTTGTGATAGCTTAGAATCAATGTGGTGTTTCCATGTAAGTCGTCGACCAAGGTGTATACCAAGATATTTCACATGTGAATGTTGAGAAACAACTTGATTGTTAATCCGAATGGGGGAACAAGTATCTCTTCGTAAGGTAAATGTTACTTGAACACACTTTTGTTCATTTACTTGATTCTCCATAACTTTAACCAAAGCTCCATCTGGCTAATGTGTTCCAGGAGTTTGCGGGATGCTCCATCAGGGTTTTCGTGCATACTAAGGCAGGCAAATGTGGAAGTATGGATACTACTGCTCACAGGCATATCACAAGTATAAATCAAATATAAAACTGGTCCCAGTATACTCCCCTGTGGCACACCGGATGAAATAGCTTCAGGCCTACTCGTAAAATCTCCTTCCACAACAGTTAACTTACGGGAAATAATGTAACTTTCCAAAAGATTTAAAATGTTTATTGGTAAGTAAGTCTTTAATTTTAAAATTAGGCCTTCATGTCACACTTTATCAAATGCCTGGGAAAGCGCATAACAATACTTTTTTTCTTCAAAAGTTCTTATAAATTGAACCAATCTATGAGTTTGTTCAATGGTGCTATGCTGACTTCTAAAACCAAATTGATGGTCTGGTATGCAACCACTACTAATTAGAATTGGGGACAATTTTGTTTTGAGCAGTTTTTCGAAAAGCTTTGACATAGTTGATAGTAGACTTATTGGCCTATATGACTCAGCCTTGGTTAGATCTTTGTCCGGCTTTGGAATCATTTTAACCTTGGCAAGCTTCCAGCTGTGGGGATAATACTCCAGTCGTAAGATGGCATTAAAAATGAATAACAGGATTCTCACTGCAATACGAGGCAACTTCATCAGCATCTGGTTACTAATTCCATCAATACCCGGATCTTTCTTCGGGTTGAGTTCGGCAATAAATTTTTGTAAATCACGCGTCTTAAACTTAATGTGTTGAGGCGGTAGAGCGACTACACTAGGCAAATCAGCAACACCAGTACATATGTTTGGCGTAAAAACGGATTTTAAGTGCTCAGAAAATATGTTACCTTTTTCAGTATCGCTTCTTGACCAACCTCCGGTAGATGTGCGAAGAGGTGGCTTATACTCAACGGGTGTTTTAAGCTTTCCAGCAGCGCGCCACAAGAAGTAATTAGATGCTGGTGTGACATCAAGACCTTCCAGATAATTTTTAAGAGATGCAGTTTTTTCAGATGCAAGCAACTCTTGGAGTCGTTTAGTGCACTCTTTAAATCTGATTTTATTTTGGGGTGATCTGTGCTGTTGTCATTCCCTTCTAGCTCTTCTTTTTTCACGTACGAGACGTTCAATGTCTGTAGAATAAATTTTATTAAACCCAGTCTGTGGATGGGAGATAGCGGCATGTTCAGCAGCCTGTTTAATATTTTCGCTGATATTGGCAATGTTAGATTCAATATCATCGGGTGTTATAAGCGTAATGTTTTCCGTACAATGACTACTGAGATATTTTTTGAACCCCAGCCAATTAACACGATTGATCATCTTCACATATGGGTCAGGTAAGTTACTTCTTAATGGGCTACAAATTGTAATGATCGTCAGAGAGTGATCGGACGAGAGATCACGAGAAGCTTGAACTTGAATTAAATCCCTAGATATATTTTTTATGACGCCGAAATCCATAACATCCGGAATTTTTTGTATGTCAGTAGGCCAATAAGTGGGCCCCCCGCTCGAAATGACATCCAAGCCCATTTTTGAAATAGTGTTGAACAATGCTCGACCTCTGGGTGTAATAAGACGCGAACCCCAAAACGTATGTTTTGCATTGTAGTCGCCAGCTGCTACAAAACAAGGTCCAAGAGATTTGTAGAAATCCTCATATTGATTCTCAGTGATTGAAAATCTGGGAGGGGAGTAAATTGATGATATAACAAAATTTGTACAAAAACTTTCAATGCAGATATTTGTTGCTTGTAGGTGTTCTTCACAAATGTTATCAAGAATATAGTGCTTTTGTGGTCTTTGACTTTATTAGAATTGCTGATCCACCGCAAGCTCTACCTCTAGGGTCCTTTGTATCATATATAGTGTAGCCATAAATTTTAAAAACACTTCTCGAAGTCAAATGGGTCTCAGATACTAACATTATATCAATATTTTTTCCGTGAGGAAGTGCTCAAGTTCATTTTTATGATGGCGAATGCCGTTTCCGTTCCAGAAACATATTGTTAACGTGTTCATGGCTTGTTAATCAACGCTTGAAGCAGTGTATTCTGCATTCGAAGCATTTCCTGCATCATGCTAGTCATATTTGTTGTAAAATTGTTTATAGTTTGCACCAGATTATCAATAGTAGCTTCAAGGCGATTGAAATTATAGCTTAAATTTGTATTTGTTGAATTATATTCCGGTGAAACATTTTGTGTGGGAATAGAACTAGCCCTAGCAGCATCTGCATACGATACACGGGAAGTAACTGGTTGGCTCATTTGCGCAGAATTGGCGGAGGAAGCTTTTGCTGTTTGAACTGGAACTAATTTAGGTTTTTGCACCATAGCCTGCTTGACGAAAGAGTACACAGGACAACCTCTATAGTTAGCGGTGTGGTTACCTCCACAATTACTGCATTTTTTCTGCTTGATCTTTTGGTTTAGTACAACTAGCAGTATCGTGCAATTCATCGCAGATAACACAAACTGTAGGTAATTTGCAGTAAGTTTTTGTGTGACCATATTCTTGGCAAGTATTGCACTGTACGGGACCTGATCGCTTATGTGGCTCTTCAACTGTGATTTTTCGATATAAGAGGAATTTTAGGTTATAAAATGGATGTGTCTCGTTTTTTTAACTTTATATCATTCGGCTCCAGTTCAACACGAAATAGAGGCTGGGGGATTTTCTCCCTATTGAATATATTAGTAACTTTTTTTACCTTAAATCCTTGTATGATGAGTGCATCTTTTACTTCTTCGGGATTAACATAAGAATCAATGCCCTTCAATACGATTTGCATACCTTTAGCACTCTTAAGCTGGTACGTATAAAAACTTATTTTATTTTTTTCGAATTCTGTTACTATTTTGCGGAAATCTTTTTCTTCGTATATTTGAATTTTAGTTTCGTCAATGTTACCACGTTTTATTGGAATAATGTGAAATGCGTTCTCACCAATTGCCGAGACTAATTTTTTAATAAGGGAGTTAGAATTTTTTCTCTCAAATATATTGGTGGTGGTTTGGAGGTTTTTATCGAAGATACAGCGGGTTGGTCATCATTAGCCTGCAATACTGAAAAACGATTACTACGATTAATTGATGCAGCATCGTTATCCCCGGATATCTTGGGAAGCGATGAGATTTTTGAAGAATTTGGGCTTCGCCCACGCTTTACAACTGTAATATATCTGTCCATTCCGACTTGAACTTTAGATTTTTGACTACTGTTATCTAAAGTGATAACTTGATTAAGTGATGAACACGAGCCAGAAGCGGATAATATCGCTGACTTAATTGAAGAAGTACCAGGCAACTCAAATGTTAACAAATCACTAGTTGGCATTGGGCAAAGCGAAGTTGAACGAAATTGGATTTGCCGTTAGAAAAATACTATCACCAGATTTTTTATTTTTATTGTTTTCATTAAGAGCTCCAGAACTCACAGTACTATTATCATCAGATTTTTTATTTTCATTGTTTTCATTAAGAGTTTCAGAACTCACAGTAAAATAAGCATTTCTGCCGTTAGAACTCACTTCAAAATTTTTTGTATTTGAGGTACTCATATAGAGTATGTATTCCTCAAGGGGACTTTATTCGTGTTTTTTTTTTGCTTGCGTTTTTTTTTTTTTTTTGTTAGTTCTACTATTTAAAAAAAAAAAACAAAGCAATAAAGCTTATTTATTACAGCCAGTATGTACCTATTACGAATAATATGTACTACGAATATTTTTTTGTATGTTTTGTTTGTTTAGTTAGTATTTAAGAAAAATTCCGCTAATCGACTATTCACTATGAAGGTACAACGAGAACGAGAAGTTACGAAAATATGGCTCTACAAATTTAAAAAGTTTTTAATTAATTGAAATGGAAGTGTATTAGTTAGTTGCACTATGGGATATTTCGCATTAAATTACACAGGGATATTCTTTTTTTCGAATTAAGCTAAAGAAGTAAGTGGATCAAAAATTCAATAAATAAGGTAACTAAAATGTTTGCTTTTGTTTTTTAAGATTTTGTTTTATTTGAAGTACACAATGATTTATTTATTTAATACCCTTGCTTAGCCAAAATAAAATGTTGTTTTTTTCTGTGAATTACTGAAATTTTGCTGAGTTCTCAAAAAAATGTCTATGACTTCAAATTCTATGGTGTCTATCCTTTAATTTGGTATATACGAGTATTTCGTCGTGTTTTATCTCATTCTATAAGAGATCGTATTATTTCAATGAAGAAACTTGTTTTTCTTTTTCAATAAGGCAATTCGCATTAATATTAATAAAGGAAGTGCTACGTCCGTATGAACCCAACTTGCAAACAATAAGACCCAATTCCATAAAGAATTTTCTCTTGGTGTTTGAAAAAGTACTAATAAACCTTCACTATTATATTAAGCAAAATGGGTAAAACTATGGCTTCAGATATCGGAATTAAAATAACAAACTTGGGATAAATTAAAAACTGCTTATTTCATAGAAAAACTTATTTTTTAAGCAAAAAACTGCAAAACTGCTCTATGCTTAAAATAAACTGGTAAATTCAGTTAAAACTGCACATTTGGCAACGCTGAATGAAATAAAGAAAACTATTGAGAAAAAAAAGTCACAACTAATAAGACATCATATTCAGATGCATTAAAAACCAATACAGTGATACCAGATTTTAAAAAACCAAGTCCGTTAATTGTTAAACCTAAAGAAAACGGGATATTTTTAAAACTAAAGGAGATCTAAATAATAAAATTAATCCTTCCGATTTTAAAATTGTTGATGTTGCACAGAAGAAAAATGGATCATCATCCAAAGTGAAAGTAGCGAAGACAGGGAAAAGAGAATAATATGAGTGAAACATATGAAATTAAAGTACCAAATCAGACAGGAATGAAAATTAAAACAATAGGCATGACATTTAAATTAACAGATGATGAAATAGTTGAAAAATTTAAAAAACAAAACGATATACTGAATGAGAGTGAGATGTAAGTGATTAAATTATTTGATTACAAAAGAAATGGACACACAATATATAACGCGGTACTAAAGGTAGACAATCAATCATATACAAAAGCTATGCAGGTAGAAAAAATGAACATTGGATGGGAAAAATTCAGAGTTTTTGATGGTACTGACATTATACAATGCTTGAAGTCTAAAGGCTGTAATCACAAATCAGAAAATTGCAAAAACCCGGAGATATGCTATAAATGTCATGGAAGCCACAACTCACGAGAATGTAATGAAGAAATAATTACTAAATGCATAAACTGTGTAAATACGAATAAGACATTTAACCTCTGCTTGGATGAAAATCATGTCACGTCAAGCAGAGAATGTCCGGTATTTCAGAATAAACTGAATGCCAAAAAGAGAATTGGCCTAATAGAATAACAATCAAAGCAAATTCGAGGCATATATACGAACATACAAGGACTCTTAAATAAGTATAACCAAGTTGAAATAATGTGTGAAACAGTAAAACCACCCAGGCAGAAATTGTGACTTTGCCCAAAAAATATGTACCACCAGCACTGTAAATACAAAATTACGACTCTTCCAAAATTGTTGTACCAACACAGTAATCTAAACACAAAAATATGACAACGTTTACAAATACCACGTTCTTAGTAATGCTATACCACGACAACACTGTATACACAAAAATTCGATGTTAGTTTCACAATACCCCGTTTACAATAATTCTATACCGCTACAACACCGTAAATACAAAAATTTTACTTTAGTTCCCCAAATACCCCGTTTACAATAGTTCTTTACCGCTGCAACACCGTAAATACAAAAATTTGACTTAAGTTGGGAAATTTACATTGTGACGATCTTATAAATTTGTATTTAGAGTATTGTGACAACATTGAAAACAAGAGTCAGAGGACGGTCATTCGGCGTTATCATTTTAATGTTATGAGTACATTAAAATGTTGCACCTAATTCACACGAAGACTTTTATGAAGTTTATTTTTCGACGTCATTCTTGGTTTGATAGCGAACGGGGTAGAGAATAAAGAGGGGTAGAAAAAATGACTCGATTTCTGTTTTCTATGGTTTTTTTCATACCCTGTCGGAAATTCAGTTAACATTAAGCTAACTATTTCGCAAATAGTACTGACTTTGGATTACTTTTAATGTAATCAACTGACTATTTTAACATTGCGATGTCCTAGGCGGTAGTCAATTGTCTCACTCTGCACTACTTTCAGCTAACTTAAAGTTGACTTTTTTAAATCACCTAGTAGTCAGTAAGTTAAAAAATTTTTTCCGGGGTTCGAACATGTATCATCACACGTTGTGTACTCAACGCGCTACCACTCGGCTAAGGTACCATCTAAAATAACAACAGCAAAATGTTAATATAAAACTGAAATGAGTTTCAAAGTAGCTGAGAATAAATTTGTTGGCTCTCATCAAATTTGATTACGTACTCAACTTAAGAATTAATTTTGGGTTTGTTCTGGATGACATTGCAGTTAGATTTTAGTCAGTCTAAGAAAAGTTATAATAAAAATCAAAATCAATAAAAAAAAATTAGACATGTAAAAATAATCATCGTATGAACGCAAATTATTTTTGGTAGAAACTTCAAAAGGGAATCAAGAAAAATAGACGTCATAAATTTCATCGTCTGAATCCTGTGTTGGTAAAGGCGGTTTCAGACTGTAATACAAGTATTAATACTTTTGACGAAAATGCATCCCTGATCTAATTTCTGTTTAAAAATTTCAAAAAACCACAACAACTCAACATGTCAGAGTTGCATTTTCCACAAAGTATTAATACTTGTATTATAGTCTGAAACCGCCTTAAACGAATGTTTACTGATGTTAGTTGTACCCGGAGACAATCGTAGCAACGTCGTGCTGATTTTCTTTTTCTGCATGGGTAGTTGTAAATATTCTGACCGGAACAGCCAGCCGTTTTCGAATGCCACTAAACCCTCATCACCAGCGCTCCTTCGTGTTTGGTCCACTGTGTGTGGTGTCAGCTGATGCAGATTTCTGCTTTTTATACGAAACTTTTTTGAAAATGGAATATGTGAATTGTTTTGTTTTATCGTATTTCAATTTGCTGAAAGATTTTTTCCATTTTTTTAATCAATATTATGGCTTTTTTAAAATTGTACAATTGACTTGTACAATTACAACACTTCCCAGCAAAAAATAAATGAACGCGTTCAAAATGAAGTAGTGTTTCATGAGTTCTTAAGCATGTGTTTCTTCGCATGCATTCTGAATGACATCGCAAAACGTAAATAATGCTATACTATTTGAACTCATTAAAAACGCATGCGACGAACGCATGCATACATTGAAATTAATATCCAGCAAAAAAGGCATGCAAAAACGGAATTAAATCATCACATTGAAACATTTTCATAAAACAAGTTTTATCCCCAACGAATAACAAGAGTGCAATAGCTCAGTGGTAGAGAGTATGCCTTAACAGTCAGAACAGCACGGTTCGTATCCTGGCTGCGAAAATTTTTTTTCGTTTTGTATTTACGTGAAAAAACGTCATCGAATCATGGGTTCATGCATGGGTTCTAAGCACTCATTTCAAACGTCATCGAATCATGGGTTCTAAGCACTCATTCGAATGATGAGCAGTTTTACTAAATGTGAACCCATGCTCGTCAATGACACTCCTGTGTTAAAATCATGCGTTCTGCACCTAAGTTGAACCAATGCATTTGCAGTAGAACCCATGCATTAACTATTTCTTTTGCATGTCTTTTTTTGCTGGGTTAATATGCTACTGCTTTTGGTCTTGCTTTTTTTAAAGTATAGTAAATTATGTTTATATACACTCAAGCTTATCTATACATCGTTTGTAAGATCTAAGGTAGAATATGCTTCTGTTATTTGGAGTCCTCACGTATCTAATCTGATATCTCGTGTTGAAAGACTTCAACGTATTTTGATTAAATTTGCCTCACGCTCACTACCTTACTTATCTTCCGTTCGGTATGAGTCTAAATGCCTGTTTATAGGCTTACGAACTCTAGAAGCACGCAGAATAGTTCAATCGGCACTATTTGTATATGATATTATTAATGGTTCTATAGATTGCCAAGATTTGCTTTATATGGTACCGTTTTATATACCTCCTAGAAGTCTTAGGCTGGCTAAGCTATTTGATATACCCCTCCATAGGACTAATTATGCACGTAATGGTACTTTAACACGTACCTTTGTTCAGCTAAATGAGATTATCTTCAATTTACAAAAACTTTCTAAATCTTTTATTGAATTCGGCACTGAGAAATCTGAGTTTAAACTCCTACTTTTCAGTATAATAAAATAACTGTTTTAATATAAAATTTACTGTGATTTATAAACTGTAACATAATTTTGTATATATGTAGGTTTTAGGCTCAAATTCACAGTCTTTAGTTAACTAACCAAGATGGTTTAACCAATGAAATTGATAAGGAAAATCTTTAGTTAAACCACGAGCGTTAGTTAACTATAGACTGAGAATTTGGACCTTACACATACTTCTTTGTTAATTTAGATATTTATACAATATAATTATAGGTATTTTGTTATCTTAGTCTGTAAGGATTTTTTGTCCATAGACTGAAATAAAATAAATAAAAATAAATAAATAAATGTATTTTGTTGTTGTGGTCTTGTAATGTAGTATCTTTAAAAGGGCTATTAATTTTACAAGGGTACTTTAATACGAAGCGTGAAAGCCCTTTATGTTAAATATAATAAATGAATCACTAAGAACAGCAGGTATATTCCCAGAGAACTGGAAAACTTCGATGATAACTCCAATAGAAAAGGTAGCCACATCAAGAAAATCTGCAGAATTTCGTCCAATTAATACCCTGAAGAAATGCGAGAAGATATTGGGAAAAGTCGTAAAGGAACAACTTGAAGAATATTTAGAAACAAATCAATTGCTATCAAAATACCAGTTCGGTTTTAGAAAGAAATTTTCGTTGCAGTTAATTAGCTAATAAATAGGTGGAAAAAGATAGAAACAAAACAACAAAATGTTGGCAATCTTTCTCGATTTTAAAAGAGCTTTTGAAACAATCGACAGGGATATACTTCTACAAAAATTGTATAACTATGTCATCATGAATACAGAATTAAAGTGGTTTGAGTCTTATTTAACAAACAGAAAACAAGTTACTAAAGTCAATAATGAAAAATCCAGTATAATTAACAATGATTACGGAGTACCACAGGGATAGATATTGGGTGCAATATTATTTATTGTGTACATTAACGATATGCCAAACTTAATGGATAAATGTGAAATAACCCCATACGCTGACGATACACTTATTTTTACAGAAGCGAGGCCAATTGAGCAATGCTACCTGAACCTTACTCAAGATATGGAAAAAATTAAAATATGACTCAATATGAAGAAGCTTAAATTAAACTAAACTAAATAATGAATTAATAGAAAAGGTGAAGTGAAGTGAAGGTGAAGTTAGCAGATTATATAGAAATTATATGACACCCTAACGATTACAAATTTATATAATGCATAGCATATTTCAGTGATAGGTATTGTGCCAAACAAGAACTTGGTCAAAATTTTTCTCTCACTACTTTTAATGGCCGAAATTTTGGATAGGAACTTAGCCTTTTTTCACATTTATGTTTTTGTGAGGATTTACTATTATGCGCCGTATAGGGAAATATCACAGAGGAGAAAATCTTTAAGCCCGGCCGAGGGCGGGCTATGCATGAAATCTTTCATATTACAAGATTAAAACAAGATTATCCCTTGAGCAGTAAATATTTTCCTTTTTAACTTCAAAACGGGCAAAAGTAGGAAAAAATAATACTCGATTTTCCTTGAAAAATTTTTTTCCGTGTCATAATTTTGATAATCTTTCATATGATACCCATATTGTTATACTAAAACAGAAACACGAAAATGCCGACATTCAAAACTTTGGAGGTCCTTAACTCCGTAAATATGGCTTTCCGAGTATTTTCGGACATAACAGTTTTTCCTTAGAATTAAATTTTCTATCATCGAAGAAAAGATTTATTTAATTTGTGACAGCTTCACTAAGTAGATTTGTTCCCAACATGTGTTGGAAAACACCGTGAGGTGCCCCTAAACTTGATTTGTTCCCTTCTAGCCTACACTTGAAGAAAAACGGTCCAGCCGTTTGGTCTGTATGTCGGGAGTTTTTAAATTATGTGCATTTAGAACTGCTTTTCTAATCTAGCTTCGCTCCCATGCACTTACTGGTGGACAGATTGGGCACGGATAACTGTAGTCTTGCGGTTTTGTAGAATTTGGTTGACCACGTTGGTAACTCCTATATGAAGCCATATGCCATGTAGGTTGTTTATAGTTAGTCACAAAACTTTTTTTCAAATATATGATCTAATAATATGTACACCATGGGCATATTGTGGTCGTTGCTCCACTCAATTTAGTGCAAGCATATTCTGCAAATTTACTTTGCATTTATATTAATAAATAAATATGTACATATGTATGTATTTACCACGCAAATGCCTACATATAATTACGTGTTTATGTATAACAATGGTACAATAATGGACTATATCATGGTTAAAGCATTTATTTTGATCATGGATTAAGAACAAAACGTTGTAGTGTTCTGTAATTGTATTACGAGAACGACGCAGTTGAAATATGTACATTATTGTACCATGTGTATGCACATGTAATTCGAGCTTAAAAATTAAAGTGCATGTATAACTAAAGTACTAAACACACGTATTGAACTTACTGTTTGAACGGGACGTCTACCTCGACCACCACTATTACCCGTATTTTTACCAGAGTCTGCTCGACCTCGTCCTCGACCAGCGTTGGCTTGTGCTTTATCCATTATATAGTTTTCTGTTAACTAACGCCGCAGAGATATAATTTCTAGTCTATGATTAATACACAATACGAAGAGATGCAATTTAATAAAAATACTAGACCAATATAGTTTTATTACTACAATTTAGGAGACAAGCGTGGTTGCCAAAGAGCCGTTAACTACAAATTCCATTTATGCATACACTTGACAACAAAACGTCGAACATTGAAGCTATCACAGCTGTTTTCTTGTGAATTTCAGCGATTTTAGCGTACAAAAGGCTTTCACACGATCAAGAAACGTTACAATATGCATACGCCAGGAATGGAAAAGTTGGTACATATGTATTTTTGATGGCCAACAGCACAGAATATAAAAATTAAGTAGTCTATGGCCAACAGTACCATCAAGGCGAATTGATATAAGGTGGGTTTGATTTGCAACTCTGCGTATTCGCCTTGTATATTTTTTAGTGTAAAATTTCCTGCTGTCAAAATATTTCTTAACGTTTTGGTTCATTTGACAGCAGGAAATTTATGTCAGCTGGCGAATTAAGATCACCTTATGTGAATTCGCCTTGGGTACCATGATGCAATTATAACATATTGTCCACACCTGATGAATTAAATATCATGATGAATAACAAATTGATATGATGAAAATTCACGGCCTGAAGAATTCATATATTGATAATTGATATCAATGTCATATGTTATGTATTAAGGTAGAAGAACATGACACGCGTCAGTTCGTGTACAAGTATTGCGCGTATAAAACTTTACCGCATGAAAAATGTTTAGTTACACAACACGCGTTATCAACGCCTTTTCTTTCAGCTTTTTACTTAATTTTACATTGAACAATGGACTTGACATATTTTCAAGTCCTTTTTTATACAATATTGTATGTTTTTCAAACTTCAATAAGTTTTTACTCCATGATTCTAATTTTTATAAAATTTTTCATATTTACTATCAACTGATTAGTTGTCAAAACAATAGAACGCGTTAACAAGTTGAAAGTTAACAAACTATCTGTGACAAACTCGTCAAGAAGTATCGTATGTAACTTGTTGTATGTAAGAACCACAAAACATACAGAAGTGTCACAAGACGGAAGATACGGGTATTTTTCTGTTTGTCTCGTTTTCCCTCAAATTTTGTCGTCGTTTTTGTTTTGCTACGTCTTTCTAGTGCAATAAATTTTTATTAGCTGTGTTAATTGGTAAGTAGTAATACACTACAGTATCAAATACTCTATGCTTTTCTCTTTTCTCCACGAATTTTAACAAAAACCTGATTGGAGCTTTTTTACCTGTCACTTTCTTCACTTCTGTGTATTCTGTGGTAAGAACACTATTTCAACTTTTTTTGACAGCTGCTCACATAATTTATATATATAATACATAAATTTTTTTTATAAAAACATCAATATTTTTCTTTATTTTTAAGTTTAAGTTAAGTTATTTATCCAGACAGATTTATCAGAGATTGAGCGCTGACAAAATTGTCAAGAGAATACCAGAACACGGATAAATAAAGTCTATACCAGATAAATTTTTCTCTTGATAACAATTTGACTTTTACCAAGGGTTTACACGTGCAAGAAACCCGTCCGGTGCGTATGATACTGAGGGTCTCCACACGCAATAAACTTGGAAATAGTTATGTTCCCAACTGTCAAATACTATTTCCAACACCACATACCTACGTGTGGACAGAATAGACATTTTTTTCCAAATAAATTGCGAAATAGTTCTTCAAACTTATTTCGAAGAAAAAATGTTGAACATAAGCTGTCAAACTTCATAGACATTTGTTGTTTGTGAGAATTAAATAAAATAAACTTACGACTGGGGTAAAAATACAGAAGTTTTAATGTATAATAAAACGAATATAAATAAATTACTGCTAAATCAATTAAAATAATATAAAATAAAATAAACATAAGAACAATCGATCTATACCCCCCTTCTAGATCATCAATAAATATGTTGGCAATATAGCAAGAACGCCGGCAGAATAGCGGAACAATATTGCTTATTGCTTTACTTATGTTAAGCCTATGGAAAATCGTAGCCACAATATGGAAAAAGTCAACAGGGAAGGTGCAGAATAAAAATATAATTCACTTTAAAAAATCAGGTTTATCAAAAAATTTTTATTTTTAAAAACTTATAATAATACAAATTATTTCACTACACACGTTTTTAAGAGACTATTTTCCTTTTTTAATATACATACATATGTATATTTTATAAATTTCAATAATATTATCGAAATGCCAGACGCAATACAGAAAAATCGAACATAAATTTAGACAGATTTTGCGTTTCACGTTCGCAATAATTGTCAACGAAAAACTGTTGACAATTATTGCCACAATTATTGCAAGTGCTGGCAATGAGCTGTCTCCATTGGCAATATCATTATTTCGACATTTACAGCAATATGTGTTAATGATTTTATTGCCAGTCTAGACGGTGGGATACAAAGTGAATTTTTTAAATTATGTCCAATATCACAATGCGTGTTCTATAGGCTAGAGCATTAGCTTGTACATGAACATATTTGTGACGTCATGCTGCCGACGACATTGCTTATGTTCGGAAATAGAATTGTGCGTGGAGACGTACTGAGAGAGGCCCACATTGCACGCCACAGTTTATACCACAGAAGTATAAAGAGATGTTCTTTAACCTTCTTTCGTGGTTTTTTATTATGCCTTAAATTTTATTTCTTTGCGGATTTTTGTAAGGAAAATATAATCTTGGTTGAAATTAAATGTGAGTAGTTTCTGCAATTGATACTTTATGTCTGTATATTGTCATAATAGATGGCTTTTTCTCTATATTTTCAGAAGCACATTTTTGGCAAAACAGAAAAATACCTGTGAGTAAAAAAAACTATAATTTTATCTAATATACACGTATATTAATTTAAATCGTTTTATTTTTTAGGAGCAACAAATGCATAAAAGGCTGCCCGCCTGGCAGATCTTCCGGATCCCTCAGAACAGTCATTTAATTGTGGGAAAATAATCAGTTAAGGCAGGATTCTTGCCGGAAGCAACATATGGATCCATTAAAGAAAAAAATGCCGAGGCTAATGATTTGTTGAGACGCGTAACTCGCCCATTTGTATCTGATGACGATGACGTTAATTCGACAGGCAGAAATCCTCCTGCCTTATCCGCATTACTTAGTCAGTAAAGCGGATAAGTCAAGGGTATGCGCGGCAACATGAGCTGCCGTGGCAAAACTTAACACAATTTTTCTCAGAAACACCAAGAGAGTCACTAATTATGGACGTCGCTTTTGTGAACTCACTTGTACGACGCAGCCTGGGAACTTGACAAATTGGCACAAGTGGAAATGCAACGCAAAATCTAACAAAAACGTTTGGAAGCCCAACACCAAAGGCAGCAACAAGTCCAATCGCTTGAAAGTGCACTTATACAGGCTTTCGCCAAAATTGGAGATGCACCTACTACATCGGCGAAAACAACAAAAAAATTGTAAGTATATTACAACTAGACTTACATACTTATAAATTTTTAAAGTAAAATAATATCTAATTTTAACTTTGACTTTATTTCAGCGGGCACGCAGCGGATAAGATTAAAAAATACTACAACAGCAACTGTAACCAGCATCAAAAAGTACAGGGCCAACAATGATGCAGAATTCCTGTTACAGGCTACTTGGATCGAAAATCTTGAACTTAAAACACTAAAATTTAATTGTGTATTTATTTTTAAAAGTTTTTATTTGAGTTTAATGCAATATTTAACAATTTTTTGTGCGTTTATATAACTGCAATTCTACACCCTTTACTAGTTTTAAATTTTTTAAATAAACATTTTGACTACAATAATAGATTATATTAAGTAATAATATAAATTGAATTCAACACACTATCTTTACATTCTTATAATTGAAATTTTAAGACAAAATAGAAAAACAAAATGCATAAATTTATTTGCAAAATAAAATATGTTGTTTTTAATTAGTTACATAAAGAAAAATTCAAACATCTATACACAAATAATCACCCTTGTCGGGAATAAAATGCGGACTTAATCTATACACAAATAATCAACTTTATCGGGAATAAAAGGCGAACATTTTGTTCACCTGAAATATTTCCCATAAACAAGTGGTGGACAAAATGGAAAACAGTGTACTGACACAACGCAAATATTGGCGATCACAAAGGGAAAGGGAACACATTCCACGCGAACTTTCATTCCCGATAAGGGTGAATAATAGCTCCATGTTTCCATAAATCAATTTCATTCACCCCTATTCTGCGTTTCGATTCGAATCGAAAGTTTCTCCGTTTGGCAACTTTGATATTCTGCGTTCCGTTCTTCGATTTCTCTTTCGTTTCTATGTATTCTGCATTTCGATCGTAACTACGTTTTTGTAAGTTATTTTAATGGCGGAGCGTTTTCAATTTTTGTTTGTTTAGCTTTAAAAAGTGATTAATTCAATAAATAATTCAAGTATTAAATGAAAGAAGATTTAATTAATGAACTAAACAGTTTGTTTTGATTTTCTGTACTGAAATGCGATTTTTATTTCGTTTATTACAGGTAGAACAATATAAAAAGTTGACATACATATGTACCTACTTAATGGCAACGAAAAATGATATTCTCTACGGATTTAATTAAATTTAAACAAATAAACTTTATTTTTGTGTTACAGTTATGTATAAAAAATTAAAATATCACCTCCGGCGCGACAGGATTCTTCACACTGGCCACAAATACCTCTAGCTTTTCTCGTTTTTTTACCTCTCTGTACTTAAATTTACAAGAGTTTATTTAATGAAAATTTTCACAATATTTAATTATTATTTGTTTTAATGTTAAATCACTGTTTTTTGCACTAAATATTTAAGCTAAAAATTTTGCAAAATTGCTTAATTTTTCTGTTCCTATTTCAGCCGTTTCATAGCAAAGCAGCAAGTTTAAATCACAGAGGATACTTGAGGTCTACTTTGTGGCTTAAATATACTCTTCTCTTCTTCTTTTTCTTTCGATTCAGTTTTTTGGCAGAATACCTCTTTTCGATCCGTGCGTAACAGAATGCGGGAACGTAATCGAAACGCAGAATAGGGGTGATTATTTTCCCGAAATTGAAAAGTTAGATCAAGTAATGTATAACCACAGTGGACATAGCATAACGTCCGGATGTTTAGAACACCATGTTTCAAACGCACTGAATGATGAAAAGAAACCAAATCATTATTTTCTTTAAATAAATAAAATACTGGTTGGTTACCTTCGCAATAGATATCGTATTATAATCATCAGATGCATGTCTGGCAGCCAGCAACCCCAAATCCAAATAAGACACATGACGTACGCCGGAGGCAGTATTAGTCCTTCAGTGATTGAATATATCTATTTGCTCCCCATTTTCACTTTTATTTCTTATAAATTTCATGTTTTTTATATATTGGCCACATTTTTCTTTTAGGCAGGGGCATCTATTTCTGACAATTTTAAGTTTGTTTATACCAACAAAATGAAAGTGCTTTTTGATTTGTAATTTTGTTGTAGTCGTGCATGTACCTAGCATAATTGTACCATGGTTTTTGTTAATTTTAAAGGCAGAATTACCCGACTGTAAATGTAGAACTGTAAATGTGTCAGCTGATCGAATCTGTTGCATGAAAAGCTATGCAAACGCTTACCTGACTGAAATGGCACGTAAATGTAACGTCTGTGCCTGCAGAAAATAGAATTTCATGACAACGTTACGAGACATTTGTAAACAGTGATGGGATGTATGTATATTGAATGAGAGTGTGGCACAATAGCCCTGATTTGATACTTTAGTTTCTTTTAATAATTTAAGCTTTTGATTGGTTAATTTGTATACGTACATGGCATATTTAATAAATTTAGTTTTCTAAAAAAGTTTTTTTTTATAAAATCTAACCAGAGTTTGCCAATCGTATGTATTTATTTTTTGTTAATATACATATGTACATACACATATGTATATGTACATACGTATGAATTTGTAAAATATACATACATACATATGTGCGTACAAACATTCAAGCGTACATAAAACTATTTTTATTTAAAAATAATTCCAATAAAAATAAAAATAGGTACGTGTAATCATAATAATTATAATGATAATTAAATTATAATACGTTGTAATGTAAGTATGTATGTATATACGGGTATGAAGCTGAAATTGTAATTTCACTTAATGTCGAAGTCATTAAAATGTTTGTAAGTATAAAATAATGATTTGATATAATTTAAATAATTTTGGTACTTTTTCCACACAATCAAAAAGATGTTGAACTCTCATCAATGTTTCGAACAGCTGTTTTCCATTTTATATGATTTTTTATACTGATAAACACCCAGCAAACAAAAAGTGCTGTATATGTACATATGTATATATTTTTGTTAAAATATATACATACACACAAAATATATAAGAGGTAATATTAACTAAGCTTGCATAGGTAACTTTTTTTATATGAAAGTACAAAACTTGGGTTTTATTAACAATGCAGTTAGGTAATTTGTACATTACACTTTACATAACATCCATGTTAATATAACTATTACAATTAGGTATCTTATTCGAAATGATTTTTACTGAATTGTTTTCTATTTTATTGTCAAAAGAAAATTTTTGAAGAAGGTATGTATACATGAAATTTTCAAAATGTTTTAATTTATATAAAATAATTGTTTTTAATTATAACAGATAAACCAACTGAGCCCGGCTACAATCGTTGTATTTGTGGCATGTTACCTTGCGCAACGAGAGTTATACTTTTCATAAAATTCTGCCCAACAAAGTTGATCCCTTTAGTTGATCCGCTATATATGTATATATAGCTGAACCAAAGGGCGTGCTCTTGTACAGACCACCTGGTACAGATAAAAGATTTGCCACCGCTGTAGCTTACCACATTGAATGTACGTTTACAAAGGGCTTTGGACACGATCAAAATGATTGCTGTCATGCCCCACCAAGCATTCATTTTTATTTTAATTTTGTGCTGTTCGTTTGGTTGAAAAAAAATGTATAAAAATGTCTAAATAAAGAAATTCAATAACAATAATGGCAGCACTGCTTACAAAAAAAAAAAACAAAGCAAAATAAGAAAGTTCTAACACTTCTTTTTTCTTCACCAGTCAAATTTATGTTTTTTAATTCCGATATTTTGGGCAACCGTTCATAATGGAAATATAATTATAATGAAAATTTGTACGCTCTTGATGGGGTAACAATATACACGCATTAACAAGTGACAGCAAGCATGCCGAAAATCAAAATTTTTTGGATTTTCCATTAAGTATCGTTAATGTCACACATACTAACAAATTTTCACTCATACTATAACAAATCTCAGCAAGCATTTTGATCGTGTCTAAACCCCTTAAGAGTTTTGGGTGCGGAATTGGTACAGAAATTCATTGGTGATGGTTCCCGTATGGTACCTAAATTTTTCGTTATGACTCGAGAGCAAGTGCTGAGGTAAAGGGTGTATGTTCAGCAGCCGGTATGCGTGTTCATGTTAGACAGGAAGATTTTGAAATGGACGTGGCTAAATTTCGAAAAGAATCGGTCCTGTTCTGTAAATTTAATCGATTTTAAGAAGTTGTGGAAAGAAATTTTTTTATAAATCCGGAGACATTTGTTTCCTATGAATATATTTGTGTACATACCTACATATGTAATACATATTACAACACCTTCTTATAAATTAATAATAAATTATTAACACACATAGAAAATCTTTAATTATTATTTTATATCGCGAAGATAGCTAAAATTCATGACCATGATCTAATTATAAATAGTTAATGTATATAAAATCCATGATAATTTGCCGCATTATATATGTATAAATTTACTTTGCTATTTAGATAATTCACAAAAAGTAAAAATATGAATTTACCTAGTCGTTAAGGAGTTTTAACTAAAATTTTAGTTGATTTTTCGCACATAGAAATCAACTAAAATTGTTGTTGAATTATCTAAAGAACTTTGTAAATGCCATTCTACCCTTTCACTAAGTTAAAATTATACCATAATTTTAGGAAATATAACTTATGAATTTTTTTTGTGTATGTATATTGTTTGTAAATAAAACTAAATTATTATGAGTAGTGTTACGGTCGTATGGGCCAGTGAGGTTTCCGACTAGCGCTTAATAGCGAGCAAACTTCAGGCGGTTCCAACCCTCCCACTGGATACTCCGTACAATATAAATTTTTCAAAAAGATGATCACAAAAAAAATTTCAACACCTACACTTACACTTAACTATATGCCTTGCAAATAATACCAATTTTTTTTTTTGTTTTTTTTTCTGAGACTGATGTTATTCCCAGGATTTGCCCGCCCAACCATGTCACAATTGGCTCCTGTGCAAAGTTTTTATTTTGTGACCCACTAAACCACCTATCTCTTCAACCTGGTCTTACCTTTATGCCATTACCCTTTTTCAAATTAAGCCAACATTTTTTTTACGTTTTTTCACCATTTAATATACATATTTTGTTATTTTTTTTTTTTTTTTGTTAAAATTTTACAATATTTTCTTAATTATAAATTTTATACTTATTTTGGTACAGCAAAGGGTTAAAATTCCTTTATTTCTTTTAATTTTTCTGGTTTTGCACTATTTTATTTTATTACCGGTAAAACTTTTACTTTTCTCTTCGCTCAGATCAATTTTTTTTAACAATCAATTCATCTCCTACTAACAAAACCTAACCTGAAGGAGCTCCCTAAGGTTGGATATTTTCCTGCACTATTTTAGGAACGTTACTAATGTATAATAACAAAACTCATTGATATGAACCTTAAAAAAAAGCAAAAATTCTTCTTGTTTCCGGTACGCTCCAAAGGCAAACAAAACTAATTTAGTGCATATAACAAAAAAAAAGGTTACCTACTTTACGGCGCAATAATTGTTGAATAACTCACAATCCAAGTTTTCAACCGTTCACTGTACTAACAAAAAAAATCGCCTAAGCTACATAAACATAGAAAATAAATACCAAAGACTAATTTTTCACTTATATTAATAATTATTATGACGTACAACGTATCTATGATTTTTTTTTTGTTTCTAGTTGACAAATAGATTCTTAATTCTTTCCACCGAATTTATGTTTTTATATTATGTTCCCTTTTTATTTTCTTGTACGGATGTTGTTAAAAGGTTTACCTGGATATTTCGACTTAGCCTTTTTTTATATTTTTTTCTTCCCTCCTTTCTTTTCTTTATCTGTGTCCCAGTGCCCGCATCTAATTTGGTTTTATCTGATAATTAGCTGGTTTTGAGTATCCAGGCACAATGCACCAGCTCCGTAGCCAACTGTGTCATATAAAATAAAACATTTAACCTTTTTTTATTTTCTCTATACAGATTTTTTTTCACTTTTTATGTTTTTGCTCAATTTTACCTTAGTTTATTCTCTTAATTGTGCTTAGCACAAAATTGTACTTCACTAATGATCTGGTCTCACTTGTATATATGTATTCAACCAAAACTTTGAATTTAATTTTTGTTTTTATTTTAATTTTTTATTCTATTTTTTTATTTGTTTTCTTAGCAAGTTTGATGCTGACACTTAGAACACTCTTTTGATTCTGATCGCAACAGTTTTATTTCCCATGTATCAACCTAATTTTCTTATTTTCGTCTTTTTTCCAATTTCATACAGATTCTCTAGAACTTTCCACATTTTTCCTGCTTCGCCATATTATTAATTTTTTTATAAATGTTATTCTTTTCCCTCCATTTCGCCATCTTTTTTTATTTTTTCATTTTCGATTTATAAAAAAAATTTAGATATACTCTTACATGGTAACACAATTTTCTGATATCATAAGCTTCCTAATAATTCTTTCTACCACCAGTTTTCCACAATTCTAACTAGATACCAACACAATTAGGTCATTCCACTGCTTATCCTTCCTCCAGCATCTCTTGTAGGATTTTCCTTTTACCAGGTTGTCATAAATATAGAACGTTTCTAGTTTTCATTCATAATTTGATTTTATTTTCAAATCAACTCATTACGTAGCAATATGACAACTCTTTATTTAATTTACTACGTTCATGCATTGCCGTTAATTTTACTACATTTTATGACAACACTAAAGATAGCAACACTAAAGGCGAATTCATTGACAATCATATGACAGCAGAATTTACTCTAGGCTAGTATGGCGGCAAGTGCATAAAAAAAATAAACATAACTAAAGGGACGATTAAAAAAACTAAATGTTGAAATTAAACTTTATATAAATATAAATTGAGTCCTACGTGCGTTAAACCAATTAAACAAGCAATAACAACCCTGGAAATAAATTTAATATAAATAAAAGCTCTGAATGCAAACATACAAACTGGTTTGGGTTTGTTATCCCAAGTGGCAAAAAAAAAAAAATCATCCGCAACAAAACTCCGGGTCCTACAAGTATTCGCAGTCGGAAGCGGTGTGCGGATTTCGTGTCGTGACAGTATCTAACAATGAACGTGGGGAACTCCCATGACCCTGACAGAGTCTCAGAATCAACTTGCTTTTAGCCGGGCTTATTCTTGTATGCCGATACAAATTAAATTACATGTCTTTCTTTGAATCAGTGCAATATAAAATAAAATCTCTATGCTATTGAAGAAATTTCTACATCTTCGAAAACATTACTCGCTCCTTCTCAGAGCCAAGCCGACTGTTGATATTTTCGTGTCTAGAAAAAATCATAGTGGCTACCCGTTACTAACAAAGGATATTAGTCAATTTCTTGTAATTGGCTTTCTTGCCAATTTAGCACACAACGTGCAAACGAATAACGAACGCCCACAAAGTAGCTTTGAGGCAAAAAACGAAATTTTTATTTTATATTTTTTTTATGCATTTTATTATCAAGTTTATTTTTCTTTTGTCATTCTTATTATATATTTTAAATCTTTATAGATCCCTTGTTGTTTCTAGGGTGTTACCTCTACATTATTTCCTAGTAACTACAAACATATGGCTATTTTGATGGTGTGGACAAGTCTATAAGGCGTCTTTTAATGGTATAAAAGGCCTAGAGATTTATTATTTCCTGGACGTGGCTCTAAAAACTTCTTCAATAAACGTTTACCATTACGGGAAGTTTACTTGATATTCACTATGTGCCAAGAGTGTACTTTGTGTAAAATTTATTTTGTTTTTATTTTTTTTTTATAGATTCTTCTTAATATCCGAATACTTAATCTACATATATCACTAATGGATCACATATGGTTTCCCTACTATCTAATATTGCACTAAAGAAAATGACGGCCAGTTATAACTCTACTATTTGATTCTAAATCTATCAGGTACAAAAAAAATTATCATAAATATTTATGTAAAATTTGTTAAGTATATTAAAAAGTAAGACAACACAAACATTTTATGCTAGGTATAATCAAAATAAATTTGTAAAATAACTACTGATCTTATGTCCTAATATTGCACTTTATTCCGAGTTGAACTCGTTAAAATAGTTCTCTCCTTAGCTATTTACACCATAATATCTTTAACGTGGTAAACTCCTATTTTCGTTCCCCCTAACGTCTCTAATTCGTACATATTGTTGCCAACAGGTCGGACCACTCTACATTTCAAAAATTTTCGGCAAATTTTTTGCGTTTATGTTCTTTGCGAAATTACTTTGCACCATGTTTCTGCGGTAGACCTCCTGTCCGGGTACAAATCTAACCAAACGCGCTCTTTTATTGTAACTCGCAGCACTTTTTTCATAGGCTTTCGACATATTTTCTTTTATTTGCTCGCGAATAAATTCTAATTTCTCATTTGGCTCTGAAGTCACTCTATGATCAGTTACTGACTGCAGTTTTCGGCTTAGTTTATAGTCTGCTCCACTCGAATACATATGGTATCCAAACAGCGCAAAAAATGGAGTAAAACCAATTGTGCTGTGAAATGAATTCCTTAATGCACAGTCAATTTCCGATAAATATATATCCCAGTCACGGTGATCTTCTTTCAAATATGCTCTGATAGAGGACAAAATGCTCTGGTTTACTCTTTCTGAAGCATTACTGCTTGGTTGATATACCGGAGTCTTTATGTGTTGTATTTTATAATTGTTTATAAGATTTTGAAAATTTTTAGAAGTAAATTGAACACCATTATCCGTGTGTATAATTTCTGGTACGCCAAACTTGTGGAATACCTCATGCGTTAAAAACTCGATAACATTACCAGATGTAGCTTCCTTCATAGCTTTTATAAACGTGTATTTGGTGAAATGGTCCAAAACCACAAACACATAACAGTTTCCACTTTTAGATCGTGGGTATTTACCTAAAAAATCCAAGTACAATTTTTGGAACGGGCGGTCTATTATAACTTGATTTCCAATTTCAGGACGGAGGCTTTGGTTAGATGACTTTACCTCCTTACACGTTTGGCAGCTTTTGATATATACTCTAACTTGTGTGGACATTTTTGGCCAGTAAAAGAATCTTTTCAGTCGTTCCAATGTTTTTGTCACTCCGCCATGAGCTGCACTGAGACTGTCGTGCGCTTTTTCAATCAACACTTGAGTAATATTTGTCGGAATCCACAACTTCCATTGGTGTTCGGATTCTTCTTTATCAAAATCCATTTTTTTAAAGATGAGTCCATCTTCAACCTTTAAATCTGGCAAAACATTTTTGTTTTTGTTTATGTATTCAATCAGCTCTAAATATTCTTCGCTTTGAAATTCAGTAGTTTCGAATCCAAAAAGTTCTTCAAAGTCTATTTCTTCTACCTTCGAACTTTCTTCACACATACGAGAGAGCGTATCGGCCACTATATTTTCGGAACCTTTCCTATGTTGGATGTCAAAATCAAAGGCTTGCAATTGGAGCGACCATCGAGCTAGTCTTCCCGTCAGATCCTTTAATGACATCAGCCACTTAAGGCTCGCGTGGTCTGTGACTATAGTGAAAGGCATCATTTCTACGTATGGTCGGAATTTTCTTACCGCCATAACAGCCGCCAAACATTCCTTTTCAGTCACGCTATAATTTCTCTGACATGCATTAAGCTTCTGACTGTAAAATGCTATAGGGTGCTCATCCTTGTTCTCATCCAACTGGTATAAAACAGCACCGATCCCATATTCGCATGCATCGCACTGAATCCAAAAACGCTTTGTGAAATCAGCATGTCTCAAAACAGGTGCTGACGTCAATGCTTTCTTTAAATTTTCGAACGCTTCGATTGCCTCTGTGGTCATTTCGAACTTTTTTGCTTTTTTGAGCCTATCGGTAAGTGGTGCGGATATGGAAGCAAAATCTTTTATAAACCGGCGGTACCAACCGGCTGTACCCAGAAAACTTCGCACTTCACGAGGAGTCTTTGGTACCCTTATCTCTCGGATAGCTTTCACCTTCTCCGGGTCTGTTTTAAATTCCCGCCTCCTATGATAAACCCTAAATATTTTAGCTGTTGAAAGCAGAATTTTGACTTTTGGAGGCCTATGGTCAGATTAGCTTTTCTCATGCATAACGCAACTTCTTCCAAAATTTTCAATGTTTTTCAAAACTGTCGGCAATTACTAGAAGGTCATCTAAATATATGAACACATTTTCTTTTAATCTTTGCAGAATGACCTTGTCCATAAGTCTGCACAGTCGCTGGGCCGCGTTACAAAGACCAAATGGCATTACGCGAAATTGGTAGAGCGGCCGACCTGCCACAGTGAACGCCGTATAGGGCCTACATTCATTCTCAAGCTCGATTTGCCAAAAAGCGAATTTTAAATCGACGCTACTTATATAATAAGTCTCCTCGATTCGACTTAATATCCCATCAATATTTTGAAGTGGATACGCATCTTTGATCGTAATTTTATTCAACTTTCTGGCATCGAGGCAGAACCTATTTTTTCCTGGCTTTCTAACCACGGTAGTTCTGTTCGCCCAAGGACTTTCACTCTCTTCTATCACATTCAACGACAATATTGTGTCGATCTCATTATACACAATTTCCTGTACTGCAGGAGACAACGGATAATGTCGGTCTTTAAAAGGACCCGCTCCATCTATTAATTTAATTGAGTGCTTCTCCAGGGAAGTACAACCCAATCCTTCCTTTTCGAATGTCGGAAACAATTCAATAACTTTATTTAATTCTTGCTTTTGTCTCTCGCTCAAAATATGAGGGTTGGACTTGTGATCATTGATCTCAAAACTATCCTGAATTTTATGAATCGTTAACTCTTCAACATCAAAGACTTCCGGCGCTAGGTGAAATACTTTCCAAAAGTCTACTCCTAAATAGGCTTCTTGCTCTAAATCAGGGCACAAATAAAATTCAATTAACTCGACTTTATCCTTAAAAGTAACCTCCAGGTCTAATTTTCCTAATAACCTATGTTTTTTTCCTGCTGCTGTTGTAACACTAGAAAATATGGGCTTAAAACTTACTTGCCACTTATCTATTAATTCTCTACATCCTTTTCCCAGTAGACTAATCGATGCTCCCGTATCCAACAGGCCTGTTAGGTAAGTATTGTTTATGCAAATTTTCGCGAACGCACGTGGATCAGTTTTTCTATCAGCCGTTTTTATTGCTTCTATTACTAGTTTTCTAATCTTTTTCCTTTTGGCAAATTTATTTCTTAACTTTAAAATTCTATTCGATATCGGCCTACTTATCTCTACATTTCCACTAAAGATTCTATCTCTAACTTTTTGATAATTCAACTTTCTTTCTTCCAGTGAATATATATGACGCAATTGGGGAATAAAATCATTAAAATCCTTAACTATTTTTACTAAACTATTGTTATTCTTCATTTGTAACGCAGGATTGCAAGGGGATTTTCGCTGGAACAACGGTTCCCTGCTGCTCCTTCGCTCCCATGAAAGTTTTTTGGGGCACATTCAGTGCAGTTCGGTGCTTTGATGTCCGGCTTACCACACCTATATCAAAATAAGGTGCGCTCTGTCGATGGACAAAATTGAAAAGTATGTCCATTTTGCCGACAATTCCAGCAAGTTAATGTTGCACGATTGCTTTGCCTCTCCTGTCTATTACCATGAATTTCTGCTATTTCACCTTCATCTTCAGAAAGAACTGCATCTGTGGGCTTTTCACAAATTTCGTTGACATGCCTTGTATACCTGTTCATAGAGATGTTGGGGTGTGTGGTTTTGGCCTCCTTACGGCAGAATATTTTTTCAGCCTCAACACATTCTTGTCGCAACTCTTCGACAGAACTAACAGCAATTGGGTAAACTCGGCTTCTAATATCTTCCCTTAAATTTCTTTTTATCATTTTTACCATTTCTCTTTCAGGGACGGATATATTAAGCCTTGATCGCATTTGGGTCATCGAGAAAAAAAATGCCTCAATGTCTTCTCTTGGCTGCTGTTTTCTTTCAACCAAATCACTCATTAGCTCAAATCGTGATCTGGTTGATTGGTACTGCTTAAGTAACGCACCCTTAAGAGTAGGCCATTCTGTGACGAAGTTCGTCTGGATATATAGCCAATACCATTTTTCCGCAACTCCCTTGACTAGTAAGTGGAAGTTGTCTAGCACTTCATCCCAGGAAACTTTATATTGTTGTTGATGCCTTTCTACCCTAAACACGAAATCTTCGACGGCCAACTTACTCGGGTTGCCGTCAAATTCTAGACCCCATTTGTCAATACGTAATTGATGATAGTCACGTGATCTACTGACCTCAATACTTGCTCTTGAAGATCTTGGAGAATGGTCGGAATTTTCTCGTGACACCTGAAAGTTATTTGCTGAGTTGCTGGTGCTCTTATTCATGTGCGGTATAATATCTTCTCGCAGCCTTTTATTGTTTTGTTGGGTTTGCTGTAACACCAGGCTCATTTTCCCCAACATAACAGTCATATCAGCCATTTGTCTTTTGATATCACCTATTTCGTCCGATTGGTCACTATTTTTCTTACCATTACCACACCCAGAAATATCCATTGCCACAGGTGGCCTCTGATTTGTCCGAGTCTTCAATTCGGCACGCGCTGCAGCACTAGTTGATGGCTTATCTACCAAAATTGTTTCAGATTTGTCGAAAATCTGTGGCCCTATGCTACCTGCACCCTGTTCCATGACAGTATTTCTATTTTCTGCTGGTCTTCTATTCGGTGTATTAGATTTGTAAATCTTTCCAAGTGTTTGGGGTAGACCTATTCAAATCGAATTCTCTTTGTCTCTCTCTTTTTCTGATTTTTTGGTCTATTAGCCTTGGGGAATTTTCCGAAATATCATGCGGGAAATATAAATATTATTTTTATTTTTATTATTACTGTTTAAATATGTATATTTTTTCCTGTTATTTTATATATTTTTTTGCTATTAGTAGCCGTAGAATCTCAACTAAATATATGAAATCTATTTTAAAATATGTATATTCAATGTTTATTTTCAGTTGTGTAGGCCTTTGGCATAAAAATAAGCATCGGTTGTCGAAGTGGTTTTTTAAATGAAAATTTCTATCACACATTATCATGGTATTATTTGCAAAACATTAATCAAAACTAATCAAATCCAAATGAATTTTCTCATACGATCCAAATTAATATGTTAACTTATCAGGAGATTATGAGATTAACTTTCTAATGTGATTTGATACTGCAAACCCTATGACAAAAAAATTCATAGGCGGCTATCAAACCCATCATCTCAATGTAGCACTAATGCACTTTTAAGCTGAAACTATTAAGAACTATATACATATATAACAAACATAGAGAAACGATACCAATACAATTAGACAAACCATCACAATAAAGTTTTTCTAAGCTATTGGTAACTCTCTAAAATGAATTATTCGAAAATTTTCACTTCCCAATATCAAAATTCAAAACCCACTGTACTACCTTTCCAATAGCTTTGCTCGTAAGGGCTACAGAAAAGAATTTAAAACATAGTATTGGTATAGCTATTATTTCGTCGGGCTATTTGACTTAAACAAATGGTCTATTGTTACATGCTTAGCTGATTCTACATGTTATTATCACGGAATTTGAGAAATTATATTACATCTATTTCTCTCAAATCGTATACTTTGAGTTTGGGCGCCATATATTTTTACGGTCGTATGGGCCAGTGAGGTTTCCGACTAGCGCTTAATAGCGAGCAAACCTCAGGCGGTTCCAACCCTCCCACTGGATACTCCGTACAATATAAATTTTTCAAAAAGATGATCACAAAAAAAATTTCAACACCTACATTTACACTTAACTATATGCCTTGCAAATAATACCAATTTTTTTTTTGTTTTTTTTTCTGAGACTGATGTTATTCCCAGGATTTGCCCGCCCAACCATGTCACAATTGGCTCCTGTGCAAAGTTTTTATTTTGTGACCCACTAAACCACCTATCTCTTCAACCTGGTCTTACCTTTATGCCATTACCCTTTTTCAAATTAAGCCAACATTTTTTTTACGTTTTTTCACCATATTTTGTTTTTTTTTTTTTTTTTGTTAAAATCTTACAATATTTTCTTAATTATAAATCTTATACTTATTTTGGTACAGCAAAGGGTTAAAATTCCTTTATTTCTTTTAATTTTTCTGGTTTTACACTATTTTATTTTATTACCGGTAAAACTTTTACTTTTCTCTTCGCTCAGATCAATTTTTTTTAACAATCAATTCATCTCCTACTAACAAAACCTAACCTGAAGGAGCTCCCTAAGGTTGGATATTTTCCTGCACTATTTTAGGAACGTTACTAATGTATAATAACAAAACTCATTGATATGAACCTTAAAAAAAAGCAAAAATTCTTCTTGTTTCCGGTACGCTCCAAAGGCAAACAAAACTAATTTAGTGCATATAACAAAAAAAAGGTTACCTACTTTACGGCGCAATAATTGTTGAATAACTCACAATCCAAGTTTTCAACCGTTCACTGTACTAACAAAAAAAATCGCCTAAGCTACATAAACATAGAAAATAAATACCAAAGACTAATTTTACACTTATATTAATAATTATTATGACGTACAACGTATCTATGATTTTTTTTTTGTTTCTAGTTGACAAATAGATTCTTAATTCTTTCCACCGAATTTATGTTTTTATATTATGTTCCCTTTTTATTTTCTTGTACGGATGTTGTTAAAAGGTTTACCTGGATATTTCGACTTAGCCTTTTTTTATATTTTTTTCTTCCCTCCTTTCTTTTCTTTATCTGTGTCCCAGTGCCCGCATCTAATTTGGTTTTAGCTGATAATTAGCTGGTTTTGAGTATCCAGGCACAATGCACCAGCTCCGTAGCCAACTGTGTCATATAAAATAGAACATTTAACATTTTTTTTATTTTCTCTATACAGATTTTTTTTCACTTTTTATGTTTTTGCTCAATTTTACCTTATTTTATTCTCTTAATTGTGCTTAGCACAAAATTGTACTTCACTAATGATCTGGTCTCACTTGTATATATGTATTCAACCAAAACTTTGAATTTAATTTTTGTTTTTATTTTAATTTTTTATTCTATTTTTTTATTTGTTTTTTTTAGCAAGTTTGATGCTGACACTTAGAACACTCTTTTGATTCTGATCGCAACAGTTTTATTTCCCATGTATCAACCTAATTTTCTTATTTTCGTCTTTTTTCCAATTTCCCACAGATTCTCTAGAACTTTCCACATTTTTCCTGCTTCGCCATATTATTAATTTTTTTATAAATGTTATTCTTTTCCCTCCATTTCACCATCTTTTTTTATTTTTTCATTTTCGATTTATAAAAAAATTTAGATATACTCTTACATGGTAACACAATTTTCTGATATCATAAGCTTCCTAATAATTGTTTCTACCACCAGTTTTCCACAATTCTAACTAGATACCAACACAATTAGGTCATTCCACTGCTTATCCTTCCTCCAGCATCTCTTGTAGGATTTTCCTTTTACCAGGTTGTCATAAATATAGAACGTTTCTAGTTTTCATTCATAATTTGATTTTATTTTCAAATCAACTCATTACGTAGCAATATGACAACTCTTTATTTAATTTACTACGTTCATGCATTGCCGTTAATTTTACTACATTTTATGACAACACTAAAGATAGCAACACTAAAGGCGAATTCATTGACAATCATATGACAGCAGAATTTACTCTAGGCTAGTATGGCGGCAAGTGCATAAAAAAAAATAAACATAACTAAAGGGACGATTAAAAAAACTAAATGTTGAAATTAAACTTTATATAAATATAAATTGAGTCCTACGTGCGTTAAACCAATTAAACAAGCAATAACAACCCTGGAAATAAATTTAATATAAATAAAAGCTATGAATGCAAACATACAAACTGGTTTGGGTTTGTTATCCCAAGTGGCAAAAAAAAAATCATCCGCAACAGTAGGTACGAACATTAATAAGAAAAGGATAAAACAAGAAAGTAAAAATTTTATTGAGGTGCTACTGCAAGCATACACATTCTTGGAAATTAAAGAGCTAAATACTTCGTCTTTCCGATGAAGTTGCTCAAAATTTGTTCTGGTAATGTATATACAATGATAAATATTACGTTTGAGCGTTACAGCCGCTGTTAAAATTATTATAATTGATTTCATTTAAATAAAATAATAATAATAATTTTCGAAACCTCTAGGCGCATTTTCGTTCTAAAAGGTGTTATTTCAAAAACTCAATTAGTTTTTTTCCAACAGGCTAAATCTTGCCATCAAAATAAAGTAAATTAAAATAGTTTCAGCGAAATTATTAAAAAATCTTGGATTAATTAAAACATTACTATTTTATATATTTTTTACTTATAAGTTCTAATGCAAACATACATACTCGTGTGTATGTCCGTATACATTGTATGTAAATTTCAATCAAAATGACTTTCATGAATTTAAATATTATACATATATTATTTGACTTCAAATAACTCCCAATTTAAAATAAAAAAATGCGTGTTTGATGGGCACAATGCAATTAGTATGTATGTAGTGTTGTAAAAGTATTGAGTATTTGAGTACTGAGCACTCAATACCGGGATTTTTTCCCGGTACTCAATACACAAAAGTAACTACTCAATACTTTCAGGGTTGCATTTTGTAGTATTCAAGCGAAAGTCTTCCTTTGACATCAGAATTATACAACTCTGTGAGTTTGATACAAACAAATATGACTCTGAACCTCATGACACAGAATACACAGAAATGAAGAAAGTGACAGGTAAAAAAAGCTCCAATCAGGTTTTTGTTAAAATTCATGGAAGAAAGAGAATAGCATAGTGTATTTGATACTGTAGTGTATTACTACTTACCAATTAACACAGCTAATAAAAATCTATTGCACTAGAAAGACGTAGCAAAACAAAACCGACGACAAAATTTGAGGGAAAACGAGACAAACTGAAAAATACCCGTATCTTCCGTCTCGTGACACTTCTGTATGTTTTGTGATACCAATTCTGTTAGGAATTATTTTGATACGAAAACAGCCACTAAAAAAAGTACTACAAAATGCATTATTGAACTACTTCAGTCATTAAAAAATACTATTGGGCAGAAAAAGTGACCCTTTAGAACAGTGGAAGGAAGGCACGTGATACAATATAACCAGCAAGTCAGGTCTTCACAAACATGAAAAATATTTTATATTCTTTCAATGTCGGTAAAATTTTATTTCTACATTTCAACAATGACTAAGTAATAACATCAATTGTGGGATAATTTAAGAGATTAATGCACTAGAAGTGTTAAGAGTACGTTAAAAAATTGTATGTACAAAAATTAATCTTCAAACTCATTTATTTTCATTTGTTATAAATTAATTTAAATAATCTTGTATTTAATATTTGTTTTTCCATATTCCATCATTAAAATAATAAGGGTTTTCATGAAAACTCTTAAAATTGCCATTTGTGCAATTACCCTACAAGAAATGAATGACCGAAACTAACACAAACAAAACTTTTTTACTAACACATATGCAACAATTTTATGTTGAATTTTTGCTACTGGAGCTGCCACTGTTTCGTTTTTTCAATAAAATTTGAAGGATTGTTTTTACAATATTTATTGCATATTTTTGTATAGTAATTTTTGTACATATTTATATATGTTTTATTTTAATTAAAGTTTTATTAAACTATATTGATAATGTTTCCATAAATTATAATTATTTGATTATTTATTGTCAAAAAAAATATAATTAGTATACAAATGGGTTTTCGAAATTTTGGGGGTTTTTAGGAAAAAAAACGTATTGAACAAAAATTTTTGCTAGTGGCAGTTCAGGCATATATTGCATCAGTTGATTCACTCTAACATATATTTTATATGCGTACATGCTATAATTCTTGCTCATACTTTTTGCATGTATAAAAAGCACTAGCTATACATAGCATTTGTGAACACATGATTGTGAAAACCACAAAATAAAATTTTCTAAATGTCAATTTTTACATGTATTTGGAATAAAATTTGAATAATTGTGCAATATGGCTGTAATTTTTGTGTTTTAAATTCCTTAATCAAAGGCCAGTGGTGTTCCTCAAATTCTGACTGTGAAATAAAGCCTAAATAATGGGAATCATGTTCAAGAATTTGCATTGACAAAATAAATTAATTTTAAATATTTTTTACGCTTAATGCGCTTTAAATATAATCAATTTTGATTCGTACTATATGTTCTTAATAATTTCCGTCATTAAGGCATGGTACATGCAACAACTTGGCCAAATGTTCCCACTTAATGCCGCTTGTGGTTTCTTTGCCTAGAATGGGACCCGGCCAACGTTTCTATGTCCAAAGTGCCCACAACACTCAACAGATTCAAGCAACTCTGGCTATTCCGCAAATGCATCAAAACGGTAATATGTTTTTTAAATCATTTTGTTTTAGAAGTTTTAATTGTTCTCGCCATTTATTTAAGGACCTGAAAATATTTTGTCTCGCTGTTGGTAAATGCAATATCACAAGATCAGCAGCTGGGCGAACGTTCATACCAAATGATAGAACGTATGGATCCATCTAAGACCACGGGCATGTTGGAATAAAAATATCCAAACTCGTGCATGACGGAAGTTCATAAAGCTCTTTGTTGGAAAATGTATAAGAGCAAATTCTGGGCGGACGTTTACACCCAATGACCGAAAGCATGCATCCATCTTTGGCTAGTAACATGAAGAGCATGTTGCTTAAATTAGTTTTAAGAACATTAACATTTATTGTTTTATGTTAAATAAAAACTTTGATTTAAAATGTAAATTTTAATTGACAAAAATTAGGACTTAAAAGTTAGAGCTAACCAATATTTTCGTTTGCCTGACTGGTTAGAGCTTACCAGTATTTACGTTTGCCTATCTGGTTGGAGCTCGAGTACCCAATTGAAAAAGTATCAAGTAGTACTGAGTATTCAACAGTAGCCGCTTTTTTCAACACTATATGTATGTGCACAAATAAGTTTCTTTTTGTGTCGAAAACACATGACACGTTTTTAAGTATTCTATAACCGCTCAAACGTTTACATTTACATGTACCTTACGTCTGCGATTTCTACAGTCGGGTAACGGAGCCTTACCCCCAGTTTTTAACTTAAAAATTAAGTACGTAATTAGCTAATTTTTATTTAAAATTAAGTTGTAATTAAATACGATTTCATTTTTTGTGTGGTTATTTAAAGTTCTTATTAAATTACGTTGAAAGTACGGTAGCACTGCAAAATTTCCCAGTATATTGAAGGCTTTTCAAACAGCAGCTGTTTAATGTAAACAAAAAAGTTAGGTTATCAACATGTAGAAAATTAAATTGCATAA
Organism: Tachina grossa; assembly: GCA_949987645.1. NCBI lineage: Eukaryota > Metazoa > Arthropoda > Insecta > Diptera > Tachinidae > Tachina > Tachina grossa. Next base: position 109,007,632 of record OX465275.1, read on the forward strand.
AAACTCATTTTATGAAACCAAAAGAACATCATAATGACTTTTTATATTACTTTATTCCATGATATGAAACTTTGTACTGTATATGTTATATATTTATGAAATTTAAACGAAATTCTTTTTAATACGACCGCATGATGCTCATGTACATGTTTTCAGTAAACACACACGCATAAAAACATATGGTACAATCATAAAACTTAAGTAGTGTTTAATTTCGCAAGGTTGGGCATTTAATTATTATTTAAATAAGCACTCAAAAACACAATTTCGTATTTAATTAGAACTTAAAAATAATTACTGTTTGATTACCAACTGAAAAAATGGGCATAACTAAGCATTAATTACTATTTAAACCCTTGTTTAATATCAAGAAAGCAGGTAAAAACAATTAAACACTCAAACTAAGCTGGTGTTTTTTATTTCTCCGGCTATAACTAAGTTCCAAGTGTTTGCGTTACATTTACACGTGCCTTGGTGATTTGGCCTTGACATAATCCTTGACTAAAAACCTTGTTTTTAACCAAGTTAAAGTGCTTGTGTTATCACTGCAATTTCTCCTGGTGACACTACCTCGACAAGACCAAGGCATATCAAACAGGTACACGTATCAGGCATATTGCTCATCCGCTGATTTTTTGTTTACAAGTTTATAACGAAGAATTCGTTTGACAATTACTTTTATGGCTTGTTTGATGCATACAAATTTTTGACAATTACTTTGTAAAGCTATGCGAGAAGCACAGAGTTGCCACAGAGTTTTACCTAATGCATGTACCTGTAGTAAATGTGCCTTGGACAAGACCAACTAACACAATCAACAAAACAGTTGATTTAAAAGTTACATTTTACCAGTTTCTACGTATACATAAGTGGTAATTACACCGAACTTGTTAATTTGTTACTTGGTAGTTTGTTAATTTGTTAAAGTTACCAACTGTGAACGACCCCTTTTTTAAAACTTTGTTAGTCTGGTAACTTTCGTAGTAAAACAGCTGATTTATTATTCTGCCAGCTTATGATTTAAATAAAACAAATAAAAAATTATTAAATTAACATACTTACTCTCAATGTACACGAAAATTGCCAAAACACAAACATTTTTTGAAATTGTTTTACAAATGACTTTTTTATTATATATAATTAGAAACTGCAAAAGCTGATTGTGAGTTACCAACTAACAGCTTTTTTTTATCAAGGGTGCCATGTCGTTAATTTGATATAAATTTGAGATATATTATCACACGTACACAAATGTTTTTGTAATTTTTTATCAAGGCCCTAACATAGCGTCTATACCTGATAAAAATTTCTTAGAACAACTAACAAAACGTCGGCAGACGCGTTGTCAAATTTTTGTTAATGTAAGCATACATGCGAAGACGTTGTGGTTTTTTTATGATAAATCATAATCGTAAAGAAAGTTTGTCACAATACCTGCAATATTTTACTTCATGTTTATTAAAATGGTTTTATTTAATAAAAACATCAATACTTTTCTTTATTTTTATAGTTTGTTAACGTTTTTTAACAAGACAAATTTGTCTGAACTTGAGCTCTGACAAAATTGTTAAGACACTGCAATAACACTAATAAATGTAGTCTATACCTGATAAATTTTACTCTTGAAACATACGCTAACGCTGCAGCCATACGTTCAATAAATGACTTTCAATTTCATTACAGATATTGTGTGTCAAAATTCTTTGAAATTGATAACTGTTACGCAAATTGATGATCAATTTCATTTTTCAAATGCTACCGAAGAAGCAACAACTCAAATTTGTAGCTTCAATCATTGTGTGCTGTGACCAGCCGTTCAAATTGAAAACTAAATTGCCATTTAAATGGGTAGGTGAATTTGAAATCAATCTAGTTTTCAATTTAAAAAGTTTGTGTTTGTGAAAAAAGTGTAAGTGTATTAAAAATTTAATGGGATTGAAAGTTAAAAATTGAACGTGTGGCCCCTAAGTAATCTACATATCGACGGCACAAAGTACACAGAGATGTCACGAGACGGAAGATAATTACGAATTCTGGACATCTCGCTCACACAGTATCGTGTCTTCTTTAATGCTTCTTTCGTAGTTGCGTTAATTTAATGTTTTTGCATTTTATACTTTGTGTCCTCATTCGCTATGAGATTTTAGCAATTAAAAGGTTAAAATTACTACTTATGAATGAAAAAGCTAAAAGTTAAATCAGGAATTATCTGAAAACAAATCTTAATCACTTTTTTAATACTAATAATAATTTTCACACTCTGTTTTTTAATTCGACACAACAAATTCCTTGATTTAATTTTGTACAAATGTTCACTTGTTCAAATGTATTTTCTTTTTATTCTTTGTGATTTCATTCGCTATGTACTTTTTGGAAGTAAATGGTAAAAATTAATATTTTTTAATGAAAATGTTTAAAATGAAGTCTGTAATTATTTGGAAACTAATTTTAATCACTGTTTTACTACTAATAACCTTTTACACATTGCGTTTTTTAGTTCAAAACTTCAAAATCATTCATTTAAATTTGTAAAAGTGTTAATTTGTTCATTTAACAAAGTACACATTTTCTCTTGTTTGTTTTGATTATATTCTTAACAACTTAATAAATATACTACAGTCGTCCCTTTCTCGCCGAACCCGTGTCATAGCTGATTTTAGCTTTTGTCCTGATTCACACACGTCAGGTCTGAGTCGTCAAGTCTTGAGTTTTTAGGAGAGAGAGGAAAAGAGAATGGAAAGGAGTACAGACTTGACCGTACCAGTCAAGTTTGCTTTTTCGTTTTGTTTTGTCATTCGTAATACTCTACTGCAACACAAATTGATGAGACTTGATGAAACAAACTTGACGGTGTGTATGAACGTAAATGCAGGTTCAAAAGAAAATTGAACAAAAACTAATCAGCTAAACCTGATGTGTGTGAATCAGGACTTTTTCATCACTCTCTTCACCTCTGTACACTTTAAGACGACGGTCAAAAAAAGAACTCAAGCCGATTTTCAGCCGAGCGGCGGCTGGCAAAAACGCCGGCGGCTCGTTTTGAGCCGGCTAAGCCATCTCGGCGCAGGTCTCTGCAGCTAGGCCCATTCATAGTGATTCATGATACAATTATATGATTTTTACCATGGGCACAGAGGTCTACTTTGTGCCATGAGCTCATTCATTTCTAAACAGTTCTGCATAGACTGACTAATATTCTGTGGTTTTTCTGCATAGACTAACTACTGTGTTTTTCTGATCCAAATATTTTATCTATTTTATATAAAATGCAGGATGACATATATTTTAAGAATTATGAAAATCCCGAGGTATGTATGTTTATACATATTTGTTGTGTCAGGGTCTAAGATGGTTTTTTAGGTACATGAAATAATGCTGCGTGACCGACCTAGACAGGAAACTTATAAAAATGCGATTATGTCAAATGCTTCATTCTTTAAAGATAAAATTGTAATGGATGTTGGATCGGGTACAGGAATACTTTCGGTGTTTTGTGCTCAAGCTGGTGCAAAGTTAGTATATGCTATTGAAGCTTCAAATTTAGCGGAAATTGCATTAAAAGTTATGGAAGAAAATGGCATCTCATCTGTTGTGAAGGTTTGTTAAGTTTTAAGTTTGGTATTACCTTGCTTCCAAGCAGGTACATATCTGTGGACATTTGACAAAACGGCTCAAATCAAGTTTAGGGGCACCTCTCAAAAATTACAAAAAGTATCGTATCCTAAGAAAAACATGAAAAAAATTAATGTTTCTTAACCCTTAAGCAAACACCAAAATGACTACATAAACTAACCCCAGGGCCTGGCTGGGACTTCTTGTATTCTTTATGGACTTTAATTGCTACTGCTTGCAAGTTAATAAAATATAATTGCAATTTCAAAATAAGTTTCTTCCTATGTGAAGGCTTAGGTCGTGTATAGTCAGTCACAAAAACTTTTTAAAATTCTGTATACATCTTGGGCAAATGGTCTAGTTACTCCGTCCATACTTGTGCAACCATATTCTACTAAATTTACTTTGTAGAATATATTATAAATAAATAGATAAATAATTGCAAGTTTTTTATTCATACTCAAAAATATTTCAATTTACAAAAAAAAGAGCAAAGATACATAAGAAAAAAAAAAAATTAAAAGTTCAGTATAATCTTATATACAAAAACGATATGTCAGGAGTGGTAAAAAAATTATCAGCAACGATTGTTCTCCCCGAACCTTTGTAGCGCATTGCACGGCGCATGTCTTTTTCTTCCTACTTTTTCGACCGAATTTGACCCTGCTCTCTGCCAGTATATACATATATATATATATATTGCCTTCTAATGGGAAATGAGTCTTTGCGTCACATGCTTACCTTATTTTGTTGTCATATTTAGCAGGTCTCGAAGGAATGTACTGGGTGAACTTTGTTCTCCGTCTGAATGAAAAAAGTTGCTCATCTACTGTTACATTTTCGTACGGATTAAAATTATGAATTTTTAAGGTTTATGTTTAGCAAGTTCCAAATATCTCAGTCTGATAATGCTGAGGTCGGACTGACCTAGTACGGCTTTCGTCAAATCGTATAAGCCGTAAGAGATCTTGAAATTTCTTCAAGGACATAGTTTCCGAAATAAAGGTATATTTGGAGGTCTTCAGAGTTCCGACGTTGCCTGTGTTATTGTGAATCGCTCCACCACAAATCAGTATTCCCACAAAAGCTAGTTGTGATTGGTGTCCAAACTTGCTTTTTATCCATATTCTTTTTCTTAGATAGCCCATAAACTTTTTTAGCATGTTTATTTCTTTCACACAAAATAATTTCTTTGATGTCATTTGAAAAAAAAAATCTTGAATATACTTATCTAGCTCACAGCCATTTCCAGTTGTTGGCCCTGCAGTACATTACAAAACATTGTGAGACATAAATCTTCTGGAAGGGTGTGGTGACTTAGACCATTTGGTCTATCTTTTCCGCGTGCAAAACTATTTGAGTTAGAGGTTTTCTGATTTTGCAGTTTCTCATTTTATTCTTCACTTTCTGATGAATTCTTAATTTCTTTTTTATCAAGTCGTATTTCTTCCTCAAAATCGGAAGCTTCAACTTCTATGCCACCATCCTCATTTTCATTAACCTCATTCTGAATTTGGTTTTCTACATCATTGGCAATTGCCTCTGCCAACTTTTCCAAATAGTTACGATTAGATTTGGAAACTGTTTCTAAAATTGTCTCTACTTCAGTACTCATTGTAACACTACGCTTGTCAACTGCCAACACAAAACAGAAAATCATTTATAAAATATACAAGCAAAACGATTTTGCATTGGTTTGTTTTCTAAACGTTTTGTTTTTATTTTATATAATGTTTTTTCATATATAATGGTATAGGCCCTGGCTGGGCCCTGGTGGTTCAAATGTGAGTAAACATTTTTTAAGAGCGATTGCACAGATAAAATATAATTTCTTATCGTTTTTTTTATACAAAACACCTTTATTGAGGAATTCATAAAATATTAGTAGGCTACGTCTATGCTATCTCTGTAAAAAATCTCAAAAATCTCTGGCCAGGCTCTGGTGTTCACTTAAGGGTTAATATTTATGCTATCATTGATAAGTAAAAAGCCCTGGAGGGAGCAGTTCGACTAAGGCCCAATAATCGACTTCTCAATTAAGTGTCATTTAGCTAATTGCCACTTAATTTTAACTTGCACTTAATTGCAGTTTCATTTTTTCAGTCGTAAAATTAAATGATCACTTAAATACTATGAAAGTGTGATAGCACTGTGAAATGTTGATAGTTCTAAAAGAAAACAGATGTTAAATGTAAACAAGAAAGTTAGGTACATGTACAAAATTAAAATTGCATAAAAACACATTTTATGAAACCAAAAGATCATCAGAACGCATTTTTCTATTTATTTATTCCATGATATGATACTATGTATTGTATATGTTATATATTTATGAAAATTAAACGAAATACTTTTTAATACGACGACATGATGTTTATGTACGTTTTCAATAAACACACACAAGCACAATAACATATGGTATGCTCGTAAGACTTAAGTGTGATTTAAATACACAAGGTTGGGCATTTAAATGGCTCTAAACTTTATACTGAAAAAATGAATTCGGTACTTAAGAGGCACTTAAAGATAAATGACACATAATTGAGAAGTCAATTATTGGGCCTAATAAATGTTATATTCATTAGTTATAGAGAGAGGAAACATCACACATACACATTCATCACATTTTTCATTTTGCCCTTAATAATGTGATAGCAACTTTGTTCTGCGCAATGATGAATATATCCTGCATGACTTCCGATTAATTGAGTGATACTATTCATGTAGAGTTAGTTCATTTGAAACAAAATAAATTTTTTATGAATTCGAATTCAGTAAAATCAATGCATATTAATATATTTTAAGTAAAATCACTAAAAATTTATTTTTTAAATATTTGTCCGACGAAGGTTTTTGAGAAGAAAATATGGCAACGCTGGCCATCATCCTTAAACCAGCCCATATACGATTCAATTCAATTTTCAATTGAGTCGGTTGTTGTCCAAATCAAAGCGTGTATGGCTTTGTCAATTGATTAGTTTGGCAGTTGTCGAGTTGGTTGAAGAAAATCAAAAGATTTTGATTTTTCATGTTGACTAGTGAATCTTTCAATTCGATTGTGCTGTGTGTGTTCGAGTCTCTAGATTAGCTGTCAAAATTTATGTTTGTCGCGTTATTTTGTATAGAAAAAGTTATGTATTTTTAAGATTGAATTTAATTTGATTGAATTCTAAATCTTCTATATATATAAAAATAGTTGCATTGTGTTAGTAATTGATGTTCTCTGGAATGCGTGAACCGATTTTGATTCTGCAAAGTTTATATGAAAGGTGACGTCAATACCAAGGTTTTTATGTACAAGTAGTCTCTATATGTGTATTGGTTCATGAGTTATATTTTAGTGAACACTGCATTCACTTCGAAATATTTGAGTTAATATTTTGAAAAACTGAAATACAATTCGTTTTTAAATTCATTTCAATTCAATTTTAGCCAAACCATTTATATACTTAGCTATTGTAAATCACAACTTCGAGGATCTATGAAATAAATCAACGGTCTAATTCATAAAAAATATTTTAGGTTTATTACAGGTTTATTTGACAAATTTTCCATAGAAATATGTCAAATAAGCGCTTAATAAACCTGAAATATTATTTATGAATAAGGCAGTATATATTTAAATACATTATGCACAGCAATGAGCTTTCTTATATGTTAACTTAACGGATATTCCAAACATTAAATCAAACAGCTAATATATACATGTAATGCTGTAACGGACTTTTTCTCCAAGGTCGCTAGTAGGGCATAGCATCGAGTGTATTTGAAATTAAGTACATTTGTTTTTTAAACATTCTCCGCGTAACTCAAATGCAAATGATGGACAAAGCAAGCTAATGCAAAGAAAAAAAAAAACAAATACTAAATTTTATTCTCTTTATACGTCCGAAGAATTTATATTACTCACACTTGTAAAACATAAATAAAGTAAAGCAAAACAAAATTTTGCTGGTACACTCTAAAGGTGAAAGTAATACCACGCGTTACGCGGCAACGCTTTTCTGGCTTGTTAAACGTTTAACGCTATACAAATGGAGAGCTACACAACACGCTTTTGAGGTTTTTTTAGTTATAAAATTTAAAGCCTTTGTCGGTTATTTTTTTGTCTTGCACTTACGTTTCATATTTCTTTAAATCTTTAATGCATTTTTTTATCCATTGTTTAATGAAAAATTAATTTCTAATCATTTTTGTGTATGTTAGCTTATGAATCTGGCAACACTAGCTTTCATTTTGTATACAACGCGTGAAAGTTGAAGAATGTTCAACTTTTTGCGAGGTACGCGCGTCGCGAACTTCTCTATGTAACTTGCCTTATGAAAACACACTATTTCAACTTTTTTGACAGCCGTGTGTATCACATTAGCGCATTCAACGCGTGTTATGTGCTTCCACCTTAAGTGTTATCGAATATACTTAAAGTATTTGTTTTTCTCAACTATGTATGTACATATGTATATATGTATATATTATTATTTTATTAACCGTTAAATTTTTAATTATTTTATTTTTTCATTACATTAATTTTTAATTACAACTTTTTTATTTCTTTTTAAATAATATTTATAAGTCTTTTGGATTATTTTCTGCAGAATTTTTCTTGATTTTTATTTTTTAATTTTATTTTTATGTTTAACCTCTATCAATATGTTAATCATATAAAGTAAAAATAAGTTATAGGGCAAAAACATTAACTTTAATAAACGTACAAATAAAATAAATAAAATACAAAATACTCGAGTATTATACTAAATCATTCAAATATTCTTTATTTGCTTTGTTGACATACCTAAGCCACTCAAATTAGCTTTTCTTATTTGGTACAAAGTAGTCTCCTGTATAAGACTTCTTATTAGAACTTTCAAGACATGAGGGATTTTTCAAATGCTTTGCTACAGCGAAATCTTATAAAACAAACGTTAACAACACTGTTTGCAAGAAATTTATTTGAGTATTGTAGGTATAAGGGTAAAGAAGAAAACACTTCGTGACGAAAGAATTTGTGATACCAGCTTCTTTCTACGCATAAGAGCGTGTACGAACGTCATGCATGTATAGGGTTGCCAGATACCAAAAGTCAAATACCTGGACAATGGAAAAAATTCAACTGGATTTTGAAAAAATAACTGGACAATTTGAAAATAAGCTTAAAAAGCAGTGTTGATGCTTTTTGAAAATATTGTTTTGGTTGTAAATTGCCAGTGATGTACAAAATAGAGGAACTAATCAGTGTTAGGGAAAATTACAACTGGTTGTACATTTGCAAGCACTATTGTTTCTTTTTATTTAGTATTAAAAATTTTTCCTTAGAAGATATAAAAACACAACCAGAAAACAGAAATTTTTGCCTTGTTTTAATAAGAAAAGTTGATCCTTATGTATTTTTATCTCCTGATTATGATTCCGTCATTACTTTTAATCTGTAAAACAATTTCCTTTATTTCGATAGCTTTACATTGAGGAGCATAGTTTAGTCCATAAAACTTTTTTATTATATTTTTTACTTAAATAACTAGTCGTTATGAATTTTTGTCCGCTATTTACGGAAATAGATTCAGAGATTTGTGCATTATATTTAAAAAATAATGTCTCGAATTTTTCTTTTCTTACGCCATCAAAAAATATTATTTCTAATAATATGACGTCGCTGATTTTGAATGTAGCCTCTATTTTTTGATAAGTTCTGATTATTTTAGTGAGCCTAATTTCGAGTGCCGTATTTCGAATACGAAGAGTTTGTAAAGCAATATTCTTTAGTCTTGTACAAAATAGTCGTAGTAGAAGTCGAAATACCACACTCGTGATTAGGCCCAATAATTTTGCATTAAAAATTAAAATTTTTCCTTAAAATTGTTTTTTTTTTTTTTTTGGTAAAAGCTGCAAATTTGGATATAATAACTACAAATAAAACAAAAATTTTCTGGACTGGTCAATACAACATTTATTATACGTAATAATTGCATTGATCAGATAAGTGATACAAAAAACAAATTTTCTTGGAAGGCATGAGAGAGCAAAAATTTTAGTCTTTTTTTTTTGTGAGATTAGATGTGATAGATAAATAATAAAACTATATTCGTAATCAGCGGACAAAAATACATAAGAACCAGTTAATTTAATTTAAAAAATTTAAATAAAAAAAAATTTAAGAACTGAACCAAAAAGACACGATTTTTAACATTCATGTAATAAGAGTACGATATCATGATATACTCAATGTTCATCTACTCAAATGGAATTTAATGAAATTTAATAATCCAGAAAGTATTTTTAAGTTTGGGGGACCATTCGTGATATACTAAGTGAATTATAAAAAAGTGCCATAAATTAAGCATATGCTAATTGTCACTATATCTTTAAAACTAGAGCTGCTATGGAAAAACTACTGATGCCATCGTAAACAGCAGATAAAAATGCATTAGGATCGGCTATTTTAAATGAGGCAATAAAACCACTGTTCCGCTGTGTAATTAATTAAAAAATATAATTGACAAAGAAATTATTTTTCAAAATTTAAGAAATAATTTTTAACTGGATAAATTCTATGTTAGCTGGTAAATGGATGAGACTCTAAAAAACTGGAAAATCCAGGCCATTACAGGCCGTCTGGCAACACTATGCATGTATGTGTGTATGATCTTTTATTTTTCTGCGCACATGCAAAGGCACACACATGCATTAACATTAAGCAGCCCATACACGATTCAATTCAATTTTCAATTGAGTCGGTTGTTGTCTAAATCAAAGCGTGTATGGCTTTGTCAATTGATTAGTTTGGCAGTTGTCGAGTTGGTTGAAGAAAAATCAAAAGATTTTGATTTTTCATGTTGACTAGTAAATCTTTCAATTCGATTGTGCTGTGTGTGTTCGAGTCTCTTGATTAGCTGTCAAAATTTATGTTTGTAGCTTTATTTTGTATAGAAAAAGTTATGTATTTATAAAATTGTATTTAATTTGATTGAATTCTAAATATAAAATATAAAAATAAATGAATAAATACAATAGAAGTTTTGAATTTTTAAATTTTTATTTGTGAAAAAAAAATATAAATTTGATAGTTGAATGAAAATCTTTCAATTCAGTTTATGAAGTGTGTGGCCAAGAATCAATTCAATTGAAAGACTCAATTCACAATTGAATTGAAACATGTATGGGGTGCTTTAGTTGTATGCGGTTAATCACATAATAGCTTGCCATCTACATATTACACACACACTCAAACGTACAATATGAAAAATAACAAGCATACACTAATCAACAGTACTTCTTTTGAGTGTTTGTTTTGTTTTGCTGTCTTGGCGTTTTCGCTTGTTAACACTGATATAAACGTACACCAATACATCCATCGTGTTTCGCTTAAGGTGGAAGTACATACCACGCGTTACGCGGCAACGCTTTTCGGGCTTGTTAAACGTTTAACGCTATACAAATGGATAGTTACACAACACGCTTTTGAGGTTTTTTTTAGTTGTAAAATTTAAAGCCTATGCCGGCTATTTTTTCGTCTTGCATTTACGTTTTATATTTCTTTAAATATTTAATGAATTTTTTATCCATTGTTTAATAAAAAATTAATTTCTAATCATATTTGCGTATGTTAGCTTATGAATCTGGCAACACTAGCTGTTATTTTGTATACAACGCGTGAAAGTTGAAGAATTTTCAACTTTTTGCTTTTTCACTGTGTAACTTACCTTATGAAAACACACCATTTCAACTTTTTTGACAGACGCGTGTATCGCATTAGCGCATTGAACGCGCATTGTACTTCCACCTTAAGAGTAAAGAAGAAAACACTTCGTGATGGAAGAATTTGTAATACTAGCTTCTTTCTACGCATAAGAGCGTGTACGAACGTCATGCATGTATAGGGTTGCCATATACCAAAAGTCAAATACCTGGACAATGGAAAAAATTCAACTGGATTTTGAAAAAATAACTGGACAATTTAAAAATAAGCTTAAAAAGCAAAGTGTTGATGCTTTTTGAAAATATTGTTTTGGTTGTAAATTTCCAGTGATGTACAAAATAGAGGAACTAATCAGTGTTAGGGAAAATTACAACTGGTTGTACATTTGCAAGCACTATTGTTTCTTTTTATTTAGTATTAAAAATTTTTCCTTAGAAGATATAAAAACACAACCAGAAAACTGAAATTTTTGTCTTGTTTTAATAAGAAAAGCTGATCCTTATGTATTTTTATCTCCTGATTGCGATTCCGTCATTAGTTTTAATCTGTAAAACAATTTCCTTTATTTCGATAGTTTTACATTGAGGAGCATAGTTTAGTCCATAAAACTTTTTTATTATATTTTTTACTTAAATAACTAGTTATGAATTTTTGTCCGCTAGTTACGAAAAAGATTTCTTATAATCTTATACCCTCTAGTTTCAGAGATTTGTGTATTATATTTAAAAAATAATATCTCGATTTTTTCTTTTCTTACGCCATAAAAAAATATTATTTCTAATAATATGACGTCGCTGATTTTCAATGCAGCCTCTATTTTTTGATAAGTTCTGATTATTTTAGTGAGCCTAATTACGAGTGTCGTATTTCGAATACGAAGAGTTTGTAAAGCAATATTCTTTAGTCTTGTACAAAATAGTCGTAGTAGAAGTCGAAATACCACACTCGTGATTAGGCCCAATAATTTTGCATTAAAAATTAAAATTTTTCTTTAAAATTGTTTTTTTTCTGGTAAAAGCTGCAAATTTGGATATAATAACTACAAATAAAACAAAAATTTTCTGGACTGGTCAATACAACATTTATTATACGTAATAATTGCATTGATCAGATAAGTGATACAAAAAACAAATTTTCTTGGAAGGCATGAGAGAGCAAAAATTTTAGTCTTTTTTTTTTGTGAGATTAGATGTGATAGATAAATAATAAAACTATATTCGTAATCAGCGGACAAAAATACATAAGAACCAGTTAATTTAATTTAAAAAATTTAAATAAAAAAAAATTTAAGAACTGAACCAAAAAGACACGATTTTTAACATCCATTTAATAAGAGTACGATATCATGATATACTCAATGTTCATCTACTCAAATAGAATTTAATGAAATTTAATAATCCACAAAGTATTTTTAAGTTTGGGGGACCATTCGTGATATACTAACGTCTCTTTTCACAATGTATGGTTAAGAGTTAACGTGAACTTTAACTGCAAGTTCTTCATACAAAACTTTCCGTTAAAGTCTCTGTTATCTTTTAACCATACATTGTGAAAAGGTACGTAAGTGAATTATAAAAAAGTGGCATAAATTAAGCATATGCTAATTGTCACTATATCTTTAAAACTAGAGCTGCCTAATGATGCCATCGTAATCAGCAGATAAAAATACATAGGATCGGCTATTTTAAATGAAGCAATAAAACCATTGTTCCGCTGTGTAATTAATTAAAAAATATAATTAATAAAGAAATTATTTTTCAAAATTTAAGAAATAATTTTTAACTGGATAAATTCTATGTTAGCTGGTAAATGGATAAGGCTCTAAAAAACTGGAAAATCCAGGCCATTCCAGGCCGTCTGGCAACCCTATGCATGTATGTGTGTATGATCTTTTATTTTTCTGCGCACATGCAAAGGCACACACATGCATTAACATTAGTTGTATGCGGTTAATCACATAATAGCTTGCCATCTACATATTACACACACACTCAAACGTACAATATGAAAAATAACAAGCATACACTAATCAACAGTACTTCTTTTGAGTGTTTGTTTTGTTTTGCTGTCTTGGCGTTTTCGCTTGTTAACACTGATATACACGTACACCAATACATCCATCGTGCTTCGCTTACAGTACGACAGCATTTATTATAGGTTTAGTATAATACATGCGACGTGAATACATTTAAAAATCATGACGTTTTTACATTTCAAGACTGTTTACGCAGCTCTCTAGTACAAACACAAGTCTTATTATACTTGTTTTTTTTTATAAGAGAACATTCCTTTGTATTTATTAAGTGATGGTAGCATAAAGCAAATCGACGAAAAAAAACAGAGTGTCTTGTAGTATTTGTAATACGTACTTATGCTAAAGCCTAGTCTCTAGCTTTTGAGTGCATGCTATGACTGACATTTAATGATCAGCTGATCTATTTATATTCTTAATAATTGCATTCATTTTTTGAATTTCGCGAATAAATAAAATTTCAATTACTTCATATTTAATTGGTGTAGCCACATTTTTTAATACAATATGGTACGTACGCGCAGTAATTTGGGGCGTCAATCGCGTAATGCTAGAAATGTTGCGGCATATATGTAGAGCATCTCAAAGTGACGGACAGCGCGTAAATAATACTTTGGCTGCTCGAAATGCCATGGCACGTGGTAGGGTTCTGCGAAATCCAGATCCACGTCCGTAAGTGCGACGTACTTTGGAGCGTGCTGTATTCAATATGATGCAAACTTTGATTACTTTTCTCATGGCAAGGTTTCAATTGGACCAATGACTACTGTTTGCAGTCATTGCAAGGCATTTAAGTTTAAACATGAGGTATCTGGATTGTGTTGTTCGAACGGACAAGATAAATTACCAGAATTGAATCCACCACCGTAGCCCTTGCATAATTTGATAACTGGTGGCACAGCAATTTCAAAGCATTTTCTGGCAAACATACAAGCGCACAACTCCGCATTTCAAATGACTTCATTTGGAGCGACAAATATTATTCGGAAATTTTTTGCCAAAGTTAAAGCTATTTTTCTTTGTTTTGATGTTTATTTAGATAATCGCGAAAAGTACTATTGTGAAAATTTCAATCTTCAATAGATTCAAGGCCAAGTTTACCATCGACTTGGTTCTTTATTACCCTTTCCTGATCAAAGCTATCAATTTTTGCAAATATACTTTATGGATAACTCAAATGTGGAAATTGATTGTCGTTGTGATATTTCATCAAATTTGCGGAATCATATTATTGAGCGTTTGCAGAATATGTTGCATGCTGAAAATTAATTAGTGCGACTTTTTCAAACTGATCTCGATCAAATGCCATCTGATGAATATGCAATTGTGATTCGAGCTGGTAAAACGCCTCCTGGGCAACATGTCAGACGATTTAATGCGCCCACAATGGATGATGTCGCTATTTTTATTTTCTTTTTTGCACTACGAAGTGTGCAGGGGTTCGCTAGTATAAAATATAAAAATAAATGAATAAATACAATAGAAGTTTTAAATTTTTAAATTTTTATTTGTGAAAAAATATAAATTTGACAGTTGAATGAAAATCTTTCAATTCAGTTTATGAAGTGTGTGGCCAAGAATCAATTCAATTGAAAGACTCAATTCACAATTGAATTGAAACGTGTATGGGGTGCTTAACACAAGAGAGCTGGGCATCTACTCTGTAATTCGAAAAAAGAAAATGCTTTCGAACTTGTATGTTAATAACACGCAAATTCAAATTCATTTTCTTTCGTTTCGAATTACAGAGTAGACCCCCCAGGGTTAAAAAAAACTATTATAGTAGAAATTGTCAACATATTAACTAATTTCCTAGGAAAACTAAAAAATTATTTTTCTGTTACGAAATAATTTTATTGCGCTAAATAAATATTTTATACCTTCACACTATTTAATATTTTCCATAGCAAACAGAGCAGAAATATTTTTGTAGTAATATTTTTCTATGCACACAAAAACTTTGCGTATATTAATTTACATACGTACACACATAAATATACAACATACACACATAGTCAAATACCCACACTCATCTTCAATCATTCCATTTTACGCATCATAATGAGACAGAAATATTTTTTGCCATAAATATGCATATTTCTTCAAAATATTTCTTGAAAATATTTTGAAAATGCCAATATATCTTGTTTGCATATCTACATATTTATTCTGAAATATTTCAATTTTCTCATATTTCATTTAGCATATTTTTCAGAGTAGTTGAATGCGAAATATTTTTTAGAGTTGAAATATTTTTCTATGCATATTTTTCGGTAGTTGTTAATTATAATATGTGTGTGCTACAATATTTTGCAGTCACAAAAATATAACACAAGCTAATATGCAAAAATTGAAATCTGTTTACTGCGTAAAATATTATTGTGGATATATTTTCATTTTGTGTGCATAGAAAAATATTACTACAAAAATATTTCTGTCCTGTTTGCTATGAAAAATATTAAATAGTGTGAAGGTATAAAATATTTATTTGCGCATATATGTATATGTAATATGCAAATGCATTTGAATATTTTTATTATGCACTTTGTCAAAAATTCAAAGAAGTCATATTTTCATAATAGTCATATTTAAACTAAAAATTTTTAAAAACTAATTTTTGAACCCTGCAAGAGAGTTTTTCAAATCTTATAAATAACAAATTTTTTCAAACTTTATTTTATTTTAATAACAAAATCACAAGCAACAATGTCGTCCGTGCAGCAGTTAAAATAATCAGGGTTGTTTTATTTATTTGTTTGATAACCCTGTTTTTGACATAACGTTGCCGCTTTTGTTTAGGCGGAAAAAAAGTTCCGCTTTCCGTCCTTGTTTAGGGATGGCTGTAAAGGCCTCATTAGTCTTTAATGCCGGGGCACAATGAATCCGTCATACGTTAAACTTCGCCTAAACTAAAAACAAATTACAAAACAAGAAAGTTGTAATGAAAAGTTGTGAAAATATAAAAAAAATTAGTGTGTATTAATTTCGCACCAGATTCCGAATTTGATTCAGATGTTGAAGATGTATTTATTGTGGGCAGTTTCTTAAATCTATGCAAAGTTTTTAGAAAAATAAAATCCAGAAATATGATACGTAAATGAAGATGGTACGCTCGACCTATCAACAGAGATTGGCTTTCATCCGGGTACCATTTCTTTCTACATACAAGAATGACGAAGCATGTTTACGAACTGGACAGGGACAGGGAATATTACCGGAGGAAAGACTTTCAATCAGGTATGTGATGGAAAACGATCGCTTTCAAAACGATTTCAAAACAATCGTTTTGAAAAGGTGTGATGAATTCCGATAGATTTCGAGTATCATTTTTGAGCTTATCTTAAACTACTGACTTCTAAAAAGCACACTAGAAGATAAAACATAAATCACATAATGGAGGTGTGAAAAGAAATTTATCAAAAATGTCTGGAAAGACTATTAAAAACAAGTTGTAAAATTATTGACAAAACGACTATTAGAAACATATCACACCTTTTATCGTTTTCAAATTGATTTTGTGTCTAAATCGTTTTTCATCACATACCTGAATAACACTTGTACGTTTTTTATTAAATTTTTAATATCGTGCTCATTATTAATATTTCTTTGTATAAATATACTTACATATGTACGTACATATGTATATATATGTATATACATATACATTTATTTGGCACATGGGACCTCAATTCAGTCAATCGCTTGGAGCTACAAGCTAGGAAAAACAACATTTCGCAACATAATTTTAGAAACGTGTGACATACTATGGCGTTTGCTGTCTCCAATTTATGTAAGTGAGCCCACCACCGCTCAATATAATGATATTAAGGCCGATTTCAGAAATATGTGGAATATTCCCAATTGCGTGTGAGCAATTGACGGAAACACATAGCCTTGAAGTGCCCACGTAATTCAGGATCGATGTTCTTTAATTACAAGAAATATTTTAGCATTGTATTGATGGGTCCTTGCGATGCTAATTACACATTTATCGCATCGAGCGTAGGAAACTATGGCAGCCAAAGTGGCGGAGGTAAATCAATAGATATTTTCCTTGAATATCACTTTATTATATTAGTTTGTAATGGTTCTATTTAAAAAGATGTAGTAAACTTCATTGGTGATAAAATGGCGTTTAATAAAGAAATGGTTGTGAAGAGACGAACATACAACCTTCCATTTTGAAGTCGTCTAAAAACGCTTTTAAAATTGATTCGTTTCCAAAAACGATTTCCATCACATACCTTTATGATCCATTCTAAAATTTGAAAAAGCACACTTATTACACAATCAAAAACAAATGTTTAAAACGGAAAGTAAAATGTGAAAAAATGAAATTCTTTTGTTTATAAAACAAACAACCAGTTTCTTGGGTCATATTAGCTAACTTTCCCTCTCTTAAGGACAATCCGTTTTAAATAACAAAGCTACCGTGCCACCAAATAAACCAATGTCGTCATTATCTTGCACCCCATTTCCACATTATTTTATAGCGGATGCAGCTTTCCCTTTAAGGCCAAATCTGATGCGACCTTATCCAGGAATCAATTTGGATAGAGAAAAAAGAATATTCAATTACAGACTATCACGAGCACGCCAACAGCTCGTTGGCGAATACTTCTAATGACTAGAGTATTCACCTAGAAATTGTGAAATTATTGTTTTGGCGTGCATTGCTCTACACAATTTCATATTGCTTAGTGACCATAAGCGTTGGATTGCCCAGGCAATTTTATTGATCGCGAAGGAGCGGATGGTAATATATATGAAGGTAATAAGCGCAGAGAAATCAGAAGTAATGGTGGTCGCCCACTAAGATCAATGACAACATCCATTCGAAGATCGACTGAAAACGCAATACAATTGAAAAATCTTCTAGCAGAGTACTTTTGTAATGAAGGGGCAGTTCCTAATCAAAACAATTAATTTTTTATAAATAAATTTTATTATATTATTAATGCTATCATTGTTATTTATTAGAACAGGTTCTCGTGGAACCTTCATAGTGAAGAGACGTTAAAGCGGATATTTTTTTACATACATACATACGAAACAAATATAAAAAACAACAAAATAAAAAATCATACAGAAAATATTCGTAATACATATTCACCTTGATAAATAAGCTTACTGGCTTTACTAATATTTTTTACATAGCAAGAAATAGCAAAAACAAAAAAAAAACCGTAAACACAAACAAAGTACCCTTGAGGAATAATACTCTGTATGAGTACCTCAAAGGAAAAAAATTTTGAAGTGAGTTCTAACGGCAGAAATGCTTATTTTACTGTGAGTTCTGAAACTCTTAATGAAAACAATATAAATAATAAACCTGATGAAAGTCTTTTTCTAACGGAAAAGCCACTTTTTCGTCATCGATCAACGTCGCTTTGTCCAATGCCAACTAGTGAATCGTTAACATTACCATTGCCTAGTACTTCTTCATTTAAGTCTGCGATATCATCCGCATCGGGCTCGCGTTCATCACTAAACCAAGTTATCACTACAGATAACAGTAGCTCAAAACCCAAGGTACAAGTGGGAATGGACAGATATATAACCGTGGTAAAGCGTGGGCGAAGCCCAAATTCTTCAAAAATTGCATCTGCTGCAAAGATGTCTAGGGATAACAGCGCATCATATACCAATCGTCAAAATCGTTTTTCATTATTGCACGACACCGACGACAAGCCCTCTACATCATCGCAAAAGTCTTTTAAGCCACCACCTATTTATCTGAGAGAAAAAAATTCTAACGCGCTTATCAAAAATCTGCTGTCGACCATTGGTGAAAATACTTTTCACATCATTCGAATTAAACGAGGTAATATTGATGAAACTAAAATCCAAATATATAATGAAAAAAATTTCCGAAAAATTGTTAGTGAATTCGAAAAAAATACAACAAATTTTTACACATACCAACTTAAGAGTGCTAAAGGCCTACAGATAGTATTAAAGGGCATAGATAGATTCATATGTTGAACCCGAAGAAGTAAAATGTGCACTTATCGACCAAGGATTTAAGGTAAAAAATGTTACTTACATAATTAACAGAGACCTTTTCCACGACCCCTATTTCGGGTTGAACTGGAGCCGAATGACATACAATTGAAAAAAAATTAAACCCATCCAATTTATAGAGTAAAGTATCTCTTACATCGAAAAATCACAGTTGAAGAGCCACGTAAGCGTTCAGGTCCCGTACAGTGCCATAATTGCCAAGAATATGGCCATACGAAAACTTACTGCAAGTTACCTACAATGTGTGTTATCTGCGGTGAATTGCATGGTACTGCTAGCTGCACTAAGCCAAAAGATCAAGCAGAAAAAATGTAGTAATTGTGGAGGTAATCACACAGCTAACTATAGAGGGTGCCCTGTATATTCTTTCATTAAACAGGCTATGGGTCAAAAACCCAAATTAACTCCAGCTCAACCAGTAAACGCGAACTCCGCCACTTTTGCTCAAATGAGCCAACCAGTTACTTCACGTGTATCGTATGCTGATGCTGCTAAGACTAGTTCAATTCCCACACAAAATGTTCCACCGCCAAATAATTCAACGAATTCAAACTCAAGCTTTTACTTTAGTCGCCTTGAAGCTATTATTGAGAATCTGGTGCTAACTGTAAACAACTTTACTACAAATATGACAAGTATGATGCAAGAAATGCTGCGAATGCAGAATACACTGCTTCAAGCATTAGTTAATAAACCATGAACACGTTAAAAATATGTTTTTAAACGGCATTCGCCAACATAAAAATGAACTTGAGCACTTCCTCATGGAAACAAATATTGATATAATGTTCGTTTCTGAGACTCATTTGACCTCAAGAAGCTTATTTAAAATAAATGGTTACACTTATATGATACAAAGGAGGGAGAGCATGCGGTGGATCAGCATTTTTGATTAAGTCAACTCTCAAGCACTATGTCCTTGACAACCTTAGTGAAGAATATATACAAGCAACGAATATTTTCGTAGACAATTTTTGTGCGAATTTCGTGATATCATCAATTTACTCACCTCCCAGATTTTCAGTTAACGAAGATCAGTATGAGAAGTTCTACAAATAGCTTGGATCTTGTTTCGTGGCAGCTGGTGACTACAATGCAAAACATACGTACTGGGGCTCGCGTCTTGTTACACCTAGAGGTCGAGCCTTGTTCAATACAATTTCAAAAATGGGCTTAGATGTCATTTCGAGTGGGGAGCCTACTTCTGGCCTACTGACGTAAGAAAAATTCCAGATGTTATAGATTTTGCCGTCACGAAAAATATTCATAGGGACTTAATTCACGTAGAGGCCTCTCTAGATCTGTCCTCCGATCACTCTCCAACAATAGTTAGAATTTTCAACCCACTAAGGAGTGATTTAATTAACTCATATGTGAAGATGATTAATGGCATCAACTGGCTGGCATTAAAAAAATATCTTAGTAGTCACTGCGTAGAAAACATTCAGCTTAGATCATGCGATGATATTGGATTTAACATTGCCAATCTTAACGAAAATATTAAACAGGCTGCTGAACACGCCACCACCTCCTATCCGCAGACTGGCTTTAACAGAATTTATTCTACGGAAATTGAACGTCTTGTATGTGAAAAAGGAGAGCTAGAAGAGAATGGCAACAACAGATCACCACTAAATAAAATCAGACTTAAAGAATGTACTAAACGATTCAAAAAGCTGCTATCGTCGGAAAAAACTGCACTACTCGAAAAGTATTTAGAAGGTCTTGATGTAACGTCCGCATCTAATTACTCTTTATGACGCGCTACTAGAAATCTTAAAAGACCCTTTGATCTTAAATCACCACTGCGTACTGCGACCGGAGACTGGGCAAGAAGCGATAGTGAGAAAGGTAACTTATTTTCTGAGCATTTGAAATCTGTATTCACTCCCAATTCATGTACGGGTGCTGCTGATTTACCGAGTGTAGTTTCTCTACCCCCTCGTCCCTTAAGGTTTAAGATGCGTGAAGTACAAAAAGTAATTGCTGAACTCAACCCGAAGAAAGCTCCAGGTATTGATGGCATTAGTAACAAAATGCTCATGAACTTGCCTCATATTGCAATAAGAATCCTGCTATTTATTTTTAACGATATTTTAAGAATGTAGTATTTTCCACATAACTGGAAACTTGCCAAGATCAAAATGATTCCAAACGCGGGCAAAGATCTTACCAAGACTGAGTCATATAGGCCTATAAGCTTACTATCTACAATCTCAAAGCTTTTCGAAAAGCTGCTCATGACTAAATTGTCCAAAATTTTAACTGATAATGGGTGCATCCCGGACCATCAATTTGGCTTTAGAAGTCATCACAGCACGATTGAACAAACGCATAGACTGGTCCAAGTTGTAAGAAGAACATTTGAAGAAAAGAAGTATTGTTCTGCTCTCTTTATTGATGTTTCTCAGGCGTTTGATAAAGTATGGCACGAAGGCCTAGTTTTAAAATTGAAGACATATCTGCCAATAAACATTCAAAGCTTTTGGAAAGTTATATTATTGATAGGAAGTTCACTGTTATGGAAGGAGAGTTCACGAGTGTGCCCGAATCTATATCTTCTGGTGTGCCCCAGGGTAGTATTCTGGGTCCTGTCTTGTATTTAATATATACTTGTGATATGCCTGTGAGCAATAATATCCATATTTCTACTTTTGCCGATGATACAGCCTGTATGAGTGTGCACGAAAACCCTTATGAGGCATCCCGCAATCTCCAGGAACATATCACTCAGCTGGAAATATGGTTGAACTTATGGAGAATTAAAGTCAATGAACAAAAGTGTGTCCATATGACGTTCACCCTAAGAAGAGATACTTGCTCCCCCATTCGAATCAACAATCAAAATATTCCTCAACATTCCCAAGTGAAATACCTTGGTATACACCTTGATCGAAGACTTACATGGAAACATCATATTGACTCTAAGTTAACTCAGATGAAACTTAAGTTAACTCAAATATATTGGTTGATTGGCAGAAACTCAACACTCAGCCTAGACTGCAAACTTTTATTATACAAGTCGCTTTTGAAGCCAATATGGCGCTACAGAATTCAGTTATGGGGCACTGCTTCAGCTTCCAATGTCGAGAGAATCCAACGAAGGCAAAACAAAATTTTACGGTTAATAACATCGGCTCCATGGTACATCCAAAACTCTATTATATTATATATATACATCGCGATTTAAATTTTTAGCAAAACTCGAATCACATCCTAATCCGCTTGCTCGTAATATTTTGAACTTTACTGGACACATCCGCCTAAAAAAGAGGGACACACGGGCTCTTATACCTAACACTCCAGATGGGACTACTTGAAAATACTTTTTTTCTCCCTTTTTTGATTATCACTACTAATGTATTATTTATAACTATTTTTTTATAGATTTAAGATTTGAATACTTATTGTTAGTTCATATATGAAGATACAATAAATAAATACATGCATTAAAAAAAATTATTAGAACATAATAATTTATTTATTTTAACAAAAAACGTTTTTTTATACAAACAAATTAATAAATAAACTAAAGGTACGTTCACACTTGTGGAAACATTTGATAAAAAAAGTGTAACCACTAAATACTAATGAAATACCTATTGATTCAGACACTTTTTATTAAGTTAAACATTATTGGAAACTTTTTAACTTACTAAGTATTTGAATCAAAGATTTTTCATTAATATTTAGTGATTACGCTTTTTTTTTATCAAATGTTTGCACAAGTGTGAAAATATATTTATTATTATTGTTATTTTATAAAATAAAATAACAGAAAACTTATTTCAATATCTAAAAACGCTTAGTTTCTAATTTGTACTTTAACGTAGCCAAAAAATATATCGTTACCTTAATATAGAAAGGTCCTAACTCATTATTTTCTTGTAATCGAGATTTTCGCATTTTTCGATACAGTAGATATTCTTCTATCGAAATATAAAGGGTGTCCCAACAAGAACGCAAGATTTAAATTTGGCGCCATTCGAAGTGTCATTGTTTGACATTTGAACAATTGTTATTGTTTGATAGTTGAAGGTACGAGGTTAGTAAAAATGGAGCGCTACACGAATGAACAACGCATTCTCATTGTGACACTGTTTTACCAAAATGGTGAAAGTTTTGCGGCTACAGTTCGCAAATTTGCGATCAACTTGGGGTCACAATAATGCTCCAAAAGAGTCAACTGTAAAGAGATTAATGGATAAATTTGCCGAAACTGGGTCTGTTAGTGATGTAAAGACAACAACGCGCCTTCGACCAGGTCGATCGACCAAAAATGTCGCAGCTGTACGTGATGATGTCGCTCAAACGCAGGTCAAGCGCAAACAGTCAATGGTGTTCGGTATCGTGAAATGATAGCCAGTTTTTTCGTGCCTATAATTGAAGAAATGTATGTGGAGGGCATGTAGTTTCAACAAGACGGCGCCACATGTCATACAGCCAGAGAAACAATTCAATTGCTACATCAGTCATTTCCCGGTCGTGTTATTTCGCGTTTTGGAGACCAGAATTGGCCGCCTAGATCGTGCGATTTAACACCATTAGACTTTTTTCTTTGGGGTTTTTTGAAGTCGATGGTTTACGCGAATAAGCCGACGACGACTCAAGCCTTAAAAGAGGAAATTGGACGCTGCATTAATGAAATACGGCAGCATTTATGCAAAACGGCCATTGAAAATTTCATTAAAAGATCGCGTGTGTGCCAGAAAAGCCGCGGCGGCTATCTGCCCGATTTGTGGTTCCACACATAACCTCATTTTGTCTACTTTACGATATAATAAAGTTTCACGATTTTTTTTTAATATCTGTGTTTTGTCACGGCCAAAGTAATTAAAGTATTTTTTTTATTCCTATTGTCTATCCTTCAGCAATTTACTAATTATTTAAGAATAAGTCATATTATATAGTAATGCAGCGCTCTTCCAGTCGTAATTCAAATATAACGGCCCCGCCACCTACATGTCAACTATAATGCTCGTTGGATTGAAAATACAATCATTAGTAAGAGCACAGCTGTTTAGAGTAAAATCACTATATACAAATACATGCTAGGGTATGTGTGTGCACAAGCAAACACAAGAATAAAGGCAGCAACATTGTAAAGCAAATGATCAGTCGGCTGGCAGAAGACCTGTAGGTAAGAGCTAGTTTGGTGAGGAATTGTATAATTCCCCAAAATAATTCTTACACTCAGCATCAACTGCTATTAGTGCATTATACACTAAAGGCTGCCTTGGTGAGGAATGGTATAATTCCCTGAGGTGGTTTCTAGTTGTTGTTTTTATGTTTTCGCGATACACTAAAGGCTGCTTTGGTGAGGAATGGTATATTTCCCTGAAGTAGTTTCTAGTGGTTGATTTAATTACGTGTTGACTGATTTAGGAGGCTAAGAATTCGTTTCCATACAAAAATTATGTGGCCAACAGACAACAGAGGACGTTTGGGTGAGGAATGGTATAATTCCCTTAAACTATCTCTGGTGTTGGACTACGATCGTGGTGGTCATCCCATAGCGTGTGACGTGTTTTGGCGAGGAATTGTATAATTCCCCAGAGTACCCACACCTACGGAAGAACCAAGCAATCGTTGGCAGAACGCTGTGTCTAAAAAAGACGAAAGTCATTGTTAGTTTTAATTATTTTACTTTATTGAATAAATAACGAGTTTACGAATGAAAGCCTTAAATCATGTTGTTTTTTATTTATGTACCGACCCTGGACGCGACTAAGCTATCCCAGCTACAAGCGGAAAAACGTGTCGTTACATTGGCGCCCGAGCAGGGACATAATTTTTAATTAATTTTTTTCATTTAAAAATAAAATAATAATCGCCGACTGATGAATTTAAATTTTCATACACAATTTTTTTTTAAACAATTTGTTTTTATAAACAAACAAAAAAAAAAAAGAAAATACAAAAATTTTCTTATATGATAATTTGTATTAATAAAATAAAAAGTGAAGTAAACTTTTTTTTTTTGTAAATATAGAAAAGTATTTATATATATTTTAAGCAATATAAAGGATTTGTGTTGTGCAGTGCAGTGAAACTCCCCCTCCAGTATCCTTCAAAAATGTTGCGCACTTCTTGGGCGTACTCCCTGAAAAAGGACGAGTTGGTGAAATACTTAACTCGGTTCGAGCAAGATGCCACCGGCAACGTAGAAGACATGCGTAAGCAACTAGCCAAATTTTTATCGCTGGAACACCCCGAAGGAAGATTACAACAAATCTTAGAGTTACAAAGGAAGCATGAAGCCACATCCAGTGTCAATACACCCAAATTACCCACGGCCATTGAGACAGAGTATAACCACCAGTCATCCTCATCAAAAACGGACGGTAGTGGTTTATCGACCATGCTTATGGGAGATAATGGCGGTTTGGTCAATTATCCCAAATTACCAAGACCCAACGTAGAACGTGTGGCAGTCATCGAATTAGTACGAAAATGGGGCATAAAGTACAACGGCGGTAAGGATTCCCTTGATTTCATCGATCGTTTAAAAGAAATGGCAGAAATGTACAATGCGGACGTAAACCAGCTTCCCCGGGTCATGCCGGAATTGTTACGAGAAAGAGCTCTCATTTGGTTCAGGAATAATAATAAGCACTGGAAACAGTGGGATCGATTCAAAAATGATTTTTACGCATTTTTCTTGCCTCTGCGCTATTTCGAAAATCTCGAAGATGAAATTAGAAATAGAACGCAACGTCCCAGAGGGGCATTCAAATGTTATCTACTGGCGCTCCAAAGTCTGATGAGACCCACCAACCTAACGGAGAAAGAAAAGCTGGAGAGAATCTTCCGAAATGCCCACCCAGAATACCAGTGGTACATCCGTCGAAAAGATTTTACAAATCTGGGCGAGTTGATACAACTAACAGATGATTTGGAAAGCATACCACCAACGAACGGCCCCAATCGAGGGGAACATCATCGAATGCTACGCGAAGGACATCCTAAACCCACGGACTCCACTCAAGAGCAAATCGCACATGTCCACCATAAAAATAAAACTGTTTTAAGATGGGGAGAAGAAAATCTAAAAGCTCTGATCCAGATAAAAGGGCAGTTAATTGCCGCAATAGTTGATACAGGTGCCACGAAAAGTTTTATTTCACCTAATCTGGTAAAACGCCTAGAGAAGCAGCCCAAATACGTCCCAACTAGTCTCGAGGTATTCTTGGCGGACGGCTCCAAGAAACATTACGGAAGGAATACGACTCAATGTAACCCTTGGAAATATAACCACATGGTGCGATTTTCTGGTAATGAAAGAGGCACATTATGAACCCACGACTCCAAGACGTTCCACGCAGAATGACTACAGCAGCAAAGAAAATACAAAGGTAAGCGTCATAACTTCATTAAAAGTAAGTCCTACATGTGGTAGTACGGCTGAAGCTGCAGTAGACGACCCCACAATATACCAAGCAGATATTGCCACATTTTTTGTCGAAGAGTTACCTAAGTTCGACAGTATTCAGGGTTGCTCCAATATTGCCGAACACAAAATCGTGATGAAAGACGAACGTCCTATTAAATTGACATACGCCCAGCGAAACCCCGCTGTGCAGGCCCTTATCGACGAAGAAGTAAACGAGCTGATTGCCCGGGGTTGCATCGAGCCCTCGCGAAGTCCTTACAGTTTCCCAATTACGCTAGTCAAGAAGAAGAATGGCAAATGGAGAGTATGCACGCGTTCGCGTATTTAGACGATATAATCGTTATTGGGGCTTCGTTCGAAGAACATGTGAAAAATCTAAGGGAGGTATTCCGTAGGTTGCGCACCGCTAATTTTAAATTAAATCCGGAAAAGTGAATTTTTCAAGACCGAGACCAAATATCTCGGACACGTTATCACTCGGGATGGAATCCAAACAGACCCAGAAAAGGTCGCCGCAGTCGCCAACATGGCGCCACCAACAAACGTAAAAGAAGTACGAAGGTTTTTGGGAGTAACCTCCTGGTATCGCCGCTTTGTGCCTGAATTTGCCACAATCTCCAAACCATTGACCCAACTACGCCAAAAGGGCAAACATTGGAAATGGGAGAAAGAGCAACAGGAAGCGTTTGAACTATTAAAAACCAGACTGACAGAGGCCCCAGTACTAGCATGCCCGGACTTCACTAAGACATTCACACTACAAACCGATGCCAGCGAACACGGATTAGGGGTCGTATTGACCCAAAATCTTGAAGGAGCCGAGCGAGTTATCGCATATGCAAGTAGACACCTCATCGGGGCCGAAAAAAATTATTCCGCCACCGAAAAGGAATGCTTGGCGATCATCTGGGGTATCCGTAAAATGAGGCCATATTTGGAAGGTTACAGGTTTGTGGTAGTTACCGATCATTTATCTCTAAAATGGTTGAACAGCATCGATAACCCAACAGGTAGACTCGCCCGGTGGGCATTAGAGCTACAGCAACATCAATTCTCCATTCAATATCGTAAGGGTAAACAAAATGTTGTAGCTGATGCCTTGTCACGACAACCATTAAACACCTTAAATATGGTACAAACCACGTTACAGTTTTATTTAAAATTTAAATCTTGCGTTCTTGTTGAGACACCTTTTACCATATCATTACCAAAAAAAGTACCGAAAACGGGTACGATTTTACCCCCTTTTAAGTAAGAATGTTCAGAAACATACAGAATTCGTATGTTTTTAGAATTTTTAGTCTATCCAACGTAGTTTCTGAGATATGGGTAAGTCCCCGAAATAGCCTACCAGCTAAAAATTTTTGAAATTAATCCAAATAAATTTTTTTACGGAACATTAGACTCGATATCTAATTTTATAAACATGTAAAAAAATATATTTCGATGATCATTAATACAAAAATTATTACCAAATCCTACCCTAACTTAGGTCTCTTAATGTTATACAAAAATTTAAAATTTTTTTACATGTTCATATCATTACTTTAGTGTAGTGTTGCCAGTAGATTTCACGCTAAGAAAAATCCGAAAAAATTTTCCCTACAAAGATCCCTACTGATTTTGGTCATTAAAATAAAAGAACACCATTAGTTATAAAAAATATATGCGTTTATTAAAGCTTTGGTAAAAAAAATAAGCAAAAAACTAAAAAAATAATACATAAATGTGTACTTTTAATTAAATTCAATTAGAACAAATTAAATTTTCTTAAAAATTAATATGAATAGTTCTTTTAAATAAAATTTAAAAAATAAATTCAAGTCATCTTTCACAGGGTTTGAATTTGCTTAGCTATTTTCAAGCAATTAGTTTTTGCTGAACTAAAACTAACGCAAATGAGTCAGCAGCAGCAATCAGCATCAGCACTCAATGTAAAAAAAACTATTTGCTAAATGCTGTGCTGTGAAATGTTTGAAGCACAAGCAGTCAGCAAAATGAAATTACTGAAAGAAATTGCTGATGCTTACAGAAGCAATAGTATTTTTTTTTTTGAAAAAGTGCTGATGCTGACCATCAGCAATTTTGTTTTTTCGTTTTTTTTGCTGATGCTTCGGTGCTTTGCTGTGAAGGTTTGTCAGCATCAGTAACAGCAAATTTTAAAAACTACTGTTTTTGCTGACTTCAGCATTGCTTCAAGATGCTTAAGCATTACTAAAAAATTTATATTGTGTAATATATTCAAAAGGAAAGGAAGTGAATATGTATGAGTGGTAATATACACATACTACTTACATACATACATGTATGTTTGTTTACTTATATTTTTGTTTGTTTGAAAATTTATTTTTTATGAAATGAAGATTTAATAGCGATACAAATCAAATCGTTTTTTATGAGGTGATGTGTACCTGTGTATACATAGATGTATATGTATGTGCTACATACATACATATTTATGTACATATGTAGAAATGAATGCATTGCATAGTAGAAATGAATGTATTTTGGTTGAAAAGTAATATATTTTTGTTTAGTATTTTGTTATTGTAGAAATAGATATCAACGCAAACATGCATATATACATACATAAATACATATGTATGTAGGGACGCATGATGACTTTAGGTGCGTTTGAGTACTTTTCCAGTAAAATCCAGTAACTGAGTAAATACTGAGTAATTTAAAGAAATTACTCTCAATAAAAAAGTTTGCAGCTAAAAGTACGCGAACGGAAAAATTGTAAAATCCAGTAAAATATACACAACAGCTGATAGACAATTTGGCGCTAAAAAAATTATACATAAGTATGTACATATGTATTATAGCATTGCATAGATGCATCTGTTTGCACCAGTTTTGCGTGTTTTTTGGTTCTTGTATGAAAAAATATGTTATTTAGCGTTTCTTTTACTAGTTGTAAATGTTGATTTTTAAAGCAGTTATTGTATGGTTGTGCAATGACCAAATGAGAAAAACACGTTTGTATGCATTTGTTTTTCTATAACAAATAAGATACATAAAACTGGTTTTAACATAAGTACCACATGGTGTGTTGAAAAAAAAATCCATGGTTGATGATGAATGAATGAAAGTAAAATTTCACATACACGTGTAAGTAAATGATACATGTACATGAAACACATGCATTTATAATTACTCTCAGAGCAAAATTGTCTATTTCTCTCTCTATACTTTGGCTGCGCCACAAAATAACATAACGAACGTCCGCACATACATCTGCACATCATGTATTTGTTTCAATAGTGTTTTTTTCATATATTTGTATTACAATATGTATTTTTGGGCAAAAACAGATCCAACAGTTGCTCAGCAGCAATACAATAAGCAATTGTTATTTGTTTTAATTGTATTTTAATTTGGAAAAGCACGCACACACAATAACTCTTATACTAGTTCTGTCGCTCACACTACAATTATATGGTACATACCATGGTATATTTGTTTTGGCTATACAAACGAGTATACAAATGCAACCCTATAATATGTATATGCAAAAAACCTGAATATAATATTGTACTACGTGGTCCAATCGAGATGAAACAGACTAGTTACATTATGGTCCATGTAATGCAGTCATGGATCATGTCGTTTTCACACAAGCATTCAATGCAACACCCAGAAAAAAGATTGGTTGGAAAACGGTTAGTCCAATAAAATATCATTTGCATTAACTATATTTCAGTTGACGCTATCAATTTTCTGTTAACCCAAAAAACAATCCATATTCATTGCCATAAGCATAATTTTAACAAAGATATGATCGTGGCAATACTTAAATTGATTGCATCAACCGAGCGTGTGCTTTTGTCATGACTAATTAACTGATTGGTTAACCCAACCGAATAAAATATTACGAATTGGATTTTACTACCAACTTTTGTTACTGACAACTAAAATATTGTCGTTCTATATTAAAATTAAAATAAAAACTTTCAATCAGTTGCTGCAACTAACTAGAGGTTGAGTTTACTATCATAGTTAAATTAAGTTAAGTTAAAAAATTAACTTTTATGACTTTCAAAGATGTTATGATTTGTGAATTCTCAAATGGTGTTTGAAAGTCTGTGCATAAGATAACAGGTTTGTGGCTTTTCAAAATGTGTGGTTGAAGAAATGTATATCGACGTGCTTCACCATTAGGAAATAAATTTCAATTAAAATAAACTTATGACAATATGTCAAATAATAAATTTCTTAAATTGTGTATTTTTATTTGCGTTTATTGTTTATTTTTATTTAAGCAAGGAAGGCCAATTTTTCTTTTACAGGTACCAATTATGATATTGTTTTAATTATATTAACCAAATTTTCGGTAGCAAGAATAACACTTATTTCAAATTCCATACTGTCAACCAATTTTTTCTGTTGCTGCAAATATTGGGTTGAGGGTTATAATTAAAATATAGTGGTGCCAAAAGAAAATTTCAGGCGCTGTAGCAGAATTCTATGATAGTTGCTGCAACCGCCAAAATTCAATTGGCAACAAATTCGGTTGTCACAACGAATCTGTTTTCTCTGTGAATATGGAGTAGTTTTGGGGTTAGGCCGATTTAATTTGGACCATTTAGTCCAATCCTAGGACATAAACCTCCTTTTTTCACATATTTGGAGTTTTGGCGTATGGAATAGTCGCATTATCTGCAAACAATATACAAAACTATACATACATAATTATATATTATTGCTTCTGTGAAGCACTTTTGTAAGGCAAAAAATTATGGCTTTTTGGAAGCTGAATAAATTGCTTCTAGCTGGCTCATCTCGCACAAAAAAAATCTCCTTATTCATGCGCAACACCAAGTGATTCTCTACCATTATCTCCCTTACTCGCGGTCTCCACCTGACATAAAATAGCTAACTTTAACATTAACTTCTAAGAACTGTTAAGTGGTGAGTATCAATATACTATACAATCTTGTGCAAGACCATTTGCACAAGATTGTGAATTGGGCTATAGTTTTTATGTACTCAGATGCAAAAGTTACTAGGTTGCAAATTTTTTTTTTACTTTTTTCTCTATTTTGTTAAAGAGCCTGCCTTATGTTAGTGCTTTTCAGAAGCAGTTTTCGAAGCTTTTGTGATCAAGTAAACAGTACATTGCTTCCTCAGTTGTTAGTGCTTCCAAATCAGATTTTTTTGCTGGGTAGTTACTGGCTAGTCGCATGGAAAAATTATATGGTTTTGAGAAAATCGATGAAGAATGTTGTTTTCATTTGTTTTATAAAAATACACCATAGTATATTTTCTTTAATAATAAAAGTAATAGATACATATGTTTTTATTTGAACTTACGGGCCTGGCCCACGATGTCGACAAGAAACTTTCTATAGCTTACTTGCCGACATCGCGCGTCAGGCCGTTAAAGTTGCTAAACTTTTTACCCTCGACGTGAATAATTAGGATGTACAGAAAAAGACAAAAATGTTTGTTGCCGCTTATACCAATCATCACAACAATATTGTTCACTTCCTTTCAAGTAGTTCCAATGAGTGCATTTATTAAGAGAAATATACAATGGGAAAATAACTTTATATATCCTAATATATTCAAGATATCGAAAAACTGAAAACAAATTTAAGAAATGTACACATTAATCATATTTAATCGATCAATAACTAAATTTTTTGAATGTTCCATGCGGGGAACCAGTAACCGTCCGACTATATGTATAAACAAAAATTTAACTATACAAATCTATTAACTTTATTCACGTTTAAAAACAATCGGTTATGTTCTGCATTTCACGTGAAATTACATCGTTAGAAAATTGTTGTTATAAATACATATATCCAACAATTCTATGAAAACTCCACACGTTTTAATTTCCCGTGGAATACATAAAACATACCCTTATATTTTTCTGGCATCAAACTTAAATAAATGCAATATTGTTCATAACTTAATACTTTTGTTTTTTGTTATTTTTAAAATTTCATCAAAAACCAAAAACTTTTGTTTCCCTTTTCTATTGTTTGTTTATATTTAAAAACATATGGTTTCATTTTACCGGATTTTACTGGCAAAAATTTGTCCAGTAAAAACTTGCATTTACTCAGTAAAAGAACTGTAATTTTTCTCTCTCAATTCGCACTCTCATTTACTGGATTTTACTGGATACTCGAACGCAATCCTGTAAAAAATAGTAAAAATTTGTACAAATTTTTGAGTTCTCGAACGCACTTTTTATTAATATTTCAGGTTTATTAAGCGCTTATTTGACCCTATCTCTATGGGAAATTTGTCAAATAAACCTGTAATAAACTTAAAATATTTTTTATAAATTAGACCGATAAAGATTAACTGTGGGAAAGTTAATTGTGTGCGAAAATATCATATTCATTGGGTTTTCCTTACCCAAGTAAGCATTTTTTACATAATTTTGCTTTATGGAATGTAATTATTCCAATTTTTTTTACCAAAACATTTCATTGCGAATTCACATTTAGGCAGGTATATATGCATGTATGTATGTATGTATGTACATAATATGTATGTATTTTAAGGGGTGGTTTTATTACACACAATGTGTGCATATTTTACAACAACAAACAAACCCCGCTGAAAAGGATAATTTGAATTCTATGAAATCGTTAAATTTTTTATTTGATTTTTGGTTTTACCTGCTTTTTTTGAAATCAAGTCATTTGGAAGTTTTCCTGAATCACAAATAAATAACACAAGAATGCCGTATGTTAATTGTGGATTTCATATTTAGCAATATATGCATATAATTTTTTTGTTTGATTTTTGGTTTTAACTCTTCTTTGAATCAAGTCCTTTAGAATTTTTGTTGATTAATTAAAAATATTTGAAAGGCTAGATTTCATTCTTGCATCCATTTTAGAAGAAGAAAAAGTTCAAAACATACATAACTAGTTTTTTGTATTTATGTATGTACATGCATATGTATGATTTTAAAATTATTTTTCTTAGCAATTCGTCGTTTTCCTGAGATTTTCATTTGTTGGAAAGTTTTTTTTT
The DNA here is from genome assembly GCA_949987645.1 of Tachina grossa. Taxonomy (NCBI): domain Eukaryota; kingdom Metazoa; phylum Arthropoda; class Insecta; order Diptera; family Tachinidae; genus Tachina; species Tachina grossa. Next base: position 109,041,391 of record OX465275.1, read on the forward strand.
TAAATCAAAATTTTGGTTTTATAATTTTAAATTGTGAAATACCTAAATAACAAAAAAATTTAGCGTGCGCTAGATGAAAAACAATAAAATGTTAAACTTAAAAAATTTAAATGTAATAATTATAAAAAAGAAATATACATATATGTATACACAGGTACACATCACCTCATAAAAAACGATATGATTTGTACCGCTATTAACTCTTCGTTTCATAAAAAATAAATTTTCAACCAAACAACAAAAATATAAGTATACAAACATATATGTAGTATATGTATATTCCCACCCATACGTATTCACTTTCTTTCCTTTTTAATATTATACACAATATAAATTTTTTAGTAATGCCTAAGCATCTTGAAGCAATGCTGAAGTCAGCAAAAACAGTAGTTTTTAGAATTTGCTATTACTGATGATGACAAACCTTCACAGCAAAGCACCGAAACATCAGCAAAAAAAACGAAAAAACAAAATTGCTGATGGTCAGCATCAGCACTTTTTCAAAAAAAAAAAAAAAAAAAATACTATTGCTTCTGTAAGCATCAGCAATTTCTTTCAGTAATTTCATTTTGCTGATTGCTTGTGCTTCATACATTTCACAGCACAGAATTTAGCAAATAGTTTTTTTTTCCATTGAGTGCTGATGCTGATTGCTGCTGCTTATACAATGTGATTAGCAGAAACCGAAGCATAGCAAATTTTGTGTGCTGATGCTATTTTGAAATCAGCAATTCAAACCCTGATCTTTCAACATTGAATGATATCTTAAGCGTGTGTTAGACACATCAATATTCAGCTTCAATATATGTGGTTGTGTGCGTCTGTTTGTCAAAAATAGTCACACATATACTATTGGTATGAATATTTTTTATAAAAAAACGCACACAACCACACATATTGAAACTGAATATTGATGTGTCTAATAGTACGTTTCCATTATGAGCAAATTAAGTTGATTTGAGAAAATCATGTCGAAGTGTTTCCATTATGTGTTGTAAGTGTTTCTATGTTCGAATTTTCGAAATAAATTTGACGTTTGAATTGTCTATTTATTTTTATAACCTAAAAGAAGCACACAAATGTGTTTAATAATAATTTGGAACAGCAAAATAAATAAAACATGTACATAAGAATGGAAAACAACATTGACAATAACTTTCTTTATTTAAATTACTTTTTCCTTTTTATAAGCAAATAGACTCTGCCATTTTAATTCGTATTTAAATGTCACTTTTTCGGATTTGTAAGTCATAAATAATGGATGACCTAGAGTTGCATTTGTAATAATAGCAGCAGCGCAGTGTTGCATTGACAAATTCGACTTAATTTGTAGCAAATTAAGCCATTTGAGATAATTTGCTCATATGAAAAATGTATGGCAAATCACTTCGCAAATTACTTAATTTGGGCAAATCAAATGTTTTGAACTAAATCACGTATATGGAAACGTACTATAACACCCGCTTTAGAATAAATATATACCAAGGCGAATTCATGTACCAGGTGGTGTCAAGCTGCTTTTTTAGGAAGTTTAGTTTGTCAAATTTCATTGCAATAAAATTTGTAGGAAGTTTGATTTGTGATGTTTTTATTGGAATAAAGTCCTAGGCAGATTTTGTTGTTGCAGGCTTGACATCACCTGGTATATGTTTGTATTTGCCTTGGCATATACATACATACATATTAGTGTCACCAACTTTTTAAACCACAAACAACTCTGGAAATATATTTTTAACTGATTTTAACGAAAAGAACATTTTCGAATGGTTTTGAAATAAAAAAGTTTACTAAAAAAACGTAATGTTTGCATTTATTTCATTTTATTTATTTATTTATTTACATATTATACTTATAACTAAATTATTAGTATAATAACAAAGAAAGAGCTATAGCAACGTTGGCCTTAAGCTCTAATAGATTTATATATTAGATATTGTTATATAGGTTACTCTTTTTAAGGAATTTTATTATTAATTTTATATTACTTTTTTGCAACGTTGAGTTGATTATTTAAAAAGAATAATTTTCTTTGAAAATGGTGTTCTTAAAGTGATTTACATGTTGGCAGTTTGGTGTATCCACAAAAAGGACAATGTTCTGAAAGGTTCTTATTTATTATATGGCAGTGTGTAAGTCGCGTGTGTCCTAGTCTTAAACGCATTATTTTAATTTGGTCATTACTGGAGAGGTTTACAGTTTGGAAGCATTAAGTTTTGCAGGATTGCTTTTTCTGTACCAGTGAGTTGAGGTGTTCCAGTTACTTAATTGAATTTTATAAAATTCGCTTTTTAGGTAATTTCTTATGTCAAATTGAGAAAAGTTAGGTGTTGTAATTAAGGGAGCGGATATAGCACACCTAGCTGTTTTGTCAGCAATTTCATTGCCCACAATTCCCGAGTCCATATTAGTTTAATGTTTGGTTGCTTTTCAATAATACTTTGGCGAATAAAGTTGATGTAGTAACTTGTTGTAGAACTTGTTAATTGCAGGTAGATTGTTGTTAAAGGGTATGTTGAAGTTTGTACAAAATTGTACGATGTGTGATAGTACTGAAGGGGTTTTGAAAAAATATTTCCTGTGAACAGCTTTATTTATAATTTTTGAAAGGGGGAAGCGGTCTTTAGCAAAGATTGATTTGAAAAGCTTTGAAGTTAAAAAGTCGCGTGTTTGTTCAATTGCCATAACGTCGGCTTCGAATAAGAAGTTATTAATAGTGATAGGCGAATTGCTGAATTTAAAATGGTTTTGATTTTTTTAGGGTGCTCTTAGGAGAGTAACCATAAAGGAATAATCCGAAATTGATTTTAGATATAATTACTGCTTTAAGGACATTAATTAGAGATGAAGTGTTGCATCCAAAATTTCTTGAGAATAGACATTTGATTATGTTGATACGTTTTAGAAGTGATGCGCTCAGATCATCAACGTGGGAATTCCATCGGTACCTGTTGTTAAATAAGTGTGCTGACGGATTCAAAAGGGGTGTTATTATTATGTAAAATTGGGTTACAGTTGTGCTTTCTACAAATGTGTATGTGCTTACATTTTTGTAAAGATAGTTGGGATCCGGAATGGCTACACCAAATTTGTATGTCTTGTATTAAATTGTTTAAATCAATGTTAAGGCTTTTTTTTCTTTGTTGTGTTGTTTTATAATAATGAAATCATCGGCGTATGCTACAAACTCGAGTTCTTTGTGTATAGAGATAACATTCGAGAGTTTGTTGTAGGCGATCAGGAATAGGATAACTGATAGTGGCGATCCTTGAGGGATTCCATTTGAAAGAGGATGATGTTTGGAAAGTTTGTTGTGATTTCTCACCACTATTTTTTTATTAGTTAAGTAGTTTTTTATATAATTGTATATTTTCGGTCCTATACCCCCATTCCACTAGTTGTTCTAAGATTGTGTGTATACCAATTTTGTCGAATGCTTTCGCGAAATCAAGGGAAATTATGGAAATGTGATTTTTATTTTTAATGAATAATTAATTAGGAAATCGAGGTATAATAAGGGATCTGCTACTGATTTGCCTTTGATAAATCTGTATTGATGGCTATTAAGTAAGTTGCCTTTCGTGACAAACCACCAAAGCATATTTGCTATAATTTTGTCCAGTACTTTCGAACAACATGGGTTAAGCGATATAGGGCGATATGAAGACACGTTTGTTTTATTCCCATTAGGTTTTAGAATTGGGACAATCAAACTGGTTTTGTAAATTTGTGGAACGAAATTGTCCAAAATGTCATTGTAAAGATTGGTTAATCATTTGTGGACGTCCTCATGTAAGTTTTTAATCATTGGGTACGATATGCGGTCAACACCTGGTGTTTTGCCCTTGACTTTATTTAAGGCGATAGGGAGTTCTATTGGGTTTATCCTATCTTCTATCAGCGCAGCGTTTTCCCATGTAATAAGCATTTTACTGTACGAGATTATGTTTTTTTATGTTGTTGAAATATTGAGGGGAAATTGGAATCCTTAGATTCATTGGACCAGTATTCACAAAAGATGTTTGCTATGGTTTGGCTATTTGTGGTTCTAAGTTGGGGATCAACAGGTGATTCAATGCAGTGTATATGTTATTTTGTTTTTAAACCGCAAAATATTCGTATGTTAGCCCATGCTTTGGCAGGGGGTGTTAAAGGGTTAATTTCTGCAGTGAGTTTGGTTAAAGACTTCCTTTTGGAAATCTTAATCTCTCTCTTATATATCTCATTCGCTCTTTTAAAGTTAAGTTCATTGGTGGTTGATATATTTCTCTTAAATTTATTCCAATAGTGGTTACGTTTGATCTTTAAAATTTATAGTGATTTGGACCACCATGGGACCAATTGACTTTTTTGTATCGAGTTTTTTTGTGGTATAGTACTATTAGCACTTTGCAGAATGATTTTATTTATATTGGCTGCTTCTTTGTTGATGTTACTACTAATAGGGCAGAATGTATTATAAGTTCTTGAAAGAGATTATGTTTAGTAAAATTTTGCCAGTTAGCTTTGTTAAAGTTAACTGGATCCCCAGGTAGTGTGCCAACTGTTAAAGTCCCCAGTAATGATAACTGGATGAGGTGTTGAATAGAGGTGTATAAGGTCATTTAAGTGAAACGCTGTAGTAGGCGGTATGTAGGTGGAATAAACTGCGAAAGATTTCTGAGAATGAATGATTAACCCTATTCAGTCAAAATTATTTTGGTTGGTTATTTCTTCGTGTTGAATGGAGTTGTGTATAAGTATTGCTGAGCCACCACAGTTGTGCGCTAAGTAATTTACAAATGGTGTGTGGTAAAGGTTATATGGTATTGGTATTATGGTATTTATATGACTATTAATGTGGGTTTCCTGTAGAGTTTTAATTTTAGGATGGTATTTTTTTATAAGGGTTAGTAGCTCGTTATAGTTATTTTTATAACCTTTTATGTTCGATTGGACTATTGTTAGTGACATGATATTGAAAATTAGAAGGCTAGATTAAATACTTTTGTGGGATAATTCTGTAGTTAGTATAACTAAACTACTTTAAATAATTACTGTCTCACTCATAATCACCTATCACGGCCCTATTTGAGGTCCAGAAATACAAACTTCTTTACAAAGCTTTGCTTCAAAGGCCCCCACGGTTCCCGACAAGTATCATTAGTAAGGCAGTTAATTTTTTTAAGTATAAATATTTATTATTTAGTTCTTTTTTATGGGAATTGCTAAAATTTAAGTTTAAAATTTTTAAACGTACTAATAATCCCAAATTAATATTTTACTTATTAAGTAAAATATTTTTTTTATTTATTTTTTAATAAAAATACATTGAAATTGATTATTGAGGGGCTTAGCTGGATCCAATGCGCATTTCACTGTTGCTAATGCAGATCATCAGGGAACCTTTAAACAAAGTTACTTAGAACAACTAGAGTTATTATGTTATAAACTTTCATTTAAACAAATGAGAAGCTCAACAACAAATAACAAAGTTGAAACAAGAACTCAATAATCAACAGGTTTTTTTTATTTTCTTACTTTGCCATTAATACATTGGCTGACTTTTTTTCAGCTTCAAATTGTACTTGTAAGAGTATGTAAAAAGAGAATAAATGTAAATAACAACAACAGTTATTTAAGTATAGAGTATTTTTTTGACCAGGTGCAGTCAATTTAATAATTAGTTTTTTTTTTATGGGAATTGCTAAAATTTAAGTTTAAAATTTTTAAACGCACTAATAATCCCAAATTAATATTTTACTTATTAAGTAACATATATTTTTTAATTAAAAATATATTGAAATTGATTATTGAGGGGATTAGCTGGATCCAATGCGCATTTCACTGTTGCTAATGCAAATCATCAGGGAACCTTTACCCAAAGTTTCTTAGAACAACTAGATTTATTATGTTATAAACTTTCATTTAAACAAATGAGAAGCTCAACAACAAATAACAAAGTTGAAACAATAACTCAATAATCAAAAAAAAAAACTTGTTGATTATTGAGTTCTTGTTTCAACTTTGTTATTTGTTGTTGAGATTCTCATTTGTTTAAATGAAAGTTTATAACATAATCACCCTTATTCTATTTGTCGTCGGCAACATAACACGACGTCGTTCTTAATGTTTTTTAGCAAATCGGTATTCCCGTAGATAGTATTGCCATTTATCGATGACTGTCAGCATATGTTTGGTATTCTGAAAGAAACATTGATGTTGATGTTGCCGTTCAGTATGTCGTCAGTGTTTTTGATGTTGTGTTCTGTTGTGTGCATGCCTCAACGAACTTGAAAAATAATTTAAATGGTAAAAAAGTGAAATATAAGTAGATATAAAAATGTACATATTTATTTGAAAAAATTTCTTAAAAAAAGTGAAAAATATAATATGAAAAAAAAATTAAAATTACCAACCCCAACCAATTTGAAACGCTTGTGGAAGAGTTGGAAAAGTCTTTCTTTTGCTAGAGGATTCCGCAGGGATAGGTGTTCCTAATAATTTCAAGGTGCAGTGGGAAAGTGTTACTGCACTAAATTCTCTCGATCCACCAATTGAACTAGTGGTGGATGGCAAAATGTAAGGTAAATAGTATGTTGGGAAAGTATATACAGATATGGCGGGACTTGAGGTTTAAATTAAAAAAAAGGTTGCAAACAACAAAAGCAAACCAACTGGAGGCGGGGTATATAAACAGTTAGCACTGAATACCTTTGGAGGAAGCTCCAAGCTCCAATAAACGTTGATCTGATACCTTTTGTTTCAAAATTTAGGCTCTATTGTATCCATTACATTCCTAAATGATGTTTTGTTCAGCCGAAAATATTTGTAAAATATTAAAAGGATGAAGATTACCCATTATTTTCCAAATAATGGCAGAATTTATCACTTACTTTTCCTTGGGTAACTGGCAAATGCATGACTTTTGTTTGAGAAATGTTATTTTCACTATTAATTTTTTTTATTATCATCGTCCCAATAGGAAAGAAAAATATTTTATTCTAATTTATTTACAAAGCTTTTACTTATTCAAAAATACTTTTACCAAAAATAGTAAACAAAATGAACCAGCTGACTCAAATATTGGATATGTGTATTGTATTTATCGATAAACAGGCAACGTCGTCATACCACTGTTAGGGAATACAAATTTAGCATTGATGTTGTGTTAAATTGATATTGTTTCAAAATAGACGACGATGTTGCCGACGCCAAATAGAATAAAGGTGAATAACTCTCGTTGTTCTAAGAAACTTTAGGTAAAGGTTCCCTGATGATCTGCATTAGCAACAGTGAAATGCGCATTGGATCCGGCTAAACCCCTCAATAATCAATTTCAATGTATTTTGAATAAAAAAAAATAAAAAAAAATACTTTACTTAATAAGAAAAATATTAATTTGGGATTATTATCGCGTTTAAAAATTTTAAACTTAAATTTTAGCAATTCCCATAAAAAACAACTAATTATTAAATTGACTGCACCTGGTCAAAAAAATACTTGTGTGGCAACACTCTATACTTAAATAGCTGTTGTTGTTATTTACATTTATTTTCTTTTTACATACTCTTACAAATACAATTTGAAGCTGAAAAAAAAGTCAGCCAATATATTAATGGTAAAGTAAGAAAATAAAAAAACATGTTGATTATTGAGTTCTTGTTTCAACTTTGTTATTAGTTATTGAGCTTCTCATTTGTTTAAATGAAAGTTTATAATATAATAACTCTAGTTGTTCTAAGAAGCTTTGGGTAAAGGTTCCCTGATGATCTGCATTAGCAACAGTGAAATGCGCATTGGATCCAGCTAAACCCCTCAATAATCAATTTCAATGTATTTTTAATAAAAAAAATATTTTACTTAATAAGTAAAATATTAATTTGGGATTATTAGTGCGTTTAAAAATTTTAAACTTAAATTGTAACAATTCCCATAAAAAAACACTAATTTGTTATTTATTGTTGAGCTTCTCATTTGTTTAAATGAAAGTTTATAACATAATAACTCTAGTTGTTCTAAGAAACTTTGGTTAAAAGTTCCCTGATGGTCTGCATTAGCAAACCCCTCAATAATCATGTTCAATGTATTTTTAATTAAAAAAAAAATACTTTACTTAATAAGTAAAATATTTATATGGGATTATTAGTGGGTTTAAAAATTTTAAACTTAAATTTTAGCAATTCCCATAAAAAACAACTAATTATTAAATTGACTGCACCTGGTCAAAAAAATACTTGTGTGGCAACACTCTATACTTAAATAGCTGTTGTTATTTACACTTATTTTTTTACATACTCTTACAAATACATTTTGAAACTGTAAAAAAGTCAGCCATTGTATTAATGGTAAAGTAAGAAAATAAAAAAACATGTTGATTATTGAGTTCTTGTTTCAACTTTGTTATTTGTTGTTGAGCTTCTCATTTGTTTAAATGAAAGTTTATAACATAGTAACTCTAGTTGTTCTAAGAAACTTAGGCTAAAGGTTCCCTGATGATCTGCATTAGCAACAGTGAAATGCGCATTGGATCCAGCTAAACCCCTCAATAATCAATTTCAATGTATATTTAATTAAAAAAAAAAATACTTTACTTAATAAGTAAAATATTAATTTGGGGTTATTAGTGCGTTTAAAAATTTTAAGCTTAAATTTTAGCAATTCCCATAAAAAACAACTAATTATTAAATTGACTACACCTGGTCAAAAAAATACTTGTGTGGCAACACTCTATACTTAAATAGCTGTTGTTGTTATTTACATTTATTTTCTTTTTACATACTCTTACAAATACAATTTGAAGCTGAAAAAAAGTCAGCCAATGTATTAATGGTAAAGTTAGAAAATAAAAAATCATGTTGATTATTGAGTTCTTGTTTCAACTTTGTTATTTGTTGTTGAGCTTCTCATTTGTTTGAATGAAAGCTTATAACATAATAGCTCTAGTTAATCTAAGAAACTTTGGGTAAAGGTTCCCTGATGATCTGCATTAGCAACTGTGAAATGCGCATTGGATCCAGCTAAACCCCTAAATAATCATTTTCAATGTCTTTTTAATAAAAAAAAAATACTTTACTTAATAAGTAAAACATTAATTTGGGATTATTAGCGCGTTTAAAAATTTTAAACTTAAATTTTAGCAATTCCCATAAAAACAACTAATTATTAAATTGACTGCACCTGGTCAAAAAAATACTTTTGTGGCAACACTCTATACTTAAATAGCTGTTGTTGTTATTTACATTTATTTTCTTTTTACATACTCTTACAAATACAATTTGAAGCTGAAAAAAAGTCAGCCAATGTATTAATGGTAAAGTAAGAAAATAAAAAAACATGTTAATTATTGAGTTCTTGTTTCAACTTTGTTATTTGTTGTTAAGCTTCTCATTTGTTTAAATGAAAGTTTATAACATAATAACTCTAGTTGTTCTAAGAAACTTTGGGTAAAGGTCCCCTGATGATCTGCATTAGCAACAGTGAAATGCTCATTGGATCCAGCTAAACCCCTCAATATTCAATTTTAATGTATTTTTAATAAAAAAAAAGAAAAAAAAAATATTTTACTTGATAAGTAAAATATTAATTTGGGATTATTAGTGCGTTTAAAAATTTTACACTTTAATGTTAGCAATTCCCATTAAAAACAACTAATTATTAAATTGACTGCACCTGGTCAAAAAAATACTTGTGTGGCAACACTCTATACTTAAATAACTGTCGTTGTTATTTACATTTATTTTCTTTTTACATACTCTTACAAATACAATTTGAAGCTGAAAAAAAAGTCAGCCAATATATTAATGGTAAAGTAAGAAAATAAAAAAACATGTTGATTATTGAGTTCTTGTTTCAACTTTGTTATTAGTTATTGAGCTTCTCATTTGTTTAAATGAAAGTTTATAATATAATAACTCTAGTTGTTCTAAGAAGCTTTGGGTAAAGGTTCCCTGATGATCTGCATTAGCAACAGTGAAATGCGCATTGGATCCAGCTAAACCCCTCAATAATCAATTTCAATGTATTTTTAATAAAAAAAATATTTTACTTAATAAGTAAAATATTAATTTGGGATTATTAGTGCGTTTAAAAATTTTAAACTTAAATTGTAACAATTCCCATAAAAAAACACTAATTTGTTATTTATTGTTGAGCTTCTCATTTGTTTAAATGAAAGTTTATAACATAATAACTCTAGTTGTTCTAAGAAACTTTGGTTAAAAGTTCCCTGATGGTCTGCATTAGCAAACCCCTCAATAATCATGTTCAATGTATTTTTAATTTAAAAAAAAAAAAATACTTTACTTAATAAGTAAAATATTTATTTGGGATTATTAGTGCGTTTAAAAATTTTAAACTTAAATTTTAGCAATTCCCATAAAAAACAACTAATTATTAAATTGACTGCACCTGGTCAAAAAAATACTTGTTTGGCAACACTCTATACTTAAATAGCTGTTGTTGTTATTTACATTTATTTTCTTTTTACATACTCTTACAAATACAATTTGCATCTGAAAAAAAGTCAGCCAATGTATTAACGGTAAAGTAAGAAAATAAAATAACATGTTGATTATTGAGTTCTTGTTTCAACTTTGTTATTTGTTGTTGAGCTTCTCATTTGTTTAAATGAAAGTTTATAACATAATAACTCTCGTTGTTCTAAGAAACTTTGGGTAAAGGTTCCCTGATGATCTGCATTAGCAACAGTGAAATGCGCATTGAATCCAGCTAAACCCCTCAAAAATCAATTTCAATGTATTTTTAATAAAAAAAAACAAATACTTTACTTAATAAGTAAAATATTAATTTGGGATTATTAGTGCGTTTAAAAATTTTAAACTTGAATTTTAGCAATTGCCATAAAAAACAACTAATTAATAAATTGACTGCACCTGGTCAAAAAAATACTTGTGTGGCAACACTCTATACGTAAACCGCTGTTGTTGTTATTTACATTTATTTTCTTTTTACATACTCTTACAAATACAATTTGAAGCTGAAAAAAAGTCAGCCAATGTATTAATGGTAAAGTAAGAAAATAAAAAAAACATGTTGATTATTAAGTTCTTGTTTCAACTTTGTTATTTGTTGTTGAGCTTCTCATTTGTTTAAATGAAACTCACTTTGGCTAAAGGTTCCCTGATGATCTGCATTAGTCCTGTTTCACACACGTCAGGTCTGAGTTGTCAAGTCTTGAGTTTTTAGGAGAGAGAGGAAAAGAGAATGGAAAGGGGTAGAGACTTGACCGTACCAGTCAAGTTTGCTTTTTCCTTTTGTTTTGTCATTCGTAATACTCTACTACAACACAAATTGATGAGACTTGATGAAACAAACTTGACGGTGTGTATGAACGTAAATGCAGGTTCAAAAGAAAATTGAACAAAAACTGATCAGGTAAACCTGATGTGTGTGAATCAGGACTTAGCAACAGTGAAATGCGCATTGGATCCAGCTAAACCCCTCAATAATCAATTTCATTGATTTGTAATAAAAAAAAAATACTTTACTTAATAAGTAAAATATTGATTTGGGATTATTAGTTAGTTAATAAATTTTAAACTATAAATATTTATATTTGTAGTCGCTGACTAATAAAGGGCAGCCCGATGTCCGGTCCCCAGCCGAACTGTAATCCGGAACAAAATATTACTTTTTACAGCCCTACCAGAATACCAAACCCCAGACTGTCCCTGTAGCCAGCGGCTGGGTGGATTAGATTTATTCTTCCATTACATAATCTGCTTCGTCGCTTTCTTGGCTATCCTTAGAGGGTTTTGTTCTTTTCACTTGGTTTTTAAGTTGACTTCTAGTACGCCTTGATGTATCTTTTGGCAGTATTGCGAGTTTCTTCGTTTTAATTGTGGGCAACTTGGGTGCTGGTGATGACTTATTTGAGGCGTTTGTTGTTTCCTTTATAACAGATGCGTTGGTAGTTTCCATTAAAATATATATTTGGAAGGGTTGGCGTTTGTGTGGGGACTTTTAGAGGTAGTTGGTTTATAAGATGTGTTCTCTATATTGGAGTAATCGATACCGCTTCTGGCCACGTTCGAAAAACTAGATTTAGTTAAATGTCTCTGGTGGTATTTTTGCACTGCAGTTTTATTGTCCACTTTTTCTAGGGTTTGTATGGCTTGTATTTCTTTATGTTTAAGAAAAATGGGGCATGTTTTACTTATTAATGAATGACTGGTATCAGTTAAGTTATTTTCTTTGCAATTGCATTTTTTTGGATTTTCACATAATTCATTTTCTGCTAAGTGGTCGACGTTTCCACAGTTGATGCATAGTTTATCGTTTTTGCAGAAACTAGCAACGTGTCCGAAACGGAAGCAATTGTGGCATTATAGTGGTAAGGGGATGTAAGGTCTTAGTCGTGTAATTTGGTATCCAATGTTTACAGCTTCAGGTAGAGTTATTGAAGCGAAAGTGAGAATCAAAAGGCCGGTTTCAACTAGTTTCTCGTTCTCCTTCTTTAGGATTTTTTTTACTTCGGTGACTTTTTGTGTTTTTAGTTCATCTAAAATCTCATTTTCTGGGATATTTCTCAGGTCGTTACAGTATATGACACCCTTTGAATTGTTTAAGGATTTGTGTTCTGATATTTCAATTTTAATTGTGGGAGAGAGCGATATTATTTTTATTAATTTAGTGGATTGAGAAAAACTTTTTTGTTTTTATCAAAATTGTACCAGCTTGGAGTTTTTTTTTACACATTTCAACTTCACCACATACACAGTATATTACCTTTTTAATTAGGAAAGGAGAAACGTTCGTTAGATTTTCGTTACTATTTACTCTCGTCATTAAAAGATATTTGGGTCCAAGTGATAAGTCTTTCATATGTTTATTAGGGACCAGCTCAAATGATGGCTGGGTTGCGATGTTAGGTGGTTTATTCATTTTAATGATTAATGAATGAAAATAAGTTTTTTTGTTTTTTGAGTTTTATTTTTCTTCCAAATGGAACTTGTTTTTGTTTTTCTTTTCTTTTAAATTCTGTGTTATTGTTTTTTATTTAGCGGTTTATGAGTTAATTGTTGTTGTGCAAAGAATGCACCGGCTTAATTCTTTTAATACAATAGCTAGAAGTATTTAATTTGTTGTTATTGTACGAAAGAATGCACTTAATTAGTTTTATTTTTTGTTTATTGTTGATGTTTTTATTGTTGAATTTGGAAAAAAGAAACGTATGAAGCGATGATGCGACCGTATTGTATCACGACTGCATACGTAATTTGCATTTATTTCATAAATAATGCGACATGACGAAAAAATCCCTACATTTTGGAGGATATAAAAAATCTGTCCGATTTTCCCTACGCTTCTATTTTAGTATCAAAAATACCTACATGTAGGTATTTTGCCCTACTTCTGGCAACACTGCTTTAGTGTTAACATGGGTGGTCAACTCGAAAGCCATATTCTTATTCACTTGATTCTCTTAGGTTTTGGCAAAAAAAATTTCTTTTGCTATTTTCGAAACAGTAAAATTAGGTATAAAATGCCAGGTCCATGCGTTGTAGCGTGCGTTACGGAATATTAGATTTTTTATATTGTGGGTAGAAAAAAAATTTTACAATTCTTCTATAAATTTAAATTAAATTAATATCCTGCTTTTAAGTAAATAAAATAATAAAATTGTACAATTAAAAAAAAATACAGCTTATTAATTTTTGTAGCGTGCGTCACGATTTGAATTCTCCCAAAAATTACAATAAAAACCTTTGCAATTTTTATTCTGTTTATCACTTCGCTTCTTAAATATATTCTTCGCCTATTATAATGAGCAGAGCAACAACAATTTCGTTTACTTTTTTGGTATCATAGGCGTAGCAAGGGGGCTGAAGAACTTTTTGGTTTTTGGTTTCTTTTGCATCATCTGAAATTATCTGTCAGTTTAGATGGTCGGCATATTGGCACCACACAAAATTGTTTGCTTACCGTATAATTTTAAAACAAATTCAGTGAAGTGCGACTTTTACCCGCACACGAAGGGTTCCATACGGACCCTAGATATATAATTCAATACGAACCTTAGCCTATATAATACATAGTTTTGGCTTTTTTTAGTTTTTCGATTTTGAGCGTTTTTTTAGTTTTGGCGTTTTTCGGTTTTTGGCGATTTTTTAAGTTTTGGCGCTTTTTTAGTTTTGGCACTTTTTCCTCCGTTTTGTCGATTTTTTCATTTTTTTTTTGGCGTTTTTGCAATTTGGCGATATTTTTTTTGGCATTTTTTTTTCGGATTATTAGTGCTTTTAAAAAATTTTAAACTTAAATTGAAAAAAATTCCCATAAAAAACAACTAATTACTAAATTGACTGCACCTGGTCAAAAAAATACTTGTGTGGCAACACTCTATACTTAAATAGCTGTTGTTGTTATTTACATTTATTTTCTTTTTACATACTCTTACAAATACAATTTGAAGCTGAAAAAAAGTCAGCCAATGTATTAATGGTAAAGTAAGAAAATAAAAAAAAACATGTTGATTATTGAGTTCTTGTTTCAACTTTGTTATTTGCTGTTGAGCTTCTCATTTGTTTAAATGAAAATTTATAACATAATAACTCTAGTTGTTCTAAGAAACTTTGGGTAAAGGTTCCCTGATGATCTGAATTAGCAACAGTGAAATGCGCATTGGATCCAGCTAAACCCCTCAATAATCAATTTCAATGTATTTTTAATAAAAAAAAAATAAATAAATAAAAAACATGCTTTACTTAAAAAGTAAAATATTAATTTGGGATTATTAGTGCGTTTAAAAATTTTAAACTTAAATTTTAGCAATTCCCATAAAAAACAACTAATTATTAAATTGACTGCACCTGGTCAAATAAATACTTGTGTGGCAACACTCTATACTTAAATAGCTGTTGTTATTTACATTTATTTTCTTTTTACATACTCTTAAGCGCCCCATACACTATTCAATTCAATTTTCAATTGAGTCGGTTGTTGTCCAAATCAAAGCGTGTATGGCTCTATCAATTGATTAGTTTGGCAGTTGTCGAGTTGGTTGAAGAAAAATCAAAAAATTTTCATTTTTCATGTTGACTAGTAGATCTTTCAATTCGATTGTGCTGTGTGTGCTCGAGTCTCTTGATTAGTTGTCAAAATTTATGTTTGTAGCTTTATTTTGTATAGAAAAAGTTGTGTATTTTTAAAATTGTATTTAATTTCATTGAATTTTAAATAAAAAATATATAAATTAATGAATGAATGCAAAAGAAGTTTTAAATTTTTAAATTTGTAATTGTGAAAAAAATATAAATTTGACAGTGGAATGAAAATCTTTCAATTCAGTTTATGAAGTGTGTGGCCAAGAATCAATTCAATTGAAAGACTCTATTCACAATTGAATTGAAACGTGTATGGGGTGCTTTACAAATACAATTTGAAGCTGGAAAAAGTCAGCCAATGTATTAATGGTAAAGTAAGAAAATAAAAAAAACATGTTGATTATTGAGTTCTTGTTTTAACTTTGTTATTTGTTGTTGAGCTTCTCATTTGTTTAAATGAAAGTTTATAACATAATAACTCTAGTTGTTCTAAGAAACTTTCGCTAAAGTTTCCCTGACGATCTGCATTAGCAACAGTGAAATGCGCATAGGATCCAGCTAATAATCAATTTCAATGTATTTTTAATAAAATAATATTTTACCTAATAAGTAAAATATTAATTTGGGATTATTAGTGTGTTTAAAAGATTTTAAAATTAAATTGTAACAATTCGCATAAAAAAACAACTAAATATTAAATTAGCTGCAACTGGTCAAAAAAATACTTGTGTGGCAACACTCTATTCTTAAATAGCTGTTGCTGTTACTGAGGTAGTTTACACGAGAACAATTTTTAAGCAGCACAATTTTTGTTCTTTTCCAAATTACACGAGATTAATTTACCTGGCACAAAATGTGTGTGTTAGTGTTTTTCGTATTCATTTAACATTTGCTGTTTTTTAAGTTCTGTTTGTATGGATTTTATTCTGCTAATGCGGGGTTGTAGCCGATTGAAAAGTTATGCCAACCGCAAAACTACTCTCTTTGCCTCTCTCACCCGCAAACTGGCATGTTATGCCAGCTCAATTATGCCAGTGTAAATCGGCGCATTTACATTTATTTTCGTTTTAGATACTCTTACGACTACAATTTGAAGCTGAAAAAAAGGCAACCAATCTAGAAATGGTAAAGTAAGAAAATAAAAAATTATGTTGATTATTGAGTTCTTGTTTCAACTTTGTTATTTGTTGTTGAGCTTCTCATTTTTCAAATAACTCTAGTTGTTCTAAGAAACTTTGGGTAAAGGTTCCCTGATTAGCAACAGTGAAATGCGCAGAGGATCCAGCTAAACCCCTCAATAATCAAATTCAATATATTTTTAATTAAAAAAATAGTTTACGTGAGACATTTTTAGATTTTAATTGAACTATAGTGAATTTTTAATCAGAAATAATTTTTAGTCAGGCTTAAGTTCAGTAATTTCAATTATTTTATTGAATGAAATATTTTTATTAATTAATGTGAGTTTCTAAAGAAGAGAAGAAAAATTAAATTAGACTTTTAAGCTGGGGAAATACCGATATTTTTCTGTGCAGCAACGCACTTCATCAGCACGCTAGTCTATCTACTTGGGTAGAGATTGTTATTAACATCAGCTATTTAACGTAAATTGTAATGAAACGGAATGTGAGAAGTGATTGTTGTGTACAATTATTGATTTACCTTTGGTAAATACATAAGTAAGTATCACTATTTATTACAAACAAAATAAAGCTCGTTATTCTAGTGCTTCTTAATCTACAATAAAATAAATCATATAAAAAGCACTTTTTGCAGAGTTTTGTTGTGAAGTTCTTTTTATTTTTTATGAAATACAAGTTGGAACTCATCTTTTATTTTATAGAAACAATATTTCTCTGAAAAGCGACAAATAAACAAATATATACACGAGTACTTTGTGAATTAACAATCGTTGTTTTGCAGAACTAATATGCAAGTGGCAAATAAAGAATACAAAGTTGCCACGATATTTTAAAAAATCAAGTTAATTGATTTTTAGTTAAAATACTGATTATGAATACCAATATTTAATAAACGTTATTTAGCCTTAAAATGTTTTTTAACTAATATGAATTTTAAACCTCAATCAACTTTTTTTATGAATACGTCTGTAACAATTCCCGTAAAAAATAACTGATTTTTTTTCATTTTGGCGATTTTTTTATATAAGCGATTTTTTAGTTTTGGCACCGTTTTTGCGATTTTTTCGGTTTTTGGCGTTTTTTCATTTTGGCGATTTTTTTTTAGTTTTGGCGCTCTTTTCGCGTTTTGGCGATTCTTTTCCGGTTTATTTTAGTGTTAGATATTTGTTTTAATATGGTGCTTTTTTCGTTTTAGCGATTTTTTTAGTTTTTGTCGATTTTTTTTTGGTTTCGCGATTTTATAATTTTCGAATTTTTTTAGGTTTTACCGTTTTTGAAAATTTCAAGAGTGCCTCTTACGGTTTCCAAGATATAGCAAGTTGTCAAAATTACTTAGTCCCAATTGCATTAACTGATAGAACACCCTTTAATTTAAATTTTATAAGATTTTAGTGTTAATTGTTGTAGTCTGTATAAAACTACACTAATTTTACAAATTTCAAGTGTCAATATACATATGTATCGGGTGTTTTTTATTGAGGTATAGAACTTTAAGTTAGCATCACTTTTTTAACTGGCGGCCATTTTGTCAGCTGTCAAGTGATTAATATTTAGTTTGGTTTGCCATTTCATCATGAATAGGTTGACAAAAGAACAACGCTTGCAAATCGTGCAAATTTATTTCGAAAATAATGGTTCAGTTCGCGAAGTTTACCGCAAGCTCCGTCCATTTTATGGTCGACATAATCGTCCATCAGAGCAATTAATTCGGTTAACCATGGATCGTTTTCGCACTGCGTTTACTCTATGTGATAATACGCATCCGCAGAGACGTCGAACAGTGCGCACCGAAGAAACAATTGCCGCTGTATAGCAAAGTGTTGAAGAGGACCCGAATGAATCGATTCGCCACCGTGCACAGCAATTGGAGCCGACTAACCGACTATTTTGTTCCCGAATTGGATGGCATGAATGTGGATGAGTTGTGGTTCCAACAAGACGGCGCTACATGCCACACAGCGCACGTCACAATCGATTTATTGAAGGAAACATTCGATGAGCGCATAATTTCGCGGAATGGACCTGTCAATTGGCCACCAAGATCGTGTGATTTGACACCATTGGATTATTTTCTTTTGGGATATGTGAAGTCGCTCGTCTACGCCAACAAACCAGAAACGTTAGGGGGCTTGGAAGCCAATATTCGTGGCGTTATTGCCAACATACGGCCCCATATGCTCGAAAAAGTGGTTGAAAATTGGACCTGTAGAATTGGCTTTATTCGAGCCAGCCGCGGCGGCCACATGCCCGAAATCATATTTAAACATTAATGGCATAAAATTATCCTTCCAATAAAGCCAAATTGATGGACATTAAATCGATTTTCTTGTGTTTTATTTCAATTCAAAGTTCTATATCTCTAAAAAAACACCCTTTACATACAATTGTATGCATATTACATGGTATTTTAACATTTTTCGTTGCTCGGTTTGGAACACCCTTGAATTTTTAACTCTCATGTATTTGTTTTTACAGCGGCCAAGGCTCTACATACTCTGTCCAAATTTCAGGTCTAGCTCTTACGGTTCCTGAGAAAATAACGTGTGACGGACAGACGGACAGTGTAGCGAAACCAACAGGGTTCCTTTTCACATTTGGTGTACGGAACCCTAAAAATGAAGACGTGTGCAGAGCGTGCTCGAAATTACCGCAAAAATACAATCAAGTGAACACTTAAGACAAATGGAAGGTTTTTTTTTTTAAGAGAAGTAACACTCAGGCAATTAATGCCTACTACTATTACTAGGTGTTACCTTCTCTAGGAAAGGGATAGTGATAGAAGACAGGTGGTGAAGGAAGAGATAGAAGAAAGCTTCATTTTTTACAACTCTAATTTTTGCACGCTTTTTAATAATGCATTGTTGCAGCTCCTGGTGTTAAATGAGGCGTATTAAATTTTGAAGCTGTGTTTAGTAGCCATTTTATTGGTTATTTTACTTCGCCGATGATTTTGCTACACAATACCGACGAAGGAGGGCGCTCTGATGTTACATTAGGATTAGCATCTGCTGGTATAGTTCAGTGACCAGTGACTATGCCTTCATAACTTGAACTTTCGTACAACAACTGATGCGAAGGGACTCTAATGAACACCAGAAAAATGCGTGGTGTTGTTATTTTTTTTAATGACTGTCGGATACAGGGACTGAACCCAGGATCTTCATTTTTGTAGTCAACGTGCTAACTACTTCAGCCAACGCCACCCTCGTTTAAAATATGCTAAAAGAAAGAAAAATTATACAAAAAATCGTAAAGAAATATTTAAAAATAATGATTCGTAATCAAAAAATTAAAAGCTGACCACAGAAACCGTATGCAAAGTTATAGAAATAAAATAAAGCTACAAAAGCAAATAATATCGTTGAATGGTGCATATAAGTGCAAACCTACCTTATACAAGGCCGTAAAAAGTGGAATTAGCTTTACCAAGATAAATTGACAGAGGAAGAAGAAGCTCAAACAAAAAATATGGTTGACAAAATGTTAAAATGATTTATGACTTTTACACTAATGATGACATCTCTACGGAACCTGCCGGAAGAAAGTCCACACTTATATCAAAATCAAATAACCTTCCAATATCTAAAAAATTAATGGTTATGACAGTTAGAAGGGCATATGAATTGTTTAAAACAACGTTTTCAGAAACAAATATATCACGTACTAAATTTCATAACAACCGACCAAAACACGGGGAAGCTTCCACATAACATGTGTGTTTACCAGTACCACGCAAATTTTTCATTTTTATTGGAAGCTATGTTTGGCATTTTTCCTATGTTCCCATCTAACTTTGGCAATTTAAAAAAAAAAAATAGTATGTTGTGACAAAACCAATGAAGTTTGCATGAGGAATGAATTCAACAAGTGCACTAAAGAGATTACAGAGGCTTTTGTCCCTTCAATTTACATTAATCGGCTCGAAGAGCTTACTGAATGGAAGCATTGGAGAATCGTTGATAAACGCATGGTCCTTAGTCATACGAAAGGACCAATAACTGATTTGATTAATTAATTGGAATCTCAGTTACCTTCCTTTAAACTGCATACTTATGTTAAAAGGACTATATAAAAATACTTTCAAGACCGAAAAATATCTATTAAACAAGATGAAGCCGATAACTATAGGCTCCTCACTCAAAATGAAATTCAGTTAGCTCATTTTAGTTACTCCCATGTAACCATATTTACTTGTCTTGCCTGGTTGCACAATTGCACAAGATCATTTGCTATTACCAGCGATCAACTGTCACACAATAAATATGATGTTTATTGCTTTCTGCAGTTAATTGTAAAGAAACCTAAAAAAAACAAAATGCTATTTCAAAGTTATTTTTATTTTCTGATGGCTGTGCAAATCAATTCAAAAACAAGTTCATATTGAATAGTATACCGTTTTTTAAAGAAAAATTAGATTTGACTAACTTTGAGTGGAATTTTTTGCAACTGCTCACGGAAAGGGTGCAGTAGACGAAATTGGAGCTGTCGTTAAGAGAAAAATTTGGCAAATGGTGAAAGCTCAGAATATTGTTCCTAATAACGGCCATGATTTCTTCAAATTTGCAAAAATGAATATAAATGGCATTTGTTAAGCAGTACGCATATAAAAAATACAACTGGATTTCTTTCGGAGAGATCGGCTAAGGTTAAGAGCATTCCCGGAATTAAAAGCAACCATTATTTTTCATCACTTAATGAAAATGTTCTCGAAATAGCACTAACGGCAGATTCATCAAAACATAAAATTTATTTATAAACATAAAATATGAATTGAATAATGTTATTAACAAACAACATTATTTATAAAACTTAAAAAGTCTATAAAGGTTTTTTAAAACAAATTTTCATACAAAATTTTCTTAAAAAACCTTTATAAAGTCTTTTTAAGTTTTATAAATAAGGCTGAAAGAATATAAATTGTTTCGTTAAAATAAATACAATGGTTTTTATTTACTATATACTACTGGAAAAAATGTAGCGTGCGTCACATAGGGTTCACGGCTTTTGAGAAAAAACTAAAAAATTTTTTGCCTGAAAATAACTTATTTTAGAATTCTCTTATATTCATCTTTCTTTTAGGCATTTCATTTTCTGTGCTTTACTATGCAAAATTTGCTAAAAATTATGAAACCACCACAACGTTCGAAGCCACTTCCATTTTTTATAGCGTGCGTCAGTAATTTATGATCAATTTTTTCGCAACTTATACCTGCTAAAAATATTTTTATGGCATTCTAAAGTACACTCAAATCCCACTAAACGCTATGTATAAGTTAAAGGTATCTCTCTGGAAAGATCAAACATTTTTTATATATTAATTCGAAAACGCCTACGAATGTAGCGTTCGTCACGCAGGATTTGCCCATATAATGAGACCGATTTACCCTTTTTTGCCCCTTTTCGCGTTCGAATTTCCAAAAAAAAAAACAAATTCCTTCTAAGTGGATCTACACATCGGAACAGGGATATACGCAACAAATTTCTGCTCTATAGTGGTTTTGGGCTGGGCGATGATATGTCATTAAAAAGAACTCAACATGCTGCCTAACTTAAATATTTATACGAATAATTCATTTGAATTCGTTCTTTAGAATTATAAAATAAAATTCGGAAAACAAAATTTGAAAAGAACGAAAAAAATAAAATAGCATTTGCGAGCAGAATTTTTTTCCTACCCTGTTGTTTCTATACATACTCGTATCATTTTATTGGGCTAAAGTTCGTAGCACTTCGCAAGCCAAAAAAAGCCACAGTTTGTCTTAAGCAGAACAAAAGCAGGCAAATTAACTAATTAGTGCATAATTAGTAACATAAAATTGAACTTTCATTACAAAAAAATGTTTCATTAAATTGTAATACGATGAATCAAAACAATTCACATATTCCATTTGCAGAAATCTACATCAAGTGACAACACACTCAGTGGACCAAACACAAAGAATGTTGATGATAAAGGTGTAGTGGCCTTCGAAAACAGCTAATTGTTCCGTTCTACTACGTGTTTGTCAGAATATTTACAATTAACTTTGGTGTTATTTGTTCATTAATAATTATCACATGTAATTTGGCTTACAAAGCGATACGAACTCTAAAAAAATCATAATCATAATTATAAAATCATAAATATAAGTAGAAACAAATGAAGTTCGAACAATAATAATAAAACTTAACTAAAAATAATAGCCGTAGGCATGTTTCAAAAATTAAAATATAAATATATTTAATATATATTTTATATATTTTTATATTTTTATATTTTTATATTTATATTTATTTTATATATATATATATATATATATATTTATTTATATTTTTATATATTTTAGTTTTTCGCATAAACGAAATAGAGATGCTCTTGTACGTTTGAATCCGCTATACTCATAGTTGCTTGAGAGCAAATATTTTACTAAAACTAAGACTATTTACTTAAGTATATTTTTTTAGTACAGATTGTCGTTCTCTGGCTTACACTGAAACATAGTACCTTGAATTAGTGTTAAACAGAGTACATAAATCTTAGAATATTTTGCGCAGCTATTTAGTAACTACATTGCGAGACATCCAGCTAGTCTCAAACATTACATATTTTCAAATTGAATATTACGTTAAAAATTAGTTTACTATGATTTAAATTTTGTAATTCTTATCCTTGCAGGTTATACGCTCCAAAATCGAAGAATTTGTTTTACCGTCATCAGCAGAAAAAATTGATATAATAGTTTCTGAATGGATGGGATTCTATTTATTACACGAGGGAATGCTTGATTCTGTATTATTTGCAAGAGATAACTTCCTAAAGCATGACGGTTTAATGTTCCCAAGTGAATGTACAATCTTCGTAGCGCCTTGTGCTGTACCACGCCTTTTTGACGATTGGGACGATTATGATGGTGTGCGTTTAACTGCATTTGGATCAATGTTAAGACAGCAAAAGTTGTGCAAACCCGACATAGCACTGTCTTCTCCAAATGATTTATTACACGAAGGCGTAGCAATGTGTTGGATGAACTTGAAAAACGTAACTCTAGAAGAACTTGATAATATAATTTTTCAAGAAGTTTTGGCTATAAAAAAACCTGGCAAACACCAAGGATTTTGCATATGGTTTGATTGTAGGTTTCCTGCAGAATCCTTTGAAGACTCGATCGTTTTATCCACCAGTCCAATAGCTCCAGTCACCCATTGGAAGCAATGTGTTGTTGTTCTTCCTGAAACAGTATGCGAGGAGTTAGAAGAAAATGCTCCAGTATCATTTAAAATATCAATGAAGCGAAATAGTGAAAATAATCGTAAATATGATCTTGAAGTTGAAATATTGGATCCCAATGCCGTTGAACATCCAATACCATGTGAATGTCATCTTACAAAATGCATACTTATAAAAACTCATTTGCAAACAATGGATATACCATAAATAAAACTGATATTTAAAACATAAATATGCTTACTTATTCAATAATACATGAGTAGTGATAAGCAAAAAAAAGTATTTTCAAGCAGCTTCATCTGGAGTGTTGAGTATTAGAGACCTTGTGTCCCTTTTTTTTTAAGCGGATGTGTCCAGTAAAATTCAAGATATTACGAGAAAGCGGATTAGGATGTGACTCGAGTTTTGTTAGATATTTGCCTGCGTATTTTGCAATTCTAATTGCAATACGAGGCAACTTTATCAGCATCTGGTTACTAATTCTATCAATAACCGGAGCTTTTTTCGGGTTGAGTTTAGCTTAGTTTTTGTAAATCACACATCTTACATTTTAAGGGTCGAGGGGGCAGAGCAACTACACTGCGCAAATCAGCAAAACCAGTACACGTGTTTGGGGTAAATACGAATTTTAAGTGCTCAGCAAATATGTTACCTTTTTTAGTATCGCTTCTTAACCAACCTACGGTAGGTGTGCGCAGGGGTGGCTTAAACTCAACGGGTGTTTTAAGCTTTCTAGTAGCGCGCCACAAAGAGTAATTAGATGTTGGTGTGACATCAAGACCTTCCAGATAATTTTTAAGAGATGTAGTTTTTCCAGATGCAAGCAACTCTTGGAGTCGTTTGTTGCACTCTTTAAATCTGATTTTGGGGTGATCTGTGCTGTTGCCATTCCCTTCTAGCTCTTTTTTTCACATACGAGACGTTCAATGTCTGTAGAATAAATTCTATTAAACCCAGTCTGAGGATGGGAGGTAGTGGTATGTTCAGCAGCCTGTTTAATATTTTCGTTAAGATTGGCAATGTTAAATTAAATGCCATGACTACTGACATATTTTTTAAACCCCAGCCAATTAACACGATTGATCATCTTCACATATGGGTGAGATAAGTCACTCCTTAATGGGCTACAAATTGTAAAGATCGTGGGAGAGTGATCGGACGAGAGGTCTAAAGAAGCTTCAACTTGAATTAAATTCCTAGAGATATTTTTATGACGCCAAAATCTATAACATCTGGAATCTTTTGCATGTCTGTAGGCCAGTAAGTGGGCTCCCTACTCGAAATGACGTCCAAACCCATTCTTGAAATTGTGTTGAACAACGCTCGACCTCTAGGCGTAATAAGACGCGAAACCCAGAACGTATTCTTTGCATTGTAGTCGCCAGCTGCTACGAAACAAGGTCCAAGAGATTTGTAGAATTTTTCGTATTGATCCTCAATGATTGAAAATCTGGGAATGATTGAAAATATCACGAAATTTGTAGATGTTCTTAACAAATGTTGTCAAGAATATAGTGCTTGAGTCTGCAGTTTGTTAGAATTGCTGATCCACCGTATGCTCTTCCTCTCGGGTCCTTTGAATCATGTAAGGTGTAGCCATTAATTTTAAAAAGGCTTTTCGCAATCAAATGAGTCTCAGAGACTAACATTATTTCAATATTTTTTTCCGTAAGGAAATACTCAAGTTCATTTTATCTTGGCGAATGCCGTTTGCGTTACAGAAACATATTTTTTAACGCTTTGATGGCTTGTTAATTAATGCTTGAAGCAGTGTATTCTGCATTCGCAGCATTTCTTGTATCATGCTAGTCATATTTGTAGTAAAGTAAAAGTAAGGCCTTTCTATTACTTTTTACGAAATTGAGTTTTTCAGTGATTCCAATACATTTCATACAAATACACTTCGCAACAAAAATTTATTGCAATAGTGTCAGTCAGTTCTCGTTGTACCTTCATAGTGAACAGACGTCTTAGCGGATTTTTTTACATACATATTATACAAACAAAATCATAAAAAAATATTCGTAATACATACATATTTAACCTTGATCAATAAGCTTTAATTGCCTTGCTAATATTTTTTTACATAGTCATAAATAACAAAAACAAAAAAACCGCAAGAAACACAAACAAAGTGCCCTTGAGGAATACTCTCTATGAGAACCTCTAAAACAAAAAATTGTGAAGTGAGTTATAACGGCAGAAATGCCTATTTTACTGCGAGTTCTGATGCTCTAAATGATAACAATAAAAATAAAAAATCTGATGATAGACTTAATGTGAGTTCTGAAGCTCTTAATGAAAACAATAAAAATAAAAAAATCTGATAGACTTTTTCTAACGGCAAAACCAATTTTTCGGCAGCGATCAACTTCGCTTTGTCCAATGTCAAATAGTAGTGATTCATTAACATTACAGTTGCCTAGTACTTATTCATATAAGTCAGTAATATCATCCCCTTCGGGCTCGTGTTCATCACTTAACAAAGTTATCACTACAGATAACAGCAGCTCAAAACCCAAGGTACAAGTCGGAATGGATAGATATATAACCATGGTAAAGCGTGGGCGAAGCCCGAATTCTTCTAAAATTTCATCTGCTCCAAAGATGTCTAGGGAAAGCAGAGCATCATCTACCAATCGTCAAAATCGATTTTCATTATTGCAAGACAATAACGACAAGCCCGCTGCATCATCCCAAAAGTCTTTTAAGCCACCACCTATCTATCTGAGAGAAAAAATCCCAACGCGCTTCTAAAAAAAACTACTGTCGACTATTGTTGAAAATACTTTTCACATTATTCCAATTAAACGAGGTAATATTGATGAAACTAAAATCCAAATATATGATGAAAAAGATTTCCGAAAATGTGTTAGTGAATTTAAAAAAAAAAAAAACAAATTTTTACACTTACCAACTTCAGAGTGCTAAAGGCCTACAGATAGTATAAAAGGACATAGATTCATATGTTGAGCCCGAAGAAGTAAAATGTGCACTTATCGACCAAGGATTTAAGGTAAAAAATGTTACTTACATAATTAACAGAGAAAAGGTCCCACAACCCCTATTTCGGGTTGAACTGGATCCGAATACATACAATTGAAAAAAATTAATCCCATCAAATTTATAGCGTAAAGTTTCTCTTACACCGAAACCCCACAGTTGAAGAGCCACATAAGCGTTCAGGTCCCGTACAGTGCCAAAATTTCCAAGAATATGGCCATACAAAAACTTAATGTAATTTACATGCAGTTTGTGTTATCTGCGGTGAATTGCATGGTACTGCTAGCTGCACTAAGCCAAAAGATCAATCAGAAAAAATTTAGCAATTCTGGAGGTAATCACACCGCTAACTATAGAGGATGCCCTGTATATTCTTTCGTTAAGCAGGCCATGGGTCAAAAACCTAAATTAGCTCCAGCTCAACCAGTAAACGCGTACTCCGGCGTTTTTGCTCAAATTAGCCAACCACTTACTTCACGTTTATAGTATGCCGATGTTGCTAAGGCTAGTTCTATTCCCACACAAAATGTTTCACCGCCAAATAATTCATCGAACGCAAACTCAAGCTTTAACTTTAGTGGCCTTGAAGCTGCTATTGAGAATCTGGTGATAACTGTTAACAACTTTACAACAAATATGACTAACATGATGAAAGAAATGCTGCGAATGCAGAATACACTGCTTCAAGCATTAATTAACAAGCCATAAAAACGTTAAAAATATGTTTCTGGAACGCAAACGGCATTCGTCAACATAAAGATGATCTTGAGCACTTCCTTACGGAAAAAAATATTGACAAAATGTTGGCCTCTGAGACTCATTTGACTTCGAGAAGCTTTTTCAAAAAATGGCTACACTATATATGATACAAAGGACCCTAGAGGGAGAGCATGCGGTGGATCTGCAATTCTAATTAAGTCAAGACTCAAGCACTATATCCTTGGCAGCGTTAGTAAAGAATATATGCAAGCCACGAATATTTTTGTAGAAAATTTTTGTTCGAACTTCGTGATATTATCAATTTATTCACCTCCCAGATTTTCAGTTACCGAATATCAGTATGAAAAGTTCTAAAAATCGCTTGGATCTTGTTGGACACTACAATGCAAAACATACGTCCTGGGGTTCGCGCCTTGTAACACCTAGAGATCGAGCTTTGTTTAATACAATTTCAAAAATGGGCTTGGATGTTATTCCGAGTGAGGAGCCCACTTACTGGCCTAGTGACGTGCGAAAAATTCGGGATGTTATAGATTTTGGCGTCATGAAAAATATTTCTAGGGATTTAATTCATGTTGAAGCTTCTCTAGATCTCTCCTCCGATCACTCTCCCACTATCGTGTCAATCTGTAACTCACTAAGAAGTGACTTACCTCACCCATATATGAAGATGATAAATCGTGTTAATTGGCTGGGATTCAAAAAATATCTTAGTAGTCATTGCACGGAAAATATTACGCTAAGAACACCCAATGATATTGAATCTAACATTGCCAATCTTAATGAAAATATTAAACAGGCTGCTGAACATGTCACTACCACCCATCCACAGACTGGGTTTAATAAAATTTGTTCTAGGGATATTGAACGTCTCGTGTGTGAAAAAAGAAGAGCTGGAAGGGAATGGCTACAGCACAAGTAGATTAGTAATGGGGACGATAGTCCTGTTTTGGAAATTCAAAACCGGGAAAAAATAAAAACAATGGCAACCCTGTTTCAAATGGGGGGATTTTGGGGATTTTCATGCTGAGAGTTTCTTGGCTATGTGTGTGTGTGTGTGTGTGAGTTTGATTCTTTGTTTATGTGTATGTATACTTGTGTGCCCAGCTTTTGTTGTTATTGTAGAGAAACGTTGTGCATACAGTGCATGGATGTATGTATATGTGGGTGTTGTATGTGTGTATGTGTGTGAGTTTGATTCTTTCTGTGTATGGGAATGTATGTACACTTGTGTGTACATGTTTTGTTGTTATTGTAGAGAAACGTTGTCCTTACAGTGGACGTATACATACAGTGTATGTATGTGTGGGATGTTTGTGTGTGTATGTATGTGTGCGTGTATATGTGTGCGTTTTTGTATTTAATTGTATGTTTGTAGGTCTCAGATACTTTTGTCGTAGTGGCAGACAATCATTATACCCAGTAGGAAATGTCGATGGTGAAAATGTACTGAGTCGCTTTTGACTTTGTCACCAGTACTACTATATAATTATATCACATTCAATAATTTTCACTATAGACTTTTAGCATATGCTTGTCATTTAAAATATACTAGTAACAATAAATCAATTGAATAGGTATGACTACGTGGTTCTTATTGGAACGTAGAGACATACCAACCAGACAGTTAGTTACTGGTATATTTCTATAATTTATGTACATACAAAAAGGTATGTATATTGACAAGTTGTTGCAAAATCTTTCCTTTTTACTGACAGATAGAATAAAACGTATTATACTATAATGGTCACTAGAATTTTAGTGTTGACACAAAGACACTTGATCCCTGTCTGACTGCAGGGTAGTGACAACGAATTCGTGTGTATGTAGAATCATTATTTTTGTTGTTGTGAGTTGTCGTTGCTATGCATATGTATGGTTATTGTGCTCGTATGTATGCATGCATTTTTTTATTTCTGGGGAAATATTCTAGTAGCTGTAGATAGTGGCAACCCTGATATCTGCTGAAAATGGAAGTGGAGGGGGAATGTATTTGATAATGTATGTACATATATGTTTTTGGAGTAATGTACGTGATCGTATGGTGGGGGACGAAGGTGATGTTATGAAATCTTCGTTTATTTATTTAAGAAATATTGTTTCGTATTTCATGACAGAGAAGTTTGAATTTGATAATATTATAAAATTTCATTATGTATGTATGTTTGTGTATTACGTGATCACTTCTTTGTGTATGTGTGTGTGCCAGTACGTAAATGATTTTCTCGCGCTGATATTTATATGTAGGTAGAAATAAATTGTTTTCAATATCGACATTTGGTACTATCAAATACTATCATATATCTGAACTTCCCTAATCCTAGTATGTTTTTATACATTAACGAAGGTTTATTCATATTGAAATTTCTTATTTCAATACGGAAAAATATTAATTTACAGTATTCATTTATTAAACTCATTAGTTTTTAGGTGTTTCAATATACATTTTCTATTATATTGAAAATTATTGAATTAATGTGAACCATTCTTATTTTTAAGCTGCACATTTTCCCTGAGTGTATTGATTGCTTATCTATACATTGTGCTTTGACTAAACGACGCTTCATATATTTTCATGATGTAGATATGTAAGTGTGATTGTTAAGATCTAATAAATACTTGAGCATTCCATGCAAATAATATTGGAGTATGTGGTCCCATCTAGATGAAACAGTCTAGTTACATCACAGTCTCATGTAATGCAGTCATGGATCATATCGTTTTCATACAACCATTCAATGCTGCACGATAACTATTCGTGTTTAAACGAATATGATCGTTCTTCTTAGGCACTCACAAATTGTATGCGAGTAGTCTATAACTATTCCATATGGGGTAGTTTTTGGGGTTAGTCCGATGTAATGCAACGTTGTACCATGTGGTCCAACCCTAGGACATCGCAATGTTAAATCGACCACCTTTTTTTCATATATTTGGAGTAGTTATGGAGTACTACAACTCCTCTTTGGACTAGTCCTTACATGCATATATGGACTAGTCGCATTATCTGCAGGGTTGATAAGAAATTTGATATGTATACATACAAATTGATTTTATGTATGTATGTACGTACATACAAATAAGAGTACAACTCAATCTTTGAACTCATTTTTTTTTTGTCATGTGATATCTTTTGTTGTTGTTGTGTATTATCTGAAATTAAAAACGTTGTTTTATCTGCATTTACTTAAAAGTTTGTGAAGATTTTCTGTTTTAAGTAAAACTGAATTCCTGAAGATACATACTCTATAGTAATAGTAACTATAATAGAAATATTTCTTATACTTAATTTACATATTTTTAAAGTTGACGCAACGTTAGTTAGTTAGTCAACGTTTGACATTTTTGGGGGTATGCAATTTTTTCTAACTATAGCCTTTTTTCTTCACTTTCTACATTTATTTTTGGAAATCTTGCATTGCTCTTTAAAAATGTATAAACATTTTTAAATGAAACTGATCCGGCACTCCAGCTTAGATACTGATAGTGTTTTTTTTCTTTTGTTTTTTGTTACTCAACTTACTGTTTATTTTTTATTGATAAACATTTAAAATCAAAAGGAAGTTTTATATTGAAATTATTATTTTCATAATTGTTGAAAACAATCGCTACTTCTTTTGCGATGAAATCATTAGAATTACTTTTGAAACCTTACATGTTTATAAAAATTATGTTATTTTCTATATTGTTTAATTTATAGGACTTTTAGAATTTGTACTTTGGTGGTTATATTTTCTATTATACGATTATGAATAAGAATGCAGTAAGCTGATGTCTTTGCTTACTGTTTCAAATTAAAATTTTATTCAACTGAATAAAAGGAGATTTTTTCTTAAACTCTAATGCAGTTAGAAGCGCTGGAGATTCTTTCATATAACAGCTTTCTTGGAATTTAAGATACATATAATATAGAATTGGATAACATTTATTTTTAATTTTTATGTTAAGAAGTACAGATATGAGACTGAATTTAAATGTACTTTTAAATTAGTTAAATCATAATGAAAAAACTTATTTTCTTCTTGAATAGCGGTCAACAGAAAACGAACTCGTTTTCATTGAATTTAGGTATACCCTTTCGACGGTTCCTCTAGGATACAAGATGATTTTGTATGACGAAATTTCTGTCGGTCAGCGTTATGGGTAATTAAATTTTTAAAATTTTAATTCCCAAAATTGTGTTGCTTTATACTGATAATATGTTTACATTAATAAGGTACATATATGTTTATTTTATGAAGGGTGATCACCTATGGCATTCATTTGATGTTCTAAATGATTTTTTTTCTCATTTTATTAAAGTTCAGCGTATTGTGTACATACATATTTCTGAAATGTTTAAGTGTGCTTTGTTTGCCTATCGGACAGAGTGTACGTATCAGTTGATCAGTCAGTCTCTATTTTTATTTATTTTTTCTTCTAATGTGTCACTCCTTTTTTCAGATTTTACTGCTTGAAATAGTGAATGTTGGTCTAATTTTTTGGTGGATATATACATATAGGTAAATATGTGTATGTATATAGAAAATAATTTACATACAAAGAAATACATATTTAATAAACAACTATTGTGGCAAATCGATCTCAAATAACTCAGTTACCTCTACCAGCAATTCACCGTCGGTGTTTTCATAAAGTGTTAGAAACATTCCCTCAAGTATTTATATATGAGGTTTGTTGGTTGACCCCTATCGCATTCATATGTAATGATTTCTCACTTAAAAAAGCCTCTCATCACCTTCTAACAGGTTTATATATTTTGCTAGTATGCAAGCCTTAGCATGCTTCTATCAATAGTGACTTAATAGTCCGAGATGTAGTAGTGTTAAAATTAAAAATCTTTACTATTAGAATTTATCAGTTCACTCTCTTGAATTTTTTTACAAAGTATATACATATTTATTTCATTTGCAACAAGGTAATAAAATGTCTGTGCTTGCAAAATTGTATGACGTGAGGATTTTTTTTTTTTTAAATTATACATGCTTCGGCATGCTTTCATTTTTTTTCTGTAAATTTATTTAATACTCATACAGATACAGATATAAAGTAAGATCCGTTTACATTCCATTTTAAAATTTATGTATGCTTCAGCATGATTCTAGTTGAAGTCCATATTTATTCACTAAGTTTGTTTGATACTTATTCATACACATGTACATTCTTAAAGATAGGATATCAAAGTCCAATTTCCGTAGTTTATCTACATTTTCTAAAGATCTGATAGCTAAAGAAATAAATAGAGCGAAGATCTTTTATAATAATGACATTTTCATATTGTAAAATTTTGCGTGCTAGCGCTTTCGATGGGAAAATGTACATACAACTTTATAAAAAATGATAATATGATGTGTTGCTGAATATTGCACTATGTTATAGTTCATTTTAAACACTGAAGTTTTCGCAATATTTCATTCAGACCAACAAGTTTAGAGAATTCCACTACATTTAGTTAATTATCTTTCTTAAGACCCATCATTCCTAATCAATCCTGCAAAAAACAAGACAAACTAGATTTTTCGTTTTTAATTTTATTTTTATTTTTATTAAATTCAACATTTTGTACATCTTTAAATTACTTTATACTATATTAAGCAGCTTTTTCTCATTTATTGAGTTAACTTTAATCGTAAACATTTTAATGGTGAGATCAATTTTTCTATGTTATACACTAAGTAAATCTTTACATATACCAATCCACTTATATGAACCATTAAAGCTAATTCTTTTCACATCATTCCTTTTAATGCTCAATTAAATCATTGTACTATTGATGCTTTCATATTAAGTAATGTTTAATCTTCTATTTATGTGTGAGTTTTCCAAAGTATTTATTAAAAAATTCCTTAGAATCATCTGTTTGTAAGTTTTTTTGGTACCCGTAACACTTCAAAAAAATTTTCCATTGCCTTGGTTTTTAGAGTGCAGCTTTTATTTTCAGCTGTACTGACTATATAAACTTTGAGAATGTGTCAATTACAGTCTTCAAAAATCAACAATTTCTATTTTCTGTAGAATAGTTCTCCATTTCGCTTAACTCAGCTCCATAAAAGATCATATATTCGTATCATTACAAGCACAAACAATTTTCGAGTTTTAATATAGAGTTCGTTTACTAAATTTCTTTTTAAAGACATTGAGTTGTTTTAGAGATTTTTTCGAGAGTGTGGTGATCTACATGTTGCACTTTTAGCTATTTATACTAACATGTAGTTAATTTTCTAATCTATATATTTAATCGTACAACTCTTCAATTTATTTTTAATTATTTAATTTTTAGAATTGCTTTTCAATTTTATAACTCTCTTCCTTCTCTAATTTTATTTCACGTTGTAGTCCATCAATATGCATTTTAATATATTCTTGAATTATATCAATGCCATAAGCTATATTATTAATTTGTTCTTTAGTTTGTCGATTTGAGTTTCCAGAAAAATTAACCGATATCATCGTTCTCTGACGGAGAACGATGATGATTCTCTATGTATACATTAGTAGTAATTAAAATCTTTTTATAGATTTCGAGTTCAAATTTATCATAATTTTCTGGTATTTTATCAAACATTAGAGAAAATAGTCCTAGTGTTAGAGCCCATATTTGACCACCAACTTGTATTTTATCTTCATTCAGTTTGAGCTCGTATCTAATTCATTTCTTCCTTCCAATACTGATAAGTCAGTATAAGTGTCTTCGAAATTGGGAGTCTGTGAGTAAAAATCATCGTCCTCATAGTCATTATCATTCTGCTAGCTCCTTTGGGGTACTTGTCTCTATCTTTACTGATGTTTTTTCAGGCTTTAAACTTGTATATTTTCAACTTCAGTCTTGATTTTACTTTATTCTTTCGTAAGAATTATTTTAATTTTTTCGAACTATTTACGAATTCAGTAAGAGGTTCTGTTATAGGTTTAAATGTATCTCTTAGTTGTTCACTTGTATCTACTTCACCACTTCTTACATTACGAAGCTTTTTCTGAAACACATTTCTTGTCAACACAAACTGCTTTAAAACTTTCTCATCCATGTTTGCTAAGGCAAATAACAGGTATCAGCAATCAGATCAGCTTATCAGGACCTGGTCTGGTTTTCAGATCAGCTTATCAGGAGCTGGTCTGGTTTTCAGATCAGCTTATCAGGACCTGGTCTGGTTTTCATATCAGCTTTTCAGGACCTGGTCTAGTTTTCAGATCAGCTTTTCAGGACCTGGTCTGGTTTTCAGATCAGCTTTTCAGGACCTGGTCTGGTTTTCAGATCAGCTTTTCAGGACCTGGTCTGGTTTTCAGATCAGCTTTTCAGGACCTGGTCTGGTTTTCAGATCAGATTTTCAGGACCTGGTCTGGTTTTCAGATCAGCTTATTAGGACCTGGTCTGGTTTTCAGATCAGCTTATCAGGAGCTGGTCTGGTTTTCAGATCAGCTTATTAGGAGCTGGTCTGGTTTCCAGATCAGCTTATCAGGACCTGGTCTGTTTTTCAGATCAGCTTTTCAGGACCTGGTCTGGTTTTCAGATCAGCTTTTCAGAACCTGGTCTGGTTTTCAGATCAGCTTAGCAGGAGCTGGTCTGGTTTTCAGGTAGCTGGTCTGGTTTTCAGATCAGGTTATCAGAATACAAGTAGCTGGCCATTTATATAATATATATTAATAAAGTTTCAGGTCAGATGAAATAACTAAAG
This sequence comes from Tachina grossa, assembly GCA_949987645.1. Classification (NCBI taxonomy): domain Eukaryota; kingdom Metazoa; phylum Arthropoda; class Insecta; order Diptera; family Tachinidae; genus Tachina; species Tachina grossa. The sequence goes on from OX465275.1 coordinate 109,076,177, forward strand.
TCAATCTTTTATGAGCAGCAAATTGTTTTCTATAACGAAAATCGTTTAATTCAATATCTTTGCTTATAACCAAAATCTATATTTATCCTTCCAATACTCTACAAATTTCTTAAAAGTTTTCAAAATTCATATTACTGCCAATATAAACCTTATAAAGATGCTTCATATTTTTCTCATCTTACTTAAATATTATAATAACATTTGCATTGTCTCTTGTTAAATGCTTACAGCCGTATTCATAAAAATTTTAAACAGCATTTCAAATGTTGTTTGAGCAAAATTCGCTAAAATTGTATTCATAATAGAATATTAGCTTAAAAACGTTTTTTAACTTGCGTAAATCACCAAATCTTAAAAATTAAATGCACCCATATTTAAAATAATTTTGAGTTGACGTCGTTGTAGTTTTGCTTCATGTTTATTTATATTTTTAACTTTGTCCGTATGTATGTATGTATGTATGTATTAGGAATTATGCTATAAGCTTGGCACAAGTAGAATGAGTCATCATTCTTCTGTCGCCCCATACAAAAATATACTCGTACATATTTATGTATGTATATTATTCTGCTTTCCACATGCAACATCAGCAAATATCATAATTGAAATGTTTTAAGCTTCATAACAGAAAAAAAATGTATAATAACCCATTCTTTAATTTATATTTTATTATAAATTTATGTTTTTAAACTTGAGATAGCAGTAGGGAACTGGGCATCCGGCGTAGATGAAAATTTTTAAGTTTAATTACTTATTACTCCGACAAAGGACACCCACAAATTATTACACGCCTCAAATCACTGACAGACTCAAATTCTCACAGACAGACAGACAGACACATCCGCAAATTCCTATGGTTACATATTACGGCACAACGCCACCCACTCAAATCACGGTCAGCCTTAAATTCCCACAGTCTAGCAACACCTACATTAGCACTAGAAAAAATAACTTTCACGTTTTCTTGTCGTCATTAGGAAAAATCATTTTCCCGTCGGCATTTGAAAAAATAACAATCATGTTTTGCCGTCGGCATTTGAAAAAAATAATAATCATGTTTTTCCGTCGACATTTGAAACAAATAATAATCATCTTTTGCCGTCGGCATTTGAAAAAAATATCATGCATTGCCGTAGGCATTTGAAAAACGACAGACTTATTGAACCGCCCTCGAAAAATATTTAAAGGACTTATTGAACCACCCTCGTAGGTATCAAATTTCAAGAATTTTAAAATTTTCAAATTTTAATTACCCAAATTTAACAATTTCACCCACAATTTAACAATTTTAATTGTCGCCGAATGCCCAGTTCCCTACTACTATCTCAAGTTTAAAAACATAAATTTATACTAAAATATAAATTAAAGAATGGGTTATTATACATTTTTTTTCTCGTAATGAAGCTTAAAACATTTCAATTATGATATTTGCTGATGTTGCATGTGGAAAGCAGAATAATAAGCTGATCTGAAAACCAGACCAGGTCCTGAAAATCTGATCTGAAAACCAGACCAGGTCCTGAAAAGCTGATCTGAAAACCAGACCAGGTCCTGAAAAGCTGATCTGAAAACCAGACCAGGTCCTGAAAAGCTGATCTGAAAACCAGACCAGGTCCTGAAAAGCTGATCTGAAAACCAGACCAGGTCCTGAAAAGCTGATATGAAAACCAGACCAGGTCCTGATAAGCTGATCTGAAAACCAGACCAGCTCCTGATAAGCTGATCTGAAAACTAGACCAGGTCCTGATAAGCTGATCTGATTGCTGATACCTGTTATTTGCCTTAGCAAACATGGATGAGAAAGTTTTAAAGCAGTTTGTGTTGACAAGAAATGTGTTTCAGAAAAAGCTTCGTAATGTAAGAAGTGGTGAAGTAGATACAAGTGAACAACTAAGAGATACATTTAAACCTATAACAGAACCTCTTACTGAATTCGTAAATAGTTCGAAAAAATTAAAATAATTCTTACGAAAGAATAAAGTAAAATCAAGACTGAAGTTGAAAATATACAAGTTTAAAGCCTGAAAAAAACATCAGTAAAGATAGAGACAAGTACCCCAAAGGAGCTAGCAGAATGATAATGACTATGAGGACGATGATTTTTACTCACAGACTTCCAATTTCGAAGACACTTATACTGACTTATCAGTATTGGAAGGAAGAAATGAATTAGATACGAGCTCAAACTGAATGAAGATAAAATACAAGTTGGTGGTCAAATATGGGCTCTAAGACTAGGACTATTTTCTCTAATGTTTGATAAAATACCAGAAAATTATGATAAATTTGAACTCGAAATCTATAAAAAGATTTTAATTACTACTAATGTATACATAGAGAATCATCATCGTTCTCCGTCAGAGAACGATGATATCGGTTAATTTTTCTGGAAACTCAAATCGACAAACTAAAGAACAAATTAATAATATAGCTTATGGCATTGATATAATTCAAGAATATATTAAAATGCATATTGATGGACTATAACGTGAAATAAAATTAGAGAAGGAAGAGAGTTATAAAATTGAAAAGCAATTCTAAAAATTAAATAATTAAAAATAAATTGAAGAGTTGTACGATTAAATATATAGATTAGAAAATTAACTACATGTTAGTATAAATAGCTGAAAGTGCAACATGTAGATCACCACACTCTCGAAAAAATCTCTAAAACAACTCAATGTCTTTAAAAAGAAATTTAGTAAACGAACTCTATATTAAAACTCGAAAATTGTTTGTGCTTGTAATGATACGAATATATGATCTTTTATGGAGCTGAGTTAAGCGAAATGGAGAACTATTCTACAGAAAATAGAAATTGTTGATTTTTGAAGACTGTAATTGACACATTCTCAAAGTTTATATAGTCAGTACAGCTGAAAATAAAAGCTGCACTCTAAAAACCAAGGCAATGGAAAATATTTTTGAAGTGTTACGGGTACCAAAAAAACTTACAAACAGATGATTCTAAGGAATTTTTTAATAAATACTTTGGAAAACTCACACATAAATAGAAGATTAAACATTACTTAATATGAAAGCATCAATAGTACAATGATTTAATTGAGCATTAAAAGGAATGATGTGAAAAGAATTAGCTTTAATGGTTCATATAAGTGGATTGATATATGTAAAGATTTACTTAGTGTATAACATAGAAAAATTGATCTCACCATTAAAATGTTTACGATTAAAGTTAACTCAATAAATGAGAAAAAGCTGCTTAATATAGTATAAAGTAATTTAAAGATGTACAAAATGTTGAATTTAATAAAAATAAAATTAAAAACGAAAAATCTAGTTTGTCTTGTTTTTTGCAGGATTGATGGGTCTTAAGAAAGATAATTAACTAAATGTAGTGGAATTCTCTAAACTTGTTGGTCTGAATGAAATATTGCGAAAACTTCAGTGTTTAAAATGAACTATAACATAGTGCAATATTCAGCAACACATCATATTATCATTTTTTATAAAGTTGTATGTACATTTTCCCATCGAAAGCGCTAGCACGCAAAATTTTACAATATGAAAATGGGATTATTATAAAAGATCTTCGCTCTATTTATTTCTTTAGCTATCAGATCTTTAGAAAATGTAGATAAACTACGGAAATTGGACTTTGATATCCTATCTTTAAGAATGTACATGTGTATGAATAAGTATCAAACAAACTTAGTGAATAAATATGGACTTCAACTAGAATCATGCTGAAGCATACATAAATTTTAAAATGGAATGTAAACGGATCTTACTTTATATCTGTATCTGTATGAGTATTAAATAAATTTACAGAAAAAAAATGAAAGCATGCCGAAGCATGTATAATTTAAAAAAAAAAAAATCCTCACGTCATACAATTTTGCAAGCACAGACATTTTATTACCTTGTTGCAAATGAAATAAATATGTATATACTTTGTAAAAAAATTCAAGAGAGTGAACTGATAAATTCTAATAGTAAAGATTTTTAATTTTAACACTACTACATCTCGGACTATTAAGTCACTATTGATAGAAGCATGCTAAGGCTTGCATACTAGCAAAATATATAAACCTGTTAGAAGGTGATGAGAGGCTTTTTTAAGTGAGAAATCATTACATATGAATGCGATAGGGGTCAACCAACAAACCTCATATATAAATACTTGAGGGAATGTTTCTAACACTTTATGAAAACACCGACGGTGAATTGCTGGTAGAGGTAACTGAGTTATTTGAGATCGATTTGCCACAATAGTTGTTTATTAAATATGTATTTCTTTGTATGTAAATTATTTTCTATATACATACACATATTTACCTATATGTATATATCCACCAAAAAATTAGACCAACATTCACTATTTCAAGCAGTAAAATCTGAAAAAAGGAGTGACACATTAGAAGAAAAAATAAATAAAAATAGAGACTGACTGATCAACAGATACGTACACTCTGTCCTATAGGCAAACAAAGCACACTTAAACATTTCAGAAATATGTATGTACACAATACGCTGAACTTTAATAAAATGAGAAAAAAAAAATCATTTAGAACATCAAATGAATGCCATAGGTGATCACCCTTCATAAAATAAACATATATGTACCTTATTAATGTAAACATATTATCAGTATAAAGCAACACAATTTTGGGAATTAAAATTTTAAAAATTTAATTACCCATAACGCTGACCGACAGAAATTTCGTCATACAAAATCATCTTGTATCCTAGAGGAACCGTCGAAAGGGTATACCTAAATTCAATGAAAACGAGTTCGTTTTCTGTTGACCGCTATTCAAAAAGAAAATAAGTTTTTTCATTATGATTTAACTAATTTAAAAGTACATTTAAATTCAGTCTCATATCTGTACTTCTTAACATAAAAATTAAAAATAAATGTTATCCAATTCTATATTATATGTATCTTAAATTCCAAGAAAGCTGTTATATGAAAGAATCTCCAGCGCTTCTAACTGCATTAGAGTTTAAGAAAAAATCTCCTTTTATTCAGTTGAATAAAACTTTAATTTGAAACAGTAAGCAAAGACATCAGCTTACTGCATTCTTATTCATAATCGTATAATAGAAAATATAACCACCAAAGTACAAATTCTAAAAGTCCTATAAATTAAACAATATAGAAAATAACATAATTTTTATAAACATGTAAGGTTTCAAAAGTAATTCAAATGATTTCATCGCAAAAGAAGTAGCGATTGTTTTCAACAATTATGAAAATAATAATTTCAATATAAAACTTCCTTTTGATTTTAAATGTTTATCAATAAAAAATAAACAGTAAGTTGAGTAACAAAAAACAAAAGAAAAAAAATACTATCAGTATCTAAGCTGGAGTGCCGGATCAGTTTCATTTAAAAATGTTTATACATTTTTAAAAAGCAATGCAAGATTTCCAAAAATAAATGTAGAAAGTGAAGAAAAAAGGCTATAGTTAGAAAAAATTGCATACCCCCAAAAATGTCAAACGTTGACTAACTAACTAACGTTGCGTCAACTTTAAAAATATGTAAATTAAGTATAAGAAATATTTCTATTATAGTTACTATTACTATAGAGTATGTATCTTCAGGAATTCAGTTTTACTTAAAACAGAAAATCTTCACAAACTTTTAAGTAAATGCAGATAAAACAACGTTTTTAATTTCAGATAATACACAACAACAACAAAAGATATCACATGACAAAAAAAAAATGAGTTCAAAGATTGAGTTGTACTCTTATTTGTATGTACGTACATACATACATAAAATCAATTTGTATGTATACATATCAAATTTCTTATCAACCCTGCAGATAATGCGACTAGTCCATATATGCATGTAAGGACTAGTCCAAAGAGGAGTTGTAGTACTCCATAACTACTCCAAATATATGAAAAAAAGGTGGTCGATTTAACATTGCGATGTCCTAGGGTTGGACCACATGGTACAACGTTGCATTACATCGGACTAACCCCAAAAACTACCCCATATGGAATAGTTATAGACTACTCGCATACAATTTGTGAGTGCCTAAGAAGAACGATCATATTCGTTTAAACACGAATAGTTATCGTGTAGCATTGAATGGTTGTATGAAAACGATATGATCCATGACTGTATTACATGAGACTGTGATGTAACTAGACTGTTTCATCTAGATGGGACCACATACTCCAATATTATTTGCATGGAATGCTCAAGTATTTATTAGATCTTAACAATCACACTTACATATCTACATCATGAAAATATATGAAGCGTCGTTTAGTCAAAGCACAATGTATAGATAAGCAATCAATACACTCAGGGAAAATGTGCAGCTTAAAAATAAGAATGGTTCACATTAATTCAATAATTTTCAATATAAAGAAAATGTATATTGAGATATCTACAAACTAATGAGTTTAATAAATGAATACTGTAAATTAATATTTTGTCCATATTGAAATAAGAAATTTTAATATGACTAAACCTTCGTTAATGTATAAAAACATACTAGGATTAGGGAAGTTCAGATATATGATAGTATTTGATAGTACCAAATGTCGATATTGAAAACAATTTATTTCTACCTACATATAAATATCAGCGCGAGAAAATCATTTACATACTGGCACACACACACATACACAAAGAAGTGATCACGTAATACACAAACATACATACATAATGAAATTTTATAATATTATGCAATTCAAACTCCTCTGTCATGAAATACGAAACAATATTTCTTAAATAAATAAACGAAGATTTCATAACATCACCTTCGTCTCCCACCATACGATCACGTACATTACTCCAAAAACATATATGTACATACATTATCAAATACATTCCCTCTCCACTTCCATTTTCAGCAGATATCAGGGTTGCCACTATCTGCAGCTACTAGAATATTTCCCCAGAAATAAAAAAATGCATGCATACATACGAGCACAATAACCATACATATGCATATCAACGACAACTCACAACAACAAAAATAATGATTCTACATACACACGAATTGTTGTCACTACCCTGCAGTCAGACAGGGATCAAGTGTCTTTGTGTCAACACTAAAATTCTAGTGACCATTATAGTATAATACGTTTTATTCTATCTGTCAGTAAAAAGGAAAGATTTTGCAACAACTTGTCAACATACATACCTTTTTGTATGTACATAAATTATAGAAATATAACAGTAACTAACTGTCTGGTTGGTATGTCTCTACGTTCCAATAAGAACCACGTAGTCATACCTATTCAATTGTTTTAGTGTTACTAGTAGATTTTAAATGACAAGCATATGCTAAATGTCTATAGTGAAAATTATTGAATGTGATATAATTATATAGTAGTACTGGTGACAAAGTCAAAAGCGACTCAGTACATTTTCACCATCGACATTTCCTACTGGGTATAATGATTGTCTGCCACTACGACAAAAATATCTGAGACCGACAAACATACAATTAAATACAAAAACGCACACATATACACACACACATACATACACACACAAACATCCCACATATACATACACTGTATGTATACATCCACTGTAAGCGCAACGTTTCTCTACAATAACAACAAAACCTGTACACACAAGTGTACATACATTCCCATACACAGAAAGAATCAAACTCACACACATACACACATACAACACCCACATATACATACATCCATCACTGTAAGCACAACGTTTCTCTACAATAACAACAAAAGCTGGGCACACAAGTATACATACACATAAACAAAGAATCAAACTCACACACACACACATAGCCAAGAAACTCTCAGCATGAAAATCTCCAAAATCCCCCCATTTGTAACAGGGTTGCCATCGTTTTTATTTTTTCCCGGTTTTGAATTCCCAAAACATGTCGTCCGTCACCATTACTAATCTACTAATAAGATTTGCGTATAAACGAGGTATATGATTAAATTTGTTGAAAGTTGATTTAAAAGATTGGAACTCAACAGAAGATCTTGTCAAGAAATATATATATAGCGACATTTCCAAAAAACTGAAACCTCAGAAAATTTTGCATATATTATTTATTTAAAGTACAACAATTTCTGATAATATTATACATACATATCGTTACCTTTATATAGAAAGACCCCAACTCAATTTTTTTAAATCGAGTTTTTTGTATGTTTCGATAGAACAATTATGCTCGAAAAAATGCAGAAATTTCCATTCGAAAAAAATGAGTTAGGGCCTTTCTTTATTAAGGTAACGATATGTACGTACTATGTTTACGCTGGTCACCCTAGTTTTTAATCCTGTAAAATACAACGGCATATATTATCTACTGTGAATTAATAATTAAGATTTCCAATAAAAAACCGAAAAGAAAGCACTAGCCAAGGCACATCAATCAGGTACCCGCGATTCTACAACAAATATTACAACAGCAACAACCACATGTACTTTGTTGGTATAAATTACCTTCTTACTTCTCAAAACAGGGTAGCATCGTCAGATTGCATGTTTCTTATAGGAAATGTCAAACACCATACAAAACTGAATATTCGAAAGGTGTTTATGGATACCCAAATAAAAGCATGCTTTTAGGTTTATGCCTACACAATCCAAATTTGACATTTAGATTGGTATAATGATATTAGTCACCTGGTGTAGTGCTGCCACCTAATAAATGCGCCTTTGCACTAGCGATCATCCCAAAAACCCGACGTTACGTTTTATTTTTATAGATCGGAATAATATATGGTGTATTATTATAAAATCTTTTTTTCTCCACGATTGAAATATTTGGTAATTTACGCACGCTCCCCCGAACATTTGGTCCTATGGAACCGGATTCTCCCAATAAGCTGAATATTTAAATCGAGATTTCTTTCTAGAAAACCCGAATAAGAATTATTGCCGCTATTGTGTGTTGCAAATTTGCAGAACCCCATATATGTATAAAATATAACCAAACTCCCTTACATTTGCGAGGTACGTAAAAATAAAGTCGAAGTGCTTGTGTAAATAAAAGAAAATATAAAAGTGTGCAAATCAAATTAAGCAATAAAGTAATACTGTAATATAATATAATACATACATATATACATAGGTACATACTTACATACATATGTACATAGGTACATACGTACTTACATACATTGTTGTATTGTTGTAAGATTTTATTTAACTTTGCTACAATTGTGTATAAAGTAAACAAACATAAAATTTAACAAACATCGTGTGAATTTAACACACCACTATTAAAATTTGTTATATTCACCACTTGTAAACAATACTTAATTTGATTTGTTTAAAAGAAATAGAGAATTTTATACATTCTTATTATTAAATTTGATAATATAAGTTTATGAAATTTTTATTAAATTTTGCGTCTACCCTAAAAGTTAAACATATATTTTCAAAAAAAAAAAAAATAATAAACTTACATTTGCTGTAATTTCGCTACAGTTGTTTTAAAGTTTTACTAGAACTTTTCATAGTAGAGGAAGTCGAAAATCTTTTTTGGAAGCATTTCTTAAGATTATTTCATACTGTGTCAAAACGCGTAAAACAAAAATCAATCTAGTAAACCCCTTTCAAAATGGCAACATCTAAAGTTTTTTTTTGAAAAATTTCAGTCGTTTACCCTGCGTTTACACATGCAAGTACCTTGCATGCAAGCTCTGTGTACGTATTATCAACGAAAATTTCATACAAATTCCCGGCTGTCTTGCAACTTGCATGTTTGTCTTTTATTGCAGAGTTTTCCATAACATAAAAAAGTTTAATTTTGAGGGAACCAGATAATATTGAACTTAACTCGTGTTATTTTAATGTTATTTATGTCTAAAAAATTCATTAACCGCTTGATTTTTGAATATTTAATAAAATAAATATTAAAATAGCTTTTGAATGGATTTTAAATTAGTAAAAACTCATATAACATTACACTGAGATCCAGTTAATTTCTACTAAAGTGTTAATAGGGCAACACTGTTAGCTAACTTTCCATTTACTTGCTGCAAGTGAAACAAGTCACTGTCTTGTAAAATTCCTCGGCAGTTGAGTTGGAAGTAGACTGCAAGTGCCGAAAGTGTAGTTGTGTTAGTAAAAGAGTTTGATTGTATTGAGTTTTTCGAACTTGCACTTGCACGTGTAAACCCTAGATTAGTTGAATTTGACCCCTTTATCCGTTGCATCCCAGAGAACGAGCATACCATTCACTCTTTAAATACTCACCGTCAAGAATTAATTCGTTTGTGGGAGATATTTCGTGACTGCCAGTCAAAGACATTAAGGCTAAATATACTTCAGGTTATACAACCTATTTTAGATGTATTTCGTTCATAGAAAGCCTTGTCGACAAATTTAAAGATAAACCCACGGACTTATCCAACACCCTCCCAATACATCTTCCCCCGTGCGATACCGAAACCTTTTCTGGTGACTTTGCATCTTGGCCAACATTTGGAGATATGTTTTCGGCATTATACAAAAATAATTCGCAGGTAAGTAATATTCAAAAGATGTACTATTTGTTGCAAAAAACTAAAGGTGAAGCCCGTGACATAATTCGAACGTGTCCTATAACAAATGAAGGTTTTGATATGGCCTGGAATAATCTCGTCGATCGTTATGAGAACAAACGAGTCCTGGTCAACGCCCAGCTCAAAAACCTTTTCAACCTTCAGTCAATAGAAAAGGAGTCAGGGCCTTCTATTAAGCTCTTGTAGAGGACTGTTAATAAATGTGTCACGAATTTGTCTTTATTGGGAATTAACACCGAAAATTGGAAAGTAATATTTGTATTTATTTGCTCAACCCGATTTCCTGAGGTCACACTTAGACTCTGGGAACAAGCCCAGGGACCTAGCTCTGAGCTACCAAAATGGAACAGTATGGATGAGTTTTTGACAGCTAGGTATAGGACAGCAGAAGCAGTCTGTGATATTATTGGATCCCATTATACGTCAAAATAGTACAACATTTCTCAAGTCCCTAAAAAATCTCAAGATATTTGAAAATGTAAAAGTTTTAGTACAACTACGACACCAAACATTTTTTTTTCAATACATGTATTTATTTATTGCATCTTCATATATGAACTAACAATAAGTATTCAAATCTTAAGTATATAAAAAAATTATTAGGCCCGACCAGAGTCGGATATAAACTTAGTGATAGTTATAAATAATACATAAGTAGTGATAATCAAAAAGGAAATATAATTGTATTATCAAGCAGTCCCATCTGGAGTGCTGAGTATAAGAGCCCTTGTGTCCCTCTTTTTAAGACGGATGTGTCCAGTAAAGTTTAAAGTATTACGAGCAAGCGGATTAGTATGTGATTCGAGTTTTCTTAAATACTTCGCTGCGTATTTTGCAATTTCTTCTATCACTAGTGGCATATTTAAATCACTATGTATATTTGAATTTTTTATGTACCATGGAGCCGATGTTATTAACCGTAAAATTTTGTTTTGCTTTAGTTAGATTCTCTCAATATTGGAAGCTGAAGTAGTGCCCCATTGTTGAATTCCGTAACACCATATTGGTTTCAAAATCGGCTTGTATATTAAAAGTTTACAATCTAGACTGAGTGTTGAATTTCTACCAATCAGCCAATGTATCTGAGTTATTTTAAGTTTCATTTGTGTTAGCTTTGAGTCAATATGGTGTTTCCATGTAAGCCGACGATCAAGGTGTATACCAAGGTATTTCACATGTGAATGTTGAGGAACATTTTGGCTGTTGATTCTAATGGGGGGACAAGTACATTTTCGTAGGGTAAAGGTTATTTGTACGCAATTCTGTTCGTTTACTGTTATTCTCCATAAGTTTAACCATAGCTCAAGCTGTGTTATATGTTCCTGGAGATATCGGGATGCCCCATGAAGGTTTTCGTGCATACTAAGGCAGGCTGTATCATCGGCAAATGTAGAAGTATGGACATTACTACTCACAGGCATATTACAAGTATAAATCAAATACAAAACTGGCCCCAGTATACTCCCTTGTGGTACACCGGATGAGATAGTTTCGGGCGTACTCATAAATTCTCCTGCCATAACAGAGAACTTCCGGCCTAAAATATAACTTTCCAAAAGTTTTAGAATGTTATTTGGTAGGTATGTCTTCAATTTTAAAACTAGGCCATCATGCCAAACTTTATCAAATGCCTGAGAAACATCAATAAACAGGGCAGAACAATACCTCTGTTCTTCGAATGTTTTCCTTATAAATTGAACCAATCTATGCGTTTGTTCAATGGTGCTATGCTGACTTCTAAAATCGAATTGATTGTCCGGTATGCACATATTATCTGTTAGACAAGGGGACAATTTTGTCATGAGCAGCTTTTCGAAGAGTTTTGACATAGCTGACAGCAAACTTATTGGCCTATATAACTCTGCTTTGGTAAGATCTTTGCCCGGCTTTGGAAGCATTTTGACCTTGGCAAGCTTCCAGTGTTGTGAATAATACTCCAGTTGTAATATGGCATTAAAAATAAACAGCAGGATTCTTACTGCAATATGCGGCAAGTTCATCAGCATCTTGTTACTAATTCCATCAATTAATGGAGCTTTCTTTGGTTTGAGTTCAGCAATCATTTTTTGTACATCACGCATCTTAAACTTTAAGAGTCGAGGGGGTAGAGCAACTACACTCGGCAAATCAGAAACACCAGCACATGTGTTTGGCGTTAATATGGATTGTAAGTGCTCAGCAAATATTTTACATTTTTCCGTATCACTTCTTGCCCAACCTCTGGTAGATCTGCGCAGAGGTGGCTTAAACTCAACGGGTGTTTTAGGCTTTCTAGCAGCGCGCCACAAAGAGTAATTTGATGCTTGTGTGACATCGTCGTTTAGTACACTCTTTAAATCTGATTTTGTTTTGGGGTGATATCCCGTTCAATATCTCTAGAATAATTTTTATTAAACCCAGTCTGCAGATGGGAGGTAGTGGCATGCTCAGCAGCCTGTTTAATATTTTTATTAACATAGGCAATGGTAGATTCAATATCATTGGGTGTTCTTAGCGTAATATTTTCCGTGCAATGACTACTAAATATTTTTTGAATCCCAGCCAATTAACACTATTGATCATCTTCATATATAGATGAGGTGAATCACTTCTTAATGGGTTACAGATTGAAACGATAGTCGGAGAGTGATCGGAGGAGAGATCTAGAGAAGCTTCAACATGAATTAAATCCCTGGAAATATTTTTCATGACGCCAAAATCTATAACATCTGGAATTTTTCGTACGTCAGTAGGTCAGTAAGTGGGCTCCCCACTCGAAATAACATCCAATCCCATTTTTGAAATTGTATTAAACAAAGCTCGACCTCTAGGTGTTACAAGGCGCGAACCCCAGTACGTATGTTTTGCATTGTAGTGTCCAGCTGCCACGAAACAAGATCCAAGCGATTTGTAAAACTTTTCATACTGATATACGGTAACTGAAAATCTAGGAGGTGAATAAATTGATGATATCACAAAATTAGAAAAAAAATTTTCTACAAAAATATTCGTAGCTTGCATATATTCTTCACTAACGCTGTCAAGCACATAGTGCTTGAGTCTTGACTTAATTAGAATTGCAGATCCACCGCATGCTCTCCCTCTAGGGTCCTTTGTATCATATATAGAGTAGCCATTAATTTTGAAAAAGCTTCTCGAAGTCAAATGAGTCTCAGGGACCAATATTATGTCAATATTTTTTCCGTAAGGAAGTGCTCAAGTTCATTCTTATGTTGGCGAATGCCGTTTGCATTTCAAAAACATATTTTTAACGTGTTCATGGCTTGTTAATTAGTGCTTGAAGCAGTGTATTCTGCATTCGTAGCATGTCTTGCATCCTGCTTGTCATATTTGTTGTAAAGTTGTTGATAGTTTGCACAAGATTTTCAATAGTGGCTTCAAGGCGATTAAAATTAAAGTTTGAGTTTGTATTTGTTGAATTATTTTGCGGTGAAACATTTTGTGTCGGAATAGAACTAGCCCTAGTAGCATCGGCATACGATATACGTGAAATAGCTGGTTGGCTCATTTGAGCAAGATTGGCGGAGTAAGCGTTTACTGACTGGACTGGAGCTAATTTTGCTTTTTGTCCCATAGTTAATTTTTTGGCTTATTGCAACTAGCAGTGCCGTGTAATTCGCCGCACATAACACAAACAGTAGGTAATTTCCAGTAGGTTTTTGTATGGCCATATTCTTGGCAATTATGGCACTGTACAGGACCTGAACGCGTACGTGTCTCTTCAACTGTGATTTTTCGGTACAAGAGGTATTTTAAATTATAAATTGGATGCGACTCATTTTTTCTTAATTTTATATCATTTGGCTCAAGTTCAACTCGAAATTGAGGTTGGGGGATCTTCTCCCTATTTATTATGTTAGATACATTTTTTACCTTAAATCCCTGGAGGACGAGTGCATCTCTTATTTCTTCGGGAACAACATAAGAATCTATGCCCTTCAATACGATCTGCATGCCGTTAGCGCTCTTAAGCTGGTATGTGTAGAAGCTTGTTTTATTTTTTTCAAATTCAGAAACCATTTTTCGGAAATCTTTTTCTTTTTCATAAATTTGAATTTTCGTTTCATCGATGTTGCCACGTTTTATTGGAACAATGTGAAATTTATTCTCACCAATGACCGAAATTAATTTTTTAATAAGGGCATTTGAATTTTTTCTCCCAAATATATTGGTGGCGGCCTGGATGTTTTATTCGAGGATACCTCGGAGTTGTCGTTGTCATCTTGCAAAATTTTAAAGCGGTTTTGGCGATTAATTGAGGCTGCGCTGTTGTCCCTAGACATTTTTGGAGCAGATGAAATTTTTGAACTCACTTCAAAATTTTTTGTATTTGAGGTACTCATACAGAGTTGTTTGCGTTCTTTTTTGTTTTTGTTATTTATGATTGTTTGGTTGTTTTGGAGGTACCCTATAGGGTATTCCTCAATGTCACTATGCTTATGTTTTTTTTTGTTTGTGGTTTTTTTTTGTTTCTGTTATTTCTACTATGTAAAAATATTAGCAAAGCGTAAAGCTTACTTATTAAAGTCAGTAAAGCATCACTCATTGCTCCATCGATCGGAAATTTGTAATAAACCGAGATCCGAATCCCGGCCCATTAAATCTAAAAAACGAATCCCTGCTCTTTAAATCTGACGAATCTCAGCCTTGTTTGAATATAACCCCTCGTAATAGACTAGAATTGGATGATATACCGTCAACATCTGCTGCTGCTCGGTCCCTTCAAAACTTTTCTACACGTTTACAGTCCACTCCCTATTCTATAGTTTTAATAGGAACTACAGTAGTTGATATATTGATTAATGATGTAAGATGCTCAGCTAGAGCCTTAATCGATCCTGCTTCGCAACCCACATTTATTTCTCGAAAGCTTCAGAAAAAGTTAACCCTTCCAACATTTTCTGCCCCGATTGCTACTATTGTATGCTTGAATGGCGCTGCAGCAGGAAATCTGTGTTCTTTCAATCGGATCGTCTCCAAACTTTAAGCTACAAACCGAAGCTTATGTTGTTGAAAAGCTTACGTGTCGACTCCTCACATGTTCCACGTCCAAATTTAGTGATTTTCATATTCCCGAAATACCGGTATCCGATCTTAAGTATTCTTATATATTCACAGGTTATGCTTACAGAAGTACAAAAACACCCCAACGGCCGCTTAATTGCCCAGAATACAGTTTTTGGCTGGATTATTACTGGAAAAGTTCCAATGACGCATCCAATGACATCTGTTGTTTCATTTCTCAATCCTTTAGATTTAAATGAAAGAATTGCGTGGTTCTGGGAAGTAGAAGAAGTGCAGACAACAAAAAATTGTCTCCTGAGGACACGTTTTGTGAAACTTTGTTTCAACAGACCACGTCTCGGAACGACGATGGTCGATATGTTGTGTGCTTACCCTTTAAGTCCAAATTTCCTAACAACTTGCAATTAGGCCTCACCAGAAAAGCAGCCTGGCTCAGTTTCTCAGAAATGAGTCTAGACTATTAAGAAATCCCGAATCAAAAGATCAGTATGACAAGGTTGTTTGTGAGTATATCACATTAGGTCATATGGTAAAAAATACCCCCGATTTATGTCTTAATCCGAATTCCAACTATTATTTACCGCATCACGCTGTTTTGAAGCCTGATAGCGTGACTACTAAACTTCGAGTAGTTTTTAATGCTTCGAGCCCTTCGTCGAATGGAGTAAGCTTAAGCAAGCTTTTTCATACTGACCCAGCTCTGCAGTCTGATTTGACCGTTCTATTTCTTCAGTAGCGGTTACTCCGATTCGTTTTTAACGCAGACATCGAAAAAATGTATCGACAAATATGGATAAGGCCATATCCAGCGTCATTTCAGAGGATCGTGTATCGATCTGTTAACTGTTAACTGTGCCCCATATTTAGCCATACAAAAGAAAATGCAATTCGTAATTGTTCATACTTTCACAAAAAAAAAACACTGACCTACATTTTAAACTACACTTCTCCTGTAGTTCATTGCACCTCACAATTAAACAAAAAGAAATAAGACACTATTTATAATTACTCTGCATAAGAATATCAAAATTGGGCCATAAATAATTGCAAACTTGCAATCATGCATAAATGGTTGTTTTTTGTATAATGAACTTGTACTTAAGCAATACACTTAATAAAGCAAAATTTTATGACCTAAATTTTATTAAGCAATACAATTAATAGTAGAAAATTTTAATGACATATCAATAAGTTAGTATATAAGAAAGAAAGTTAAATAAAACATTTGTTCAATTAGATTTTGAAGAGAAATCAAAGCTGTTTTTACCAAAAGTGATTTAACCATCTCCACACCAAGTTTCAAGTGCTTGAGTTGCATCAACAAATCTTCCTGGTGAATCGCCTTGAAGATAATCCAAACAGGTTAAACAAACTAGTTTATCCTTATTCATTTACTGAATTAAACAGTAATCGTGATCAATTGAAACATGTTCTAATGTCTGCAGGTTTTTTATTGCGAAAATGGACGGCGAATGATGAGAGTCTTCTTGAAAACTTACCCCCCAAAGACTTATTAAATTCTGACTTTTTGAAATAATCAGATACTAATAACACAAAAACTCTGGGCTTACATTGGAATCCGAGCTTTGATTCGTTTTTCTTCAAGCCAGCTCTGACTCCCGATTACTCTGCAGTCACAAAACGTTCTGTCTTATCTCAAATAGCTAAACTATTTGACTCCCTTGGGTGGCTGGCACCTAAAGTCATCGTTGCGAAAATTATCATGCAACAAATTTGGAAAGACAAAACGGATTGGGACGGCTGTTTGAAGCCCATGACGTTGAATAGATGGCGTGCATTTGTCGACGATTACCCGCACATCGAGAGCATCCATATCCCACGTTAGCTTAATTTCAACCGTCTACATGAAGTCCAACTTCATGCATTTTGCGATGCGTCGGAAAAAGCATATGCTGCCGTCTTATACATTCGTGTTCAAACCCCGTGTGCTGACTTTGTCACAAATCTACTCGCTGCAAAAACGAAAGTTGCGCCAATTAAAGTGCAAACCCTGCTCGTTTAGAGCTCTGCGGTGCCACTCTACTGGCAAAAATGGTTAATTTACTTCGCAAGGAGCTGAATCTTACAGACTCTGAAGCATTTTACTGGACAGATTCGGCTATAGTGCTGTCTTCGCTTCAAAAACCACAGTGCCACTGGCCAACGTTTGTAGCCAGATGTGCAATTGCTTTACGTGAGTACCTGCCATTACGGCCTAATCTCACGTGTGCCAAAGCACTGGGTGTGGGTTAGACGCACCCTTTTAGAATGAACCTATGGCCCACTCCATAAGGCACATAGGTTGCAATCTTTGAATATAGTTATCCCTGTTCTATATCCAAGTACCTTGCTGAGGTACTTTGAGCTATCTAAACTCTGCTGCTATGTCCGTGCCCATAGCAGCTCTGTTGAATGGCAACAGCACCTATAATAGTGTCTGGCTGTCCGCGTCAGACCAACCACTAGCATTGATTTCACACTGGGAAGCCAAGACTATTCTCCCAGTGATTTCGGTAGCAACCACAGCCACCACCGTTTGTAGCCAATCGAGTTTCGTTTATTTTGGATAAAACTAGTACTGATAATTGGAATCATGTTGAATCTCATGACAACCATGCAGATGTGGATAGCCGTGGAATAACAGCCACAGAATTGACACATTTTGAGATTTGGTGGAAAGATCCTGCGTGGATAAGTCACCATCGCTCTGAATGGACTAAGACTTTCTTTAAAGTGTCTAAGCAATTAGACGGTCGATTCATGTAAACGTTACTAATACATCGAGTTTAGAAGAGATCTTAACCCGCTTTTCCCATTTACCCCGTGCAATGCGAGTATTAGCATATGTTTTTCGTTTTTACCATTCTGTCCACTCCGGACCCAAACAATCTCGTAAGAAATTATCAGAGCCGCTTACTCAAAGCGAATTGTATGTTGTGAAAATTCGCTTAGTTATTGTGTGTCAGAATGCAAAATTTTCAGAATATTCTGTGTTAAAATCAGGATCTAGGATTTCTCGTAGAAGTTCACTACTTGTGTTCTCGCCGTTAATTGACAGTAATGTGCTTATGCGTGTCAATGGTAGACTCTCACAATCTCCTACTTTGACGTATGAAGAACGTTTTCCAAAATTGTTACTCTATAATGGACGTTTTACTCGTTTATATACAGAAAACGTTCATAGAGTCTCTGTTCATGGGGAGATATCCTTAATGATGAGATTAATACGGCAAGAGTTTTGGGTTCTACGACTAAAGAATTTAGTTGGTACAGTCATTCATAATTGTAAGGTATGTTCGATTTATAAGAAGAAGCTGGGTCAACAGATGATGGCTGCCTTACCCCCTGAATGAACAATCCTATCTCGGCCCTTTACCCACACAGGACTTGATTTTGCCGGTCCTTTCGAAATAAAATCCTATATAGGCCGTGAATGTCAGATAACCAAGGGATACGTTTTAGTATTCGCCTGTTTTGCAACGAAGGCCCTTCATCTGGAAGCTAGAAACGATGTGTCAACTGAGTGTTTACTAGCTGCATTCTCCTGATTTTTATCTCGTAGGGGTTGCCCGTCCAATATTTAATCAGATAACGGAACAGTGTTTGTTGGTGCCTTGAACAGTTTCTCTCTGATTTAAAAAACCACCTCTTATCCAATGACTATTTCCAATTAGTGAATTGGCATTTTATTCCTCCTGGGGCTCCACATATGGGTGGGCTTTGGGAAGCTGGTGTAAAAAGTTTTCAGACTTATCTTAAAAAGATATCAAATACTCAACGATTCACCTTTGAAGAGTTCACAACGATGTTAGCCAGAATAGAGGCCTGTCTAAACTCTAGACCTCTATGCCCAATGACTGATAACCCGTCAGACATTAACCCTTTAACCCCCGGTCATTTTTTAATAGGCAGTGCTCTGCTGTCACCACCCGAAACCGACCCGTCTAATGAATCATTAAAATACGTTAATCGATGGCGAAAACTTAGAGTTTTACATCATGCCTTTGCAAGTCGTTCGAAGAATGAGTATTTAGTTGAGCTCCATAAACGAAATAAGTGGAAATACCCCGAAAAAGATTTTGAAATTGATGATCTTGTAGTAATTCGTATCGATAATATCCCCTCAAATCAGTGGAAGCTCGGTCGAATCAATAGAGTTTATCACGGCTCGGACTCGAAAGTACGAGTGGCCGATATTCGAACAGCCAATGGCGTTCTAACGAGGCCGATTGCTAAGATCGTAATGCTTCCAAATCCCAAGCATAACTAATTTGTTTTTTTCTCTTTCCTTTGTTTTTTCTTTGTACCTGTAATAGATGTCTGAAGCCCCACGACGTTTACCAGTTGAGCGAAGGGATCTAAAGAGTCTCGATGAGATCACTTTTATTGGCACTATATGTCGACTGAGTAAAAAGGACCATCCATTAAGAAAATGTCTGATATTCCTGAAGTTGGATCCCTACCACCGACTAAGTGCTGTCAGACGGCATTAATACTGCATCAACTGTCTCGCTCACTCACATTTCTTGAAAAATTTCAAGAGCAGGGAGAGGTGTATGGTGTGTTTAGAGGAGCATCATACACTTTTGCATTTTCCTAATAAGAAAAACAACACAAATAGAAATAAAGGACGAAAGGGCAGCCAACCCAACAACTACCACTCCAACAACCACAACCATCAACGTAAGTACAAGGCCCGCAGCAGTGAGTTAATACAGAGCGCAACCCACAACCAAGCTCGAACTTGTTCTTGCAAGGGTAAAACTGTAGACGCATCCATGGGCGCTAATGGCGCCACCATTGTAATAAACGTCTTGGCAAAATAATTTTTTATATATTTGTAAAAACAAAAATGAATTGTCACATGTAATTTGGCTTAAAAAGCGATACGAACTTTAGCCTATTCAAATCATAAAAAATTAATTGTATTTGATCTCTGATCACCTAACTCTCGTTTCTCCTTGTTGCATCCTTGCAAGGGGGCGGGATGTTTACGCTGGTCACCCTAGTTTTTAATCCTGTAAAATACAACTGCATATATTATTTACTGTGAATTAATAATTAAGATTTCCAATAAAAACCGAAAAGAAAGCACTAGCGATTATGCCAAAAACCCGACGGTACGTTTTATTTTTATAGATCGGAATAATATATGGTGTATTTTTTCTCCACGATTTAAATATATGGTAACTTACATGCTTGTTGTTTCGATTAAGCAACGTCTATATTGATTTCTTTCCTGCTTAAGAAAATCATCAGTAGATTTCAACCCCAAAATTTTGAAATAAGCTAAAAACTTCATATGGCGCACAAAATAATAAACAGTGAAATAAATATGACTGATGCTTTTTCTTCTGACGGAATTTTCTTTAATTTGGAAAGATTTCCGTCATCCTACGTCAAATAAATATACTTCGGTATTTCTTATACATACATATAAGATATTCATGAATTGTTAACTAGTTTTTATCTATAAATTGTTAATGTTTTTGTTATGTTTTTCAAATATTACTTGTAAATAAAATATAATCTATGTAAAAATTAACAAAACTAACTCAAAATCGAGCTTTTACTTTGAATTTTTGTTTCTAAAATAGTTGCCCTTTTTTTTGAAAAAAATCCCCTTTTTTGTGCCACTTTTATTTCTTAAATTCGCCGATGAACGACTCTCTTTACATACACAACAACCAGTCTGACCAGATTTTTTAATAAAATTAAGCTAATAGTATGTTTCCACCGGCTTTAAATCAAATAGGTTTAAGTAAATCACTTCAAAGTGTTTCCACCGAGCTTGTGAGTGATTTGTTGTTATAAGGTGGGAGCAGCAGCTGTAATGTGAATTTTATTCACACGTAGTTGACATTTAAAATTGATTAAATATTCTTTAATGTCATTTTTTTCGAGATTGTTAATCATTACTGATTTATGACCCAGGGATTGAGTTTGTAATTTTAAAAGCAACGCAGAGTTGCATATATAAATTGAGTTTGAAAAATAGTATTTTCGACATTACTTATAATAAATCAACTACTTTGAGGTGATTTATCCATATGCAAAATGTATAGTAAATCATGTATAAATTCACATGATTTGCACAAATCATCATGGTTTGTCTAAATCACGCCGGTCGAAACATATTATAAATCACGTATGTCCTTAATACAGAGAATACGGAATTTAGATTAAAAAAGGATAAATAGCTAAATCGGTTTAAAAAAAAGCTAAAAAATAAGCTAAGAGCTAAATAAAAATTTTAAAGCTAAATCCAGAAGAAATAAGCTAAATTTTGCCCTAAATTAGGTAATATGGCAATAACAAACTTTGTCAATTATAACTTGAGGGTTCACGATCAAGTTTTGCCTTTCAAATTTCAATACATTCACACTTATTCACTAATACATTCATACTTTTAGAATTTGATTCAACTTTGACTTCAAATTTTCTTTCCAATTTTGTGTTCAATTTATAAGCAAAAAAACAACTGACAGCAATTTTAATGAGCATACTTTTCGTTTTTGTTTTCAAATTTTCTGCCGACATAGTATTTTTGTGTTCTCTTATTACAAATAATGTTATATTCCACCGAAAAATTTTCATTACACTTAAATAAGTATGTTTAGGAACAAAAATAAAAAGTATAATGATGTGTTGCGGTTTATAGACCTATATAGAAGTCACGAAGTTTTGTTGTCTTAAGCTTCTTTTTTATCAACGTCATATTGAAAATAAATTTGCTTGTAAATTGCGTGCAGCATACGTCACAGCTTTCAATTTAAAGGACTTTTGACAGCCAGTATGTGTGAAAAACTTGAAAACAAATCTTGATCGTGTAATGCCGAGTTTACATTGGGTATTTCTTGTGTGTCATTTGCCCAAAAAAGCGTAACCAACTAATTACTAATGAAAAACTGTTTGAGCCAGACATATATTTATTGATTTAAACAGTTTGCAATCATGCTGGATGCTATAAAATTGTCTATTAGTTATGTATGAAACTATTTAATTTCAGAAATACACGTCTTAATCTAAAAGTTTTTCATTAGTAATTAGTGGTTACGCTTTTTTTTAGCTTGTGTGGCACATGGCACACAGATGGAAACCCGGACTAACTGTAGCGTAAGAGCTGGATTCGCTGAGTAAATTCGTCGTTATTGTGCTTCTTACGACGAATTTTCGCTGCGAATTCTTATCGATGAATTCGTCGACATGGACGAAATTCGTCGTTCGTCTCAATTGTGTTCCTAGCATAAAGCCTATAGTAAATGGCATTTAAGAAGCCACATGCGTGTGTCGCGATGACGTCTGGTTTATTTTCAGAATCTTGCTTTATAAAATTACTAGTAGTGGCTACATGCGGTAAAATTTTGATAGTATTTTTGTTTCAAAATACAAATGTAGCCGAATCGAACACATTTTGTAAGCATATGAATATCTACATGTACATATGTTACTAGTACACGGCATGTAGCAAATGTGGCTTCATGATGACGTCAAAATTACGTCAGAGCCACATGCGCATGTGGTGTTTTTACATGCCGTGTACTATAGGCTTAATAAGCCTTGGGTTTGTACCAAATAATGCTAGGAAAACAATTGGGACGAACGACGAATTTTGTCTACGTCGACGAATCCGTCCATAAGATTCGATGCGTAAATTCGTCGTGTGAAGCACAATAACAACGAATTTACTCAGCGAATTCAGCTCTTAAGCCCATGTCAGATAAAACTTTTGCTTCGCGTTGCGTTGAAGATTCGCTTTGACATCTTTTAACCAACAAACAAATAAAAATTCTTTATAGATATATGCGCAAATAATATAAAATGAATGAGAAAAGACATCAGATATATAAAAAATTACACAAAAAGTCATTTAATTTGTTGCATAAATATCCAAAGGACTTCGAAGTTTTGTTTTTTGCAAGTTCACTTGACTGAAATTTTTTTCGACATTTGCAAAGGAATGTGGTAAAGAAATAAACTTACGGCTGCAAAATCGTAATTAGAATAAGCTCGTTTTATATCAGATATTCGCTTCCAGAAGCTTGCCATAGTTAATTCTTCTGTTTTTTTAATGATGTCTTCTAAGTTCAAAAATTGTAATTCTCTAAACTATGAGTCGTTCACACATAAAACAAACAAGAAGTAGTAGCACAATTCGAACAAATTTATAAAATTCACTATAATTGTCAAGGCACATCAATCAGGTACCCGCGATTCTACAACAAATATTACAACAGCAACAACCACATGTACTTTGTTGGTATAAATTACCTTCTTACTTCTCAAAACAGGGTAGCATCGTGACATTGCATGTTTCTTACAGGAAATGTCAAACACCATACAAAACTGAATATTCGAAAAGTATTTATGCATACCCAAACAAAAGCATGCTTTTAGGCTTATACCTACACAATCCAAATTTGACATTTAGATTGGTATAATGACATTAGTCACCTGGTGTAGTGCTTCCACCTAATAAATGCGCCTTGATAATTGTAGTTGAAAAACCTGCATTTTTAGGCCAAAAATCTTAAAATCTGTATTTCGTGTTTTTGGAGGGTAAAAATCTGCAAAATCCAGATAAATCTGCATTTCTGGCAACCGTGCTCTCAAGTTCGCTGGCAACCTCATATTTGTACTAACTAAAGCCCATGTCAGATAAAACTTTTGCTTCGGGTTGCGTTGAAGATTCGCTTTGACATCTAATATGAAATGTACGTGCTTATATGAAACATGTCACATAAAGAACTTTTAACTCAAAGCGAAGCGAAAAGTTAGGCAACTCTCAACTTTTCGCGTGCTTTGACAATCAGTTGGTATACTTTTTTTAATTTGTTTGACCAAAGTCACATGTAAATATGAAATTTTTATTAAAATGTCGGTAAATTTACATAAAAAAACGAGTTCGTTGCATCAGAGTAATCGAATTGTGCTGTGTTTTATACATAAAACCGAATAGTGAAACAAACATTGAGTGTTGTTAAAGTTTTTATTGTGTCATGCACACTTCGCTTCACATTTTTTTTCCCAAATTTAGAAACGTCACGCAAAGCATTGAAGTTGTATCAGACACCGCCTTAACATCCAGAACAAGGCATATCAAACAGGCATGAACCAAAGAATACAAGATTACGCATTCAGCTTTTGAAAAAATTCTTTTTCTGAGCATGTACGTCACATTAGCCGATAAACATAAACACAATCCCACAAACACGTGTATTGGTATAGGGCAATTTTGTTTACATTTAATTTCTACGTCATTTTGACGTCACACCAGCCAAATACTAGCACACTCGGGTCGACAAACATGCGCAATGTGTAATCTTGTATTCTTTGATTCATGTCAACCAGTTACACGTATCACGATATTGCTCATTAGCTGATTTTTTATTTACAAGTCTATAACGAAGAATTCGTTTGACAATTACTTTTGTGCCTTGTTTGATGCATACAATCTTATGACAATTACTTTGTAAAACTATCTGAGAAGCACAGAATTGCCACAGGACTGTACCTAATGCATGCACCTGTATTAAATGTGCCTTATCCAGAATTAAACGATACGACCACCAGTGCTGCCAGAATGATGATTTTATCATATTTTTGATGATTTTTGGACCAAAATATGATTTCATAATTTTTTTTCTGGAATGATGATTTTTAATTTTGCAAATTATGATTTTCACTTTCAATACATACATATGTATCTGTAGTTTTCATTAATATCAGCGTATGTTCACAAATTAAATTTTTCAGAGAGAGCCAAAACGAGTTATTTTTGAAGCTGCGGTCTCAGTATCAAAATATCCCAAATATTTTTTTTTACACTATTATACCTATATCCAGGTAATGAAAATATTCCAACCAATTTTTAGGGAACATTTTCTTAATAAAAAAAATAAAAAAAAAAACAATTTATGTCCATGAAAGTGATTATCGCTGAAGAAACACAATGTCCGTGGAACCCCCAAGATGATATAGGTTGTTTTTGTTAGGAAATGTATGCTGAAATTAAAAATTTATGTATGTGCCTACCTATATACGGGATATAAATAACATAAGACTTAAAATAAGGATAAACATGTTTAAAAAAAAATTAGACCTTTATAAAAAGCATCGAATATATAAGAATTTAAAAGCATGAACTCGAAATGAGAAAAATTTAGCATACGTTGTTGTTAATGAAAACCACAGATATGTATGTACAATTTTCTTTGTTGTTCTACAATTCCTGTCGAGCAATGTGTAGTTGACTACAAAATTTAATTTTTCTTAGACTAACCAAAAGGTATCTCGAATGTCATCTATATTTGATCCAAAATTAATTCTTAAGTGGAGTACACAATCGGATTTACTCTCATCTACTTTGATACTCATTCCAATTTTGTATTAACATGTTGCTGTTATTATTATAAATGGTACCTTAGCTGGGTAGTAGCGCGTTAACTCTACAACGTGTGATGATATACAATTCGAACCCCAGGAATTTGTTTTTTAAATTTAGTGACTACCAGGTGACTTATATAATATCAACTTTAATTTAGTTGAAAAGTAATATAGAGTGAGAGAATTGGCTAACGCCTAGTACATCGCAATATTAAAATTGCGAAAGTAATGCAAGTGTCAGTCAGCAATAGTTGCGAAATAGTTAGTGTAAAATTATGTAAGTTTCTGACAGGGATGTTTATCAATATCTATATATAAAGAAAACTGTTTTGTATCAGCTTTTAATATCGTTGGCTTAGTCGGCAAATATACCAAGTCCACTTTTTATGTTAAAGTGAATTTTTAATGTAGAATACTAGATAAACTCAAAACATATCACTTAAAAAAATTAAAAGGTCGTTATGCTGTTTTTTCTTGCTGTCATGCAGTTTTAAGCAAATATGCTTAGTCAAAAAAAAAAAAATTACGTGTTAAGTCCAACGGAAAACAATATGCATCTAGTGTACTTGCATTTAATTAACAAATAACTTTTTGTGTAAATTTAAAGTAACAAAATTAAGAGTGTCGTTGTCCTCACACTGATTTAGTTTCAATAAATTTAGACAGATTTTTCCCCCCGAAAAATTAAAAAAAGCACTTGACATATTTGCCGACTAAGCCAACGATTTATTGTTTTCATTCACTTTGCTTGTGCACTTTGTGTCTTACAAACACAAAAATGCATCATTATTTTTGGCAATACAATAAGAAATTATAGTTTTTATATACATATGTAAATATGTCCATTGATTTTATTTTTTTACTTGGAAAAAAATTTAACTTGTGATGATTTTTTTCATCAAAATATGATTTTCGTTCCGACAAATGATGATTTTCTTCGCAAAGCTTCTGGCATCCCTGACGACCACTTCCAAAGTAAAACGAATCGACTAATTCAAGGCACATCAATCAGGTACCCGCGATTCTACAACAAATATTACAACAGCAACAACCACATGTACTTTGTTGGTATAAATTACCTTCTTACTTTTCAAAACAGGGTAGCATCGTCAGAAAATGTCAAACACCATACAAAACTGAATATTCGAAAGGTGGTTATGTATACCCAAGTAAAAGCATGCTTTTAGGCTTATACCTACACAATCCAAATTTGATATTTAAGTGTCCAGGAGAAGTACAAAAAAAGCCATCAATCGGTGAGAATGTGTTAGTGTCGTCTAACTGACGATTTTTCGGAGACGTACGAATAAAATCGTCAATCAGCATTTTAATTTTGTGTTCGTTGTGTGCGATGGCATAAATGTCTTCATCGGATGATGATTTTTGTTATTAGCGGCATTAAAACTTTATGAAATCTTTGTATAAAAAAGCACATTAAACAAATATACAGAGCTAAATAATAATTTTTCTATATTTCACTTTAATTTTTCATCTAGTTATTATTATTATTGTTTATAATAATAATAATTCTAGTTCTTCAAACCATTCTAAGAAAACAAACATATATTCCTTAAAAAAATTTCGAAACAAACAAACGATTTTTAAGATAAAAACAAGACATTGGGTAGTGTGAATGAAAAAATATATGTACATACTCGTATGTATTTGCTTTTTAGTTAAAAATTTGTTTTAAACACAAAATTCACATACATAAATACATATGTATTTGGGGGTTTAAAAGCAATTTTTAAGTAATTTTTTTTAAAATAATTGAAATTTATTTGCTGGTAGTTTAGCATGTCTATATACGTATTTCATTGGCGCTTGAACCAAATCATCAGTAGACTTTAACCACAAATTTTAAACAGTCACAAACCTCTTACTTTATGCATAGACTTTCAAAAACTATATGAGAATTCATAAAATAATAATATTTTTGAAAATCACAAAAGAAAAAATAAGCTTAGTAGGCTTTGAAACTGATACAAAACCCAGCAAATAATTTATATCCAGGTGTATTATTATTTTATGAATTCTAATATAGTTTTTGAAAGTCTATGCATAAAGTAAGAGGTTTGTGACTGTTTAAAATTTGTGGTTAAAGTCTACTGATGATTTGGTTCAAGCGCCAATGAAACACGTATATAGACATGCTAAACTACCAGCAAATAAATTTCAATTATTTTATGTACACTTCTGACAATATGTCAAATAATAAATTTTCTTTAAAGTAATTTTTTTATTCACCTTACCCATTAAAATTATAAAAATTAGAGAAGTGTGAATAAAAAAAAATGACTTAAAAATTATTTTTGAAACCCCAAATGCATATGTATTTATGTATGTGAATTTTGTGTTTAAAACAAATTTTTGACTAAAAAGCAAATTCATACGAGTATGTACATATTTTTTTTTATTAACACACCCAATGTCTTGTTTTTATATTAAAAAGCGTTTGTTTGTTTCGAATTTTTTTTAAGAAAAATATGTTTGTTTTTTTAGAGTGTTTTGAAGAACTAGAATTATTATTATTATAAATAATAATAATAATAGATGAAAAATTAGTGTGGAAGATAGAAAAATTATTATTTAGCTCTGTATATTTGTTTAATGTGCGTTTTTATACAAAGATTTCATAAAGTTTTAATGCCGTTAATAACAAAAAATCATCATCCGATGAAGACATATATGCCATCGCACACAACGAACACAAAATTAAAATGCTGATTGACGATTTTATTTGTACATCTACGAAAAATCATCAATTAAACGACACTAACACATTCTTACCGATTGATGGCTTTTTTTGTAGGTCTACTGGACACTTTAGATTGGTATAATGACATTAGTCACCTGGTGTAGTGCAGCCACCTAATAAATACGCCTTGGACTAATTCTACCATTAAAGCTCCGTTACCCGACTGTAGAAATCGCAGATGTAAGGTAAATGTAAATGTAAACGTTTGAGCGCTTATAGAATACTTACGTACCTTTTCACAATGTATGGTTAAAAGATAACAGAGACTTTAACGGCAAGTTTTGTATGGAGAACTTGCAGTTAAAGTTCACGTTAACTCTTAACCATACATTGTGAAAAGGGACATTAAAAACGTGTCATGTGTTTTCGACACAAAAAAAACTTCTTTGTGCATACGCACATACATACTAATTGCATTGTGCCCAGAAACACGCATTTTTGATTTGAAATTGCGAGTTATTTGAAGTCAAACGCGAAAGTTCATATACTTACATATGTATAATATTTAAATTCATGAAATTCATTTTGATTGAAATTTACATACATATGTATACGGACATACACACGAGTATGTATGTATGTATTAGAACTTATAAGTAAATAATATATAAAATAGTAATGTTTTAATTAATCCAAGATTTTTTAATAATTTCGCTGAAACTATTTTAATTTACTTTCTTTTGATGGCAAGATTTAGCCTGTTGGAAAAAACTAATTAAGTTTTTGAAATAACACCTTTTAGAACGAGGATGCGCCTAGAGGTTTTGAAAATTATTATTTGTAGTAGCCAGCAATATGGTATCCCTTAACCCAGATATTCCAACCCTGTTTTAGTATTAATACAACTGTGTATATAAGATAACCATTTTGATGTACGAATTTCCGGTCATTCCTTTTTTGGAGAGACACGTGAAAAGATAAGAAATAAAGATCCCATATACTACATATCAGGTGTGGGGTACGGAAAATTTTATGACAAGCAGGATGCAAGACATGCTACGAATGCAGAATACACTGCTTCAAGCACTAATTAACAAGCCATGAACACGTTAAAAATATGTTTTTGAAATGCAAACGGCATTCGCCAACATAAGAATGAACTTGAGCACTTCCTTACGGAAAAAATATTGACATAATATTGGTCCCTGAGACTCATTTGACTTCGAGAAGCTTTTTCAAAATTAATGGCTACTCTATATATGATACAAAGGACCCTAGAGGGAGAGCATGCGGTGGATCTGCAATTCTAATTAAGTCAAGACTCAAGCACTATGTGCTTGACAGCGTTAGTGAAGAATATATGCAAGCTACGAATATTTTTGTAGAAAATTTTTTTTCTAATTTTGTGATATCATCAATTTATTCACCTCCTAGATTTTCAGTTACCGTATATCAGTATGAAAAGTTTTACAAATCGCTTGGATCTTGTTTCGTGGCAGCTGGACACTACAATGCAAAACATACGTACTGGGGTTCGCGCCTTGTAACACCTAGAGGTCGAGCTTTGTTTAATACAATTTCAAAAATGGGATTGGATGTTATTTCGAGTGGGGAGCCCACTTACTGACCTACTGACGTACGAAAAATTCCAGATGTTATAGATTTTGGCGTCATGAAAAATATTTCCAGGGATTTAATTCATGTTGAAGCTTCTCTAGATCTCTCCTCCGATCACTCTCCGACTATAGTTTCAATCTGTAACCCATTAAGAAGTGATTCACCTCATCTATATATGAAGATGATCAATAGTGTTAATTGGCTGGGATTCAAAAAATATTTAGTAGTCATTGCACGGAAAATATTACGCTAAGAACACCCAATGATATTGAATCTACCATTGCCTATGTTAATAAAAATATTAAACAGGCTGCTGAGCATGCCACTACCTCCCATCTGCAGACTGGGTTTAATAAAAATTATTCTAGAGATATTGAACGGGATATCACCCCAAAACAAAATCAGATTTAAAGAGTGTACTAAACGACGATGTCACACAAGCATCAAATTACTCTTTGTGGCGCGCTGCTAGAAAGCCTAAAACACCCGTTGAGTTTAAGCCACCTCTGCGCAGATCTACCAGAGGTTGGGCAAGAAGTGATACGGAAAAATGTAAAATATTTGCTGAGCACTTACAATCCATATTAACGCCAAACACATGTGCTGGTGTTTCTGATTTGCCGAGTGTAGTTGCTCTACCCCCTCGACTCTTAAAGTTTAAGATGCGTGATGTACAAAAAATGATTGCTGAACTCAAACCAAAGAAAGCTCCATTAATTGATGGAATTAGTAACAAGATGCTGATGAACTTGCCGCATATTGCAGTAAGAATCCTGCTGTTTATTTTTAATGCCATATTACAACTGGAGTATTATTCACAACACTGGAAGCTTGCCAAGGTCAAAATGCTTCCAAAGCCGGGCAAAGATCTTACCAAAGCAGAGTTATATAGGCCAATAAGTTTGCTGTCAGCTATGTCAAAACTCTTCGAAAAGCTGCTCATGACAAAATTGTCCCCTTGTCTAACAGATAATATGTGCATACCGGACAATCAATTCGATTTTAGAAGTCAGCATAGCACCATTGAACAAACGCATAGATTGGTTCAATTTATAAGGAAAACATTCGAAGAACAGAGGTATTGTTCTGCCCTGTTTATTGATGTTTCTCAGGCATTTGATAAAGTTTGGCATGATGGCCTAGTTTTAAAATTGAAGACATACCTACCAAATAACATTCTAAAACTTTTGGAAAGTTATATTTTAGGCCGGAAGTTCTCTGTTATGGCAGGAGAATTTATGAGTACGCCCGAAACTATCTCATCCGGTGTACCACAAGGGAGTATACTGGGGCCAGTTTTGTATTTGATTTATACTTGTAATATGCCTGTGAGTAGTAATGTCCATACTTCTACATTTGCCGATGATACAGCCTGCCTTAGTATGCACGAAAACCTTCATGGGGCATCCCGATATCTCCAGGAACATATAACACAGCTTGAGCTATGGTTAAACTTATGGAGAATAACAGTAAACGAACAGAATTGCGTACAAATAACCTTTACCCTACGAAAATGTACTTGTCCCCCCATTAGAATCAACAGCCAAAATGTTCCTCAACATTCACATGTGAAATACCTTGGTATACACCTTGATCGTCGGCTTACATGGAAACACCATATTGACTCAAAGCTAACACAAATGAAACTTAAAATAACTCAGATACATTGGCTGATTGGTAGAAATTCAACACTCAGTCTAGATTGTAAACTTTTAATATACAAGCCGATTTTGAAACCAATATGGTGTTACGGAATTCAACAATGGGGCACTACTTCAGCTTCCAATATTGAGAGAATCTAACTAAAGCAAAACAAAATTTTACGGTTAATAACATCGGCTCCATGGTACATAAAAAATTCAAATATACATCGTGATTTAAATATGCCACTAGTGATAGAAGAAATTGCAAAATACGCAGCGAAGTATTTAAGAAAACTCGAATCACATACTAATCCGCTTGCTCGTAATACTTTAAACTTTACTGGACACATCCGTCTTAAAAAGAGGGACACAAGGGCTCTTATACTCAGCACTCCAGATGGGACTGCTTGATAATACAATTATATTTCCCTTTTGATTATCACTACTTATGTATTATTTATAACTATCACTAAGTTTATATCCGACTCTGGTCGGGCCTAATAATTTTTTTATATACTTAAGATTTGAATACTTATTGTTAGTTCATATATGAAGATGCAATAAATAAATACATGTATTGAAAAAAAAATGTTTGGTGTCGTAGTTGTACTAAAACTTTTACATTTTCAAATATCTTGAGATTTTTTAGGGACTTGAGAAATGTTGTACTATTTTGACGTATAATGGGATCCAATAATATCACAGACTGCTTCTGCTGTCCTATACCTAGCTGTCAAAAACTCATCCATACTGTTCCATTTTGGTAGCTCAGAGCTAGGTCCCTGGGCTTGTTCCCAGAGTCTAAGTGTGACCTCAGGAAATCGGGTTGAGCAAATAAATACAAATATTACTTTCCAATTTTCGGTGTTAATTCCCAATAAAGACAAATTCGTGACACATTTATTAACAGTCCTCTACAAGAGCTTAATAGAAGGCCCTGACTCCTTTTCTATTGACTGAAGGTTGAAAAGGTTTTTGAGCTGGGCGTTGACCAGGACTCGTTTGTTCTCATAACGATCGACGAGATTATTCCAGGCCATATCAAAACCTTCATTTGTTATAGGACACGTTCGAATTATGTCACGGGCTTCACCTTTAGTTTTTTGCAACAAATAGTACATCTTTTGAATATTACTTACCTGCGAATTATTTTTGTATAATGCCGAAAACATATCTCCAAATGTTGGCCAAGATGCAAAGTCACCAGAAAAGGTTTCGGTATCGCACGGGGGAAGATGTATTGGGAGGGTGTTGGATAAGTCCGTGGGTTTATCTTTAAATTTGTCGACAAGGCTTTCTATGAACGAAATACATCTAAAATAGGTTGTATAACCTGAAGTATATTTAGCCTTAATGTCTTTGACTGGCAGTCACGAAATATCTCCCACAAACGAATTAATTCTTGACGGTGAGTATTTAAAGAGTGAATGGTATGCTCGTTCTCTGGGATGCAACGGATAAAGGGGTCAAATTCAACTAATCTAGGGTTTACACGTGCAAGTGCAAGTTCGAAAAACTCAATACAATCAAACTCTTTTACTAACACAACTACACTTTCGGCACTTGCAGTCTACTTCCAACTCAACTGCCGAGGAATTTTACAAGACAGTGACTTGTTTCACTTGCAGCAAGTAAATGGAAAGTTAGCTAACAGTGTTGCCCTATTAACACTTTAGTAGAAATTAACTGGATCTCAGTGTAATGTTATATGAGTTTTTACTAATTTAAAATCCATTCAAAAGCTATTTTAATATTTATTTTATTAAATATTCAAAAATCAAGCGGTTAATGAATTTTTTAGACATAAATAACATTAAAATAACACGAGTTAAGTTCAATATTATCTGGTTCCCTCAAAATTAAACTTTTTTATGTTATGGAAAACTCTGCAATAAAAGACAAACATGCAAGTTGCAAGACAGCCGGGAATTTGTATGAAATTTTCGTTGATAATACGTACACAGAGCTTGCATGCAAGGTACTTGCATGTGTAAACGCAGGGTAAACGACTGAAATTTTTCAAAAAAAAACTTTAGATGTTGCCATTTTGAAAGGGGTTTACTAGATTGATTTTTGTTTTACGCGTTTTGACACAGTATGAAATAATCTTAAGAAATGCTTCCAAAAAAGATTTTCGACTTCCTCTACTATGAAAAGTTCTAGTAAAACTTTAAAACAACTGTAGCGAAATTACAGCAAATGTAAGTTTATTATTTTTTTTTTTGAAAATATATGTTTAACTTTTAGGGTAGACGCAAAATTTAATAAAAATTTCATAAACTTATATTATCAAATTTAATAATAAGAATGTATAAAATTCTCTATTTCTTTTAAACAAATCAAATTAAGTATTGTTTACAAGTGGTGAATATAACAAATTTTAATAGTGGTGTGTTAAATTCACACGATGTTTGTTAAATTTTATGTTTGTTTACTTTATACACAATTGTAGCAAAGTTAAATAAAATCTTACAACAATACAACAATGTATGTAAGTACGTATGTACCTATGTACATATGTATGTAAGTATGTACCTATGTATATATGTATGTATTATATTATATTACAGTATTACTTTATTGCTTAATTTGATTTGCACACTTTTATATTTTCTTTTATTTACACAAGCACTTCGACTTTATTTTTACGTACCTCGCAAATGTAAGGGAGTTTGGTTATATTTTATACATATATGGGGTTCTGCAAATTTGCAACACACAATAGCGGCAATAATTCTTATTCGGGTTTTCTAGAAAGAAATCTCGATTTAAATATTCAGCTTATTGGGAGAATCCGGTTCCATAGGACCAAATGTTCGGGGGAGCGTGCGTAAATTACCAAATATTTCAATCGTGGAGAAAAAAAGATTTTATAATAATACACCATATATTATTCCGATCTATAAAAATAAAACGTAACGTCGGGTTTTTGGGATGATCGCTAGTGCAAAGGCGCATTTATTAGGTGGCAGCACTACACCAGGTGACTAATATCATTATACCAATCTAAATGTCAAATTTGGATTGTGTAGGCATAAACCTAAAAGCATGCTTTTATTTGGGTATCCATAAACACCTTTCGAATATTCAGTTTTGTATGGTGTTTGACATTTCCTATAAGAAACATGCAATCTGACGATGCTACCCTGTTTTGAGAAGTAAGAAGGTAATTTATACCAACAAAGTACATGTGGTTGTTGCTGTTGTAATATTTGTTGTAGAATCGCGGGTACCTGATTGATGTGCCTTGGCTAGTGCTTTCTTTTCGGTTTTTTATTGGAAATCTTAATTATTAATTCACAGTAGATAATATATGCCGTTGTATTTTACAGGATTAAAAACTAGGGTGACCAGCGTAAACATAGTACGTACATATCGTTACCTTAATAAAGAAAGGCCCTAACTCATTTTTTTCGAATGGAAATTTCTGCATTTTTTCGAGCATAATTGTTCTATCGAAACATACAAAAAACTCGATTTAAAAAAATTGAGTTGGGGTCTTTCTATATAAAGGTAACGATATGTATGTATAATATTATCAGAAATTGTTGTACTTTAAATAAATAATATATGCAAAATTTTCTGAGGTTTCAGTTTTTTGGAAATGTCGCTATATATATATTTCTTGACAAGATCTTCTGTTGAGTTCCAATCTTTTAAATCAACTTTCAACAAATTTAATCATATACCTCGTTTATACGCAAATCTTATTAGTAGATTAGTAATGGTGACGGACGACATGTTTTGGGAATTCAAAACCGGGAAAAAATAAAAACGATGGCAACCCTGTTACAAATGGGGGGATTTTGGAGATTTTCATGCTGAGAGTTTCTTGGCTATGTGTGTGTGTGTGAGTTTGATTCTTTGCTTATGTGTATGTATACTTGTGTGCCCAGCTTTTGTTGTTATTGTAGAGAAACGTTGTGCTTACAGTGATGGATGTATGTATATGTGGGTGTTGTATGTGTGTATGTGTGTGAGTTTGATTCTTTCTGTGTATGGGAATGTATGTACACTTGTGTGTACAGGTTTTGTTGTTATTGTAGAGAAACGTTGCGCTTACAGTGGATGTATACATACAGTGTATGTATATGTGGGATGTTTGTGTGTGTATGTATGTGTGTGTGTATATGTGTGCGTTTTTGTATTTAATTGTATGTTTGTCGGTCTCAGATATTTTTGTCGTAGTGGCAGACAATCATTATACCCAGTAGGAAATGTCGATGGTGAAAATGTACTGAGTCGCTTTTGACTTTGTCACCAGTACTACTATATAATTATATCACATTCAATAATTTTCACTATAGACATTTAGCATATGCTTGTCATTTAAAATCTACTAGTAACACTAAAACAATTGAATAGGTATGACTACGTGGTTCTTATTGGAACGTAGAGACATACCAACCAGACAGTTAGTTACTGTTATATTTCTATAATTTATGTACATACAAAAAGGTATGTATGTTGACAAGTTGTTGCAAAATCTTTCCTTTTTACTGACAGATAGAATAAAACGTATTATACTATAATGGTCACTAGAATTTTAGTGTTGACACAAAGACACTTGATCCCTGTCTGACTGCAGGGTAGTGACAACAATTCGTGTGTATGTAGAATCATTATTTTTGTTGTTGTGAGTTGTCGTTGATATGCATATGTATGGTTATTGTGCTCGTATGTATGCATGCATTTTTTTATTTCTGGGGAAATATTCTAGTAGCTGCAGATAGTGGCAACCCTGATATCTGCTGAAAATGGAAGTGGAGAGGGAATGTATTTGATAATGTATGTACATATATGTTTTTGGAGTAATGTACGTGATCGTATGGTGGGAGACGAAGGTGATGTTATGAAATCTTCGTTTATTTATTTAAGAAATATTGTTTCGTATTTCATGACAGAGAAGTTTGAATTTGATAATATTATAAAATTTCATTATGTATGTATGTTTGTGTATTACGTGATCACTTCTTTGTGTATGTGTGTGTGCCAGTACGTAAATGATTTTCTCGCGCTGATATTTATATGTAGGTAGAAATAAATTGTTTTCAATATCGACATTTGGTACTATCAAATACTATCATATATCTGAACTTCCCTAATCCTAGTATGTTTTTATACATTAACGAAGGTTTATTCATATTGAAATTTCTTATTTCAATACGGAAAAATATTAATTTACAGTATTCATTTATTAAACTCATTAGTTTTTAGGTGTTTCAATATACATTTTCTATTATATTGAAAATTATTGAATTAATGTGAACCATTCTTATTTTTAAGCTGCACATTTTCCCTGAGTGTATTGATTGCTTATCTATACATTGTGCTTTGACTAAACGACGCTTCATATATTTTCATGATGTAGATATGTAAGTGTGATTGTTAAGATCTAATAAATACTTGAGCATTCCATGCAAATAATATTGGAGTATGTGGTCCCATCTAGATGAAACAGTCTAGTTACATCACAGTCTCATGTAATGCAGTCATGGATCATATCGTTTTCATACAACCATTCAATGCTGCACGATAACTATTCGTGTTTAAACGAATATGATCGTTCTTCTTAGGCACTCACAAATTGTATGCGAGTAGTCTATAACTATTCCATATGGGGTAGTTTTTGGGGTTAGTCCGATGTAATGCAACGTTGTACCATGTGGTCCAACCCTAGGACATCGCAATGTTAAATCGACCACCTTTTTTTCATATATTTGGAGTAGTTATGGAGTACTACAACTCCTCTTTGGACTAGTCCTTACATGCATATATGGACTAGTCGCATTATCTGCAGGGTTGATAAGAAATTTGATATGTATACATACAAATTGATTTTATGTATGTATGTACGTACATACAAATAAGAGTACAACTCAATCTTTGAACTCATTTTTTTTTTGTCATGTGATATCTTTTGTTGTTGTTGTGTATTATCTGAAATTAAAAACGTTGTTTTATCTGCATTTACTTAAAAGTTTGTGAAGATTTTCTGTTTTAAGTAAAACTGAATTCCTGAAGATACATACTCTATAGTAATAGTAACTATAATAGAAATATTTCTTATACTTAATTTACATATTTTTAAAGTTGACGCAACGTTAGTTAGTTAGTCAACGTTTGACATTTTTGGGGGTATGCAATTTTTTCTAACTATAGCCTTTTTTCTTCACTTTCTACATTTATTTTTGGAAATCTTGCATTGCTCTTTAAAAATGTATAAACATTTTTAAATGAAACTGATCCGGCACTCCAGCTTAGATACTGATAGTGTTTTTTTTCTTTTGTTTTTTGTTACTCAACTTACTGTTTATTTTTTATTGATAAACATTTAAAATCAAAAGGAAGTTTTATATTGAAATTATTATTTTCATAATTGTTGAAAACAATCGCTACTTCTTTTGCGATGAAATCATTAGAATTACTTTTGAAACCTTACATGTTTATAAAAATTATGTTATTTTCTATATTGTTTAATTTATAGGACTTTTAGAATTTGTACTTTGGTGGTTATATTTTCTATTATACGATTATGAATAAGAATGCAGTAAGCTGATGTCTTTGCTTACTGTTTCAAATTAAAATTTTATTCAACTGAATAAAAGGAGATTTTTTCTTAAACTCTAATGCAGTTAGAAGCGCTGGAGATTCTTTCATATAACAGCTTTCTTGGAATTTAAGATACATATAATATAGAATTGGATAACATTTATTTTTAATTTTTATGTTAAGAAGTACAGATATGAGACTGAATTTAAATGTACTTTTAAATTAGTTAAATCATAATGAAAAAACTTATTTTCTTCTTGAATAGCGGTCAACAGAAAACGAACTCGTTTTCATTGAATTTAGGTATACCCTTTCGACGGTTCCTCTAGGATACAAGATGATTTTGTATGACGAAATTTCTGTCGGTCAGCGTTATGGGTAATTAAATTTTTAAAATTTTAATTCCCAAAATTGTGTTGCTTTATACTGATAATATGTTTACATTAATAAGGTACATATATGTTTATTTTATGAAGGGTGATCACCTATGGCATTCATTTGATGTTCTAAATGATTTTTTTTCTCATTTTATTAAAGTTCAGCGTATTGTGTACATACATATTTCTGAAATGTTTAAGTGTGCTTTGTTTGCCTATCGGACAGAGTGTACGTATCAGTTGATCAGTCAGTCTCTATTTTTATTTATTTTTTCTTCTAATGTGTCACTCCTTTTTTCAGATTTTACTGCTTGAAATAGTGAATGTTGGTCTAATTTTTTGGTGGATATATACATATAGGTAAATATGTGTATGTATATAGAAAATAATTTACATACAAAGAAATACATATTTAATAAACAACTATTGTGGCAAATCGATCTCAAATAACTCAGTTACCTCTACCAGCAATTCACCGTCGGTGTTTTCATAAAGTGTTAGAAACATTCCCTCAAGTATTTATATATGAGGTTTGTTGGTTGACCCCTATCGCATTCATATGTAATGATTTCTCACTTA
Organism: Tachina grossa; assembly: GCA_949987645.1. Lineage (NCBI taxonomy): Eukaryota > Metazoa > Arthropoda > Insecta > Diptera > Tachinidae > Tachina > Tachina grossa. Next base: position 109,115,549 of record OX465275.1, read on the forward strand.
AAAAAGCCTCTCATCACCTTCTAACAGGTTTATATATTTTGCTAGTATGCAAGCCTTAGCATGCTTCTATCAATAGTGACTTAATAGTCCGAGATGTAGTAGTGTTAAAATTAAAAATCTTTACTATTAGAATTTATCAGTTCACTCTCTTGAATTTTTTTACAAAGTATATACATATTTATTTCATTTGCAACAAGGTAATAAAATGTCTGTGCTTGCAAAATTGTATGACGTGAGGATTTTTTTTTTTTTAAATTATACATGCTTCGGCATGCTTTCATTTTTTTTCTGTAAATTTATTTAATACTCATACAGATACAGATATAAAGTAAGATCCGTTTACATTCCATTTTAAAATTTATGTATGCTTCAGCATGATTCTAGTTGAAGTCCATATTTATTCACTAAGTTTGTTTGATACTTATTCATACACATGTACATTCTTAAAGATAGGATATCAAAGTCCAATTTCCGTAGTTTATCTACATTTTCTAAAGATCTGATAGCTAAAGAAATAAATAGAGCGAAGATCTTTTATAATAATGACATTTTCATATTGTAAAATTTTGCGTGCTAGCGCTTTCGATGGGAAAATGTACATACAACTTTATAAAAAATGATAATATGATGTGTTGCTGAATATTGCACTATGTTATAGTTCATTTTAAACACTGAAGTTTTCGCAATATTTCATTCAGACCAACAAGTTTAGAGAATTCCACTACATTTAGTTAATTATCTTTCTTAAGACCCATCATTCCTAATCAATCCTGCAAAAAACAAGACAAACTAGATTTTTCGTTTTTAATTTTATTTTTATTTTTATTAAATTCAACATTTTGTACATCTTTAAATTACTTTATACTATATTAAGCAGCTTTTTCTCATTTATTGAGTTAACTTTAATCGTAAACATTTTAATGGTGAGATCAATTTTTCTATGTTATACACTAAGTAAATCTTTACATATACCAATCCACTTATATGAACCATTAAAGCTAATTCTTTTCACATCATTCCTTTTAATGCTCAATTAAATCATTGTACTATTGATGCTTTCATATTAAGTAATGTTTAATCTTCTATTTATGTGTGAGTTTTCCAAAGTATTTATTAAAAAATTCCTTAGAATCATCTGTTTGTAAGTTTTTTTGGTACCCGTAACACTTCAAAAAAATTTTCCATTGCCTTGGTTTTTAGAGTGCAGCTTTTATTTTCAGCTGTACTGACTATATAAACTTTGAGAATGTGTCAATTACAGTCTTCAAAAATCAACAATTTCTATTTTCTGTAGAATAGTTCTCCATTTCGCTTAACTCAGCTCCATAAAAGATCATATATTCGTATCATTACAAGCACAAACAATTTTCGAGTTTTAATATAGAGTTCGTTTACTAAATTTCTTTTTAAAGACATTGAGTTGTTTTAGAGATTTTTTCGAGAGTGTGGTGATCTACATGTTGCACTTTTAGCTATTTATACTAACATGTAGTTAATTTTCTAATCTATATATTTAATCGTACAACTCTTCAATTTATTTTTAATTATTTAATTTTTAGAATTGCTTTTCAATTTTATAACTCTCTTCCTTCTCTAATTTTATTTCACGTTGTAGTCCATCAATATGCATTTTAATATATTCTTGAATTATATCAATGCCATAAGCTATATTATTAATTTGTTCTTTAGTTTGTCGATTTGAGTTTCCAGAAAAATTAACCGATATCATCGTTCTCTGACGGAGAACGATGATGATTCTCTATGTATACATTAGTAGTAATTAAAATCTTTTTATAGATTTCGAGTTCAAATTTATCATAATTTTCTGGTATTTTATCAAACATTAGAGAAAATAGTCCTAGTGTTAGAGCCCATATTTGACCACCAACTTGTATTTTATCTTCATTCAGTTTGAGCTCGTATCTAATTCATTTCTTCCTTCCAATACTGATAAGTCAGTATAAGTGTCTTCGAAATTGGGAGTCTGTGAGTAAAAATCATCGTCCTCATAGTCATTATCATTCTGCTAGCTCCTTTGGGGTACTTGTCTCTATCTTTACTGATGTTTTTTCAGGCTTTAAACTTGTATATTTTCAACTTCAGTCTTGATTTTACTTTATTCTTTCGTAAGAATTATTTTAATTTTTTCGAACTATTTACGAATTCAGTAAGAGGTTCTGTTATAGGTTTAAATGTATCTCTTAGTTGTTCACTTGTATCTACTTCACCACTTCTTACATTACGAAGCTTTTTCTGAAACACATTTCTTGTCAACACAAACTGCTTTAAAACTTTCTCATCCATGTTTGCTAAGGCAAATAACAGGTATCAGCAATCAGATCAGCTTATCAGGACCTGGTCTGGTTTTCAGATCAGCTTATCAGGAGCTGGTCTGGTTTTCAGATCAGCTTATCAGGACCTGGTCTGGTTTTCATATCAGCTTTTCAGGACCTGGTCTAGTTTTCAGATCAGCTTTTCAGGACCTGGTCTGGTTTTCAGATCAGCTTTTCAGGACCTGGTCTGGTTTTCAGATCAGCTTTTCAGGACCTGGTCTGGTTTTCAGATCAGCTTTTCAGGACCTGGTCTGGTTTTCAGATCAGATTTTCAGGACCTGGTCTGGTTTTCAGATCAGCTTATTAGGACCTGGTCTGGTTTTCAGATCAGCTTATCAGGAGCTGGTCTGGTTTTCAGATCAGCTTATTAGGAGCTGGTCTGGTTTCCAGATCAGCTTATCAGGACCTGGTCTGTTTTTCAGATCAGCTTTTCAGGACCTGGTCTGGTTTTCAGATCAGCTTTTCAGAACCTGGTCTGGTTTTCAGATCAGCTTAGCAGGAGCTGGTCTGGTTTTCAGGTAGCTGGTCTGGTTTTCAGATCAGGTTATCAGAATACAAGTAGCTGGCCATTTATATAATATATATTAATAAAGTTTCAGGTCAGATGAAATAACTAAAGTCAATCTTTTATGAGCAGCAAATTGTTTTCTATAACGAAAATCGTTTAATTCAATATCTTTGCTTATAACCAAAATCTATATTTATCCTTCCAATACTCTACAAATTTCTTAAAAGTTTTCAAAATTCATATTACTGCCAATATAAACCTTATAAAGATGCTTCATATTTTTCTCATCTTACTTAAATATTATAATAACATTTGCATTGTCTCTTGTTAAATGCTTACAGCCGTATTCATAAAAATTTTAAACAGCATTTCAAATGTTGTTTGAGCAAAATTCGCTAAAATTGTATTCATAATAGAATATTAGCTTAAAAACGTTTTTTAACTTGCGTAAATCACCAAATCTTAAAAATTAAATGCACCCATATTTAAAATAATTTTGAGTTGACGTCGTTGTAGTTTTGCTTCATGTTTATTTATATTTTTAACTTTGTCCGTATGTATGTATGTATGTATGTATTAGGAATTATGCTATAAGCTTGGCACAAGTAGAATGAGTCATCATTCTTCTGTCGCCCCATACAAAAATATACTCGTACATATTTATGTATGTATATTATTCTGCTTTCCACATGCAACATCAGCAAATATCATAATTGAAATGTTTTAAGCTTCATAACAGAAAAAAAATGTATAATAACCCATTCTTTAATTTATATTTTATTATAAATTTATGTTTTTAAACTTGAGATAGCAGTAGGGAACTGGGCATCCGGCGTAGATGAAAATTTTTAAGTTTAATTACTTATTACTCCGACAAAGGACACCCACAAATTATTACACGCCTCAAATCACTGACAGACTCAAATTCTCACAGACAGACAGACAGACAGACACATCCGCAAATTCCTATGGTTACATATTACGGCACAACGCCACCCACTCAAATCACGGTCAGCCTTAAATTCCCACAGTCTAGCAACACCTACATTAGCACTAGAAAAAATAACTTTCACGTTTTCTTGTCGTCATTAGGAAAAATCATTTTCCCGTCGGCATTTGAAAAAATAACAATCATGTTTTGCCGTCGGCATTTGAAAAAAATAATAATCATGTTTTTCCGTCGACATTTGAAACAAATAATAATCATCTTTTGCCGTCGGCATTTGAAAAAAATATCATGCATTGCCGTAGGCATTTGAAAAACGACAGACTTATTGAACCGCCCTCGAAAAATATTTAAAGGACTTATTGAACCACCCTCGTAGGTATCAAATTTCAAGAATTTTAAAATTTTCAAATTTTAATTACCCAAATTTAACAATTTCACCCACAATTTAACAATTTTAATTGTCGCCGAATGCCCAGTTCCCTACTACTATCTCAAGTTTAAAAACATAAATTTATACTAAAATATAAATTAAAGAATGGGTTATTATACATTTTTTTTCTCGTAATGAAGCTTAAAACATTTCAATTATGATATTTGCTGATGTTGCATGTGGAAAGCAGAATAATAAGCTGATCTGAAAACCAGACCAGGTCCTGAAAATCTGATCTGAAAACCAGACCAGGTCCTGAAAAGCTGATCTGAAAACCAGACCAGGTCCTGAAAAGCTGATCTGAAAACCAGACCAGGTCCTGAAAAGCTGATCTGAAAACCAGACCAGGTCCTGAAAAGCTGATCTGAAAACCAGACCAGGTCCTGAAAAGCTGATATGAAAACCAGACCAGGTCCTGATAAGCTGATCTGAAAACCAGACCAGCTCCTGATAAGCTGATCTGAAAACTAGACCAGGTCCTGATAAGCTGATCTGATTGCTGATACCTGTTATTTGCCTTAGCAAACATGGATGAGAAAGTTTTAAAGCAGTTTGTGTTGACAAGAAATGTGTTTCAGAAAAAGCTTCGTAATGTAAGAAGTGGTGAAGTAGATACAAGTGAACAACTAAGAGATACATTTAAACCTATAACAGAACCTCTTACTGAATTCGTAAATAGTTCGAAAAAATTAAAATAATTCTTACGAAAGAATAAAGTAAAATCAAGACTGAAGTTGAAAATATACAAGTTTAAAGCCTGAAAAAACATCAGTAAAGATAGAGACAAGTACCCCAAAGGAGCTAGCAGAATGATAATGACTATGAGGACGATGATTTTTACTCACAGACTTCCAATTTCGAAGACACTTATACTGACTTATCAGTATTGGAAGGAAGAAATGAATTAGATACGAGCTCAAACTGAATGAAGATAAAATACAAGTTGGTGGTCAAATATGGGCTCTAAGACTAGGGCTATTTTCTCTAATGTTTGATAAAATACCAGAAAATTATGATAAATTTGAACTCGAAATCTATAAAAAGATTTTAATTACTACTAATGTATACATAGAGAATCATCATCGTTCTCCGTCAGAGAACGATGATATCGGTTAATTTTTCTGGAAACTCAAATCGACAAACTAAAGAACAAATTAATAATATAGCTTATGGCATTGATATAATTCAAGAATATATTAAAATGCATATTGATGGACTATAACGTGAAATAAAATTAGAGAAGGAAGAGAGTTATAAAATTGAAAAGCAATTCTAAAAATTAAATAATTAAAAATAAATTGAAGAGTTGTACGATTAAATATATAGATTAGAAAATTAACTACATGTTAGTATAAATAGCTGAAAGTGCAACATGTAGATCACCACACTCTCGAAAAAATCTCTAAAACAACTCAATGTCTTTAAAAAGAAATTTAGTAAACGAACTCTATATTAAAACTCGAAAATTGTTTGTGCTTGTAATGATACGAATATATGATCTTTTATGGAGCTGAGTTAAGCGAAATGGAGAACTATTCTACAGAAAATAGAAATTGTTGATTTTTGAAGACTGTAATTGACACATTCTCAAAGTTTATATAGTCAGTACAGCTGAAAATAAAAGCTGCACTCTAAAAACCAAGGCAATGGAAAATATTTTTGAAGTGTTACGGGTACCAAAAAAACTTACAAACAGATGATTCTAAGGAATTTTTTAATAAATACTTTGGAAAACTCACACATAAATAGAAGATTAAACATTACTTAATATGAAAGCATCAATAGTACAATGATTTAATTGAGCATTAAAAGGAATGATGTGAAAAGAATTAGCTTTAATGGTTCATATAAGTGGATTGATATATGTAAAGATTTACTTAGTGTATAACATAGAAAAATTGATCTCACCATTAAAATGTTTACGATTAAAGTTAACTCAATAAATGAGAAAAAGCTGCTTAATATAGTATAAAGTAATTTAAAGATGTACAAAATGTTGAATTTAATAAAAATAAAATTAAAAACGAAAAATCTAGTTTGTCTTGTTTTTTGCAGTATTGATGGGTCTTAAGAAAGATAATTAACTAAATGTAGTGGAATTCTCTAAACTTGTTGGTCTGAATGAAATATTGCGAAAACTTCAGTGTTTAAAATGAACTATAACATAGTGCAATATTCAGCAACACATCATATTATCATTTTTTATAAAGTTGTATGTACATTTTCCCATCGAAAGCGCTAGCACGCAAAATTTTACAATATGAAAATGGGATTATTATAAAAGATCTTCGCTCTATTTATTTCTTTAGCTATCAGATCTTTAGAAAATGTAGATAAACTACGGAAATTGGACTTTGATATCCTATCTTTAAGAATGTACATGTGTATGAATAAGTATCAAACAAACTTAGTGAATAAATATGGACTTCAACTAGAATCATGCTGAAGCATACATAAATTTTAAAATGGAATGTAAACGGATCTTACTTTATATCTGTATCTGTATGAGTATTAAATAAATTTACAGAAAAAAAATGAAAGCATGCCGAAGCATGTATAATTTAAAAAAAAAAAAATCCTCACGTCATACAATTTTGCAAGCACAGACATTTTATTACCTTGTTGCAAATGAAATAAATATGTATATACTTTGTAAAAAAATTCAAGAGAGTGAACTGATAAATTCTAATAGTAAAGATTTTTAATTTTAACACTACTACATCTCGGACTATTAAGTCACTATTGATAGAAGCATGCTAAGGCTTGCATACTAGCAAAATATATAAACCTGTTAGAAGGTGATGAGAGGCTTTTTTAAGTGAGAAATCATTACATATGAATGCGATAGGGGTCAACCAACAAACCTCATATATAAATACTTGAGGGAATGTTTCTAACACTTTATGAAAACACCGACGGTGAATTGCTGGTAGAGGTAACTGAGTTATTTGAGATCGATTTGCCACAATAGTTGTTTATTAAATATGTATTTCTTTGTATGTAAATTATTTTCTATATACATACACATATTTACCTATATGTATATATCCACCAAAAAATTAGACCAACATTCACTATTTCAAGCAGTAAAATCTGAAAAAAGGAGTGACACATTAGAAGAAAAAATAAATAAAAATAGAGACTGACTGATCAACAGATACGTACACTCTGTCCTATAGGCAAACAAAGCACACTTAAACATTTCAGAAATATGTATGTACACAATACGCTGAACTTTAATAAAATGAGAAAAAAAAATCATTTAGAACATCAAATGAATGCCATAGGTGATCACCCTTCATAAAATAAACATATATGTACCTTATTAATGTAAACATATTATCAGTATAAAGCAACACAATTTTGGGAATTAAAATTTTAAAAATTTAATTACCCATAACGCTGACCGACAGAAATTTCGTCATACAAAATCATCTTGTATCCTAGAGGAACCGTCGAAAGGGTATACCTAAATTCAATGAAAACGAGTTCGTTTTCTGTTGACCGCTATTCAAAAAGAAAATAAGTTTTTTCATTATGATTTAACTAATTTAAAAGTACATTTAAATTCAGTCTCATATCTGTACTTCTTAACATAAAAATTAAAAATAAATGTTATCCAATTCTATATTATATGTATCTTAAATTCCAAGAAAGCTGTTATATGAAAGAATCTCCAGCGCTTCTAACTGCATTAGAGTTTAAGAAAAAATCTCCTTTTATTCAGTTGAATAAAATTTTAATTTGAAACAGTAAGCAAAGACATCAGCTTACTGCATTCTTATTCATAATCGTATAATAGAAAATATAACCACCAAAGTACAAATTCTAAAAGTCCTATAAATTAAACAATATAGAAAATAACATAATTTTTATAAACATGTAAGGTTTCAAAAGTAATTCAAATGATTTCATCGCAAAAGAAGTAGCGATTGTTTTCAACAATTATGAAAATAATAATTTCAATATAAAACTTCCTTTTGATTTTAAATGTTTATCAATAAAAAATAAACAGTAAGTTGAGTAACAAAAAACAAAAGAAAAAAAATACTATCAGTATCTAAGCTGGAGTGCCGGATCAGTTTCATTTAAAAATGTTTATACATTTTTAAAAAGCAATGCAAGATTTCCAAAAATAAATGTAGAAAGTGAAGAAAAAAGGCTATAGTTAGAAAAAATTGCATACCCCCAAAAATGTCAAACGTTGACTAACTAACTAACGTTGCGTCAACTTTAAAAATATGTAAATTAAGTATAAGAAATATTTCTATTATAGTTACTATTACTATAGAGTATGTATCTTCAGGAATTCAGTTTTACTTAAAACAGAAAATCTTCACAAACTTTTAAGTAAATGCAGATAAAACAACGTTTTTAATTTCAGATAATACACAACAACAACAAAAGATATCACATGACAAAAAAAAAAATGAGTTCAAAGATTGAGTTGTACTCTTATTTGTATGTACGTACATACATACATAAAATCAATTTGTATGTATACATATCAAATTTCTTATCAACCCTGCAGATAATGCGACTAGTCCATATATGCATGTAAGGACTAGTCCAAAGAGGAGTTGTAGTACTCCATAACTACTCCAAATATATGAAAAAAAGGTGGTCGATTTAACATTGCGATGTCCTAGGGTTGGACCACATGGTACAACGTTGCATTACATCGGACTAACCCCAAAAACTACCCCATATGGAATAGTTATAGACTACTCGCATACAATTTGTGAGTGCCTAAGAAGAACGATCATATTCGTTTAAACACGAATAGTTATCGTGTAGCATTGAATGGTTGTATGAAAACGATATGATCCATGACTGCATTACATGAGACTGTGATGTAACTAGACTGTTTCATCTAGATGGGACCACATACTCCAATATTATTTGCATGGAATGCTCAAGTATTTATTAGATCTTAACAATCACACTTACATATCTACATCATGAAAATATATGAAGCGTCGTTTAGTCAAAGCACAATGTATAGATAAGCAATCAATACACTCAGGGAAAATGTGCAGCTTAAAAATAAGAATGGTTCACATTAATTCAATAATTTTCAATATAAAGAAAATGTATATTGAGATATCTACAAACTAATGAGTTTAATAAATGAATACTGTAAATTAATATTTTGTCCATATTGAAATAAGAAATTTTAATATGACTAAACCTTCGTTAATGTATAAAAACATACTAGGATTAGGGAAGTTCAGATATATGATAGTATTTGATAGTACCAAATGTCGATATTGAAAACAATTTATTTCTACCTACATATAAATATCAGCGCGAGAAAATCATTTACATACTGGCACACACACACATACACAAAGAAGTGATCACGTAATACACAAACATACATACATAATGAAATTTTATAATATTATGCAATTCAAACTCCTCTGTCATGAAATACGAAACAATATTTCTTAAATAAATAAACGAAGATTTCATAACATCACCTTCGTCTCCCACCATACGATCACGTACATTACTCCAAAAACATATATGTACATACATTATCAAATACATTCCCTCTCCACTTCCATTTTCAGCAGATATCAGGGTTGCCACTATCTGCAGCTACTAGAATATTTCCCCAGAAATAAAAAAATGCATGCATACATACGAGCACAATAACCATACATATGCATATCAACGACAACTCACAACAACAAAAATAATGATTCTACATACACACGAATTGTTGTCACTACCCTGCAGTCAGACAGGGATCAAGTGTCTTTGTGTCAACAATAAAATTCTAGTGACCATTATAGTATAATACGTTTTATTCTATCTGTCAGTAAAAAGGAAAGATTTTGCAACAACTTGTCAACATACATACCTTTTTGTATGTACATAAATTATAGAAATATAACAGTAACTAACTGTCTGGTTGGTATGTCTCTACGTTCCAATAAGAACCACGTAGTCATACCTATTCAATTGTTTTAGTGTTACTAGTAGATTTTAAATGACAAGCATATGCTAAATGTCTATAGTGAAAATTATTGAATGTGATATAATTATATAGTAGTACTGGTGACAAAGTCAAAAGCGACTCAGTACATTTTCACCATCGACATTTCCTACTGGGTATAATGATTGTCTGCCACTACGACAAAAATATCTGAGACCGACAAACATACAATTAAATACAAAAACGCACACATATACACACACACATACATACACACACAAACATCCCACATATACATACACTGTATGTATACATCCACTGTAAGCGCAACGTTTCTCTACAATAACAACAAAACCTGTACACACAAGTGTACATACATTCCCATACACAGAAAGAATCAAACTCACACACATACACACATACAACACCCACATATACATACATCCATCACTGTAAGCACAACGTTTCTCTACAATAACAACAAAAGCTGGGCACACAAGTATACATACACATAAGCAAAGAATCAAACTCACACACACACACATAGCCAAGAAACTCTCAGCATGAAAATCTCCAAAATCCCCCCATTTGTAACAGGGTTGCCATCGTTTTTATTTTTTCCCGGTTTTGAATTCCCAAAACATGTCGTCCGTCACCATTACTAATCTACTAATAAGATTTGCGTATAAACGAGGTATATGATTAAATTTGTTGAAAGTTGATTTAAAAGATTGGAACTCAACAGAAGATCTTGTCAAGAAATATATATATAGCGACATTTCCAAAAAACTGAAACCTCAGAAAATTTTGCATATATTATTTATTTAAAGTACAACAATTTCTGATAATATTATACATACATATCGTTACCTTTATATAGAAAGACCCCAACTCAATTTTTTTAAATCGAGTTTTTTGTATGTTTCGATAGAACAATTATGCTCGAAAAAATGCAGAAATTTCCATTCGAAAAAAATGAGTTAGGGCCTTTCTTTATTAAGGTAACGATATGTACGTACTATGTTTACGCTGGTCACCCTAGTTTTTAATCCTGTAAAATACAACGGCATATATTATCTACTGTGAATTAATAATTAAGATTTCCAATAAAAAACCGAAAAGAAAGCACTAGCCAAGGCACATCAATCAGGTACCCGCGATTCTACAACAAATATTACAACAGCAACAACCACATGTACTTTGTTGGTATAAATTACCTTCTTACTTCTCAAAACAGGGTAGCATCGTCAGATTGCATGTTTCTTATAGGAAATGTCAAACACCATACAAAACTGAATATTCGAAAGGTGTTTATGGATACCCAAATAAAAGCATGCTTTTAGGTTTATGCCTACACAATCCAAATTTGACATTTAGATTGGTATAATGATATTAGTCACCTGGTGTAGTGCTGCCACCTAATAAATGCGCCTTTGCACTAGCGATCATCCCAAAAACCCGACGTTACGTTTTATTTTTATAGATCGGAATAATATATGGTGTATTATTATAAAATCTTTTTTTCTCCACGATTGAAATATTTGGTAATTTACGCACGCTCCCCCGAACATTTGGTCCTATGGAACCGGATTCTCCCAATAAGCTGAATATTTAAATCGAGATTTCTTTCTAGAAAACCCGAATAAGAATTATTGCCGCTATTGTGTGTTGCAAATTTGCAGAACCCCATATATGTATAAAATATAACCAAACTCCCTTACATTTGCGAGGTACGTAAAAATAAAGTCGAAGTGCTTGTGTAAATAAAAGAAAATATAAAAGTGTGCAAATCAAATTAAGCAATAAAGTAATACTGTAATATAATATAATACATACATATATACATAGGTACATACTTACATACATATGTACATAGGTACATACGTACTTACATACATTGTTGTATTGTTGTAAGATTTTATTTAACTTTGCTACAATTGTGTATAAAGTAAACAAACATAAAATTTAACAAACATCGTGTGAATTTAACACACCACTATTAAAATTTGTTATATTCACCACTTGTAAACAATACTTAATTTGATTTGTTTAAAAGAAATAGAGAATTTTATACATTCTTATTATTAAATTTGATAATATAAGTTTATGAAATTTTTATTAAATTTTGCGTCTACCCTAAAAGTTAAACATATATTTTCAAAAAAAAAAATAATAAACTTACATTTGCTGTAATTTCGCTACAGTTGTTTTAAAGTTTTACTAGAACTTTTCATAGTAGAGGAAGTCGAAAATCTTTTTTGGAAGCATTTCTTAAGATTATTTCATACTGTGTCAAAACGCGTAAAACAAAAATCAATCTAGTAAACCCCTTTCAAAATGGCAACATCTAAAGTTTTTTTTTGAAAAATTTCAGTCGTTTACCCTGCGTTTACACATGCAAGTACCTTGCATGCAAGCTCTGTGTACGTATTATCAACGAAAATTTCATACAAATTCCCGGCTGTCTTGCAACTTGCATGTTTGTCTTTTATTGCAGAGTTTTCCATAACATAAAAAAGTTTAATTTTGAGGGAACCAGATAATATTGAACTTAACTCGTGTTATTTTAATGTTATTTATGTCTAAAAAATTCATTAACCGCTTGATTTTTGAATATTTAATAAAATAAATATTAAAATAGCTTTTGAATGGATTTTAAATTAGTAAAAACTCATATAACATTACACTGAGATCCAGTTAATTTCTACTAAAGTGTTAATAGGGCAACACTGTTAGCTAACTTTCCATTTACTTGCTGCAAGTGAAACAAGTCACTGTCTTGTAAAATTCCTCGGCAGTTGAGTTGGAAGTAGACTGCAAGTGCCGAAAGTGTAGTTGTGTTAGTAAAAGAGTTTGATTGTATTGAGTTTTTCGAACTTGCACTTGCACGTGTAAACCCTAGATTAGTTGAATTTGACCCCTTTATCCGTTGCATCCCAGAGAACGAGCATACCATTCACTCTTTAAATACTCACCGTCAAGAATTAATTCGTTTGTGGGAGATATTTCGTGACTGCCAGTCAAAGACATTAAGGCTAAATATACTTCAGGTTATACAACCTATTTTAGATGTATTTCGTTCATAGAAAGCCTTGTCGACAAATTTAAAGATAAACCCACGGACTTATCCAACACCCTCCCAATACATCTTCCCCCGTGCGATACCGAAACCTTTTCTGGTGACTTTGCATCTTGGCCAACATTTGGAGATATGTTTTCGGCATTATACAAAAATAATTCGCAGGTAAGTAATATTCAAAAGATGTACTATTTGTTGCAAAAAACTAAAGGTGAAGCCCGTGACATAATTCGAACGTGTCCTATAACAAATGAAGGTTTTGATATGGCCTGGAATAATCTCGTCGATCGTTATGAGAACAAACGAGTCCTGGTCAACGCCCAGCTCAAAAACCTTTTCAACCTTCAGTCAATAGAAAAGGAGTCAGGGCCTTCTATTAAGCTCTTGTAGAGGACTGTTAATAAATGTGTCACGAATTTGTCTTTATTGGGAATTAACACCGAAAATTGGAAAGTAATATTTGTATTTATTTGCTCAACCCGATTTCCTGAGGTCACACTTAGACTCTGGGAACAAGCCCAGGGACCTAGCTCTGAGCTACCAAAATGGAACAGTATGGATGAGTTTTTGACAGCTAGGTATAGGACAGCAGAAGCAGTCTGTGATATTATTGGATCCCATTATACGTCAAAATAGTACAACATTTCTCAAGTCCCTAAAAAATCTCAAGATATTTGAAAATGTAAAAGTTTTAGTACAACTACGACACCAAACATTTTTTTTTCAATACATGTATTTATTTATTGCATCTTCATATATGAACTAACAATAAGTATTCAAATCTTAAGTATATAAAAAAATTATTAGGCCCGACCAGAGTCGGATATAAACTTAGTGATAGTTATAAATAATACATAAGTAGTGATAATCAAAAAGGAAATATAATTGTATTATCAAGCAGTCCCATCTGGAGTGCTGAGTATAAGAGCCCTTGTGTCCCTCTTTTTAAGACGGATGTGTCCAGTAAAGTTTAAAGTATTACGAGCAAGCGGATTAGTATGTGATTCGAGTTTTCTTAAATACTTCGCTGCGTATTTTGCAATTTCTTCTATCACTAGTGGCATATTTAAATCACGATGTATATTTGAATTTTTTATGTACCATGGAGCCGATGTTATTAACCGTAAAATTTTGTTTTGCTTTAGTTAGATTCTCTCAATATTGGAAGCTGAAGTAGTGCCCCATTGTTGAATTCCGTAACACCATATTGGTTTCAAAATCGGCTTGTATATTAAAAGTTTACAATCTAGACTGAGTGTTGAATTTCTACCAATCAGCCAATGTATCTGAGTTATTTTAAGTTTCATTTGTGTTAGCTTTGAGTCAATATGGTGTTTCCATGTAAGCCGACGATCAAGGTGTATACCAAGGTATTTCACATGTGAATGTTGAGGAACATTTTGGCTGTTGATTCTAATGGGGGGACAAGTACATTTTCGTAGGGTAAAGGTTATTTGTACGCAATTCTGTTCGTTTACTGTTATTCTCCATAAGTTTAACCATAGCTCAAGCTGTGTTATATGTTCCTGGAGATATCGGGATGCCCCATGAAGGTTTTCGTGCATACTAAGGCAGGCTGTATCATCGGCAAATGTAGAAGTATGGACATTACTACTCACAGGCATATTACAAGTATAAATCAAATACAAAACTGGCCCCAGTATACTCCCTTGTGGTACACCGGATGAGATAGTTTCGGGCGTACTCATAAATTCTCCTGCCATAACAGAGAACTTCCGGCCTAAAATATAACTTTCCAAAAGTTTTAGAATGTTATTTGGTAGGTATGTCTTCAATTTTAAAACTAGGCCATCATGCCAAACTTTATCAAATGCCTGAGAAACATCAATAAACAGGGCAGAACAATACCTCTGTTCTTCGAATGTTTTCCTTATAAATTGAACCAATCTATGCGTTTGTTCAATGGTGCTATGCTGACTTCTAAAATCGAATTGATTGTCCGGTATGCACATATTATCTGTTAGACAAGGGGACAATTTTGTCATGAGCAGCTTTTCGAAGAGTTTTGACATAGCTGACAGCAAACTTATTGGCCTATATAACTCTGCTTTGGTAAGATCTTTGCCCGGCTTTGGAAGCATTTTGACCTTGGCAAGCTTCCAGTGTTGTGAATAATACTCCAGTTGTAATATGGCATTAAAAATAAACAGCAGGATTCTTACTGCAATATGCGGCAAGTTCATCAGCATCTTGTTACTAATTCCATCAATTAATGGAGCTTTCTTTGGTTTGAGTTCAGCAATCATTTTTTGTACATCACGCATCTTAAACTTTAAGAGTCGAGGGGGTAGAGCAACTACACTCGGCAAATCAGAAACACCAGCACATGTGTTTGGCGTTAATATGGATTGTAAGTGCTCAGCAAATATTTTACATTTTTCCGTATCACTTCTTGCCCAACCTCTGGTAGATCTGCGCAGAGGTGGCTTAAACTCAACGGGTGTTTTAGGCTTTCTAGCAGCGCGCCACAAAGAGTAATTTGATGCTTGTGTGACATCGTCGTTTAGTACACTCTTTAAATCTGATTTTGTTTTGGGGTGATATCCCGTTCAATATCTCTAGAATAATTTTTATTAAACCCAGTCTGCAGATGGGAGGTAGTGGCATGCTCAGCAGCCTGTTTAATATTTTTATTAACATAGGCAATGGTAGATTCAATATCATTGGGTGTTCTTAGCGTAATATTTTCCGTGCAATGACTACTAAATATTTTTTGAATCCCAGCCAATTAACACTATTGATCATCTTCATATATAGATGAGGTGAATCACTTCTTAATGGGTTACAGATTGAAACGATAGTCGGAGAGTGATCGGAGGAGAGATCTAGAGAAGCTTCAACATGAATTAAATCCCTGGAAATATTTTTCATGACGCCAAAATCTATAACATCTGGAATTTTTCGTACGTCAGTAGGTCAGTAAGTGGGCTCCCCACTCGAAATAACATCCAATCCCATTTTTGAAATTGTATTAAACAAAGCTCGACCTCTAGGTGTTACAAGGCGCGAACCCCAGTACGTATGTTTTGCATTGTAGTGTCCAGCTGCCACGAAACAAGATCCAAGCGATTTGTAAAACTTTTCATACTGATATACGGTAACTGAAAATCTAGGAGGTGAATAAATTGATGATATCACAAAATTAGAAAAAAAATTTTCTACAAAAATATTCGTAGCTTGCATATATTCTTCACTAACGCTGTCAAGCACATAGTGCTTGAGTCTTGACTTAATTAGAATTGCAGATCCACCGCATGCTCTCCCTCTAGGGTCCTTTGTATCATATATAGAGTAGCCATTAATTTTGAAAAAGCTTCTCGAAGTCAAATGAGTCTCAGGGACCAATATTATGTCAATATTTTTTCCGTAAGGAAGTGCTCAAGTTCATTCTTATGTTGGCGAATGCCGTTTGCATTTCAAAAACATATTTTTAACGTGTTCATGGCTTGTTAATTAGTGCTTGAAGCAGTGTATTCTGCATTCGTAGCATGTCTTGCATCCTGCTTGTCATATTTGTTGTAAAGTTGTTGATAGTTTGCACAAGATTTTCAATAGTGGCTTCAAGGCGATTAAAATTAAAGTTTGAGTTTGTATTTGTTGAATTATTTTGCGGTGAAACATTTTGTGTCGGAATAGAACTAGCCCTAGTAGCATCGGCATACGATATACGTGAAATAGCTGGTTGGCTCATTTGAGCAAGATTGGCGGAGTAAGCGTTTACTGATTGGACTGGAGCTAATTTTGCTTTTTGTCCCATAGTTAATTTTTTGGCTTATTGCAACTAGCAGTGCCGTGTAATTCGCCGCACATAACACAAACAGTAGGTAATTTCCAGTAGGTTTTTGTATGGCCATATTCTTGGCAATTATGGCACTGTACAGGACCTGAACGCGTACGTGTCTCTTCAACTGTGATTTTTCGGTACAAGAGGTATTTTAAATTATAAATTGGATGCGACTCATTTTTTCTTAATTTTATATCATTTGGCTCAAGTTCAACTCGAAATTGAGGTTGGGGGATCTTCTCCCTATTTATTATGTTAGATACATTTTTTACCTTAAATCCCTGGAGGACGAGTGCATCTCTTATTTCTTCGGGAACAACATAAGAATCTATGCCCTTCAATACGATCTGCATGCCGTTAGCGCTCTTAAGCTGGTATGTGTAGAAGCTTGTTTTATTTTTTTCAAATTCAGAAACCATTTTTCGGAAATCTTTTTCTTTTTCATAAATTTGAATTTTCGTTTCATCGATGTTGCCACGTTTTATTGGAACAATGTGAAATTTATTCTCACCAATGACCGAAATTAATTTTTTAATAAGGGCATTTGAATTTTTTCTCCCAAATATATTGGTGGCGGCCTGGATGTTTTATTCGAGGATACCTCGGAGTTGTCGTTGTCATCTTGCAAAATTTTAAAGCGGTTTTGGCGATTAATTGAGGCTGCGCTGTTGTCCCTAGACATTTTTGGAGCAGATGAAATTTTTGAAGAATTCGGGCTTCGCCCACGCTTTACCACGGTTATATATCTGTCCATTCCGACTTGTACCTTTCGTTTTGAGCTACTGTTATCTGTAGTGATTACTTTGTTAAGTGATGAACACAGCCTGAAAGGGATGAAATTACTGGGTTATATGAAGAAGTACTAGGCAACTGTAATGTTAATGAAGCACAAATATTTGACTTTGGACAAAGCGAAGTTGATCGCTGACGAAAAATTGGCTCTGTCGTTAAAAAAAAAGACTTTCATCAAGCTTATTATTTATATTGTTTTCATTAAGAGTTTCAGAACTCACAGTAAAATACGCATTTCTGCAGTTAGAACTCACTTCAAAATTTTTTGTATTTGAGGTACTCATACAGAGTTGTTTGCGTTCTTTTTTGTTTTTGTTATTTATGATTGTTTGGTTGTTTTGGAGGTACCCTATAGGGTATTCCTCAATGTCACTATGCTTATGTTTTTTTTTTGTTTGTGGTTTTTTTTTGTTTCTGTTATTTCTACTATGTAAAAATATTAGCAAAGCGTAAAGCTTATTTATTAAAGTCAGTAAAGCATCACTCATTGCTCCATCGATCGGAAATTTGTAATAAACCGAGATCCGAATCCCGGCCCATTAAATCTAAAAAACGAATCCCTGCTCTTTAAATCTGACGAATCTCAGCCTTGTTTGAATATAACCCCTCGTAATAGACTAGAATTGGATGATATACCGTCAACATCTGCTGCTGCTCGGTCCCTTCAAAACTTTTCTACACGTTTACAGTCCACTCCCTATTCTATAGTTTTAATAGGAACTACAGTAGTTGATATATTGATTAATGATGTAAGATGCTCAGCTAGAGCCTTAATCGATCCTGCTTCGCAACCCACATTTATTTCTCGAAAGCTTCAGAAAAAGTTAACCCTTCCAACATTTTCTGCCCCGATTGCTACTATTGTATGCTTGAATGGCGCTGCAGCAGGAAATCTGTGTTCTTTCAATCGGATCGTCTCCAAACTTTAAGCTACAAACCGAAGCTTATGTTGTTGAAAAGCTTACGTGTCGACTCCTCACATGTTCCACGTCCAAATTTAGTGATTTTCATATTCCCGAAATACCGGTATCCGATCTTAAGTATTCTTATATATTCACAGGTTATGCTTACAGAAGTACAAAAACACCCCAACGGCCGCTTAATTGCCCAGAATACAGTTTTTGGCTGGATTATTACTGGAAAAGTTCCAATGACGCATCCAATGACATCTGTTGTTTCATTTCTCAATCCTTTAGATTTAAATGAAAGAATTGCGTGGTTCTGGGAAGTAGAAGAAGTGCAGACAACAAAAAATTGTCTCCTGAGGACACGTTTTGTGAAACTTTGTTTCAACAGACCACGTCTCGGAACGACGATGGTCGATATGTTGTGTGCTTACCCTTTAAGTCCAAATTTCCTAACAACTTGCAATTAGGCCTCACCAGAAAAGCAGCCTGGCTCAGTTTCTCAGAAATGAGTCTAGACTATTAAGAAATCCCGAATCAAAAGATCAGTATGACAAGGTTGTTTGTGAGTATATCACATTAGGTCATATGGTAAAAAATACCCCCGATTTATGTCTTAATCCGAATTCCAACTATTATTTACCGCATCACGCTGTTTTGAAGCCTGATAGCGTGACTACTAAACTTCGAGTAGTTTTTAATGCTTCGAGCCCTTCGTCGAATGGAGTAAGCTTAAGCAAGCTTTTTCATACTGACCCAGCTCTGCAGTCTGATTTGACCGTTCTATTTCTTCAGTAGCGGTTACTCCGATTCGTTTTTAACGCAGACATCGAAAAAATGTATCGACAAATATGGATAAGGCCATATCCAGCGTCATTTCAGAGGATCGTGTATCGATCTGTTAACTGTTAACTGTGCCCCATATTTAGCCATACAAAAGAAAATGCAATTCGTAATTGTTCATACTTTCACAAAAAAAAAACACTGACCTACATTTTAAACTACACTTCTCCTGTAGTTCATTGCACCTCACAATTAAACAAAAAGAAATAAGACACTATTTATAATTACTCTGCATAAGAATATCAAAATTGGGCCATAAATAATTGCAAACTTGCAATCATGCATAAATGGTTGTTTTTTGTATAATGAACTTGTACTTAAGCAATACACTTAATAAAGCAAAATTTTATGACCTAAATTTTATTAAGCAATACAATTAATAGTAGAAAATTTTAATGACATATCAATAAGTTAGTATATAAGAAAGAAAGTTAAATAAAACATTTGTTCAATTAGATTTTGAAGAGAAATCAAAGCTGTTTTTACCAAAAGTGATTTAACCATCTCCACACCAAGTTTCAAGTGCTTGAGTTGCATCAACAAATCTTCCTGGTGAATCGCCTTGAAGATAATCCAAACAGGTTAAACAAACTAGTTTATCCTTATTCATTTACTGAATTAAACAGTAATCGTGATCAATTGAAACATGTTCTAATGTCTGCAGGTTTTTTATTGCGAAAATGGACGGCGAATGATGAGAGTCTTCTTGAAAACTTACCCCCCAAAGACTTATTAAATTCTGACTTTTTGAAATAATCAGATACTAATAACACAAAAACTCTGGGCTTACATTGGAATCCGAGCTTTGATTCGTTTTTCTTCAAGCCAGCTCTGACTCCCGATTACTCTGCAGTCACAAAACGTTCTGTCTTATCTCAAATAGCTAAACTATTTGACTCCCTTGGGTGGCTGGCACCTAAAGTCATCGTTGCGAAAATTATCATGCAACAAATTTGGAAAGACAAAACGGATTGGGACGGCTGTTTGAAGCCCATGACGTTGAATAGATGGCGTGCATTTGTCGACGATTACCCGCACATCGAGAGCATCCATATCCCACGTTAGCTTAATTTCAACCGTCTACATGAAGTCCAACTTCATGCATTTTGCGATGCGTCGGAAAAAGCATATGCTGCCGTCTTATACATTCGTGTTCAAACCCCGTGTGCTGACTTTGTCACAAATCTACTCGCTGCAAAAACGAAAGTTGCGCCAATTAAAGTGCAAACCCTGCTCGTTTAGAGCTCTGCGGTGCCACTCTACTGGCAAAAATGGTTAATTTACTTCGCAAGGAGCTGAATCTTACAGACTCTGAAGCACTTTACTGGACAGATTCGGCTATAGTGCTGTCTTCGCTTCAAAAACCACAGTGCCACTGGCCAACGTTTGTAGCCAGATGTGCAATTGCTTTACGTGAGTACCTGCCATTACGGCCTAATCTCACGTGTGCCAAAGCACTGGGTGTGGGTTAGACGCACCCTTTTAGAATGAACCTATGGCCCACTCCATAAGGCACATAGGTTGCAATCTTTGAATATAGTTATCCCTGTTCTATATCCAAGTACCTTGCTGAGGTACTTTGAGCTATCTAAACTCTGCTGCTATGTCCGTGCCCATAGCAGCTCTGTTGAATGGCAACAGCACCTATAATAGTGTCTGGCTGTCCGCGTCAGACCAACCACTAGCATTGATTTCACACTGGGAAGCCAAGACTATTCTCCCAGTGATTTCGGTAGCAACCACAGCCACCACCGTTTGTAGCCAATCGAGTTTCGTTTATTTTGGATAAAACTAGTACTGATAATTGGAATCATGTTGAATCTCATGACAACCATGCAGATGTGGATAGCCGTGGAATAACAGCCACAGAATTGACACATTTTGAGATTTGGTGGAAAGATCCTGCGTGGATAAGTCACCATCGCTCTGAATGGACTAAGACTTTCTTTAAAGTGTCTAAGCAATTAGACGGTCGATTCATGTAAACGTTACTAATACATCGAGTTTAGAAGAGATCTTAACCCGCTTTTCCCATTTACCCCGTGCAATGCGAGTATTAGCATATGTTTTTCGTTTTTACCATTCTGTCCACTCCGGACCCAAACAATCTCGTAAGAAATTATCAGAACCGCTTACTCAAAGCGAATTGTATGTTGTGAAAATTCGCTTAGTTATTGTGTGTCAGAATGCAAAATTTTCAGAATATTCTGTGTTAAAATCAGGATCTAGGATTTCTCGTAGAAGTTCACTACTTGTGTTCTCGCCGTTAATTGACAGTAATGTGCTTATGCGTGTCAATGGTAGACTCTCACAATCTCCTACTTTGACGTATGAAGAACGTTTTCCAAAATTGTTACTCTATAATGGACGTTTTACTCGTTTATATACAGAAAACGTTCATAGAGTCTCTGTTCATGGGGAGATATCCTTAATGATGAGATTAATACGGCAAGAGTTTTGGGTTCTACGACTAAAGAATTTAGTTGGTACAGTCATTCATAATTGTAAGGTATGTTCGATTTATAAGAAGAAGCTGGGTCAACAGATGATGGCTGCCTTACCCCCTGAATGAACAATCCTATCTCGGCCCTTTACCCACACAGGACTTGATTTTGCCGGTCCTTTCGAAATAAAATCCTATATAGGCCGTGAATGTCAGATAACCAAGGGATACGTTTTAGTATTCGCCTGTTTTGCAACGAAGGCCCTTCATCTGGAAGCTAGAAACGATGTGTCAACTGAGTGTTTACTAGCTGCATTCTCCTTATTTTTATCTCGTAGGGGTTGCCCGTCCAATATTTAATCAGATAACGGAACAGTGTTTGTTGGTGCCTTGAACAGTTTCTCTCTGATTTAAAAAACCACCTCTTATCCAATGACTATTTCCAATTAGTGAATTGGCATTTTATTCCTCCTGGGGCTCCACATATGGGTGGGCTTTGGGAAGCTGGTGTAAAAAGTTTTCAGACTTATCTTAAAAAGATATCAAATACTCAACGATTCACCTTTGAAGAGTTCACAACGATGTTAGCCAGAATAGAGGCCTGTCTAAACTCTAGACCTCTATGCCCAATGACTGATAACCCGTCAGACATTAACCCTTTAACCCCCGGTCATTTTTTAATAGGCAGTGCTCTGCTGTCACCACCCGAAACCGACCCGTCTAATGAATCATTAAAATACGTTAATCGATGGCGAAAACTTAGAGTTTTACATCATGCCTTTGCAAGTCGTTCGAAGAATGAGTATTTAGTTGAGCTCCATAAACGAAATAAGTGGAAATACCCCGAAAAAGATTTTGAAATTGATGATCTTGTAGTAATTCGTATCGATAATATCCCCTCAAATCAGTGGAAGCTCGGTCGAATCAATAGAGTTTATCACGGCTCGGACTCGAAAGTACGAGTGGCCGATATTCGAACAGCCAATGGCGTTCTAACGAGGCCGATTGCTAAGATCGTAATGCTTCCAAATCCCAAGCATAACTAATTTGTTTTTTTCTCTTTCCTTTGTTTTTTCTTTGTACCTGTAATAGATGTCTGAAGCCCCACGACGTTTACCAGTTGAGCGAAGGGATCTAAAGAGTCTCGATGAGATCACTTTTATTGGCACTATATGTCGACTGAGTAAAAAGGACCATCCATTAAGAAAATGTCTGATATTCCTGAAGTTGGATCCCTACCACCGACTAAGTGCTGTCAGACGGCATTAATACTGCATCAACTGTCTCGCTCACTCACATTTCTTGAAAAATTTCAAGAGCAGGGAGAGGTGTATGGTGTGTTTAGAGGAGCATCATACACTTTTGCATTTTCCTAATAAGAAAAACAACACAAATAGAAATAAAGGACGAAAGGGCAGCCAACCCAACAACTACCACTCCAACAACCACAACCATCAACGTAAGTACAAGGCCCGCAGCAGTGAGTTAATACAGAGCGCAACCCACAACCAAGCTCGAACTTGTTCTTGCAAGGGTAAAACTGTAGACGCATCCATGGGCGCTAATGGCGCCACCATTGTAATAAACGTCTTGGCAAAATAATTTTTTATATATTTGTAAAAACAAAAATGAATTGTCACATGTAATTTGGCTTAAAAAGCGATACGAACTTTAGCCTATTCAAATCATAAAAAATTAATTGTATTTGATCTCTGATCACCTAACTCTCGTTTCTCCTTGTTGCATCCTTGCAAGGGGGCGGGATGTTTACGCTGGTCACCCTAGTTTTTAATCCTGTAAAATACAACTGCATATATTATTTACTGTGAATTAATAATTAAGATTTCCAATAAAAACCGAAAAGAAAGCACTAGCGATTATGCCAAAAACCCGACGGTACGTTTTATTTTTATAGATCGGAATAATATATGGTGTATTTTTTCTCCACGATTTAAATATATGGTAACTTACATGCTTGTTGTTTCGATTAAGCAACGTCTATATTGATTTCTTTCCTGCTTAAGAAAATCATCAGTAGATTTCAACCCCAAAATTTTGAAATAAGCTAAAAACTTCATATGGCGCACAAAATAATAAACAGTGAAATAAATATGACTGATGCTTTTTCTTCTGACGGAATTTTCTTTAATTTGGAAAGATTTCCGTCATCCTACGTCAAATAAATATACTTCGGTATTTCTTATACATACATATAAGATATTCATGAATTGTTAACTAGTTTTTATCTATAAATTGTTAATGTTTTTGTTATGTTTTTCAAATATTACTTGTAAATAAAATATAATCTATGTAAAAATTAACAAAACTAACTCAAAATCGAGCTTTTACTTTGAATTTTTGTTTCTAAAATAGTTGCCCTTTTTTTTGAAAAAAATCCCCTTTTTTGTGCCACTTTTATTTCTTAAATTCGCCGATGAACGACTCTCTTTACATACACAACAACCAGTCTGACCAGATTTTTTAATAAAATTAAGCTAATAGTATGTTTCCACCGGCTTTAAATCAAATAGGTTTAAGTAAATCACTTCAAAGTGTTTCCACCGAGCTTGTGAGTGATTTGTTGTTATAAGGTGGGAGCAGCAGCTGTAATGTGAATTTTATTCACACGTAGTTGACATTTAAAATTGATTAAATATTCTTTAATGTCATTTTTTTCGAGATTGTTAATCATTACTGATTTATGACCCAGGGATTGAGTTTGTAATTTTAAAAGCAACGCAGAGTTGCATATATAAATTGAGTTTGAAAAATAGTATTTTCGACATTACTTATAATAAATCAACTACTTTGAGGTGATTTATCCATATGCAAAATGTATAGTAAATCATGTATAAATTCACATGATTTGCACAAATCATCATGGTTTGTCTAAATCACGCCGGTCGAAACATATTATAAATCACGTATGTCCTTAATACAGAGAATACGGAATTTAGATTAAAAAAGGATAAATAGCTAAATCGGTTTAAAAAAAAGCTAAAAAATAAGCTAAGAGCTAAATAAAAATTTTAAAGCTAAATCCAGAAGAAATAAGCTAAATTTTGCCCTAAATTAGGTAATATGGCAATAACAAACTTTGTCAATTATAACTTGAGGGTTCACGATCAAGTTTTGCCTTTCAAATTTCAATACATTCACACTTATTCACTAATACATTCATACTTTTAGAATTTGATTCAACTTTGACTTCAAATTTTCTTTCCAATTTTGTGTTCAATTTATAAGCAAAAAAACAACTGACAGCAATTTTAATGAGCATACTTTTCGTTTTTGTTTTCAAATTTTCTGCCGACATAGTATTTTTGTGTTCTCTTATTACAAATAATGTTATATTCCACCGAAAAATTTTCATTACACTTAAATAAGTATGTTTAGGAACAAAAATAAAAAGTATAATGATGTGTTGCGGTTTATAGACCTATATAGAAGTCACGAAGTTTTGTTGTCTTAAGCTTCTTTTTTATCAACGTCATATTGAAAAT
Source organism: Tachina grossa (assembly GCA_949987645.1). Taxonomy (NCBI): domain Eukaryota; kingdom Metazoa; phylum Arthropoda; class Insecta; order Diptera; family Tachinidae; genus Tachina; species Tachina grossa. The sequence continues at coordinate 109,141,083 of OX465275.1, forward strand.
AAATTTGCTTGTAAATTGCGTGCAGCATACGTCACAGCTTTCAATTTAAAGGACTTTTGACAGCCAGTATGTGTGAAAAACTTGAAAACAAATCTTGATCGTGTAATGCCGAGTTTACATTGGGTATTTCTTGTGTGTCATTTGCCCAAAAAAGCGTAACCAACTAATTACTAATGAAAAACTGTTTGAGCCAGACATATATTTATTGATTTAAACAGTTTGCAATCATGCTGGATGCTATAAAATTGTCTATTAGTTATGTATGAAACTATTTAATTTCAGAAATACACGTCTTAATCTAAAAGTTTTTCATTAGTAATTAGTGGTTACGCTTTTTTTTAGCTTGTGTGGCACATGGCACACAGATGGAAACCCGGACTAACTGTAGCGTAAGAGCTGGATTCGCTGAGTAAATTCGTCGTTATTGTGCTTCTTACGACGAATTTTCGCTGCGAATTCTTATCGATGAATTCGTCGACATGGACGAAATTCGTCGTTCGTCTCAATTGTGTTCCTAGCATAAAGCCTATAGTAAATGGCATTTAAGAAGCCACATGCGTGTGTCGCGATGACGTCTGGTTTATTTTCAGAATCTTGCTTTATAAAATTACTAGTAGTGGCTACATGCGGTAAAATTTTGATAGTATTTTTGTTTCAAAATACAAATGTAGCCGAATCGAACACATTTTGTAAGCATATGAATATCTACATGTACATATGTTACTAGTACACGGCATGTAGCAAATGTGGCTTCATGATGACGTCAAAATTACGTCAGAGCCACATGCGCATGTGGTGTTTTTACATGCCGTGTACTATAGGCTTAATAAGCCTTGGGTTTGTACCAAATAATGCTAGGAAAACAATTGGGACGAACGACGAATTTTGTCTACGTCGACGAATCCGTCCATAAGATTCGATGCGTAAATTCGTCGTGTGAAGCACAATAACAACGAATTTACTCAGCGAATTCAGCTCTTAAGCCCATGTCAGATAAAACTTTTGCTTCGCGTTGCGTTGAAGATTCGCTTTGACATCTTTTAACCAACAAACAAATAAAAATTCTTTATAGATATATGCGCAAATAATATAAAATGAATGAGAAAAGACATCAGATATATAAAAAATTACACAAAAAGTCATTTAATTTGTTGCATAAATATCCAAAGGACTTCGAAGTTTTGTTTTTTGCAAGTTCACTTGACTGAAATTTTTTTCGACATTTGCAAAGGAATGTGGTAAAGAAATAAACTTACGGCTGCAAAATCGTAATTAGAATAAGCTCGTTTTATATCAGATATTCGCTTCCAGAAGCTTGCCATAGTTAATTCTTCTGTTTTTTTAATGATGTCTTCTAAGTTCAAAAATTGTAATTCTCTAAACTATGAGTCGTTCACACATAAAACAAACAAGAAGTAGTAGCACAATTCGAACAAATTTATAAAATTCACTATAATTGTCAAGGCACATCAATCAGGTACCCGCGATTCTACAACAAATATTACAACAGCAACAACCACATGTACTTTGTTGGTATAAATTACCTTCTTACTTCTCAAAACAGGGTAGCATCGTGACATTGCATGTTTCTTACAGGAAATGTCAAACACCATACAAAACTGAATATTCGAAAAGTATTTATGCATACCCAAACAAAAGCATGCTTTTAGGCTTATACCTACACAATCCAAATTTGACATTTAGATTGGTATAATGACATTAGTCACCTGGTGTAGTGCTTCCACCTAATAAATGCGCCTTGATAATTGTAGTTGAAAAACCTGCATTTTTAGGCCAAAAATCTTAAAATCTGTATTTCGTGTTTTTGGAGGGTAAAAATCTGCAAAATCCAGATAAATCTGCATTTCTGGCAACCGTGCTCTCAAGTTCGCTGGCAACCTCATATTTGTACTAACTAAAGCCCATGTCAGATAAAACTTTTGCTTCGGGTTGCGTTGAAGATTCGCTTTGACATCTAATATGAAATGTACGTGCTTATATGAAACATGTCACATAAAGAACTTTTAACTCAAAGCGAAGCGAAAAGTTAGGCAACTCTCAACTTTTCGCGTGCTTTGACAATCAGTTGGTATACTTTTTTTAATTTGTTTGACCAAAGTCACATGTAAATATGAAATTTTTATTAAAATGTCGGTAAATTTACATAAAAAAACGAGTTCGTTGCATCAGAGTAATCGAATTGTGCTGTGTTTTATACATAAAACCGAATAGTGAAACAAACATTGAGTGTTGTTAAAGTTTTTATTGTGTCATGCACACTTCGCTTCACATTTTTTTTCCCAAATTTAGAAACGTCACGCAAAGCATTGAAGTTGTATCAGACACCGCCTTAACATCCAGAACAAGGCATATCAAACAGGCATGAACCAAAGAATACAAGATTACGCATTCAGCTTTTGAAAAAATTCTTTTTCTGAGCATGTACGTCACATTAGCCGATAAACATAAACACAATCCCACAAACACGTGTATTGGTATAGGGCAATTTTGTTTACATTTAATTTCTACGTCATTTTGACGTCACACCAGCCAAATACTAGCACACTCGGGTCGACAAACATGCGCAATGTGTAATCTTGTATTCTTTGATTCATGTCAACCAGTTACACGTATCACGATATTGCTCATTAGCTGATTTTTTATTTACAAGTCTATAACGAAGAATTCGTTTGACAATTACTTTTGTGCCTTGTTTGATGCATACAATCTTATGACAATTACTTTGTAAAACTATCTGAGAAGCACAGAATTGCCACAGGACTGTACCTAATGCATGCACCTGTATTAAATGTGCCTTATCCAGAATTAAACGATACGACCACCAGTGCTGCCAGAATGATGATTTTATCATATTTTTGATGATTTTTGGACCAAAATATGATTTCATAATTTTTTTTCTGGAATGATGATTTTTAATTTTGCAAATTATGATTTTCACTTTCAATACATACATATGTATCTGTAGTTTTCATTAATATCAGCGTATGTTCACAAATTAAATTTTTCAGAGAGAGCCAAAACGAGTTATTTTTGAAGCTGCGGTCTCAGTATCAAAATATCCCAAATATTTTTTTTTACACTATTATACCTATATCCAGGTAATGAAAATATTCCAACCAATTTTTAGGGAACATTTTCTTAATAAAAAAAAATAAAAAAAAAACAATTTATGTCCATGAAAGTGATTATCGCTGAAGAAACACAATGTCCGTGGAACCCCCAAGATGATATAGGTTGTTTTTGTTAGGAAATGTATGCTGAAATTAAAAATTTATGTATGTGCCTACCTATATACGGGATATAAATAACATAAGACTTAAAATAAGGATAAACATGTTTAAAAAAAAATTAGACCTTTATAAAAAGCATCGAATATATAAGAATTTAAAAGCATGAACTCGAAATGAGAAAAATTTAGCATACGTTGTTGTTAATGAAAACCACAGATATGTATGTACAATTTTCTTTGTTGTTCTACAATTCCTGTCGAGCAATGTGTGGTTGACTACAAAATTTAATTTTTCTTAGACTAACCAAAAGGTATCTCGAATGTCATCTATATTTGATCCAAAATTAATTCTTAAGTGGAGTACACAATCGGATTTACTCTCATCTACTTTGATACTCATTCCAATTTTGTATTAACATGTTGCTGTTATTATTATAAATGGTACCTTAGCTGGGTAGTAGCGCGTTAACTCTACAACGTGTGATGATATACAATTCGAACCCCAGGAATTTGTTTTTTAAATTTAGTGACTACCAGGTGACTTATATAATATCAACTTTAATTTAGTTGAAAAGTAATATAGAGTGAGAGAATTGGCTAACGCCTAGTACATCGCAATATTAAAATTGCGAAAGTAATGCAAGTGTCAGTCAGCAATAGTTGCGAAATAGTTAGTGTAAAATTATGTAAGTTTCTGACAGGGATGTTTATCAATATCTATATATAAAGAAAACTGTTTTGTATCAGCTTTTAATATCGTTGGCTTAGTCGGCAAATATACCAAGTCCACTTTTTATGTTAAAGTGAATTTTTAATGTAGAATACTAGATAAACTCAAAACATATCACTTAAAAAAATTAAAAGGTCGTTATGCTGTTTTTTCTTGCTGTCATGCAGTTTTAAGCAAATATGCTTAGTCAAAAAAAAAAAAATTACGTGTTAAGTCCAACGGAAAACAATATGCATCTAGTGTACTTGCATTTAATTAACAAATAACTTTTTGTGTAAATTTAAAGTAACAAAATTAAGAGTGTCGTTGTCCTCACACTGATTTAGTTTCAATAAATTTAGACAGATTTTTCCCCCCGAAAAATTAAAAAAAGCACTTGACATATTTGCCGACTAAGCCAACGATTTATTGTTTTCATTCACTTTGCTTGTGCACTTTGTGTCTTACAAACACAAAAATGCATCATTATTTTTGGCAATACAATAAGAAATTATAGTTTTTATATACATATGTAAATATGTCCATTGATTTTATTTTTTTACTTGGAAAAAAATTTAACTTGTGATGATTTTTTTCATCAAAATATGATTTTCGTTCCGACAAATGATGATTTTCTTCGCAAAGCTTCTGGCATCCCTGACGACCACTTCCAAAGTAAAACGAATCGACTAATTCAAGGCACATCAATCAGGTACCCGCGATTCTACAACAAATATTACAACAGCAACAACCACATGTACTTTGTTGGTATAAATTACCTTCTTACTTTTCAAAACAGGGTAGCATCGTCAGAAAATGTCAAACACCATACAAAACTGAATATTCGAAAGGTGGTTATGTATACCCAAGTAAAAGCATGCTTTTAGGCTTATACCTACACAATCCAAATTTGATATTTAAGTGTCCAGGAGAAGTACAAAAAAAGCCATCAATCGGTGAGAATGTGTTAGTGTCGTCTAACTGACGATTTTTCGGAGACGTACGAATAAAATCGTCAATCAGCATTTTAATTTTGTGTTCGTTGTGTGCGATGGCATAAATGTCTTCATCGGATGATGATTTTTGTTATTAGCGGCATTAAAACTTTATGAAATCTTTGTATAAAAAAGCACATTAAACAAATATACAGAGCTAAATAATAATTTTTCTATATTTCACTTTAATTTTTCATCTAGTTATTATTATTATTGTTTATAATAATAATAATTCTAGTTCTTCAAACCATTCTAAGAAAACAAACATATATTCCTTAAAAAAATTTCGAAACAAACAAACGATTTTTAAGATAAAAACAAGACATTGGGTAGTGTGAATGAAAAAATATATGTACATACTCGTATGTATTTGCTTTTTAGTTAAAAATTTGTTTTAAACACAAAATTCACATACATAAATACATATGTATTTGGGGGTTTAAAAGCAATTTTTAAGTAATTTTTTTTAAAATAATTGAAATTTATTTGCTGGTAGTTTAGCATGTCTATATACGTATTTCATTGGCGCTTGAACCAAATCATCAGTAGACTTTAACCACAAATTTTAAACAGTCACAAACCTCTTACTTTATGCATAGACTTTCAAAAACTATATGAGAATTCATAAAATAATAATATTTTTGAAAATCACAAAAGAAAAAATAAGCTTAGTAGGCTTTGAAACTGATACAAAACCCAGCAAATAATTTATATCCAGGTGTATTATTATTTTATGAATTCTAATATAGTTTTTGAAAGTCTATGCATAAAGTAAGAGGTTTGTGACTGTTTAAAATTTGTGGTTAAAGTCTACTGATGATTTGGTTCAAGCGCCAATGAAACACGTATATAGACATGCTAAACTACCAGCAAATAAATTTCAATTATTTTATGTACACTTCTGACAATATGTCAAATAATAAATTTTCTTTAAAGTAATTTTTTTATTCACCTTACCCATTAAAATTATAAAAATTAGAGAAGTGTGAATAAAAAAAAATGACTTAAAAATTATTTTTGAAACCCCAAATGCATATGTATTTATGTATGTGAATTTTGTGTTTAAAACAAATTTTTGACTAAAAAGCAAATTCATACGAGTATGTACATATTTTTTTTTATTAACACACCCAATGTCTTGTTTTTATATTAAAAAGCGTTTGTTTGTTTCGAATTTTTTTTAAGAAAAATATGTTTGTTTTTTTAGAGTGTTTTGAAGAACTAGAATTATTATTATTATAAATAATAATAATAATAGATGAAAAATTAGTGTGGAAGATAGAAAAATTATTATTTAGCTCTGTATATTTGTTTAATGTGCGTTTTTATACAAAGATTTCATAAAGTTTTAATGCCGTTAATAACAAAAAATCATCATCCGATGAAGACATATATGCCATCGCACACAACGAACACAAAATTAAAATGCTGATTGACGATTTTATTTGTACATCTACGAAAAATCATCAATTAAACGACACTAACACATTCTTACCGATTGATGGCTTTTTTTGTAGGTCTACTGGACACTTTAGATTGGTATAATGACATTAGTCACCTGGTGTAGTGCAGCCACCTAATAAATACGCCTTGGACTAATTCTACCATTAAAGCTCCGTTACCCGACTGTAGAAATCGCAGATGTAAGGTAAATGTAAATGTAAACGTTTGAGCGCTTATAGAATACTTACGTACCTTTTCACAATGTATGGTTAAAAGATAACAGAGACTTTAACGGCAAGTTTTGTATGGAGAACTTGCAGTTAAAGTTCACGTTAACTCTTAACCATACATTGTGAAAAGGGACATTAAAAACGTGTCATGTGTTTTCGACACAAAAAAAACTTCTTTGTGCATACGCACATACATACTAATTGCATTGTGCCCAGAAACACGCATTTTTGATTTGAAATTGCGAGTTATTTGAAGTCAAACGCGAAAGTTCATATACTTACATATGTATAATATTTAAATTCATGAAATTCATTTTGATTGAAATTTACATACATATGTATACGGACATACACACGAGTATGTATGTATGTATTAGAACTTATAAGTAAATAATATATAAAATAGTAATGTTTTAATTAATCCAAGATTTTTTAATAATTTCGCTGAAACTATTTTAATTTACTTTCTTTTGATGGCAAGATTTAGCCTGTTGGAAAAAACTAATTAAGTTTTTGAAATAACACCTTTTAGAACGAGGATGCGCCTAGAGGTTTTGAAAATTATTATTTGTAGTAGCCAGCAATATGGTATCCCTTAACCCAGATATTCCAACCCTGTTTTAGTATTAATACAACTGTGTATATAAGATAACCATTTTGATGTACGAATTTCCGGTCATTCCTTTTTTGGAGAGACACGTGAAAAGATAAGAAATAAAGATCCCATATACTACATATCAGGTGTGGGGTACGGAAAATTTTCTTTCAATTAAAAAATCATGAGCAACAGAAATATGGATTTGCGGCCTAGTCGCCAAACAATGGCAAACGCCTTGACTGAGGCTGGCGTGGAATTCCCCGAGTCGGCTACTTTGACTCAATTAAGGGCGTTGTATGCTGTCATACATAATGAAATAGCAGATGATGACAAAGCAACATATGCTATAAAGGATCCTCCCATAGAATTAGATGGGAGTGAATCGATTGACGTGGAATTATCCACTGCGGACATTCCATCGGCTGTGATGTCGTCAGCCCACGACATGACATCTGATGAAAATACTGCCATGATGCCTGACGCTATTATGCCCGACGCTATGATGCCACAATGCCCGCTGCTATGACGATTGCCGCTAACAAAAATACCGCCAACTATGCCTCGATTGTAGGTAATAACACCGCGGTTAGAGCAACCACCAAGGTGCCTAATGCTGCGGTACATACGGCTGACATGCCAAAGCCCACCCCTACTGCATCCACTACATCGGGCACTAAGATACCCGCTGTCCACATTAACAACTATGGTGTCGATATACCGAACATCACACACTGTGCAGCTCCGTACACTGTGAGTGCACCAGAAGCAGCTGCCCCCGCGAGGGAGGAAATTGAAAAATTGCAGCTACGCCTAGAAATGTTGAAACTTCAACAACAGATACGTCAGCTAGAAAACCTGCATCCAACCACGTGCGTTCGCCGAGTAGACTCATTGGAGCTTGAGGCGGCGGTACCACCTTTCAGTGGTGACGACCAGTACGACGTAACAAAGTGGCTAATCCAGTTCGAGGACTACGCAGATACAAGCGGCTACATTGAAAAAGAAAAGTGCGTAGCAATTCGTCGACGTTTGTCAGGTACTGCGAAACAATACGTAATAAACCTCGGACTGGTAGAATACAAAGTACTCAAGGCAAGCTTGCAAACAGTTTTCAAGCGCACAGTGACTCGCCAAGAAATATACCGTCAGCTGCGTGCGCGAACACTTAAGCCAAACGAATCATGTTTAAGCTACCTAGTGTCAATGTAAGCAATCGCATCGAGAACAGATATCGATGAGCGGGAGCTGATTGAGTTTATAATTGATGGCATAGGTGACTCATCAAACGAGATTGCCCGATTATATGGTGCTAAAAACATAAGCGAATTAATTGATCGCTTAGATGGGTACGAGCAAAAAAGGCAATCGCGAATCGGCAAAGTAAAAGCTACAATGGTTGGATACACTGGTGGTGGAACAGCTGATGCTGAGATACGCTGCTACAATTGCTCCCAATATGGACACTTCCAAAGTAAATGCCCAAAACCAAAGCGCCTACCAAACTCATGTTTCGTGTGTGGGGAAATTGGACACTTTCATCGGGACTGTCCCAAGAAGAAGAGGGTGACTGCTGCGGTCAGTGACGACATCAGTAAAGGGAATATGGACCCGTTCCAGATGGTAAGTGTTGCATTTATTAAAGGAAATAAGCGCACTGAAATAACTAATTGTTTTTCGTTATTTGACACGGGCAGCCCTATTAGCTGCATTAAGAAATCGCTGGTGCCATTTGCAATAGAAGATAAAATTATTTTTACGTCATACCGCGGTATAGGAAATAATAGAATAAGGGTGTGCGGTAAAGTTCAATGTGAAGTTAATTTTAAAAATAGGGAAACTAAACATAAATTTTTAATTTTACCTGATGATGACGCAGTGGTACCAGTGATAATCGGGCGTGATCTCCTATGTAAACTGGATATACATTTATCTCAAATAAAACTAAAATACAATAAAAATTAGCTTTGTAAATTTAGTCTCATGAATAAAAAAAAGACCAACAGAGAAGGTTATGAGTGCGCTTAAGTCATTTAATTTAGTCAGGGTTCCCCAACAATTACTAAAAGTTCCAACAAGGGAGGTAAAGTGTGATTTTGTTGGCGCAACGTTACATACCACGGGTATAATGCATATAACATGCAGTGATGGTAAAATTTTTGGGGGAAGACAATGCGAGGGTAACCTAGCTGACTCTGAAAATTGGAGTTCTTGTATCGGAAATGGGGCTTTAGAAATTTTTGAAGAAGGCGAGGGTCTTGGTGAATTGGTAAGTGCAGTAAGGGATGAGGCCAGTGTGGACATAGATAGTGAGTTGGGTCCAGATGAAACACTTGAATTGAGATCAGTCATTAAGAATAGTTATTTTGATGGGATGAAAGGGGCATTGGAACAAACAGATTACTGTATGCAAATAAGATTGTCAAATGAGGTTCCAATATTTTGGGGCCCCAGACGTCTTTCTTATCGTGAGCGATGTGAGGTGAAGAATAAGCTGGATGAGCTTTTGGAAGCCGGAATAATTCAGCCGAGTGATTCACCTTACGCTTCACCAGTTGTATTAGTAAAAAAGAAAAACGGAGATCTGAGGATGTGGATTGACTACAGATCGCTCAATAAAATCACTATGAAGGATAATTATCCTATGCCGTTGATAGAGGACTGCTTGGATTATTTAGGCAATAAGAACTTTTTCTCGGCCCTAGATCTCAAAAATAGTTTTCATCAGGTCCCAATGCATAGGGACTCGATTAAATACACCGCGTTTGTTACCCCATTAGGACAGTTTGAGTACCGTTACATGCCATTTGGGCTGAAAAATGCTGGCGCCTTGTTTCAGCGTTTTATAATTAAAGTTTTGAGAGATTTTATTGATGCCGGGAAAATAGTAGTATATTTGGATGACGTGAGCATAGCAACAGAGACTTTTGAAATGCACTTACAAATTTTGGCTGACGTATTGGACGTCTTGAGGCGAAATGGCTTGGAACTAAACCTCGGGAAATGTAAATTCGCGTATAGGGATATGGACTACCTAGGCTATAAGGTGAATAGAAACGATATAAGACCTAATAATGACCATGTTAAGACAATCGAGGACTATCCAATACCCTCCGACCACGAAGAATTGGAACGATGTCTAGGCTTTTTCTCATTTTTCCATCGCTTCGTGTACGATTTTGCTAGGATCGCAAGACCATTGACAGACTTAAAAAAAAAGAAATTTACCTGGACAACGGATTGTGAGGAAGCCTTTTTGACATTGAAGGATAAACTGATCAATGGACCTGTGCTCGCGGTGTATAATCCAAATTACGCAACAGAATTACATACCGACGCAAGTGCGAAGGGCTATGGATCTATACTGCTACAAAGACAGGAAGACGGCAAGCTCCACCCAATTGCATACTATTCGAAATGCACAACTGAGGCCGAATCGAGATATCATAGCTTTGAGCTAGAAATGCTCGCGATTGTCTATGCTCTAAAGCGATTTAGGGTTTACTTGGAGGGCATTTCATCCACAATAGTTACGGATTGCAATTTCCTGGCACTGACTTTAAGCAAGAAATTAATTAACCAGAGGATAGCGAGGTGGGCATTAGAGTTAGAGAATTACGACTACACTATTAGACATCGTAAGGGTGAACTAATGCAACACGTAGATGCTTTAAGTCGTACATCCAGTGCGGCAATTGTAGATGGGAATGACCTCGACCTTTGCATACAGGCAACACAAACAAGAGACAGGATTATTCAGGACATTCGGGACAGATTGGAAGTAGGAGACATAGAAGGCTATGCACTGGACAATGGATTAATTTTAAATTAAATGATAATGGGCAGGGGCGGCTGTTTGTACCGGCTGAGCTAGAGGAAAACGTAATAAGGGCTATTCACGAGAAATATGGTCATGTAGGAATAGGAAAATGTGTGGATCGAATTCAAAAATGCTACTGGTTCTCGGGGATGAGGATAAAGACGAATAAATTTATACGGAATTGTCTGAAGTGCATTTATAACTCTGCGCCGCAAAGAAAGAATGAGAGGAACCTATACCAAATCAAGAAGAAACCCATCCCATTTGATACAATCCATATTGACCACTTCGGCCCATTGCCGGCAATAAAATCAAAACGAAAGCATATTTTAGTCGTAATTGATGCATTTACAAAATTTACGAAACTGTATGCAGTAAACGCGCCAGGGACAAAGGAGGCATGCTGTGCTCTGAAGAAATATTTTGAAAATTATAGCAGGCCACGAAGAATAATAAGCGATCGTGGTACATGTTTTACTTCCAATGAGTTCAGTGCATTTTTAGCTGAAAAAAAAATATCGTACACGTGAAGACATCAGTGGCATCACCGCAATCAAACGGACAGGTAGAGAGAATGAATAGGGATTTAAGGGCTATGCTGGCAAAACTAACGGAACCAATCGAGAACGCGGATTGGGTCGATAAATTGAGTAGGATAGAATTCGCGATTAATAACACAGTGCAACGTGCGACAGGCCATTCTCCAAGTGAAATGCTATTTGGAGTAGAACAAAGGGGGATATAGTGGATGAATTTACTGAACATTTAATAGAAAGATACACGGACGAAGAGGGTAATGTAAACTCGATTAGGGAAAATGCCGAAAGGGCGATAGAAAAGTTACAGGCGGATAATCTGAGATACTTTAATAAACATCACGTACCAGCCAAGACTTTCGCCGTAGGAGAACTAGTAGTGTTAAAGAATGTAGATACAACACCGGGTAGCAACAAAAAATTGATACCGAGATATCGCGGCCCATACGTAATTCAGAGGCAGTTGGGTAACGACCGCTATGAGATATCAGATATCGATAATTGCCAGATAACGCAAATGCCATAAAGGGGTATAGTTGATTCTACTCGATTAAAAAAATGGCTAGAACAAAGGAACTGTGAACTGTTGGAGGACCCTGATCGCAACACGGATGGATACCATGATTGTGAATTTTTAGAGGAGGAATATCTGGAAGATGAATAGAAATCGAGGTCGATTTAAATGTGAGGTTGGCCGAGATTGTAGTAGCCAGCAATATGGTATCCCTTAACCCAGATATTCCAACCCTGTTTTAGTATTAATACAACTGTGTATATAAGATAACCATTTTGATGTACGAATTTCCGGTCATTCCTTTTTTGGAGAGACGCGTGAAAAAGATAAGAAATAAAGATCCCATATACTACATATTACTATTTTATTTAAATGAACTCAATAATAATAATTTTAATAGCAGCTGTAACGCTCAACCGTAATATTTGTCATTGTACATTACCAGAACAGATTTTGAGCAACTTCATCGGAAAGACGAAGTATTTAGCTCTTTAATTTCCAAGAATGTGTATGCTTGCAGTAGCACCTCAATAAAATCTTTACTTTCTCGTTTTATCCTTTTCTTATTAATGTCCGTACCTACTCATAATAATTTAGTTTTATTTATAAACAATATACATATGTATATTTTTTAACAAAAATACATACATATGTACATATACAAGACTTTTTGTTTGCTGGGTGTTTATCAGTATAAAAAATCATATAAAATGGAAAACAGCTGTTCGAAACATTGATGAGAGTTCATCATCTTCACATTATTTTTGATTGCATGGAAAAGTACCAAATTTATTTAAATGGTATCAAATCATTATTTTATACTTACAAACATTGTACTGACTTTGACATTTAGTGAAATTACAATTTAAGCTTCATACCCGTATATACATATTTACATTACAACGTATTATAATTATAAAAAATATTTATATTTTTATTATCATTATAATTATTATGATTATACGTACCTATTTTTATATTTATTGGTATTATTTTTAAATAAAAATAGTTTTTTGTACGCTTGAATGTATGTTTGTACGCACATATGTATGTATATTTTACAAATTCATACATATGTATGTACATATACGTATGTGTATGTATGTATATTAACAAAAAATAAACACATACGATTGGTTAACTCTGGTTAGATTTTATAAAAAAACTTTTTTAGAAAACTAAATTTATTAAATATGCCATATACGTATACAAATTAACCACTCAAAAGCTTAAATTATTAAAAGAAACAAAAGTACCAAATCAGGGCTATTGTGCCACACTCTCATTCAATATACATACATCCCATCACTGTCTACAAATGTCGCGTAACGTCGTCTTGAATTCTATTTTCTGCAGGTTCAGACGTGCCATTTCAGTCAGGTAAGCGTTTGCATAGCTTTTCATGTAACAGATTCGATCAGCTGACACATTTAGATTTACAGTTCTACATATAATAATTCTAATAAGTAATTCTGCCTTTAGGAATGTTAACACAGCAAGTAAAGAATGTTTGAATGATATAGTATAATACGCGAGTATTTGGTATTTTATTTATTTTCTTTGTACGTTTATTAAAGTTAATGTTTTTGCTCTACAATTTTAAATTTGCTTTATATTACTAACATATTGATAAAGGTTAAACATAAAAAAAAAATTTGAACTAAAATTTAAAATATAATATAAAAATATTATTTAAAAGAAAGCAAAAAAGGAAAACGTTGTAATTAAAAATTAAAATAATGAAAAAACAAAATAATTAAAAATATAACGGTTAAACAAAATAATATATACATATGTATGTAGAAACATATATACATATTTGAAAAAAAAACAAATACTTTATGCTAGGAACACAATTGAGACGAACGACGAATTTTTCGGTGCAAAGTTTCGTCATAAAAATAAAACACATTTGTTCATATGAAAATGAACACAACACCGCCGTAGAACGAAATTCGTCGTGCGTGACGAACTCTGAGATAGATTTATTTCTATTTTGTACGCCAACGAACCACGAAAACAACAATTTTCTCTCACTCTCTTTACATACACAATAACAGTGTGACCAGATTTTAAAATGAAATTAATCTAAATCACGTATGTCCTTAATACATTTCTAGAGAATACTCAATTTGGATTGAAAAAGGCTAAAAAAAACCTAAATTAGTTTTTAAAAAAAGCTAAAAAACAAGTTAATAGCTAAATAAAAATTTTAAAGCTAAGTCCAGAAGAAATGGGATAAATTTACCCCAAAATTAGCTAATATGGTCACACTGACAATAACCAACTTTATCAATTATAAGCAGCGATGCCAACTATTTGTAACCCAAACGCGATACTACCCTTCTCAAAACGCGCTAAGACGCGCTAAGTTACAGCATTGTCAAATATTTATAGCAAAAACGCGCTATTTTTTACGCGCTAAATTAAATTTCAAAATAAAAGTCGATGTATGTATGTATTAGTACTCGTATATACAATTAATTTTTCAGAGTTTGCAATATTGGTTCCTCGACATTATGTTTTAATTAACTAAAATCATTTAATGCAGAATTTAATTTATTTGTAAAACTTTGTAACAACATATAAATTGTCGAATAGTTTTGCGATTGAAATGCTTTTTGTACTTCAGGTATAATAGATGCTTTGTAAGTAATGTAAATTTTTTGGGTCATTGTATGTAGTACATATTTTTATTTGTGAAATTTCAAAATGTTTGTCATTACAGTATTAAAACGCGTTTTTTATTCTAACCATAGTCAAGCGAATTTTGTTTGCGACAGCTAAAACATTAACTAATTTAAAAAATTTTATCGGAGTTTGGGATATTAGAAAATTGTTAAATTTATATAAAAAAGTTAAAAAAATATTGAACTAAAATGATATTGACTTTATTTAAAACGCACTTTTTTTAATAAGCGCGCTAAGACGAAAAAAGCGCGTTTGGCATAGTTAAAACGCGCTAAATCTAGCGCGTAACGCACTAAATTGGCATCGCTGATTATAAGAGCTGAGGGCCTACTCTGTAACTCGAAACGAAAGAAAATACTTTCGAATTTGTATCTTAATTGCATGCAAATTCGAAAGCAATCTCTTTTGTTTCGAATTACAGAGTAGACCCCCTGAATTCGCTGAGCAAATTCGTCGTATGAAGCACAATAACGACGAATTTACTCAGCGAATTCCTCTCTAATATTTTATAAAGTTGGTTATTGTCAGTGTGACCATATTAGTTAACTTTGGGCTAAATTTAGCTTATTTCTTCTGGATTTAGCCTGAAAAATTTTATTAGGCTCTAAACATCTTTTTTTTACCTTTTTTAAAAACGGATTTAGCTTTTTTTAGCCTTTTTTAATCCAATTTGCGTATTCTCTAAAAATATATTAAAGACATACGTGATTTAGCTTAATTTTATTTTAAATTCTGGTCACACTGTTTATTGTGTAAGTAAAGAGAATGAGAGAAAATTGGTTTTTTCGTCGTTCGTCGGCGTACAAAAGAGAAATAAATCTATCTCAGAGTTCGTCGCGCACGACGAATTTCGTTCTACGGCGGTGTTGTGCTCATTTTCATATGAACAAATGTGTTTTATTTTATATGACGAAAGTTCGCACCGAAAAATTCGTCGTTCGTCCCAGTTGTGTTCCTAGCATTAAGTATTTTCGATAACTCTTGAGAGTGTACATCAGTGACCTGCGCCGAGACGGCTTAGCCGGCTCAAAGCGAGCCGCCGACGATTTATGGCAGCCGATGCCGCCGACGATTTATGGCAGCCGATGCCGCCGCTAATTTCTCGGCTAAAAATCGGCTTAAAAGTAACCGCCGATTTTTTTTATTTTTACTATTTTTTATGCTGAATGTACTTTAAATAACCTTTTATATCGAAGATAAATCAAAATCAAATGTCGTAAAAAATGTTGGCACAGTTCGGCTATAACGAACATCGACTAGAATTTGCCGTAAATTTTTGTTTACTTTTTTTAGCTGATTTACTTTAAACACATTTTATATGGGAGATAAAAGAAAATCAAATGTCTTAGAAAATTATATACAGTTAAGTTTGGTTATAACAAAGCTCGGTATTATGAATGATCGTCTACAACGAACAATTGAAAAACCGCATGGAAATATATTCGCTTAAATATATACAGTTAGGTTAGGTTATAACGACCAAGTTATAACAATCAGATTTATTTGCTGTTATTTTTCAAGTACACATCACTCATTTACTTCAATAGCGTCACAACTCAGAATAACCAGATTTGCAGAAAACGCGTTTTAAGTTTTCATTTTGCATAAAACTCAATGAAGACATGAAAAAATATTCTTCTCTCAGGAGGTGATGGTATACAATCTATTTATATGAAATTTTTATACAAGGTAAAATACGAAATGGCGCTTTATTCTGCATTATTAACTAAAAAAATAGTTTTTTTAGTTATGACACTATTGATGTATATGAGCGATATGTAATTGAATTCTAATTTTATTGGGTCAGTGGACCAAATAGATTATTTTTCAAGTTTTATGTCTTTGTGAGGACTTGACTCCGTTTGAAAAATTGTTCTTTATAAACTTTTTAGACTAAAAATTTCTAGTCTTTTATATTTCTATTCATGATGATAATGTGCCATTTGAAAAGGGCAGAGTTACATAAAGTAATGAAATCAACAGTACACTATTGTGTACTGCAAGATTTCGTAAAAATTGCCTTGATAAGCGTGTCTCCGTCTAATTTTCTAAATATATTAATAAATTAAAGTCTGCTTAGCCGAAGTACATAAAACAGAAGGTTGGAATTTTATAGACGTATGCATGTTCACTCTTGAAAACGCAAAATCATTGCTTTGCGTAAGTGCAATTTGTTAAATTGGTAACTCACCTAAGACTATTTGTCAACAAAATTTCAGCTCTCTACCGTGTAATAATATGCTAAGATTGTAAGGGTGTAATCCCTCTAACTTTTTTACACTTAAGATATTTTTAGCTAGTGTTTATCAATCGTGCCAAATTTCTTTGGAAACTGATAATAATAAATACTTAAATGGTATATTTAAATATTTTGACCCTAGGTGATTACTTAATTAGGTCTAATTGTGTACCAAGTTTCAGCTCTTTACCTATAGCAGAACTGCTTCGTTAATTTTCTGAATGAGTCAGTAAGTATGTCATATAATATGCAATTTTTGCATCTCAATATCTGAGGAAGCTTTCATTATAAAACTTTCAAATTTTGCATATTTTAATTATGGTTCAAATTTTATCCCCCATATTCATAAAATTTTAAACGAATTTGAAATGTATTTTATTTCAAATTTTCCATACAAAATTTTCCTAAAATGAATTTCAAATTCATTTAATTTTTTTATAATTTTACGATTGAAGAGAACAAAGTTATGGTGGGGTAAAAACAGATGGAATGGCTTCGTGTAAATGTACACACTGTGTGCACAGAAAAAAAAATGATTTGTAAATATGTACAATTAATTTTTTTTATATCAGTTAAATAATTAATTGATTTTGATAATAATTTGATTTTTGTAAATAAAATGAACGAAATTGTAAGTTAAAGGAAAATCTTAAAAATATTTTCAATTAAATATATCAACAAATAGTTTGTTAGGTTTCAAATTTATTTCAATTAAAGTTATTGTTATATTAACAATACGAATTGTTGAATTTCCTTACAAATTTTGATTAACATAATTGTTATATTAGCAATGTTTTTATAGACAATCACAATCCTCAAAACGATTTTTGCTTATCTGCGCAAAACACTGAGGGCCTGTCCCACGATGCCGACAGCGTTCCACTTGTCGCAAACTTACATTCAAAACAAAAAAGAATTTTAAATTTTGTTGTTGTTTCCAATGTAACTGAACGTTATCGACATCGTGGGACAGGCCGTGAATGTGTTTGGGCGGAGTTCAACCGGTAACATCAAGACTAATAAACCAACTTACTTACCTCTCAGCTAAAGAGCAAAACTTTAGTAGATACTAGTGTTGTTAATTATTCGTATTTTATGATTCTTCGAATGAAATTTCATAATTTTTTTCTTGTTCGAACAGACGAATAATTTTGAACTTTTGTTCGAATATTCGAACGAACAAAGAATAAAAAAAATATATTCGAAATAACAAATTTAGGAATATTAATAAAAAAACTTTAAAATTGTATACTATTGAAGTAACAGAATCGCAAAAAATAAGATTAAATAAAAAAATTATGATAAATTCCAATCGACTAGACCGGTTTTCTTCAAGTATAAATTAGAAGATATACGATCATGTCACCATTCAAACGAAAAAGACACGCAGATCAACAGAATATATGTATCTAAAAAATGTGATATATCTTAAACGGCTGAACAGATTTTCTTTAAACATAGCTAAGAACACTCTCGAAC
Organism: Tachina grossa; assembly: GCA_949987645.1. Lineage (NCBI taxonomy): Eukaryota > Metazoa > Arthropoda > Insecta > Diptera > Tachinidae > Tachina > Tachina grossa. The sequence goes on from OX465275.1 coordinate 109,159,584, forward strand.
AAGTCATTTTTTATTTTATTATTAAAGAGAAGTAACAATCAGGCAATGATTGCTTACTACTATTATAAGGAAAGGGGTAGTAAGAGAAAAGATAGGTGGTGAAGGAATAGATAGAGGAATGCTTCATTTTTTTGCAACTCTGCTTTTTGCACGTTTTTTTTATTATGTAGTGTTGCAGCGCCTCTGGCGTTAGTGAGTCGTATTAATTTATTTGAAGCTGTGTTTAGTAGCAGTTTAGTAGTTATTTTACTTCGTCGATGATTCTCTTTCACAACGAAGGGGGGTGCTCTGGTGTTACATTTGGATTAGTATCTCTTGAAGTCGTTATAGTTCAGTGACCAGTGACTATGCCTTCATCACTTGAACTTTTCTACAACAACTGATAGAAAGGGACAGTAATGCACATCAGAAAAATGTGTGGTGTTATTTAATGACTGTCAGATAGCGGGCTCGATCCTAAAACTTTCGGTTTTGTAGTCAACGTGCTAACTTCTTCAGCCAATGCCACCCTCAAACAGGAAAACTAAATCAAAATCGGTCCAACCGTTTGGTCTGTACGTCGACTCGTACATACAAATATATACATAGACACAAACTACATACAAACTTATAACACCCCTTTTTTTGTCGGGAGTTAAAAACTGAAACGAAATTAGTTAAAAAGTATAGGTACTTACACATTTACAAACATTTTTAATATGTTATTAATTTTTTTTGGAAAAAATCATTTAAAAACCCCAGATAACCCAAAAATCTTTTTATACAAGTAGTTAAGGAAATTGTTCGAATATTCGAATATTCGACAAAAATGATTCGAATAATTTTTTATTCTAAATTGAAAATTTTTGTTCGTTCGAACAAATATAATAAAAAGTTGTTCGAATATAATTTCGAAATAATTTTTGTTCGATAGACAACACTAGTAGATACGTAAATAATAAATACACTCAAAACATGATTCATTATCTTTCTTCTACATGTGCGCAATCCTTTATGATATTTAACAAATAATCTTGTTAAGTAATTTAATTGACTACAAAATCTTTTTATATCAGTAATGAAGATATTTTTGTTAATTTTTAAATTGCATATGAACAATTTGTTTTGTTAGTTGCATTTCTATGATATTATTTTCTGTGTATCTACAAATGTTTAAAAATCTGTCATAAGTAACTGCCAAATTATAAACAATAATAGAAAGGGGTTATTTCATTCACTTCAAATATTTCATTTTGTTACTTCTTTCTCCATTTATGCTATGTATGTACTATATACAAGATGTTGCAAACTATTTATCAACACACATATGTATGTACGTATATTTTTAGTTAAAATAACTAAATAAAGAAAAGCTACATAAGCCGGCTTAGCCGTCTTTTTGTACTAGCCGTGCAAAAACGGTTAGTCGATGTAATTGTCGGCTGACAGCCGAATTAGAGCCGCCGCACAGTGGCCAATTTGGCTTCGCTAGCGGCATTTAATTCAAATTTTCAAATTTGAAAAACCGTTATTTTTTTTTAACAATCGATAACAAATACATTCACTAGATTTGTATGATGAACAGCTGTGAGCTGTCAAAGTCAGCATATGTTTCTGCAAGTGTTGTGCAAAATATTTCCGCCTTTTTGATCATCGTTTTGCTATTCGTGTTAAACTTGCAAATTTTATTATTTTCATTAAAAGTTTTGTTATATACTAACGCCAAGGTATGTATTATATAAAAAAATTGTGGTTGTGATCTGTGTATACTTATGTTATTTATAAAACGTAATCGTGTTTAAGTGTATTAGCAACTCGCCCATTATAACGTACACCTGTCTTTCGTGGAGTAGAACTTACAAAATTCACCTGCATTCAGTGCAATTGTAAATTTTCCTATATGTGTAAACCATTGTGTGTCCAAAATGTCCAAAATTTACTGCGAGTACCTGCGAGCCTTCAATTTATTGTACTTTTTAGGCAAAATGTCAGTGACAAAACGCACCCTTTTTTTAATATGGCATGAAGAAGATCCACACCAAGAAGTTTCTCGCCGTGGAAAATTATGTTCTTGGTACCGTTTTGAGCAAAATTACCTATACTCAGAAGGAGCAGTGCGAAATTGGAAGGAAACTGCGAAATTTTGCTAGTAGGCTTATCCAAAAGTGGAAGGCCTGTGGCAGAAGTAAGGTGTTTTTCGAAAAAATTAACCAAGAATGGTATTATATTGGTATATTGGTATTATTGGGAAAAAAAGCAAATGAAAATATTGGACGACCGGAAAAAGAGCTTTCCGAGTGCTGCAGAAAAACGCAAGTCAATAAGATGTCAGGGCTTAAAGAGGAAGTGTCATGTGAAGGATTGTTGGTAGCTGCAAGCTGCAGTTTATATAAAGCTGCTTCCAAAGTTGTAGAAATGGTAAAAGGCGATGAGGATTTTAGCGGAAAGGTAATAAAAAATATAAACAAACCAAAGCCCCTTCCATCAAAATTTTCGGACGATAAAGCGCTCGCGCTATTTGTAGATCTTGGACATACCAGATACACTTGGAACTTGAACAAGAAATCAGCAAGAAACCAAAACGCCGATATATATCCATGCTACGAAAAATTACGCTTCGCCAAAAAAAGTGCTATCCTAGTGACATTAAAGTCACTGATTATTATGCTGAAGTGCCACTACAAAGTCTTGTGGACCATACAATAAATAGGATCATGGAAGCACACCCTGAAAGTTTTGAAATCCCATCTACAAGTAATAATAACACCCATTTAACTGCTGTCTACAAATGGGGTTGTGATGGCAGCAGCGGCCATTCCACATATAGGCAAAAATTTAACGACTGCGAAGGAAACATGAGAGACCAATATTTATTTTCAATTTGTATTGTACCACTGCAAGTGCAGAACGGACCGACAGTTTTATGGAAAAACAATCGACCTTCTTCTACACGATACTGTCGACCAATCAAAATACTTTGCAAGAAGGAAAAGGCGGACCTGAGTCGCAGGGAAATTGAAAATATTAAGAGCCAAATATTAAATATTGTACCAACATATGTAAACTCATTGATTATTGATCACCAATTTCACATGACCATGCTTGATGGTAAAACTTTCAGCGTCATTTCAGAATCTTCTTCGCAAATATGCGAAATCTGCAACGCAACACCGAAAAATATGAATGACTTAAATGTGGTGAAGAGCTTTCTAATTAAAGTGAACCTCTTTCAATATGGGCTATGCAGTCTCCACGCCTAGATAAGGTTTTTTGAATGTATTTTGCACATATCCTATAGAATACCAATAAAAAAGTGGCAAACTCGTGGTGCTGACAAGGATATGGTTGGACAAAATAAAACAAATATACAGCAGAAGCTACGAGAAGAAATGCATTTGTTGGTCGACATACCAATGGCTGTTACTGGAAATACCAACAACGGACATACGGCAAGAAGGTTCTTTCAACAACCAAACGAAACGAAAATTTAATATATCGATTCAGCGTCATCTTACGAGCACTTACATGTGGATACGATATAAACACGGAGGCATTCAGACTTTACGCAATGGAAACTGCCGAAATTTTTGTTAGTTTATACCCTTGGTTTTACATGCCATCGTCTGTTCACAGAATTTTAATTCATGGAGCAGACATAATCAATCATTTTTCGCTTCCAATTGGTATGATGTCCGAGGCAGCGCTTGAAGCCAGAAATAAAGATTATCGGAACATCCGTGAAAATAATACCAGAAAAAATTACAGGAAAAATACAATGGAAGATATAATTAACGCTCTTTTTGTTTCTTTTGATCCCTTAATATCTTCATTTTCCAACGGCTCATCAATTTCCTATTCCAGAAATATTAGTTTCGATAAGGAAGTTAAAAGCTTGCTTATAATGCATCATTTTGAAGATGATTTCTCTGAATCTGATACTGAAGAATCTGATTAATATTTCTTTTATAATATGGTTTCTCTTTGAGTTGACAATTTTTTTTTATTTTATATATGAATATATGGTGGAAAATGGTTATTGAATTAAAAACAAAATAAAAAATTAAAAAAAAATTAAAAATAAAAAATTTAATATAAAAAAAAAATTAAAAATAAAAAATTTAAAATTAAAAAAAAAATTAAAAATAAAAAATAAAAAAATTTTAATTTTTTTTCCAAAAATTGTTTCATTTTTTTCTGAATTGAGAAAAAAATTTTTTTTTAAGATATCTTCTTTACTTTGAATAAAATGCCGCTAGCGAAGCCAAATTGGCCACTGTGCGCCGCCGACGATTTTCGTACCAGCCGCCGCCGCCGATGAAAACCCTTCGGCGCAGGTCTCTGGTGTACATACCGGCTAAATTTTGTTTTGCTCTATTTTCTATCGGTCTAATACCACGTTCACACGGACAGCAATTATCGAGGTTCGCTCTCTCATTCACATGGTCCGCCATACAAATTTTTGAGCGCGAACAATCTTGGTTCATTTTGAACCTTGCTGCGAACCACGAAGAAATTGCTATCAACGCTAGTTTTGATAACAAATTATCGCTAATATATCTGAACTAGCTATAAAAAAAAATTAGTTTACACACACATGCACATGAGTAAACAAAAAACAAACCAAAAAAATGGATGCGTGTATGAATTAAAAAAATAGAACACATTTTATTAATTATTTTTTGCTTAATTTGTTTATCTACTGTAAAAAAGCAAATAACACAGAAAATAACACTCCTGCCAACTATTCACGTATGTATGTATGTGTGCATCTATGTATATTTAAATAAAAACAGTGATGCGAACTTTATATATTCAAAAAGCGTAGACATTTTTTGAAAAAGGGCTAAATTGAAAAATATACGTTTAGCGCTAAATAAAGTAACATTTTTCGAATAATCGCTAAAAGGGGCTAGTATTAAAATGTTTCTGTTGTAAATCAAAACATCGAAAACATTTTTGTACAGTAATTTATTAGAAAATCATGAGATCAACACATAGATAGCTTGAGATATTAGATATCATATTACATTTTAATAAGGCACCTACAAACAGTGTACATACATATATAAGAGAAGTATATATGTATACATATGAATGTATCTACGTTTACATTAGTACATACATATAAATTTTGTAGTTTTAAAATAAAATTTCGATTTCTCGCTCTTCCTAAAACATACATTATCTGTTTTTATCAAAGCACAAAAAATTTGGAAGAAATAAAAGATTATTCTATAGACTTCTTCTTTTTAAAATTAATAAAGCAAACTAGCAAAATTAAATGAGTAAAAAGTCGATATTATTCGATTAAAGGAAGAAAAAGTGCACAAAGATTATAACTTACCCCCTGTTTGTGTAAGACATTTGAGTTAGAAATCTTGGCGTTTCTGTAATAGATTAAAGAAAAGTTGTTCAAGTTTCCTTTAGTCTATTGCAAAAACGCCAAGATTTTTAATTCAAACGTTTTACACAAACAGGGAGTTATATACATATTGGACAAAAATTAAAAAAAGTTCTGAAAGATAATATTAAAAAGTGGTAATATGAGCGTTTTTTGGGACCAAACATTTTTTTTTCGCATTTTGAGTGTCTGAAAACGGGTTAAATCTAGCCCGAAAACTGCTAATGCCCATATTTTGAGTTGGTAACCAAATTGTAATTACTTTTAAGTTATTTTTAAATACGAAATTGTGTTTTTAAGTGCATATTTAAATAATAATTAAATTACCAACCTTGTGTAATACTTAAGTTTTATGAGCGTGTCATTTGTTTTTATGTGTGTGTGTTTTTATTGAAAACATACACATTAACATTATGTGGTCGTGTTGACAGCATGTGCTAGCATTAAAGAAAATTTCGTTCTAATTTCATAAATATATAGGACAATACATAAGCCCAATTCACAATCTTGTGCAAATGGTCTTGCATCGTTGCATGTACAAAATGGTATAGTATATTGATACTCACCACTTAACAATTCTTAGTGGTGAGTATCAATATACTATACCATTTTGCATATGCAACGATGCAAGACCATTTGCACAAGAATTGTTAAGTGGTGAGTATCAATATAATATACCATTTTGCACATGCAACGATGCAAGACCATTTGCACAAGATTGTGAATTGGGCTATAGTTTCATATCATGGAATAAATAAATAGAAAAATGCATTTTGATGTTCGTTTGGTTTTATAAAATTTATTTTATGCAATTATAATTTTTTCATGTTTTGGTTATGTTCTTTGGAAAGTCCTCGTCCAGACATGCAATTTTTGTTGCTGGAATTTCTTAAAATTTTGCTTTAAAATTGCATAAGTGTCCACATTATGAAATTCAAATTTTTTGCAATTATGCATGAAAAAATTCTATTACATCACAAATTTCCCTGAAAAATTAACACTTGTATTTACTTTTTCTAATATTTTGGTTTTCATACAACTGAAGAAATAAAATTGTAAAAAACGTCAAATACAACTAGCAACTTGAAATTAACAATTACGAGCACACGAAACTGTGTACCCCTGTGGACAGCGAAAAAGCGTTCAATAATATTTAGAAATTTTCTAGTGCTGTCGTACTTTCAACGTAATTTAATAAGAACTTGAATTACCCATTGAAAAAACTAAATCGTATCTAGCAAAATTTAATTTTAAGTAAAAATTAGCTAATTATGTACTTAAATATTAAGTTAAAAACTATGGGTAGGTTGGCACACTGCATCAAAAAGATTTGTCAAAACGAACCACGAATGTGTCGTTTGAATGGCATGGTTCGCAATCGTGGTTCAGAGAGCGAACCAAGTGGTTCATGTTGCCGTCTGAACATAGCATAATTCATAAAAAATATTTTAGGTTTATTACAGGTTTATTTGACAAAATTCCCATAGAAATATGTCAAATAAGCGCCTAATAAACCTGAAATATTTTTTATGAATAAGGCAGTATATGTTTTACTAGTGCGAGTAATATAAATTCTTGGGACGCATAGAGATAGTAAAATTTTGTTTTGTGTTTTTTTTACTTTGCATTAGCTTGCTTTGTCAGCGATGCCAACTATTTATAACCCAAACGCGCTACTACCCTTCTCAAAACGCGCTAGAAAGTTACAGCATAGTCAAATATTTAGAGCAAAAACGTGCTATTTTCTAAATTTCAATAAAAGTCGATGTATGTATTTATTAGTACTTATATATACAATTAATTTTTCAGATTTTGCAATATTGCTTCCTTGTCATTATGTTTTAATTAATTAAAATCATTTAATAAAGAATCCGAATCGCCCTCCTAATAATCGAAATGCTTACTTTTTACTTTTAATTTATTTCTAAAACTTTGTAACAATATATAAATTGTCGAATAGTTTTGCTATTCAAATGCTTTTTGTACTTCAGCTATAATAGATGCTTTGTAACTTATGTATATAAATTTTTTGGGTCTGTTGCAGAAACTAAAAATATATTCTGCACCGTTTGTAAAATCAAGGCCTATTATTATTTTTGATGTGTAAACATCTATACGCTAGGGGGTAAAAATCTTTTGACTTTGATTTCTTTGCTGAGATTTCTTTGCTTTTCTTTCACAGCATTGTCAAATCGGTGTGTGCTATGTATGAGTGTTTAGTGTTTGAAAGAAGCAATACCAAGCAGAGAAACAAGTCGACCGGCTCGAAGCCGACGGTCGCCGCCGCCGGTTATATTTCTGTATATTTCTGTATATTTCTGTATCCCAAAGGTGAAAATGAACCGTAAGAGCTGCGGACTTGAAATTTGGACACAATGTGTAGACATTTGGCCACTACAACAACAAATATACGACAGTTAAAAACTGAAGGGTGTTCCAAAACGACCAACGAAAAATGTTAAAATCCCATGTAATATACATACAATTGTATGTACATATATACACTTGAAATTTTAAAAGTTAGTGTATTTTTATACAGACTACAACAATTAACACTAAATTTAAAAAATTTAAATCAATGGGTGTTCCATCAGTTAATGCAGTTTTGACTTTGTAATTTTGACAACTTGCTGTATCTTGGAAACCGTAAGAGCAAAACTCTTGAAATTTTCAAAAACGGTAAAGCTAAGAAATCGATAAAATATAAAATCGCCAAATATAAAAAACTCGCAAAAAAAATTGCCAAAACGAAAAAGCACCATATTAAAAAAAATCTCTAGGACTAAAATAAATCGCGGAAAACCGGAAAAATCGCCAAAATGAAAAAAATCCTTAAACAAAAAAATCGCCAATATGAAAATATCGCCTAAATAAAGAAACCCCAAAAAAGAAAAAAATCGCCAAAATGAAAAAACCCCAAAAAACAGAAAAAAATCGCCAAAATGAAAAAATATCCAAAATCAAAAAATTGCGAAAATTAAAAAAAACCCAAAAAGAGAAAAAAAAACGCCAAAGCGAAAAAAAGCGATAAACCTGCAAAAAATCGTTTAAACTGAAAAAACTTAAAAAAGGAAGAAAGCTAAATCAAAAAAAAAAAAAAATGATCAAAACCGAATGTACGCGAGTCAAAGTCGCACTTTACTGAATTTATTTTAATTGAAATGCGTACACAACAACAAGAACAGCAACAACTAAACGATGAACAACAGGAATTAAAAAGTAAAAGTAAAGGCATTTACCATAGATGAGCACTGCAGTACCACTAAAGTTTCAGTAAAAACAATAAAAAATGTTTAACAAGTAAATTTTTACTGATTACTAAAATTTTTTTCTACAATTTTTATAAATTGCCTAAATGATTTGTTATATGATGAGATTAATTGAATTTTCAGTAATCAGTAATGCCCGTATTCATAATGAAATTCTACCAAGTGGCTAAATGTTTTTCATACAAAAGTTTCAAAGTTTGAATGAAAAAACTTTGCCACTTGCTACAATTTTATTATGATTACGGCCCTACGATTTTACTGATACTGCAAATTAAATTTCATTAGCAGTAAAAATTTACTGAATTCTTTTAGTAATCTGTAAATTTACTGCTTACTGCAAATTTGAATGCAGTACATATACTGCAGTGTGCCCACCCAGCAAAAAATTACACATTACCATTAGAACTACTTGCCATATAATGATATACTTTTCTAATTGCCAATTTTCATTACTCGCTTACAAATCACATTACCTAAAATTACAAAAAATGACGTGCAAGTTGCTAAATGAAGAGAATGATTTTTTTAGACGAAATAGATTACATGAAATTTTGACAAATAAAAAAATGTAAGTACAGGGTGGGCCAAAAGAAACCAAGGGGTGTAAAAGTTTAATAACTTTTTTGTTTATTAACTTTTTTTTATTTTTTCTTTCAGATTATATAATATACAAAATGGAAATTTTTTTACACTAAGTATGAAAAATGATATCTCTTAAATGACCACCGTTTTCAGCTTCGCACTGATGGGCTCTTTTTAGGGCATTTTTCAAAACTTGTGGCTGTAGCGTTCGAATTTCTGCAACAATGTTTGCCTTGAGTTCAAAGATTGTCTCTGGCTTGTTCACATACACTCGCTCCTTCAAAAAACCCCAAAGAAAATAGTCGGGTGCTGTCAAATCTGGCGATCGCGCTGGCCAAATAATTTCCGAATTTCGAGAAATTATTCGCTCTCCAAAAATTTGACTTAAAAGTGCCATTGTGTCTCGGGCAGTATGGGCAGTGGCTCCGTCCTGCTGAAACCACATACCAGGTCTGTTTTCAAGAGCAGGGCGTAAAAAATTTTCTATCATAAACCGATACCGCTCTCCATTTACGGTGACAGCACTTCCATCTTCATTCTCGAAGAAGTAGGGCCCAATGACATTTTCAGATGTGATCCCACACCATACTGTACACCTGATGGGGTGCAATTGGCGTTGATGAATGGCTCTTGGATTTTGAGAACCCCAGAACCTACAGTTCTGCTTATTAACAAAGCCATTCAAATGAAAATGAGCTTAAAATAATTGATCTCTGGTTTAAATAATAAAATTCTATTGTTCTGGTTCTCTGTTCAGTTGTGAACCTCTCCATTATAAATTCTCCAAGTGTTGTCTATATAATCTGAAAGAAAAAATAAAAAAAAATTAATAAACAAAAAAGTTATTAAACTTTTACACCCTTGGTTTCTTTTGGCCCACCCTGTACTTCTCAAGAATCGATTATTTTAGTCTCACGCCTTGTTAAAATCATTAAGTTGGTAATCTAGTAGGGAAGTGCTTCCACCAAAAATGCTTAATTCCAAACTCGATCACCTTTTTTGAAATTTTTTGCTGGGCATTTACTAACCAAATAAGTTTAGTAAAACAAACAAAAACCAACAAATTCATATGTATTTACAATATTGAAAGTTTTGATACTTTTAATAAATTAATTTAAAAAAAGATGCTAAAAGCATAAGTACTTCCAACTTAAAAAAAAATTTTCATTACTAGATGTGTACACATCTCCTCTGTGATCGGACTCACATTGCTTTTTTTATTGTTGTTAATATACTTACATGCATAGAACATTGTATTAATAATGATAGTTTAATTATCATCTGTAATGTACTTAAATGATAATCATCACATAACATTTATAACATTAACATTAATGATATTTCACTATTCAATTGAAATATTTGCTCTCTTAATTACTCACTATTTCATTAGCTCGTCATTAACTTTAGTGACGTGTGCAAATTAATGAAGCAGTCTTTGTAAATTGAATTAACTGTATGATTCTGATTTACCAACAATTTCATCAGCTCGTCATCAATTTTAGTGACGTGTGCAAATTAATGAAGCGATCTTTGTAAATCGAATAACTGTATGATTCTCATTTAAGGCCTCATTAGTTTTTACTTTTCGTTGCCGTTCTGTGCCGTTATTTTCTGTATAAAATATTTTACAATTAATTTTTCTGTGAAAATAATCAACTGGCAACCTATAGAATTGATAACACGTGTATACAAAATATCAGAACACACTAATACATACACACTTTTGGCTGTCACTTAACTTTGAATTCTATTTTCTACAGTTTTGTCCGCAACATAACAGAACGAAAAAGGAAAAACAAACCACACATACAGACTTTCAATTGAACAGAAACAAAACAGCTGATTCAGAACAGAACAGCACGCACAAGCTAATTCTGCCTTTACTCACCATTTCATTAGCTCGTCATTAACTATAGTGACATATGCAAATTATTATATACTTATTATTTTGTTGTTGTTTTTAAATGCTACGATAAACAATTGTTTCTCTACAACAATTCACTTCTATCATTACTGTGAAATATAAAACATCATTTTTGCTCTTTTAATAAAACGTTGTACAACATACAATATACAAACAGACTTCTTCATGTAATGTACATGACTTAAAATTGCTAAAATGGTAATATAAAACTAGAAAATAAAATATAAATTTAAAAACAATATTCATAAATATTGGTGCCGAAACCCGGGAATATTCGTCCCGTTCAATAATTGACTATAATTTTGAAATACTATAACTTAATTCTCGAAAATTATTTGAGAAACATCAATATTAAAAACAATATTATATGTTGAATTTGAATTTTATTATTTTTTATAAATGCTACTTTGTACAGAATATCGCATATTTCCATTAATAAAAACTAAATTCAGGAGAAAAAGACATTAAATTAATATCAAAATTAACTAAAAAGACTTTAATTTTGATCTCTTTTGATACATAAAAGTGGTTATAGACAAAGTTAAAAAAAAAATTTTAAATATTGCAGGCTTAAAATTAATTGTTTAAAATATAAGTTAATCTAAATTACATTGTAAATTCATTTAAATTCATCATACATAAAGACATACTTGTACATTTATTAACTTTAAAAAACCTACCATCATTGCCATAAAATTATTTAACAATCTCATTATTTTCTTATTTCTTGTACATCGGTACAATTGGATTTGTTTTGTACATCTGTACATTTGAATAGTTTTGCAATTCTATGCATTAATATTGAGTATATCCTTTATTTTATAAATTCTTGTACTTCTGTACTAAAAAAAACCTATACAAATATCGGAAAAGATTCTTGTAATGTATAAAGTATCTACCAAATACATGTGAATTGAAATTCATAATAAATTCTACGTACATCTGTACACCAAGAAGCGCAAGTTCACGTTTTTTTACTAATTTTTTAATTCTATAGAATTTAACTCATTTTACTATAAATTATTAAAATAAAGTAATATCTAAATATCTTTTTTGCATATCAAAACATAAAGATATAAAATCATACGATTTTATCAAAATTCTTTTACAAAGTCCAAGTTTGGAACAAAAAATAAATTTGAAAACGTATTTTGCCTCTTCTCGTATATAGGTTTCTTGAATTAAAAGCTTATCTTTATATATATATATATATATATATATATATATATATATATATATATATATATATATATATATATATATCTATACATCTATCTTTATTCTAAAAATTTCTTAATTACTCTTAACAATTCTACCCTTTACACTTCATTGTAAGTGATTATAAAATATAATTTCAATTTGATATCATGAGTGACTTACAAACACTAATAGCTATTCAACGTAGCTGTTGAATAGAGTGAAAAAACTCAAAGAACGATTCATGCTAAAAGATGACTCCGAAAAAACTGCTGCTTATATTGAGAGCCATACTATGGAACTTGATAGTATCTTTCAACAATTTAATGATGAAATATCACAAATTATTCGTGACAGTTCCCTATATGAACAAGATGTGCCATACATTGCAGAAGATTGTTATTTCGAGTTTATAGATATATATTTCACATTAAGGGGTAAACTTATTGAGGTTGTACATAGGGATGATACTACACGTTCACCTTTTAGTAGCACTTTTGCTGTATTTAATAATCGATCAGAAACAACCACATCTGTAGATGCGCGACTACCAAGAATTTCCCTTCCCAAATTTTCAGGACTTTATATGGAATGGATCCCCTTTCGTGACATATATGTTTCGTTGGGGCATACAAACACATCTCTCTCTAAAATTCAAAAATTCTATTACTTAAAAGGAACTCTCTCTGGAGAGGCAGCATCTCTTATAAAAGCTATTTCAGTTACCGACGCCAACTACGATTCCGCATGGAAAATGTTAGAATCAAGGTACCATAATAGACGAAAAATTATTGAAAATCTTGCTATTAAACTATTCAATGTTCCGAAATCAGATGGGAGTTTTCAAAGTATTAAGGTTTTGTTAGATATGACACAGGAGTGTCTCAATTCTTTCGAAAATTTAGGAATTCCTACTCTAGATTAGGATCCACTTCTTATTCCATTACTTTCTCAAAAACTTGATCCAAAAAAGCGGGGAGAATGGGAGCAGTCAATAAAATCCTCAATGGACGTGGCGAAAAGGTCAGAGTGGTTCTCTTTTCTTGAAAATACCTTCAGAGCGTTAGAATCATTAAATGATAATGTCCCTTCTACATCTAAAGCTAGCTCAAAGCCTAACTTTAAAAACAGAAAACCAACACACATTCATAATAGCAACATTTCCAAAATCGAAGACAATTTCATGTTTATTTTGTGAAAGAAACCATTATATAGCACAATGCTACAAATTCTTAGCTCTGACTATTAAATCTAAACACGATTTTTTAAATAATATAAGCATTTGTAAGAATTGCTTATCTGTTGGACATCAACATGAAAATTGCAAATCTTTATACAGATGTGCCACTTGTAAGCAACCACATTATACCGTATTGCATGCAGAAGATTTTGCCTCTATTCAAAATTCTAACATTGTTTTAGATAATACGTTAAACTCACGCGTTACCATTCAAAATTCTAACGCGTTTCATAATGTAATATTATACACTGTTCGTCTCTATGCCAACACAAACCATGGCAAATTTCCCTTAAGGGCCTTGTTAGATCCAGCTGCTCAAGGAAGTTTAATTAGAGAGTCTACAGTCCAGCTCCTACGTCTCTCTAAAAGAAAAACTCAGACTCGTATTTCTGGAATAGGCAACAGTGATCAATTATCTCGAAGTACAGTCACTTTAGAACTGTTGTCTAGAGACTTAAAAAATAGTTTGCCTTATACAGCCATTGTTCTTCCAAATGTTTTGTCATATCGACCAAATTCTGTTATCCAGGATTTATCTTTACCAAATTTAGAAACTAGTAGTTTGGCTGACCCATTCTATTACAAAGTAGATCAAATTGATATACTTTAAGCTCTGATATATGTCCTAAAATTAAAATACCCTCTGAGTCATTTGTACACAATCATTTATTCTTTCAAAATACCATTTTTGGGCGGGTATTTTCCGGTCCTTCAGAAAGGTCAAATTCAAATGTTATTCAATGTCATAATGTTAACTTAGAATGCATCTTGCGATCATTTTGGGAGCAAGAGGAGATACCTTCTGAGCATAAATTCAGTGACGAACATCAGGCTTGCGAGAAGTTTTTAAAGTCCATAACTCAACGTTGTCCCTCAGGCCGCTACATAGTGAGTTTGCCATTCAGATCTCTTATACAAGATAGTACTTTACCTAACATTCATAACAATATGATTGGTGCCCTAAAACGTCTTATGCAATTGGAAAACTCATTTTCAAATCGCCCATTATTTGCTGAAATGTACAGAAAATTTATGAGTGAATACGAAACTTTAGGACATATGACCCAAATCGGTACGTATCCTGCGGATGTGCAGAAAAACTCCTACTTTTTGCCTCACCATGGTGTTTTGAAAGAGCATAGTGCGACTACCAAATTAAGGGTTGTCTTTGATGGTAGTAGTCATGTGAATGGCCAAAAAAGTCTTAATGAAAACTCATTGCTGGCCCTGCATTGCAGAATGATTTGCCACAAATCATAACAAAATGGAGAACTCATAAAATCGCATTTGGTGCTGACATTGAAAAAATGATCAGACAAATTAAAGTTGTTAAAGCGCATCGTCCATTTCAACAAATTTTATACCGACATAGTCCGCATGACGAAATATCCATATATCAGTTAAATACTGTAACTTATGGAACTACTTTTGCCCCATATCTTTCCATTCGCGTTCTATAGCAAATAGCAGAAGATTATAAAAACGAGTTTCCTAATGAATCTAAGATTCTTATTTCGGATTCGCATGTCGATGATATTATTTCAAGAGCTGATTCTATTGAAATCGCAATTAGTTTACATAAAAATTTATGTACACTACTTGAAAACGGTAAATGCAAGCTCCGAAAGTGGATCACTAACGCACCTGAACTGCTCAATAAAATTCCTGAAGAGTTTAGAGAAAATTCTTCGACATTAAATTTTGAAAGCGACAATGTTGTAAACACATTAGGAATCCAGTGGAATACTACTAATGATGTATTTTCTTTTAAAATTAATATTGACTACTCTCGCCCTGTCTCTAAAAGAACTATTTTATCTGACACTGCACGCATCTATGATCCTTTAGGATGGCTCACTCCTTGTACAGTAATTGCTAAATCAGTCTTTAAGGAACTATGGGAAAATGGCATAGATTGGGATAGTCCTATTCCACCAGAAATAAAAGGGAAATGGTTAGAATATAAATCTACACTTGCTGAACTTTCAAATATTAAAATTCCAAGATGGATTAAACTTTCTAATAACTGTAAAATTGAACTTCATTGCTTTTGCAATGCATCTGCTGTAGCATACGCGGCAGTAGTTTTCTCGAGAGTGATTATAAATAATGAAATTTTAGTCAATTTACTCCAAGCAAAATCTAAAATTTCACCTATTAAGTCGGTATCAAAGTACAGAGTTCGTTCACAGAAGCGGATTGTGCATCCAGAGCCATTTTTCCTTGTCAATTGATAAGACAAAGTACTTGGTGGAAGGGACCAAGTTTTTTATACAAAACTCAATCTTCGTGGCCTGAACCTCTATTAATTGTAGAAACCTCGTAAGAAAGGTCTAAAAAATATTTTGCCACTAAATCTGTGTCAATAGCCAATATTTCTTTTAATTCTTTATCTGAACTAGTTTCTGAAAATTATACAGAAGAAGATGACAACATTTCGAAATATCCTTATTTTTTGTTAAAATTTTCTAGTCTCACTACTTTGTTGAGGACAATTTCAATTTGCCTCAGATTTTTTCACATCGCCAGAAAATGTTCTGAAGAAACTGGTGCACTAACACCAACTATTTTACATCAAACTCTTTTAAAATTGATACAATTAACGCAAGATATTGACTTTTACGGAGACAAGAAGTCACTTATTCGTAAAGATGAAGTTAAACAATGTGCTCTTTGGAAAGTAATGCCTTTTTTTAGACAATAACGGTATAATTAGAGTTGGTGACCGTCTACAAAATTCGAATATTCCACTTAACGCCAAACACCCTATTCTTATATCTAATAAAAACCCTCTTGCCAGGCTTTTAATTCACGACGCGCACGAAAAAACTTTACATGGAAGGATCATTTTGACTATGTCGTATGTCAATAGAAAATTCTGGATTATTTCCGGAAACCAATTAGCCAAGTCTATTATTGGTAATTGTATGCGATGTTTTAGATATTCTGCTAAAGCTGCATCTCAGATAATGGGAAATCTACCATCTGTTTGCTTAAACGCTACTAGGCCCTTCAAACACAGCGGTGTCGGTTATGCTGGCCCTATTATTATTAAGAACGGCACTCTAAGATCAGCCGTTATTTCAAAGGGATATATTTGTCTATTTATTTGTATGGTTACAAAGGCCATACACTTAAAAGCTGTGTCAGATTTGACTACAAATCCCTTTTTAGCTGCTTTTAGACGATTTATTTCCCGACGAGGAGAATGCACTGACATACATATATTCCGACTGTGGAACGAATTTTCTTGGCGCTTCTAAAGAGCTTCAAGTTCTTCTTAATAAAAGTACAAAATCGCTTCCTGAGGACTTAATTCAAGGGCTAACACATATTGGTGCAGAGTGGCACTTCATTCATTCCTGGCTCCCCTAATTTTGGCGGTCTTTGGGAAGCCGGAGTGAAATCAGTTAAGTACCATCTTAAGCGAATCACGCATGATAAAATTCTTAATTTTAAAGAACTGGCAACCCTTCTTTGCCAAATTGAAAGTGTTCTAAACTCTCGACCACTTTGTGAATTATCCTCGGATCCATCGGATCTGAACGTGTTGACTCCGGCACACTTTGTATCTTTTGGATACAAATATAAATCGGTTGAATAGATGGAAGTCAATAGAAAAGATTAAGCAACATTTTTGGAAAAGATGGTACATGGAGTATTTAAATCGGCTGCAAGCTCGGCCTAAATGGCTTTCTGTTAAGTCTGACGCTAAAATTGGTGATCTCGTATTAGTGATTGATGATAGATGCGGTCCCGGTCAATGGCTTTTAGGTCGTGTTCAAGAAATACACCCTGGCCTTGATGGTCGGGTGCGGGTAGTATCCATATTTATTAAAAACAAAATCATAAAAAGACCAATTTCAAAAATTTGCTTTTTACCAACAGATTACATGCGGAAAATAAACAAACTACCACAGAACAAGGTATATCGGAAGGAAGGAGCTCTCATCAAACGCTGTGAGTCGGTGCATAGCGTAGTCACTTAACTAAATCAAAATACTCCCAACTATGGGCCCATCCTTTCCGTTATTTAATTCATCGCTACTAAAACATACGTTTTGCAGGGGGAGCATGTTGCAGAAACTAAAAATATATTCTGCACCTTCTGTAAAATCAATTGAAATATTTGCTCTCTTAATTACTCACTGTTTCATTAGCTCGTCATTAACTTTAGTGACGTGTGCAAATTAATGAAGCGATCTTTGTAAATCGAATTAACTGTATGATTCTCATTTACTCACCATTTCATTAGCTCGTGATTAATTATAGTGACGTGTGCAAATTATTATATACTTATTATTTTGTTGTTGTTTTTAAAATTATCAAATGCTACGATAAACAATTGTTTCTCTATAACAATTCGCTTCTATTATTACTGTGAAATATAAAACATCATTTTTGCTCTTTTAATAAAACGTTGTACAACACACAATATACAAACAGACTTCTTCATTTTATGTTCATGGTTTAAAATTGCTAAAATGGTAATATAAAACTAGAAAATAAAATATAAATTTAAAAACAATATTCATAAACAGGGTCATTGTATGTAGTAAATATTGTTATTTGTGAAATTTCAAAATATTTGTCATTACAGTATTAAAATGCGTTTTTTATTCTAACCACAGCTAAGCAAATTTTGTTTTAGACAGCTGAATCATTAACTAATTTTAAAAATTTTATCGGAGTTTTGGATATTAGAGAATTGTTAAATTTATACAAAAAAAGTTAAAAAAAATATTGAACTGAAATGATATTATTGACTTTATTCAAAACGCGCTAATTTAGCGCTTTTTCTATTAAACGCGCTAAGACGAAAAAAATCGCGTTTGGCATAGTTAAAACGCGCTAAATTTTGCGCAAAACGCGCTAAATTGGCATCGCTAAGGTTGTCCATCATTTGCATTTGAATTACGTTGAGAATGTTTAAAAAAACATATGTACTTAATATCAAATACACTCGATGCTATGCCCTAATTACATACTGAGTAACTTGAATTCACCATTCGTATTTAATTATAGTAGCAACCTTTTGAGGAATTTTTTTAGAGACGTTTTTTATTTATTGTATCTTCAAATATGAACTAACAATAAGTATTAAAATTTTAATCTAAAGTATAATTATTAGGCCCAACCAATGTCGGACATAAACTAAATGATAGTTATTAATAATACATAAGTAGTGATAAGCACAAAAAAATTGCAATGTGAGTCCGATCACAGGGGAGATGTGTACACATCTAGTAATGAAAAATTTGTTTTAAGTTGGAAGTACTTATGCTTTAAGTATATTTTTTTATTTTTGTTTGTTTTATTAAACTTATTTAGTTAGTAAATGGGCACACTGCAGTATATACATATGTATGTATGTACTGCTTTAAAAATTGCAGTAAGCAGTAAATTTACTGATTACTGAAAAAATTCAGTAAATTTTTACTGATAATGAAATTTA
Organism: Tachina grossa; assembly: GCA_949987645.1. Taxonomy (NCBI): domain Eukaryota; kingdom Metazoa; phylum Arthropoda; class Insecta; order Diptera; family Tachinidae; genus Tachina; species Tachina grossa. Next base: position 109,178,634 of record OX465275.1, read on the forward strand.
GTTTGCATTACCAGTAAAATCATAAGGCCGTAATCATAATAAAATTGTAGCAAGTAATAAATCTTTTGGGCATTTTATGGAAATTGTAGAAAATAATTTTAGTAATCAGTAAAAATTTACTGGTTAAAATTTTTTTATTATTTTTACTGAAATTTTAGTGGTATTGCTCATCTATAATAAATGCCTTTACTTTTACTTTTTAATTCTTGTTGGTCAGCGTTTATTTGTTGCTGTTCTTGTTGTTGTGTACGCATTGCAATTAAAATAAATTCAGTAAAGTGTGACTTTGACTCGCGGACGAAGGGCTCCGTACATTCGGTTTTGAGCATTTTTCTGATGTTGCTTTTTTCCTTTTTTAAGCTTTTTCAATTTAAACGGTTTTTTCAGTTTTGTCGCTTTTTTCTCGTTTTGGTGTTTTTTCTCTTCTGGGGTTTTTTCAATTTCGCAATTTTTTTTTTATTTTGGTGATTTCTTTTCATTTTGGCGATTTTTTTTTCTGTTTTTGGGGTTTTTTTCATTTTGGCGATTTTTTTAATTTTTGCGTTTTTTTCTGTTTTTGGGATTTTTATTAAAACGATTTTTTCATTTTGGCGATTTTTTTGCTCAAAGGATCTTTTTTAATTTTGGCAATTTTTTTTATTTTTTTTTTCATTTTGGCGATTTTTTTCTGTTTTTTGGGATTTTTTTCGATTTTTCAGGATTTTTTTTCGCGATTTATTTTAGTCCTAGAATTTTTTTTTAATTTGATGCTTTTTTCGGTTTTGGCGATTTTTTTTAGATTTGGCAATTTTATAATTTTTTGATTTTTAGTTTTACCGTTTTTGAACATTTTAAGAGTTTTCCTCTTACGGTTTCCAAGATACAGCAAGTTGTCAAAGGTACAAAGTCAAAATTGCATTAACTGATGGAACACCCTTTAATTTAAATTTTTTAAATTTACTGTTAATTGTTGTAGTCTGTATAAAAATACACTAACCTTACAAAATTCAAGTGTATGTATATTACATGGGATTTTAACATTTTTCGTTGCTCGTTTTGGAACACCCTTTCATTTTTAACTCTCATATCAGGTCCGTAGCTCTTACGGTTCTCGAGAAAATACCCTGTAACAGAGGAACGGACAGCGTAGCGAAAACAATAGGGTTCCTTTGGTGTACGGAACCCTAATAAAGCAATTATTATTTTCACCTTTGGTGTACGGAACCCTAATAAAGCAAAAAACCTAACGACCCTAACAAACAAAAACCAGCAAATTCCTATGTATTTACAATATTTTAAATAAGTTTGTATTGCTTCTTTCAAACACTAATACACTCATACATAGCTCACACCGATTTGAAAACGCTGTGTGCATCTCAGCAAAGAAATCTCAGTCAAAATTTGTGATTGTATTGTGAAAAAGATTTTTACTCCCTAGCGTATATATGTTTACACATCAGAAATATTTTTAAGCAGCTGCATCTGGAGTGTTTTTTATTAGAGCCCTTGTATCTCTCTTTTTTAAGCGGATATGTCCAGTAAAGTTCAATATATTACGAGCAAGCGGATTAGGATGTGACTCGAGTTTTGCTAGATATTTGTCTGCGTATTTTGCAATTTCTTCAGTCACTAGTGTCATATTTAAATCACGATGTATATTTGAATTTTTGATGTAGCATGGAGCCGACGTTATCAAGCGTAAAATTTTGTTTTGCCTTCGTTGGATTTTCTCAACATTTGAAGCTGAAGCAGTGCCCCATAGCTGAGTTCCGTAGCACCATATTGGCTTTAAACGCGACTTGTATATTAAAAGTTTGCAGTCTAGGCTAGGGTTGCCAGTCGTACTGATTTTGCCAGTACATGTACTGATTTTTGTTTAAAGTACTGATTTATGCATAACTAGCAAATCAGTACGCAAATATACTGATTTTTTCATGTATGTACTGTTTTTGTACGGTTTTTATATATTAATTATGATCAATGTATAAGAAAGCCTGTCATAGTGTTTATTTATTTTCTTTGAATCACCAGTGATCTTCACTTTACGCTCGCCTTAAGGCGAATTTATTTTCAAAGTGGTTTCCATATAATGCTCAAGCAAATTCTGCCAAAACTGTCAGAGATCATATAAATTTTAGTTTAAGTTAATGTTAATTTTATTGAGATTTTTTAATTTAAATTTGCAAGAAAAATTTGCTATAAGTGATTTCTGATACATACAAATAATGAATTTAAAGTTTCTTTTTCGAAATTTTTTTTGAAAATATTTTATTAATTACATATGTATTGGTACAAAGTATACATTTAATTCATGTTTTGTTTTACGAATGGTTAAAGCTAGGAATGTAACGAATGTTCGCATTTGCAAATTTTTCGCTTATTTTTGCTATTTGCATTTGCTAAAACGTATGCGAATATTTAAGACAAAAACATTTTGTACTTCTTTTACGAAAAAAATTGCCATTAACAAACGTCAAAAACACGAAAATTATTTTAAGCCAGCATAAAGAATATACATATGTTCGTAGATTCAGTAAATTTATGCAGAAGTTCTGCGAATTTTTTCTGCGTATGCGTGATCAACTGTTGCACGTGCTTTGCAACTGCTCAATATCTGTACATAGTTGGAATTTTTGAACGAACTGCAAACAATTTTTAAGTCGGCAAGTAATTTTATTTAAGAAAGTTGTCATCTCGTCGATGTGAAAGCACAAAAAACTCTTGATAAAAGTTTGCACATTGTGCACATGGCTTGGACGTAGCTGACTTATAAGTAAGGCATTCTTCAAAGCTTTATCAGAAAGCTTTTTTATAAAAAAGTTCTCATAAGCATCAAAATTAAACTAAAGTCTAGCGGTGTTTGGAAATATACATATTTAATTTTTTGAAAAAATTAGTCTGTTAAAACTTTTAAAAATGTTTTGAGCACCATTCATTACTTCGTACAAACAAATTTGAATCGCAAACAATATTAACTAGTCATTGTTGTAGTAAATTCCACGCGAAACAAGTGTCACTCATTAATTTCATAATATGAAATTAATGAGTTAGTAATGAGTTTTTTTCTTATACAAACATATGAATGTATCTTTCTGTTATATGAATTCGTGTTTTTAATAAATTAATACATATTTGCTCAATGCAAGACTCAGTTTAAATAAAATGCTATTTGTAGTACATCCATGTATGTAACACAACTTCATGTTCTTATATAAATTTATTTTCATGTGATTTTGTAACGTATTGTAATATTTGCATTCGGTTTCGCAAAAATTAAAATGCAGTATTCGCATTCGCATGTACTAAACTGATATTAGTTACATTCCTAGTTAAAGCCTTTTATATTGAAAAAATTAATGTACTGATTTTTTTCAATTGTACTGATTTCTTTCTCTCATGTACTGATTTCTACGATTTCCAAACTGGCAACACTAGTCTAGGCTGAGTGTTGAATTTCTACCAATCAGCCAATGTACCTGAGTTAATTTAAGTTTCATTTGTGAAAGCTTAGAATCAATGTGGTGTTTCCATGTAAGTCGGCGATCAAGGTGTATACCAAGATATTTCACATGTGAATGTTGAAGAACAACTTGATTGTTAATCCGAAGGGGGGAACAAGTAGCTCTTCGTAAGGAATATGTTACTTAAACACACTTTTGTTCATTTACCTTAATTCTCCATAAGTTTAACCATAGCTCCATCTGGCTAATGCCTCATCAGGGTTTTCGTGCATACTAAGGCAGGCTGTATCGTCGGCAAATGTGGAAGTGTGGATACTACTGCTCGCAGGCATATCACAAGTATAAATCAAATATAAAACTGGCCACAGTATACTCCCCTGTGGCACACCGGATGAGATAGTTTCAGGCATACTCATAAAGTCTTCTTCCACAACAGTGAACTTACGGAAAATAATGTAACTTTCCAAAAGATTTAAAATTTTATTGGTAAGTAAGTCTTCAATTTTAAAATTAGAGAAATCATAAATATAGAAACAAATGAAGTTCGAAAAATAATAATTAAATTAACTAAATTAATAGTCATTGGCTTGTGGCCAAAATTAAACAAATATACTTAATAGTAACAAACCAAAAAAGTTTGTCGTAAGTATAACAAAAATAAGCAAATTAACTAATATGTGTATAATTAGTAAAGAACAAACGACAATGGTAAGATAGTTGTAAATTTAGAGATGGTAAGGTGAGCTTTCATTACAAAATATCTTTCAGCAAAATCAGTCGCAAAGCAGCTCTGGGCGAGTCCACATCATACGTCGTTGGCAATTATTTCTTAAATGCAACCAGGCCACTGTTGTTTATTGGCCTTCGAGAGTTCTGCATCTCACTCGCACTGGTTGACTGATCTGCCACGGACTACCGTATAATCTTGCGGCTCTTTCGTGGAATTTCCTTAACAACCACGTTTTTAAGAATACTGTTAATAACATCATGGACATATGGTCTTAGTCAGCCATCCATTTTTGTGCAACCATATTCTGCAAATTTACTTTGTAGAATATGTACTATAAATAAATAAACAAATCTTTCAGCAAATTAAAATACGATGAATTAAAACAATTCACATATTCCATTTGCAAAAAAGTTTTGTATATAAAGCAGAAATCTACATTAACTGACACCACACACAGTGGACCAAACACAGAAGAACGATGATGATGAAGGTTTAGTGGCCTTCGAAAACGGCTGGCTGTTCCGTTCAATTATGTGTTGTCACCATATTTACAACTAACTTTGGTGTTATTTGTTCATTAATAATTATCGCATGTAATTTGGCTTAAAAAGCGATACGAACTTTAGCCTGTTCTATCACAAATATAGATACATATGACTAACTTAAATAGGTACTTAAAAAAGTTAACACTTAATGATAATTTCTGAATATGCGCCATTGAGTATTGTATGATTCCCCAAATCATTATCAAATGATTTTTTGAAAACTCTCCCAATAACTCATATAAAATTAACGTTGAAGAGCGTTATACGATTCTCAATGTTCTTCAAAAGTTGTAAGTTGTAGGATAAACTCTAGATAAATCTCAAATGATGGCATCTACGACTAATGAAAGCGCCTTCTGCGACTCTTGTATAAAAATCGTCTTTGGTAACAGTTTCTAACGTGCGAAGCATCTTCCACGATTAAAATATGAGCTCGTCTGTGATTGAAAATGATCTACATACGATTCACAATATATTCTTCTTCGATTGAAAAGGCTAGCGTTCTAAATGTCCCGTGCTAAGTCATACCAAACGTTATTAAGAAAGGACGAACACAAATATTGCAACATTCTAACTATCAATTTAAGTTACATAATTCCTCTTTAATTTAAAAGAATCGCTGTCAAAAATGAAGTTATAATTCGCAGATTACTTAATTTTTCTAAATGTTGTCAAAAAAGAGTTTAACATTTTTCCCGTTCGCAATACCAGGTTTATTACTTATACGAGCCTTAACCACTATTAATTCGTATACCAAGCATTTTTGGACAAATGATCATTCAAAGCTAGATGTTTCAAAAAATAATATTGACTGCAACTCAACCGTTTAATTTTCTGGACAATTGTTTTATTATCTTTAAATCTATAAAAAAAATTTAAATTTTAGGCTAAATGTTTTGAAACAAAAACAAAAAATAAAGCTCACTATTTTTATAATAAAAATATTTGACCACTATTAATTCGTACAGTATATAAATTATTCATAAAAAAGCAAGAAAAATAATATCATAAACATAAAATGAAAATATACCGTTATAATGAATGTAGGGAAATGTCAGAGAGCAAAAAAGAGGCAAATTTATCTTGTTTTATTTTAATTTTGTTATACAATGGTGCGTGGTAAGCGATATATCTACTGATCTCAATCTTCCCAGATCAACAGTGCAAAGCATCATTAAAATATATGAAAAAAATAAAAATTTTAGCAATAATATTCCAAACAGAGGACGGGTCTCGAATATTACGTCTCGCGACAAAAGAGCTTTAGCGGCTATAATTAAAGAAAACCGTCGGAGCACTGTTACAGAAATAGCTTCAAAGTGGTCTGAAATAATAGAAAAACCCGTAAAACGTGAATGGACGCGCCAGCAAATGAAAAATATAGGTTATGGTTTTTATTAGGTTAGTTACATTCGATGTCGCAAAGAACATTTCATTACATTAATTTTTTAGGCCAAAGAAAAGCCCTTACTTACAGCACTTCAAATAAAAAAATGTTTATTATGGGTAAAAGAAAAACGTTCTTGGGTACAAAGGCAATGGGATACCATTATTTTTAGCGATGAATCAAAGTTTGACGTATGTGTCGGTGATGCCCGAAAAAGGGTTATTCGTAAAAGCACAGAGGCATATAATAAAGACTGTCTTAACGCAATGTTAAGTTCCCGTTTGGCCTCATGGTGTAAGGATGCATGTCGTCCAAGGGTGTTGGACAGCTTCACTTCGTCGATGGAATTGTAAATGCTGAAAAATATATTAATATATTACGAGAAAATCTCCTTCCATCGGTATCAAAACTAGGCTACTGTGGTGAATATATGTATATTCCAACAAGATGGTTCATCTTCCCACACAGCAAAAATAACTAAAAAATGGCTGTTAGAAAATGGAATAGATGTATTGGACTTGCCATCGTCAAGCCCAGACCTTAATTCCATAGAAAATATTTGGGCACTAATGAAAAGGAAGTTGCGAAATGACCCACAACGTACTGTAAGCGCACTGAAAGCCAAAATCCAGGAAATATGGGACTCAATAACCCCTGAACAGTGCAAAAATTTGATAACTACAATGCCAAAACGATTAGACGCTGTTATGAAAAGCAAGGGAGGAGGAACGCAGTTTGAAATAATAAAAGTAACCACTGTACGAATTAATAGTGGTCAAATATTTTTATTTATAAAAATAGTGAACTTTATTTTTTGTTTTCGTTTCGAAACATTTAGCCTAAAATTTAATTTTTTTTTTATAGATTTAAAGATAATAAAACAATTGTCCAGAAAATTAACCATTTGAGTCTCAGTCAATATTATTTGAATGATGACTTGTCCAAAAATGCTTGGTGTACGAATTAATAGTGGTTAGGGCTCGTATATAGGAATCAAGAAATCAATGAGATCTTAATTTTGTACTAAACATAGTGTTATTAACTCGCTATCTAAAAATAGCAACAAGCAAATAAAATACTTAAGATTTCTTTATATAATCCCATTTCAAACGCGAGCGAATGTCCCGTTCTGGATCCTGGAAGTATCCATATGTAAATTTTTATATAAAAAAATTTGAAAACCTGAAAAAAATTAAAATATTCTCGGTGGTTCAAAAGAAAATGCCGCAATTTATTCAATAATCTACAACAGGTCCAATAAAATTTTAATTCAAAATTATCTACTACACATATATGTACACATACAATAAGACTTATTGCATTTAGCCCTTTTGTTCTGAAAAAGTTTCTGCCAGTGCTCTCCACGATATCGGGGATATTTTGGTATCAGCTTAACGGTGCTCTTCATACCAGAGCAGATACTTCTTAAAAATTAGAGTGTGCTCTGTACTCAATTCCTCTGAGCTTTCTCTATATGGCTATAAGAAATTAACAAACTAGTAGTTTAAATGAAATTGATTAAAAAAGTTCGCCTATTTTTTTAAATAAAGTTCTTGATTTTCTAATATAATCTTGAACGCCATATAGTGAATGCGTGAGAACTCGTGCATCCTTTGAAAAATATTAAAAAAATTTCCCGATAAAGAAGCCGATTAGTCGGTCAAACACTAATATATGTATATATATATAATATATATGTATACATATATTATGTTTATTACAAAGTTCTTATTGTTTTTATGCTTTTATAAAAATGAAGTTGTGCTGATGGGGAAAAGTTTATAATCATATTTTGTCTGCTGGTACGTCAAACAGCTCCACAAGATACGGAACAGTTCTCTGTACCAATAAGTTGCCCACAAGATTTTAACTCTGTAAAGACTTCTGTGAAAAATCCAGGCTCTGCATTAATTTTCAACATTTTATTACTTAGTCGGTTAACAATGACAAGGCACCTGAAAAGAAAGGAAAGTTTTTTAATTGGTTATTTTTGTTTACTTAATTTATATAAAGTAATATAGGTAATATGCAAACGCACACTGCGTTTCTATTGGCTGATAATTTGGTTTATTTTTTTGTACAACTCTTTAAAGTTATTTTGACTGCAGGATTGCCAACCGCCATACAAGTACTGGCCTTGGTAAGTTCGGTGAAGAAAAGTGGTCATATAATAATCACTAGGGAAAGGATTTTCATGTAAATACATGTTTTCTGTCGTTCGTCTTAGATCAACATAAATAAAATATCTTTGCGAATCAACAAATTTGTGACAAAATGGCATCGATTTGCTAGTGCATATTTTTGCATATTTTATAATAAATACATAATTTTTTTAAACCACATTATTGCTATTCCTAACCGAATGAAATATTAATTCTTATAAATTTTTATTCTGAATTTAAAAAAAATATTTTTTTATCTCAATTAAATTTTTCCTAATTTGGGAAAAAGTTTTGAATGTAATAAACAAAAAATATTAAGTCAGATAGAAATGTTATTCTTTTGCAGAATAATTATACAAAATCTCGATTTAAAAAAGTAAGGACATTTTTATATATAACGTAAAATATTCGAAGTGTTAGTACTATTATTCTAAAGTGGAATTATTTGTGCAAATATTTTCGCGCCAAGTAAACATTTTCGCTACGAAAAGTATGCAGAAAACTATTACTTGAAATAGCGAATTTTATATTTTGGTGTCATTATTTCGAACCAATTTGCCTTTGAGTCCAAACGATTCTCTTACGCAAACCTCCATAAAATTACACAGGATCTATAAAAAATTTTCCAAAACTATGTTGTTCTGTTCTGTCGTGTATGTTGAAATTTTTCTCTTGTCAAAAATAATTGAAATAGGAGTATTATTTTATGTCAAGTACACAAAATCGCTCAAGCAGGTTGTCAATTTTTCATTAAACATATTCTAAGAAGTACACCGCGTTACAACGAAAAGATTTACATTTTCTAATGCATTTTTTAGGGTAATTAGGAAAGATATGAACTGCAAAAAAGTCATTTCAGCTATTGTCAATATAACGGTACATTTGTGTTTTCCGATATGCGTGCATATATTTACTTCTCTTTAAAGTGCTATCCAGAGTCACAAAGCAATCAAAAGTGAATTAAAATATTCTCCTGAAGACGTCGGAATAAAGCCGATGAAACATTGAGAACAAAGATGGAATAAATAACTTTATTTGCATTTAAAGTAAAGCGAGTGCCAGACACATCAATATTCAGCTTCAATATATGTGGTTGTGTGCGTTTGTTTAACTAAATAGTCACACATATACTATTGGTCTGAATATTTGTTGTAAAAAAAACGCACACAACCACGCACAACCACACATATTGAAGCTGAATATTGATGTGTCTAGCACCCGCTTAAAGTAAAAATCTGACCATAAATATACTAAATAATAACACAAAATATAAGATTTTTAGTTATTAGTGTTTTTTATGGGAATTGTTACAATTTAAGTTTAAATTTTTTTAAACGCACTAATCATCCCAAATTAATATATTATTTATTAAGTAAAATTTTTTATTTTAAATACATTGAAATTGATTATTGAGGGATTTAGCTGGACTTTTAGTTTGCACCCGATTTAAGTCCATTATAGCTTAACATTTTAATAATCGAATGGACTATTCAATAATATTATAAACAATAGATTTTTTTTATTATTTCCGATACAAAACAGCGAGCGAAATTACAAGAATTCATGATGAACTTTAAAAATTTCGTAGAATTAAAATATAGGTCCATTATAACATTACCACTTTTTATCCGATCAGAGCCACTATTTAGTATCCTTTCCTACAATATACATATATATAATTCATTTTCATAAAACCAGCTGTTGACTCGGAATGGTGCTTTAAAAAGAACAAGAAAAGAAAAGAACACCGAAAGACGAAAAATGTATCGTTATACTATGCACAGTTTCTGAAATTAAATTTTTCTATTAAATTTTTTTTTAATTGGCACATTATTATTGTAAATAAATGCATTAGAAGTAATAAAACTTCCAAAAATAGGTAAGTTTGCTTACTTTTCCAGTAAAATGCAGTAGTTGAGTAAATTCTGAGTTATTTGTAAATTTTGCTCTTGGAAAATTTGCATGTTAATCAAAACTACTAATCACTATTAAGCGTAGCAGTAGTACGGAACTGCCAGATCTGGATCAATTAAAATTGTTAAATTTGGGTTGAAATAGTTAAATTTTGGTCTGAAATTGTGAAATTTGGGCTGAAATTGTTAAATTTTGGGATGAAACTTTTAAATTCTTGGAAATATGTGTGAAATTTGAGAAATTGTGTTTTTTTGTTTACATTAGGAGTTTTTGTTTACATTAAAAGATTTTTGTTTATAATGGGTGTTTTTTATTGAGGTATAGAACTTTAAGTTGGCATCACTTTTTTAACTGGCGGCCATTTTGTCAGCTGTCAAGTGATTAATATTTAGTTTGGTTTGCCATTTCATCATGAACAGGTTGATAAAAGAACAACGCTTGGAAATCGTGCAAATTTATTTCGAAAATAATGGTTCAGTTCGCGAAGTTTACCGCAAGCTCCGTCCATTTTATGGTCGACATAATCGTCCATCAGAGCAATTAATTCGGTTAACCATGGATCGTTTTCGCACTACGTTTACTCTATGTGATAATACGCATCCGCAGAGACGTCGAACAGTGCGCACCGAAGAAACAATTGCCGCTGTAGAGCAAAGTGTTGAAGAGGACCCGAATGAATCGATTCGCCACCGTGCACAGCAATTGGAGCTTTGTCCATCAACTTTATGGAAGATTTTGCGAAAAGATCTTGGCTTGCGACCTTACAAGATCCAGCTTGTGCAAGAATTAAAGCCGCGAGACCATGCAATGCGTCGTGATTTTGGTGTATGGGCCGAAAATGAGATTGATCTCGATGCTGATTTTCATCGCAAAATTTTGTTCAGTGATGAGGCTCATTTTTGGTTGAATGGCTACGTCAACAAGCAAAATTGCCGCATTTGGAGTGAAGAGAATCCACATGAGACCCTTGAGACGCCATTACATCCACAAAAACTGACTGTTTGGTGTGCTCTATGGGCTGGTGGAGTCATTGGACCATACTTCTTCCGAAATAATGCTGGAGAGTCAGTTACCGTTAATGGAGACCGGTATAGAGCCATGATAACCGACTATTTTGTTCCCGAATTGGATGGCATGAATGTGGATGAGTTGTGGTTCCAACAATACGGCGCTACATGCCACACAGCGCACGTCACAATCGATTTATTGAAGGAAACATTCGATGAGCGCATAATTTCGCGGAATGGACCTGTCAATTGGCCACCAAGATCGTGTGATTTGACACCATTGGATTATTTTCTTTGGGGATATGTGAAGTCGCTCGTCTACGCCAACAAACCAGAAACGTTAGGGGACTTGGAAGCCAACATTCGTGGCGTTATTGCCAACATACGGCCCCATATGCTCGAAAAAGTGGTTGAAAATTGGACCTGCAGAATTGGCTTTATTCGAGCCAGCCGCGGCGGCGACATGCCCGAAATCACATTTAAACATTAATGGCATAAAATTATCCTTCCAATAAAGCCAAATTGATGGACATTAAAACGATTTTCTTGTGTTTTGTTTCAATTCGAAGCTCTATACCTCTAAAAAAACACCCGTTACAATTAATTCAGTCAATAACCTGCAAGCGTAGTATTAAATTAATATTAAATGATAATATGCAAAGACAGGCTTTATTACATTTGCTGAAATTGTACATTGTTATTAATTTTAATGTAGACGTAAGAAACTAAAATTGTATAAAAGACTGACAGAAATAAGGGAATTATGGCAAACAAAAATTAGCTTTCTTGATTGCTTAACTGGTCTTAGTGCTTCTACTAAGAACTAGCTTCAAATCATATTAGCACATGGGCTAAAATAAAATTTCACACTCTGAGCTCCAAAGGAAACCTTTGGTGCTCAACCCCTTACACACAGTTGTCAACGCCACATTTGGTGACCCCGACGGTCCTGTAGCAACCCTGCAGAAAATTTGGTGACAATTGATCCAAACGTACTCGTCCTATGACTTGAAAAAATGCGAGTGTTATCAAAAGCACGGAGAAGTGAATGGTGAAAAAAGACATATTGTGTAAATGGTTACATATTCACCATTTTCGTGATATATTGTCCTGGTCTTGAGCCAATTTAATTTGGACTCGGTGCAATATTGTAGTAAACGGCACTGAACATGTTCGATTTGGTTGAATACATGGACCTATCAAATAATGTAAATATAATGTTAATTGCTCCCTTCAATGTGATTTTGGAATCAGTTCCGTAACTATACTGAGATATTCACCTAAGCTTAATTAGTATTTATACTTTTGAAACATAAGTGGCCCTGTGGTTGAGTGGGTAGTGTGCAAGCCTATCATGCGCGAGGTTTTCGGTTCGAATCTCAAACAATTTTCTGCTTAAAAATAAATTATGATTTCATTTGTAACAATAAAAAAATATAAGTTTTCATTGTTACAGTTAAATTTCGGAATGTCATTTATATATAATTTATATTATTCTACACCGAATAGGTCCCTATGGGATAGTTCAGTGACAAGTCACAAGGAGCATAAAAAGTATCAATTAACCCCCTCCTAGGCAATTCCCATGTAAAAGTGACTGGTCCGCTTCATAGTAAGTGTTAAAACTCGGACTAGTCCCTATCACTTGGGGACCGGTCACGTTACTAGTATTGTGTCAGTTCAATTTCCTACAGGGAAGGTACAGGATTCCATCAACAGAAGATATATTTCAACACGACAGTCCTGTCACAAGGTACAGGATTGCATCATCAGAATACACATTTCAACTCGAAGGTCCTGTAGCAAAGTACATGATTCCATCACCAGACATTTCAACCAAACGGTCCTGAAGCTAGATCATCTTAGTGACCCAAACAATCCTGAAAATAGAAACATGATCTCATCAAAACACGAAACAATCGTTGAAAATATCGTTCCTTGTACGAGGGAATGGAAGACGGCAGAGCAAATAGAGGCAATGATCCGCAATTTCAAAAAAGATTCTTCTACAAGAACTTCAGAGTACTTCTTGGAGCGTCTATAGCGGCTTGACAAGGCATGGCTAGAATTTGAGACAACTTACAACAAAATAAGGTGCTTCTAAAATCTACCATTACAAAACAATTATTTTACAGACCAATACTTAAGTATTTCAGACGACACACTCAAATACAAAGATTCTGTTTGAGTCCGAAAGTAAAAAAGTTAAGAAACTAACACCATCGATGAAACAAATAGAAGAAGACCCAAGCAGAGACATGCAGGAGACACAACCTGATGGTATCACAAGCAAAGTTCTTCGCCATCAGCGGGCATTGACGAGAGCATTAAGACGAACTATTGATGAAGTCAGGGCAGAGGGAAATCAATAGGTAGCATATTATCAAGGCAAATTATTGCTCATTAATAAATATATATACATGAGTTTTCTACAAACAACGATACGTTATGTCAACTGACTAATGAAGAACAAATAGACGGCTACACCTTGAATGATTTCTTCGAAATGCAAGCTGAGGTGTACAACATTCAATGTGAGCTAGAGCAGTATGTGAACAATATCAGCGAAAATAATCCTCATAGCACTGAGCATTGTCAACTCCATCTACCAAAAATTCAGATTCCGAAATTCACCGGCAGTTACCTACAATGGGTAGCCGATAAAGATCTTTATACCCAGCTAATCCACAACGCATCAATGAGCGAAGTTGAGAAAATTATTTACTTAACTGCACATCCAGCAGACGAACCAAAAGCACTAGTAAAACATTTACCAATTGAAATAACTGGGGGTTTATTTTAAGGATTTTCTTCCAAGGAGGGAACGCTATGGATGATGAATAGGCCAACCTTGCAAAGGAAATCCAATTATAACCACTCGTTACGAATAGTTATAATTTGGGTGTTAAGGGAATGAAAACAAGAACGAGATAATTATTTCTTATGCTTTCATTAAACAAGTGGATATTACCTTGTTTTATCAAGTAGGGTATCCTTTATCGTAAATAAATCTCTCTCTCACTTTTGCTTTTAATTTATGAATAGGTCACTGGTTCAGATCCGGCTCGAAGGACCATGAAATAACTGGGGGTTTATTTTAAGGATTTTCTTCCAAGAAGGGAACGCTATGGATAATGAATAGGCCAACCTTGCAAAAGAAATCCAATTATAACCACTCGTTAGGAATAGTTATAATTTGGGGGTTAAGGGAATGAAAACAGGAACGAGATATTTATTTCTTATGCTTTTATTAAACAAGTGGATATTACCTTGTTTTATCAAGTAGGGTATCCTTTATTGTAAATAAATCTCTCTCACTTTTGCTTTTAATTTAATTTAATTTAATTTTCATTAAATTTTTAAGTGCGAACAATTTGATAGCTCAAGGCCGAGTGAAAAAACCTTTTTTTATTTTAAATCTAATAACTTCGATTTAGGAAATACTGATTTAATGTGTTGACATTTGGAAAGTGGAAATTGGAATTTTGTTCATTTTCCAATTTCCAGATCTTTAAAATGATGTATTAATTTAATAAAATTCATGAGTAAATATAATCATTACGATTTGTATAATTAAATATAAAATAGGAGTTAAACCTGACGCGGTTAATTATTGTCCAAACGAGTTTGGACACCAATTACAACAGCAAATTATGAAATTGCATGGAACATTTTGGTTGATAGATACGATAACAAAAGGCTTATTGTGACAAAGCTACGAAACAACTTGCTTTCTCATCCGCAAATGAAAACCGAAATGGCACAAGCGCTAAATGTTATCACTAAAGAATGCATCCATGGTTTAAGCGCCATAATTGTTCACATTTTATTGAAAAAACTCGATCAATCAACTCAAACTTTATTTGAGCAATCACTAGAAAACAACAAGAACCTCGTAAGTCTAAAAGAGCTGCTTAGATTTATAAAGCACCGTTTCCAAGCATTGGAAGCACGTGGAAGTTTTCACGAATCTGGTGGGGGTAAGGATAGAGCCAAACTTATCACTGCAGCTACATCAACCCCAAACTGTAAAGTATGTGGAATGCCTGGGCATCCCATATATTACTGTGAAAAGTTCCTAAAAATTTCCTTAGCTGGGAGATTACAGCGGACACAAAAAGAAGCTTTGCGTCACTGCTTTAAATCAGATCATGCTTCCAAAGCATGAGCGTCACGGTCTTGCTCAAAGTGCATAAAAAGGCATAACACATTGTTACACTTAGAATTAGAAAGAGGAAGCAATTCAGCAACTTCGGCAGAAGGAACACAAAAACTAGTGTCTGTATCGAATGAAAATAAGCTAATCGTAGCTACAACAAACAAACAGCTCATCGACAACACTTACATATTACTAGCTACTGCAAGGGTTAAGGCAGTTGGAGCCAATGGTCACATATGTATATTCCGAGCTTTATAAGATTCTGGATCACAAGTCAATTTGGTTACAACCCGCGTACTGAACAAACTGTCATTGAATCCCTCAAATTCTTCATTACGCATTGAAGGAATTGCATGCATATTCAGGCAGTTATGCCACCAGAATATAAGCATTTGTTGTTCCAACCATTGTACCACCTCAGCCTACAAATTCTTTCGACATGTCAAGCTTTGTATCCTTCCAGTCTAACTGTAATCTTATCATACATATTGACTCATTTCTCCCTTTCCTCACTTAGATTTCCTCATCCTTCACTTCACACTAACATTTTGCACTAACTTCATTAAAGTAGAAGAAATAAGCTATATCTCACTAATATTAATTATATTTCACAGGGCTCCCAGAAACCCAGATATTCACCAGTGTCTAATTTGCATTGCCCGTCAACACGGCTATTGTAAAAACTGATTGGCTCATTAGCACCACATGAATGATTGCACCTCAGCGGACGTATACCAGAAGTCCGATTGGGGGCACCATACCCTCTTACATATGAATGCTAAGACAGATGTTCAACCATCTTATCGTAGTCAGGCTCAGACTCGGAGACAATTTGTACGTAATAGAAGCAAACAAAACGCAACTCCACAACAAAAATGCAACCAACAACAAAACCGCAACCAACAACAACGTATTCAGCGACATTCAGGTAATCGAGAACACCCTGGAGGTAGTCAAAAAAGATCATCACGGTCTGAACGACGCAACCATCCCTATCAAATAAATCACTCAACTAACTCAACTAGCCCTCGTCGCATTCTACGCGGTTTTTTGCGTGCACTTATTCGCCTGGAAGACTGCCTATAACTTCTCAATATTGGTCTTATAGACCAAGGGCGGCAGGATGTTGAGGCTAATTTTATCGTTTCCTTTTATTTATTAAATATTGAATTTATTTATACTGCTTTGATATATTTTATGGTTAAACATTGTTAATAATGAGAGCTCCGTCTCTGCTTTGTAACAGATTAAGCTTTGTTTAGTTAACAAATTAATTTCCCCCTTTTTCTATACTTCTTTTTAAATCAGATTTCTGTGTGGTTCTGCTCTGATCGTGAAAAGAAAGAAACTAATTTTTTATTAATTAGCATACAGTAGCCCAGCCGACAAAGTATGAAGACTCCATTTTGGCAAATATATATATGTATATACATAACTCGAATTATAAAAACAGAATGTAAGTTAAGCATTTTAAATAAGAACTGTTGTTATTTAATAAGTGGTATAGAAACAGGTTCTCCCTCGTGGTCCATTTTCCCTGAATTAGCTCTAATTCGCATTTTAACACTTTGGCAACCTCTGTAGATAGTGACCAAAATTCAATCCTCCCGAATTTTGTTCAAATATAAAACTACTGTTGCTTTGATAACTGTTTGTAAAGGGTTGAGCACCAAAGGTTTCCTTTGGAGCTCAGAGTGTGTAATATTGTTTTGTTTTATTTTGTTTTAGCCCAGGTAGAAACACCATGTGCTAATATGATTTGAAGTTAAGTCTTAGTAGAAGCGCTAAGACGAGTTAAGCAATCAAGAAAGTTAATTTTTGTTTGCCATAATTTCCTTATTTCTTTCAGTCTTTTATACAATTTTAGTTTCTTACGTCTACATTAAAATTAATAACAATGTACAATTTCAGCACATGTAATAAAGCCTGTCTTTGCATATTATCATTTAATGTGAGTTCTCGTGGTACCTTCATAGGGAACAGTCGATTAGCGAAATTTTGCTTACTTACAAAAAATTAAACAAACAAAAAAATATTCGTAGTACATACTATTCGTAATAGGTACATACTATCTTTAATAAATAAGCTTTATGCTTTGCTAATATTTTTACATAGTAGAAATAACAAAAACAAACGAAAAACCGCAAACCAAAAAAAACTTAAACAAAGTGATATTGAGGAATACTATATGTATATGTGTACCAGAGAACTGCAATGAGTACTTGTTTTTATGATTTAAGATACTCGCTTAAAAACGAGTTGCGGTGTAGTTAATACAGCATATTGTTTTTGTATCTGCTCGCCGTACTCGTAAGACTTTGTGTTTGAACATACGAGCCTGTATCAATCATAATGCAGTTTATACACGTTGTCTATTTAGTATTGTTTCCTATATATTTTTTTCAACACTCGGCAATTGCACTCGTACATCTGATAAACAACACGAGAAATGTTTGTGTAGGAATTTTGAAGACACACACTTACATTATTAACTAGAGTTATAGTTCTCAGAGTTCATAAGTATTTACTCTCAGCATTCGTCAATCGTATTAATACTTAAAGCAACGTTGCAAGAAGGTTTGGGAAAAAATCAATTATTGTATATTTAAGTAAATATGTAGGGCTAAATTCATAATGAAATAAAATGTATTTAAAAGGAATTATAAGAAATTTTTTTATAGAACATTTTAAAATATATTAAGAATGCGACAGGCTTATGATATTAACTGCCAGTTTATAGAAGCCATGTAAAAATTCTCGTGTATCTATTTATATTGAAAACAAAAACAAATTTGAGTGCTTCGTTTTTTGTTTTCAATATAAATAGACAGACGAGAATTTTTACATAGCTTCTATAAACTGGCAATAAAAGGAGCAACTTTTTATGCAACGTTAAAATCACAATTTTTTTAAAAAATTTCCACAAAATATTGCCTAAAATCATATTTGCTATTTTATAAACAGTAGGTTTGAAATAAATTTAGTTTTTTCCTAAGTTTTTTTTAAGTTTAAATTTGTGAAAAGTACACAATACGTTTTGATCTTTGATCTTAAAATAAATAATTTTGAAATATATAATAAAACAGGCACTAAACTAAACTAAATCATCAAAACGGCTAAAATCGTCAAGCCTACAACAAATCATGAATCTGGCAGCCGCGGCTGCAGTGAATGTTGAATAGTAATACACAAATATATATCACATGAATATGTGTTGAATGGTGTTGTTACGAGCTGATCGTGACACCAAAGTATTGTTAGTTAAATACAAAGAAGTTACCTAATACGAAAATAGAAAACACACTAAACTTTGCTCAGAGTGGATGTGCTATTGTTGTTACTTTTTTCTGCGCTCTTACTTCTTTCTGTAATCAACAATCAGTACAAGTTAAAAAGTTATTGTGTATATTTTCATGCATGAAGCTCGCTGTATATGAATAACGAGTGAATAAAGCAACAAATCAATGAAAGCGAGTGCCGAAAAGTATTCCAGACTAAAAATCATATAGTAAACAGTGAGTGCGCTCGCGAGTGTTATGTATTATTGCAGATCTCTGATGTGTACCTCTAAACAAATAAACAATGATAAATAACAAAAACAAAAAAAGACCGCAAAAAAAACCCAAACGAATAACCCTTGAGGAATTCTTTGTATGAGTGCCTCAAACACAACAAAATTTGAAGTGAGTTCTAACGGCAGAAATGCTTATTTTACTGTGAATTCTGAAACTCTTAATGAAAAAAATATAAATAATAAATCTGATGAAAGTCTTTTTTTAACGGCAAAGCCAATTTTTCGTCAGCGATCAACTTCGCTTTGTCCAATGCCAAATAGTAATGATGCATTAACATTACAGTGGCCTAGTACTTCTTCATATAAGCCAGTAATATCATCCCCTTCAGGCTCGTGTTCATCACTTAACAAAGTTATCACTACAGATAACAGCTGCTCGAAACTCAAGGTACAAGTCGGAATGGACAGATATATAACCGTGGTAAAGCGTGGGCGAAGCCCGAATTCTTCAAAAATTTATCTGCTCCAAAAATGTCTAGGGATAACAGCGCAGCCTCAACTAATCGCCAAAACCGCTTTAAAATTTTGCAAGATGACAACGACAAACCCGAGGTATCCTCGAATAAAATATCCAAGCCGCCACCAATCTATTTGAGACAAAAAAATTCAAATGCCCTTATTAAAAAATTTATTTCGGTCATTGGTGAGAATAAATTTCACATTGTTCCAATAAAACGTGGCAACATCGATGAAACTAAAGTCCAAATTTATGACGAAAAAGATTTCCACAAAATGGTTGCTGAATTTAAAAAAAATAAAACAAGCTTCTTCACATACCAGCTTAAGAGCGCTAAAGGCATGCAGATCGTATTGAAGGGCATAGATTCTTATGTTGTTCCCGAAGAAATAAAAGATGCACTCGTCCTCCAAGGGTTCAAGGTAAAAAATGTGTAGAATATAATAAATAGAGAGAAGATTCCCCAATTCCTATTTCGTGTTGAACTTGAGCCTAATGTTATAAAATTGAAAAAAATGAGACGCATCCAATTTATAATTTAAAATACCTCTTGTACCGAAAAATCACAGTTGAAGAGACACGTAAGCGTTCAGGTCCTGTACAGTGCCATAATTGCCAAGAATATGGCCATACAAAAACATACTGCAATTTACCCTCTGTTTGTGTTGTGTGCGGCGAATTACACGGCACTGCTAGTTGCAATAAGCCAAAAGATCAAAGTGATACAAAATGCAGTAATTGTCCTGTGTACTCTTTCGTAAAGAAGACTATGGTGCAAAAACCTAAATTAGCTCCAGCTCAATCAGCAAACGCTTACTCTGCCACTTTTGCGCAAATTAGCCAACGAGTTACTTCCCGTGTATCGTATGCAGATGCTGCTAAGACAAATTCAATTCCCACACAAAATGTTTCCCCGCCAAATAATTCAAAAAATACTGACGCAAGCTTTAATTTTAATCGCCTTGAAGCTACTATTGAAAATCTGGTGCAAACTATAAACAATTTTACAACAAATATGACTAGCATGATGCAAGAAATGCTGCGAATGCAAAATACTCTGCTTCAAGCATTAATTAATAAGCCATGAACACGTTAACAATATGTTTCTGGAACGCAAACGGCATTCGCCTTCATAAAAATGAACTTGAGCACTTCCTCACGGAAACACGGAAAAAAATATTGATATAATGTTAGTATCTGAGACTCATTTGACCTCGAGAAGTCTTTTTAAAATTTATGGCTACACTATATATGATACAAAGGACCCTAGAGGAAGGGCTTGCGGTGGATCAGCAATTCTAATAAAGTCAAGACTCAAGCACTATGTTCTTGATAACGTTTGTGAAGAACACCTACAAGCAACAAATATTGGCATTAAAAGTTTTTGTACAAATTTTGTTATATCATCAATTTGATCACTGAGAATCAATATGAGGATTTCTACAAATCTCTTGGACCTTGTTTTGTAGCAGCTGACAACTACAATGCTAAGCATACGCTCTGGGGTTCGCGTCTTATTACACCCAGAGGTCGAGCATTGTTCAACACTATTTCAAAAATGGGCTTGGATGTCATTTTGAGTGGGGGCCCACTTATTGGCATACTGACATACAAAAAATTCCGGATGTTATAGATTTCGGCGTCATAAAAAATATTTCTAGGGATTTAATTCAAGTTCAAGCTTCTCGTGATCTCTCGTCTGATCACCCTCTGACGATCATTACAATTTTTAGGCCATTAAGAAGTAACTTACCTGACCCATATGTGAAGATGATCAATCGTGTTAATTGGCTGGTGTTAAAAAAAATATCTCAGTAGTCATTGTACGGAAAACATAACGCTTATAACACAAGATGATATTGAATCTAACATTGCCAATCTCAGCGAGAATATTAAACAGGCTGCTGAACATGCCACTATCTCCCATCCGCAGACTGGGTTTAATAAAATTTATTCTACAGACATTGAACGTCTCGTACGTGAAAAAAGAAGAGCTAGAAGGGAATGGCAACAGCACAGATCACCACAAAATAAAATCAGATTTAAAGAGTGCACTAAACGACTACAAGAGTTGCTTGCATCTGAAAAAACTGCATCTCTTAAAAATTATCTGGAAGGTCTTGATGTCACACCAGCGTCTAATTACTCTTTGTGGTGCGCTGCTAGAAAGCTTAAAATACCCATTGAGTATAAGCCACCTGTACGCACATCTACCGGGGGTTGGGCAAGAAGCGATACTAAAAAAGGTAAAATAGTTGCTGAGCACTTAAAATCCGTTTTTACGCCAAACATATGTACTGGTGTTGCTGATTTGCCGAAAGTAGTCGCTCTACCCCCTCAACACATAAAGTTTAAGACGCGTGATTTACAAAAATTAATTGCCGAACTCAACCCGAAGAAATCACCGGGTATTGATGGAATTAGTAACCAGATGCTGATGAAATTGACTCGTATTGCAATGAGAATCCAGTTATTAATTTTTGATGCCATTTTACGACTGGAGGACTATCCACACAGCTGAAAGCTTGCCAAGGTTAAAATGATTCCAAAGCCGGGCAAGGATCTTACCAAGGCTGAGTCATATAGGCCAATAAGTCTACTATCAACAATGTCAAATCTTTTCGAAAAACTGCTTAAGACAAAATTGTCCCCAATTCTAATTAGAAGTGGGTATATACCAGACCATCAATTTGGTTTTAGAAGTCAGCATAGCACCATTGAACAAACTCATAACTTGGTTCAATCTATAACTTTTGAAGAAAAAAAGTATTTTTCTGCGCTCTTTATTGACGTTTCCCAGGTATTTGATAAAGTGTGGCATGAAGGCCTAATTTTAAAATTTAAGACATAGCTACCAATAAACATTCTAAATCTTTTGGAAAGTTACATTATTTCCAGTAAGTTCACTGTTTTGGAAGGAGACTTTACGAGTAAGCCTGAAACTATTTCATCCGGTGTGCCACAGGGGAGTATACTGGGACCAGTTTTATATTTGATTTATACTTGTGATATGCCTGTGAGCAGTAGTATCCATACTTCCACATTTGCCGACGATACAGCCTGCCTTAGTATGCACGAAAACCCTGATGAGGCATCCCGAAAACTCCAGGAACACATTAGCCAGATGGAGCTTTGGTTAAACTTATGGAGAATCAAGGTAAATGAACAAAAGTGTGTTCAAGTAACATTTACCTTACGAAGAGATATTTGTTCCCCCATTCGGATTACCAATCAAATTGTTTCTCAACATTCACATGTGAAATATCTTGGTATACACCTTGATCGACGACTTACGTGGAAACACCACATTGACTCTAAGTTAACTCAAATGAAACTTAAATTAACTAAGGTACATTGGCTGATTGGTAGAAATTCAACACTTAGCCTAGACTGTAAACTTTTAATATACAAGTCGCTTTTAAAGCCAATATAGTGCTACGGAATTCAACTATGGGGCAGTGCTTCAGCTTCAAATGAAGAGAAAATTCAACGAAGGCAAAATAAACTTTTACGCATGATAACATCGGCTCCATGGTACATCAAAAATTCAAATATACATCGTGATTTTAATATGCCACTAGTGACTGAAGAAATTGCAAAATACGCAGGCAAATATCTAACAAAACTCGAGTCATATCCTAATCCGCTTGCTCGTAATATTTTGAACTTTACTGGGCACATCCGCTTAAAAAAGAGAGATACACGGGCTCTAATATTCAACACTCTAGGTGGTGAAGGTGCTTGATAACACTTTTTTTCTTTTTGTTGCATATCACTACTTATGTATTATTAATAACTATCACCAAGCTTATGTCCGACATTGGTCGGGCCTAGTAATATTTTTATAGATTTAAGATTTTAATACTTATTGTTAGTTCATATTTGAAGATACAATAAATAAAAATCATGCATTAAAAAAAAACGTCAGATTGGAATCTTTCTGAAAATATTAAATTAGCTAATCCATGTTTCAATCAAATGGATAAAATTGACATATTGCTCGGAGCAGAATTTCACCATCAATTGATGCGCCCACAACAAATAAAGATCAACCAAAAACTACAAACTCTGCGAAACATAGGTTTGGGTTAGATCGTCATGGGTAAATTACAAGAAAGAAACGACAACTCGGTAACTTGTGCAGTGTTTATCCCAGAAGAGCAAACAATAAACCAGCTTATTGAAAAATTCTGGAAGCTTGAAGACATGATAATACAGAACGAGCACTATCTTTGGCTGAGAAACGATGTGAGGATCATTTCTCACAAAACGTGAAAAGAAACGAGGATGGGAGATTCACTGTGCGCCTACCATTCGCAGAAAATCCATCCGTTATCGGAAGTTCCAAAACAATAGCATTCAATAGATTTTTAGCATTGGAAAAATGATTGAACCTTAATCCTTAGCTTAGAACAGGATACAACAAATTCATGTAGGAGTACGAAGACTTGGGGCACATGGAAGAAATTCAAGAAGACGACATTCCTAATTTACGTTGCGTCATGCCGCACCACTGCGTATTGAAACCTGACAGCTCAACCACAAAACTAAGAGTAGTTTTTGACGCATCAGCTAAAACATCCAGCGGTTCCTCTTTGAATGACATAATACATGCCGGACCAACCGTACAAAGTGAGCTGTTTTCGGTACTGTTGCGATTTAGAATGCACAGAATTGTCTTCATTGCAGACATAGAGAAAATGTTCCGGCAAATTCAAATCGATGACACGGACCAGATGTTCCAGCTCATCATATGGATATACAACAAGCATCAATACATCAATACAATACAATACGAATTTAAAAAATGTTTTCGATCTATGTCGAAAGTACAATCTTAAATTACATCCTGAAATTAGTAGCGCTACTAAATGAGATAATATAATAATAAGAATGCAAAGGCAATTCTTGAGATTATACTGAAATATCACGATGATCCCATAGAAAGAGGATATTGTGGACTATATAGAACATTAGAAAAAATAAAAAGATATTACTTTTGGAAAAATATGTCCAAAGATATATCTAAATACGTAAAAACATGTCATAAATGCCAAACTGCTAAAACCTTAAAAGATAACAAAAGTCTAATGACTGTGACACCAACGCCAACAAAAGCATTTGATACGGTAGTGGTAGACACAATAGGACCATTCCCAAAATCATTATTTGGAAATGAATATGCTATCACAATAATATGTGATTTAACTAAATATTTAGTTACTATACCAATAAAAGAAAAAAGCGCTAAAACAATCGCTAAGGCGATATTCGAAAATTTTGTACTTACCTATGGTCCAAGAAGACGTTCATTTTGGACATGGGATCAGAATATAAAAATTCTATTTTAACAGAACTATGTAATCTACTAAAAATTGAAAAACTAACATCGAATGCTCATCACCACCAACCAGTAGGTACAATAGAAAAAAGTCATAGAACTTTCAATGAATATGTACGTTCCTAGATATCTATAGACAAATATGATTTTAGCCATTAAAATATTTTACTTATTGTTTTAATACAACACCTTCAACAATACATAATTATTGTCCTTATGAGTTAGTCTTTGCAAAAACTCCTAACAGTTTTCAAATATTCAATATAGATAAAGTAGCACCACTATATAACATAGATGACTATGCCAAAGAAACAAAATTTAGAATAGAAATATCATATAAGAGAGCTAGACAATTATTAGATAAAAATAAACTTAGGCAAAAATTAAACTATGATAAGGATATACTTGATTATAACTTTAAAATAGGAGATCTAGGTTTACTCAAAAATGAAGCAGGTCATAAATTAGATACCCAATATAGAGGACCTTACAAAATTAAGAAAATAGACTTAAGAAATAATGTAACTATAGTTGATAAGAAAACCAATAAAACACAAATTGTTCATAAGAATAGACTTAAGTTATACAATATTAAATAATTAAAAACGATATGTGCACTACCAATCAAATTAAATATTTCACAATAAGTAATTAATTTTTAATTATACTTCAGTAGGACTTTTTTTCTGTAAAAGAATGTCCATAAAACTAACGTTATATGAACATTCTTGTAAAATGTGGAGGTGTAGCGTGTTCTAACTATCACGACCAACATTGTATAGTAAACATTTAAAGTCAACTTGACCGCAACATACATAACATCCAATTGCATTGAAAGAATTTGTGTGCACTGGACCTTTGACACTCATGCATTCGGGCAAATACCGCTGCATAAAGTGTTAGATAAATGCATTGATAGACTAAGTGCGTTCGAGAACACAAAAATTTGTAAAAATTTTTACTATTTTTTAATGGATTGCGTTCGAGTACACAAAATCCAGTAAATGAGAGGGTGAATTGAGAGAGAAAAATGACAGTTCATTTACTGAGTAAATGCAAGTTTTTACTGGACAAATTTTTACCAGTAAAATAAAGTAAAACGACACCATATGTTTTTAAATATAAACAAACAAAAGAAAAGGGAAACAAAAATTTTTAATTCTTTATGAAATTTTTAAAATAACAAAAAACAAATGTATTTAGTTATAAGCATTATAACATTTATTTAAGTTTGATGCTAGAAAAATATTCGGGTATGTTATGTATTCCACGTGAAATTAAAACGTGCGGAATTTCCATAGAATTGTTGGAAATATGTATGTATGTATGCACATATATATGTATTTATAATAACAATGCTATTGCATTTCCGAACGATTTAATTTCACATGGAATTCAGAACAGAACCGATTGTTTTTAAACGTGAATAAGGTTAATAGATTATTATATTGAAATTTTTGTTTATACATATCGTCGGGTCGACGGTTCCTGGTTTGCCGTATGGAACATTTAAAAAAAATTTACTTTGTGTACTTTTTTAAAATTATTTCCCAGTTTTTCGTTGTCTTGAATATATCATCCTAATAATTTCTCACGTTCAGGGTAAAAAGCTTAGAAACTTTAACGGCCTGACACGCGATGTCGACAAGAAAGTTTCTATCGCTTATACTTAAAACAAAATCAAAATAAGAAAGTTTAATTTTGTTTTCAATATATGGAGGGCTCAAAGCTGTACCGAACCAAGTCATGAAATATAAAAAATTTCAAAATTACTGCCAAATTCTGCGCAAAATTTAACTCTATTTAGTTCTGTAACCTGCTAAGTCAAAAAGTGTTTCGTTCCTAAGGTAACGGCAAAAAACCCAAGCCAATGGCTCTCATTTTTGGTTTTTATCGAAGCTGAAACGAACCAAGTCAGTGGGATCCACTTCAGAGAACAATAAAACTCAATTTTTATTGAATTAACAAAAATCAACATCCTTAATACCTACACACACATTTTATCTGTTCATAATAATTCAATAAAATCACCGGCGTTTTGCTGATGTTCATGTTATTCACATACGATTATTTTCTGTTCTCTGATTTACTTTTCATCAATACTATTCGTGAGCACGTGTTAATTGTTACTGTTTACGACTCAACTTAAACTTTTTTAATTATATTTATTTTAATTTAATTTAAAAAAAAAAAGTTTTTAGTACCAAAATAATATTTAATATTTTTGAGTTTGCATGCAACACCCCTGGTTCTAATTTCAGTTCTTTTCTTATGATTTTATTACAATTTTTTGACACAATAATAATAGCAACAACAACAGCATATGCGATGCGTGATAATCTTGTTGTTATTGTTGCTATTTGTTTATCATTGTCTTTAGTTAGCATCAGCTTCGCTAACTGACGAATTTTTTATGTGTAAACATTTTTTTTAACCTTAAATTTCAATAATTTTCTCCATATATTTTTAATTAATTTTAAATAAATGAATTAATTTTTTTATTACTTTTGTCAAAAGTTGTACTGACTTTTATTGTACTAAAAAATTACAATAGTTGTCAATAATAACTATTATTCGGAGTAAAAATTAACCAAGTAATTTTTTTCCTTTTTTGTAAATTTTGTTGGAAAAGTTTTCAAATGCAGTTTGTAAAATTTGTATCACTAAACAAATTTGAGCATAAACTTTAAAACTGTTTTTAGTATAACTGAAATATTCATTCCAGGAATTAATGGCAGTTAATTTACTAAACTTCAAAATATCTTCGAATTGTCTTTTTGTGACTTGGTTCGCTTCAGCTCTGAGCCCTCCATATGTAAGTAAGCTATAAAATGTTTTTTGTCGACACCGTGGACCAGCCAAATAAGTTTAAATAGAACATATTATTGCATATGAACGGCTTATTGTAAAAACACGATAAGCCACACGATTTCAGGAAGTGGTTTTATCCGCCTTAGCCGCAAGTGTTTTACATTTTGATTTTATTCAGAATTATTTGTCCCAAAAACTCGATAAGCCACAGCAATAGAAATTATTTGATGTAATAAATAGAAAAAATAATAAATTGTAAACTGCAAAAACACGATATGCCACTTTATTTCAACCAAAATAACAAAACTTTTGATATTCAAAAAAAAATTATGAATAAATTTCATGCAATAACTGGATAAGCCACAACTTTTTGCGATTTTAGCGATTTCCGAAGATTTCTTGGTGTACAGCGACGGGTATGTGATAGTAGTCTTCCTTAAGCACTAAATAAAAGTATCTGTATCATGATTTCATCTAATCCCTATTTTCTGCATTTATTTTAAACTTCAAAGGCGATTTTCTCAGTATTTTCATTTTGTGGCTTATCGAGTTTTTGCAATAAGCCCTTCATATGTATGTTCGCTAAACTCATCTTTTTTCTTTCTGGGATAATGTAATGCTTCTTTCATGGAATTAGAAGGTGTCTTATAGTTCCTGATAAAGAGATTAGAAAAAAACTGATTTTCTCTAAGCAAAAACGTTAAAAATTTAATTATTGAACGACGTAAATAAAGCATTATATACCAACTTTTTAAAATACGTCAAAAAAAGAGGAAAAAATTTATAAGTTTGAAATGTGTGTCTGTGTATCTGTTTGTTTTTACGAGTCCACATATAGACCAAACGGCTGGACTGATTCTGATTTAGTTATTTCTGTTTGAAAGGTGACTTGATCGAAAGTGTTCTTAGCTATGTTTGAAGAAAATCGGTCCAGCCGCTTAAGCCCGTGATACACTATCATACAAAGTCGTGTGATCTACGAAAAAGTACAACGCTGGTATGATGTAGTTTATGAAAATTTTCAAAAGACAATAACAATTCATCACACCAGGGTTGTATATATTCGTAGATCGCACGACTTTGTATGATAGTGTATCACGGCCTTTAGAAGGTATCACATCGTTTTTAGATATATTCTGTTAGATCTGCGAACGGCTTGACCGATTTTAATTTGCTTTGTTTTCATTTGAAAGGTGACATGATCGTATATCTTCTAATTTATACTTGAAGAAAATCGGTTTAGTCGATTAGAAGTTATCTTAAATTTTCTATACATTAATTTACTCTCTTTTTTTGCGATTCTGCTACTTCAATAGTATTACTGGAATATAGAGTTCTTAACTTATACTACAGCGTCAACTGCGGCAAAGGTTCTTATAATCAAGAATGATAAAATAAAGATTACGCCTTGCGCATGATTTACCGTTTGATGACGTAGTAGTCCCCTCGCAAAGGTTACCAAGTCTGTATCACATGTGAAATTTATAATTTCTTGCAAAAAATGTATGTATTTTGTTGTAGTTGGCAGCCCTGTGATTAATTTACTCAGAGAGATCTCCAAGAAAACAATTACATGTTGTTGTTTAAAAGCTGCAAAACTAAGAAAAAAAAATAAAGAGATAAGAAAAAGAGCAAATATTAAATGTGAGTTTGTGTGCGTGTAATAGTTCTTCAGTTGAATTTTGCTAGCCAATGAGAACACAGGCTGAGTGACGTCAGAATTCCATCATGCGCAGAAATGCTTTTTATTCTTGCGCGCTGGCGCAATCTTTATTTCATCATTCTTGCTTAAAATTTTTAAGTTATGTTATTAATATTTGTAAATCTGTTATTGAAATCATATGTTTTTCTTGTGTAATGAATAATTTTTCGTTTGTTAATAAAAAAAAATTACACTAATACACATACGTGTCGTTTTTTGCAAACTTTTTTAAGATTATTCGAATATATTTTTTATTCTTTGTTCGTTCCAATATTCGAACAAAAGTAAAAAATTATTCGTCTATTCGAACAAGAAAACAAATCATGAAATTTTATTCGAACAAATATAAAAGACGAATAATTAACAACACTACTATTGAGGTAGTTTACATGAGAACAATTTTTAAGCCGCACAATTTTTTTTCTTTTCCAAATTACACGAGACTAATTAATCTGGCACAAAATGCATACGTATACAATAGGGATGCCAAACGGGAAATCCCGAACCCGGAAATTTCAGGATTTGACAAACCCCGAATCCCGGGATTTGTTAAATTCAATCCCGGGATTTCATTTTCGGGATTTCTTAGCAATTTTTTATATAAAAATTTTATAAATTAAAATTTTCGTTGATTTAAGGTATTTTTTTATAATTTATTATTCGACATATTGTCAGAAGTTTATTTTAATTTGAAATTTATTTTTTATAATATTTAAAAGTCCCATAAAATTTTATACGTACAGTTTTAACCATTAAATGAATATTCGTGACATATTTCTTATAAATTAACAACAAGAGCAAAATAAATAAACTACTTCCTTATGGTTATTTTCATCAAAGGTGCTACAATATATGTACATTTTAGAATTATTTTGAAAACAAAAGAAACATATTACCTTTGGAAGGGAAATAACATTTGAAAAATTCATAAGTTTGACAAATTTATTCCGTCTTATTCTATATTATAAGGGCAATTATAATTCAAATTCCACGAGAAATTTTTCCGGGGAATAATTTCAAACAGTAGCAAATAATTGGGAAAACAAAAAAATCTAATTGGAAAAAGCAGAAATTTCTTGCGGAAATTTATTCATAATTTCAGTGTATAACTATCTGCATGTCGACTCCGCAACGCTAAAAAAAATTAGCACTTATCTACTTGTCGGTAAAAATTGAGTACTATTGAAAACTCCTTACAATTGGAGTAGAATACAATACAAGAAAAGTGAAAACATTTTGTTGTCGGGTTGACGTAAAAGCGAGAAATATTTACAGAATAATGCGGATTATTTTCTCTAAAAAAACTGCTCGAGTGTGTATGTATGTTTTTTACATTGCAGTTCAAAATTATTTTGTTTATTTTTGTCTAGTTTTTGATCCAAACCTAATATCAAACCCATTTAAATTACATGGATTTGATAAATAGTTTTAGTAAAAAACGACCGACTGAATGAGTTCGACTCAATTATAGTTGTATTCGAGTTGCAGAGTAGAAGGCCAGGACACTAATAAACCATACTCCTCTTATACTATGTTTAGACGACGAGTTGAATCACATGCTTCGCTCTCTGAAGCTTGTTTTTGAATCTTGCCGTTTATACGACACCATCGTGCTTCGTGTGCAGCGTGCCAATTTAGTACTTTTTGCACTAGATTTCGTGCTTTTTAATTCATAACAGTCTGAAATTTTTCAACTAGGTGCTTTTTTTTTAAAAAAATACCTGAAATTGGTGCTTTTTCACCTTTGACTTTAGTGCATTTAACAAATCCACTAAATATAAATTTGTGATAGTATGGTGGCTTTACACAAAACAACAAATAAACATTTTCCACTTTTCTGTCTGATTGTCATAAGTAAAGAACGGAATGTGCTACAGTAAACTTCTTGGTACGCTTTTGTAGAAAATTGAACACTCTATAAAAAAATTTAAAATTAAATTAACGGCCCTTTTCACAATGTACAATTAAAACCTAACAGGGACTTTAACGGCAAGTTTGTGAAAAGGGACGTAAATCTGAAATAAAAATATTTTTAATTTCCATTCTATTCACTTATTACAGCTATGGCTAAAATAAATTGAAAAACTAATAAAATTGTTTTATATTTCTCTATTATAACGAAAAACACTTCTTTGACACTTTTTAAAAGGCGTGTTTGTATTTTGTATGGAACTTGATAAAATTTTCTGGAATAACATAATATTTCTGTTGTTTTCTTGAAAAATCGTATAAATTTAGGCTAAATTTTATTTGGACTGTAAATAACTTTTGATCCAGCTAACTTATCAAAAAATTTTTTGTAACTTTTTTTATAGAGCGTTTAATTTTCTACAAAAGCGTACCAAGAAGTTTACTGTAGGACATTCCGTTCTTTACTTATGACAATCAGAATGAATAAAATCAATTTATACCATGTAAATCGTATGGGAAATTGAAAAGTGCGATGCGCACCATCTCACCATTAATATTATGAGCTGATATATTAACAGGCCTATTTTTTTTTACCTAAACTAAAGTTTGAGACCTGGTTCTGAGAAAAACAAAGGATTTTTTTTTGAGAACACCCTAATGTACATCCATACATAGTAAATAGCTTTTGTTAATTCATTGACACATACCTACATATTTATACGCATGTACATATACATAAATACATACAAATTCTTTCGATTTGTATGCTAATTACACTCAGAATTCATTTTATTTCGATTCTAGTTACAATTACTGGAGTTACAGTAACAAATTGATGGACTCTATATCGACCAAAATCCTACATTTCCACATACATTTTAATCAAGTGTTTTGATATTTCGTCTATACGGAATGATTTAATTTAGGCAGTTATATAAAAGAGTACAAATAAAATTTTAATTGAAATATTTATCCTGTAAATAAAATTACTTTGTTTCTGAAGTTTAGTTTTATGGATTATATAAGCTTACGAGTTCTACTTTATTTTTCCAAAATTATTATATCAAACATCCCATTACAATTGTTTAAATTGCTTTTGTCTTGAACTTAAATTATTTTCCTACTCATATTCTACTTATAACTGAACAAAATCGAAATATGGCTTTATTGCATTTGCTTTATTTTTTTGAAGGCACAGTGCTTTTTGCTCTGAAAAAGTTGGCATCACTGTTCGTGTGGCATCTTTTTATTTATATTCACACATTCATACATATCATACGTACGCATATACATACCCAGTGGGAAAAGGTAATGAATAGTAAATTATAAGGCAACGCACATCATGTATAATTTTTCATTTCTGAATTGATTACTGTTAACACAGAACATATCCTAGGAAAGTAATGAATTATTTTAATTGTGGTTAATTTTAATTATTATTCGAACTCCATTTGTTTCTATATTTATGATTTTAACAGGCTAAAGTTCGTATCGCTTTTTAAGCCAAATTACATGTGATAATTATTAATGAAAAAATAACATCAAAGTTAGTTGTAAATATTCTGACAACACATAGTTGAACGGAACAGCCAGCCGTTTTCGAAGGCCACTAAACCTTCATCATCAGCGTTCTTTTGTGTTTGGTCCACTTTGTGTGGTGTCAGTTGATGTAGATTTCCGCTTTATATACTTAGCATTATTGCAAAGGGAATATGTAAATTGTTTTGATTCATCGTATTTCAATTTTCTGAAAGCTTTTTTGTATTGTAAGCTCAATTTTACCATCTCTATATTTACAACAGTCTTACCATTGTCGTTTTGTTCTTTTAATTAATTATACACATGTTAGTTAATTGTGTTTGATCAAATTACCCTATCGTTTCTAAGGGATGCATTGTTTTGCTTTGGAAAATAATGCCCCATGTAATTAATGCCTACTTTTCCAGCTGGGTACATACGTATCATATGCATACATACATACACATAAGCATACATACTTACATACATTCGACTCATTCAAAATTTTGTTTTTGAAGGCATCCCTATATTTTCTTCTTATTTTTCCTTTTTTTACTATTCATAACTTAATTAAATTTATTTATATTAAACTCACATTATGTTTTTTTGGTTTGTTTTTATTTGTTCAAACCCATACATACACATATGTATACATATTTTGTTTTGATAGCTGGTTCAGCTAAACTGCCGATAAACTGCGATAAAAGTTAGAGAAGATATCAATTATACGTGCCTCGCAAGTAGATTCATATTGAATCTACTTGATTCGTTCTCATAATTTTGTATGGCGAAGCAAGATGATTCGGTCATGATTGGGGTGTGAAGCATGAATAGAGAGCGAATCACGTATCGTTTAAACCATGATACAATTATAACAGGTACATGCACAAGCCCAGCCTGTTATTGTATACAATACAATTTGTTGTCAAACTTTGTTTACAAGCTGCGAAAATGTTAGTGTATGTGTGTGAATAAAATGATTACAGTGTTGCCAATGAATTTACACATCGCTGTGTCTCCAATTACACATCGAAGAAAATTACACTACACATCTTTTGTGTAGGTTAAAATTAAAACAAAAATAAATAAAAATAGAACCCAAAGTAGAATTACACACAGATTATACAAGAATTTAATTACATGGCATACACATGTGAGTAGAAATTACACACTGTCTAACTACACACAGATTGGCAACACTGAATAACTATAATCATGCCGGAATGCCGCGTCTGCAATTGTACTTTAGTTACCCTGTAATTGTTATTTTTAAAAACAAAAGGCATCTGTTTCTGACAATTATTCGTTTGTTTATACCAACAAAATGAATGTGTTTTTTGGTGTTGTAATTTTGTTGTAGTCGTGCATGTACCTAGTATAATTGTACGATGGTGTAAACATACTATTAGCGAACGTATGAATACATACATATGTATGTATCTGTTGAACTTGTAGAAAAAAACTTATGTATGAATTAAAAATTTTTCAGTAGAGCAAAAATACTGTTCAAGTGCTCAGGCAAACTTTTAATGTATGTGCCTATAAAAATGTGATCTTTAGACGTAATTAATCGAATTTGATTAGAATAGTGTATACATTTCTTTCAATTTTTCGACATGTTCAGCTTTGTTATCGTTGTCATAGTCGTAACGAAATCGATAAAAAAATTAGATAATGCTTGGTATACATACACGTTAGTAGATATATTTTTAATAAAACAATATTGTTTTTGCAACTTATTTGTATGAAAGTGAATCTAAAAATTTTCTTGAGGCAACTTAAGCGGTAGTGATAAAAGTCCACCGATATGTATATTCGTTTTGGTTTATATAATAGAAAAAAATTTATATTGAAAACAAAAACAAGTTTTCATATTTAGTTATTGTTTTCACTATAAATTCTCTAACATCTTTTGATTTTTATTTCATATTCGTATTATAAAATTGTTCACTTTAAAGACAATTGTGCAATGATAAATTATGAACATAAAACCTTTAAAAATGCATTCAATTGTTATTTAAGTAATATTTATTTATAAAAAATAATTTATGTTACGAAAAGTATTTAGATCCTGAAATTTCGAAAATCCTGTGATCCCGAAATTCTCGGGATCGGGATAACAAAATCCCGAATCCCGGGTTTTCCAAAAATCGATCCCGATTGGCATCCCTCGTATACACAGCTTTGTGTGTGTAAAGGCAGAATTAGTTTGTACGTGCTGTTCTGTTCTGAATCAGCTGTTTTGTTTCTGTTGAGTTGAAAATCTGTATGTGTGCGTTGCTGCACAGCTTAAAAGTCTAATTTAATTTTTCTTCTGCTCTTTAGAAACTCACATTAATTAATAAAAATATTTCATTCAATAAAAAGAATTGAAATTACTGAACTTAAGCCTGACTAAAAATTATTTCTGATTAAAAATTCACTATAGTTCAATTAAAAATCTAAAAATGTCTCAATTCATCATGGGCAAGTGACAAAAATATGTTCACTTGCCAATCACTGTTCACTTGGCAATCACTGATGTGCGAAAACCAAATAAACAGGAGAATGCAACAACAAAGTAACATAATATCCACTACTATAATACTTACATGTATGTACCGACGGTACATCGAATAAGTAAAAATAATTAATGTGATGATCCTAAAAGATAAGCAAGAATAGTTAAACATACGTGAGTAGAGTAATATAACTTCGTGCTAACCTAAATAGAAAAATGAAAATATGGAAAAACAGGGGATACAAATAGTGATACTTACATATGTATTTACCAAAGGTAAATCAATAATTGTACACAACAATCATTTCTCACATTCCGTTTCATTAGAATTTACGTTAAATAGCTGATGTTAATAACAATCTCTACCCAAGTAGATAGACTAGGGTGCTGATGAAGTGCGTTGCTGCACAGAAAAAGATAAGTATTTCCCCCTGCTTAAAAGTCTAATTTAATTTTTCTTCTCTTCTTTAGAAACTCACATTAATTAATAAAATATTTCATTCAATAAAAAGAATTGAAATTACTGAACTTAAGCCTGACTAAAAATTATTTCTGATTAAAAAGTAATTCTAATTTGATATTTAACGATAATGCGTGTGAGAAGCATGTTGTTGTATTGGGTGAGATAATAATGTTGATTCATTCTACTTATGTAAAACTTATACCAGAATCACCAAATATTTAATACGAGATCATCATAATCTAATTGTAACGTTTAAGTAAGGTGAGAAAAATAAAAAGCATGTTGAAAGAATAAATATGGATTTTTGATTATAAGCAAAGATTCTGAATTAAACGATGATCGTTATTGAAAACAATTTTACTACATAAAAGTTTACTTTTTCGTATTTCATCTGACCTTAAGCTTCATGCACCTATATGTTATAAATGGCCAGCTAATTGTATACTGATAACTCAATCTGAATCAGATATCTTGATCTGAAAATCTGAACAGCTCCTGATAGCCTGATCTGTTTTACAGACCAGCTACCCGATAATCCGATCTGGTACCTGATAACCTGATCTGAAAACAAGACCAGGTACTTGATAACCTGATCTGATACCTGATAATCTGATCTGAAAACCAGACCAGGTACCTGATAACCTGGTCTGATACCTCATAACCTGATCTGAAAACCAGACCAGCTCCTGATAAGTTGAGCTGAAAACCAGACCAGGTACCTGATAACCTGATCTAATACCTGATAATCTAATCTGATATCAGATATCTGATCTAAGAGCTGATGCCTGTTATTTGCTGTAAGTAAACATGGATTAGAAAGTTTTAAAGCAGTTGGTGTTGACAAGAAATGTGTTGAAGAAAAAGCTTCGTAGTATGAAAATAAGTGAAATAGATACACGTGAACAACTAAGAGATACATTTAAACCTATAACAGAACCTCTAAAAGAATTCATAAATAGTTCTAAAAATAACCTTAAATTGAATGAAGATAAAATACAAGTTGGTGGTGAAATAAGGCCTCTAACACAAGGACAATTTTCTCCAATGCTTCACAAACAACCAAAAAACTATGATAAATTTGAACTCGAAATCTATAAAAAAAAAGATTTTAATTACTTCTAATGTATGCAAACAGAATCATTATCGTTCACTGACGGAGAACGATGATATCAAAAAATTGTTTCTGGAAACTGAAATCGACAAACTAAAGAACAAATTAACAATATAGCTTAAGGCATTGATATAATTCAAGAATAAATTCAAATGCATATTGATGGACTACAACGTGAAATAAAATTAGAGACAGAAGACAGTTATAAAATTGAAAAAGACATTCTAAAAATTAAATCATTTTTTGAAAAACAAATGAAGAGTTAGTTGTACGTTTAAATATATAGATTAGAAAATTAACTAGATGTTAGTATAAATAGCTGAAAGTGCAACATGTAGATCACAACTTTCGAAAAAATCTGTAAATAAACTCAGTGCCTTTAAAAAGAAATTTAGTCAACGAACTACATAATAAATGCCAAAAATTGTTTGTGTAATGTAGTGATGTAATGAAAGGAATAGATTATCTTTTATGGAGCTGAATTACGTGAAATGGAGAAAAATTCTACAGAAAATAGAAATTGTTGATGTTTTAAGACTGTAATTAACACATTCTCAAAGTTTATATAGTCAGTACAGCTGAAAAAAAAAGCTGCACTCCAAAAACCAGGCAATGGAAAATATTTTTGAAGTGGTACGGGTACAAAAAAAACTTACAAACAGATGATGCTAAAGAATTTTTTGATAAATACTTTGGAAAACTCAAGCATAAATAGAAGATTAAACATAACTTTAAATGAAAGCATCAATAGTAGAATAATTTACACTAGTTTTGACTTAGCTGCACAATCAAGTAAATGCACTTACCTGCCTTTTTAACTTTAGTTTTATACACATACATGGTTGCATATTTATGTAGCAACATTTATTTAATGTCTGCAGCTAACTTAAAATTTTTATATGAGAATAATTTAAAACTGCCAAAAAAAATATGTTAATACAAATGTGTATATGTGTATACAAAGTGCACTTAAAAAAGGATTTTGAACAATAATTACAGAAAAAATATATTTTGTCCAGTTAATTCAATGTGCAGCTAACGTTGATTTTTTGTATGAGCATCTTTTAAAATTACCAAAATTTAAGGGCATTTATCTTAAAGGTGCAGGTATAGAAAGTGCACTTAAAAAACGAATTTGTATGAGATTTTAAGGAATAGTGACAGAAATTTATCATTTTAGGCATTTAAGTCCAAAGTGCACTTAAACGAAAGGCTGGTAAGTCATAACTACAGTAATAGATCATTAAAAGGAATGATATGAAAAGAATTTAGCATTAATAGTTCAAATAAGTGGATTGGTATATATAAAGATTTACTTAATGCATAAAATAGAAAAGTTCATCTCGCCATTAAAATGTTTGGGATTAAAGTTAACTCAACAAATAAGGAAAAGCTGCTTCATATAGTATACAGTAATTTGAAGATGTTGAAACTATATACAAAGGATTTTTTTTTTTTGAAGGATTGATTATAAATGTTAGGTCTTAAGAAAGATAATTAACTTTATGTAGTGGAATTCTCTAAACTTGTTGGCCTGTATTAAATATTGTGAAAACTTAAACGTTTAATTTTTTTTAGTAAAAGTTGTACATTTTCTATTTCGAAAGCTCTAGCACAAAAAGTCTTAAAATATGAAGAATTTGGGCTTATTATAAAAGATCTTTGCTCTATTTATTTCTTTAGCTATCAGATCTTTAGAAAATATCGATACACTTCGGGAATTGGACTTTGATATCCAATCTTTAAGTATGTACATACATGTGTATGAATAAGTATCAAACAAACTTAGTGAATAAATATGGACTTCAACTAGAATCATGCTGAAGCATACATAAATTGTAAAATGGAATGTAAACAGATCTTACTTTATATCTGTATCTGTATGAGTATCAAATAACTTTACTGAAGAAGAAAAATTAAAGCATGCCGAAACATGTATAATTTCAAAAAAAAATTTCACTTCGTACGATTTGGTAAGCACAGAAATTTTATTACCTTGTTGCAAATGAAGTACACATGTATCTATTTTGTAAGAAATTCAAAAGAGTGAACTCGTAAATTCTAATAGTATATATAGATTTTTAATTGTAACACTGCTTCATCTCGGACTTTTGCGTCACTATCGATAGAAGCATGCAAAGGCATGCATACTAGCCAAATAATTAAAAACTTGTTAAAAAGATATAAGAAGCTACTTTTAAATCATTAATTCGCAGACAGCAATTGTATATGGATCAAGC
Source organism: Tachina grossa (assembly GCA_949987645.1). Lineage (NCBI taxonomy): Eukaryota > Metazoa > Arthropoda > Insecta > Diptera > Tachinidae > Tachina > Tachina grossa. The sequence goes on from OX465275.1 coordinate 109,217,606, forward strand.
CAACGGTATATTTGTTGTATACGGGTATGATTGATGGTTATAATTATCTTTTTTAAGTGAGAAATGATTACATATGAATGCCAACAAACCTCATGTAGAAATACTTGAGGGAAAAATTCTCCCAAACATACATAGATATTTCAATGTTTCTAACACATTATGAAAACACCGACGGTAAATTGCTGGTAAAGGTAACTGACTTATTTGAGATCGATTTGCTACAATAGTTGTTTATTAAACACGTATTTCTTGGTATGTAACCTAATTTCTACATATATACACATATTTACCTATATGTATATACCAAGCAAAAAATTTGACAAACATTCTCTATTTCAAGCAGTAAAATCTGAAAAAAAGTAGTGACACATTAGAAGAAAAAAATAAATAAAAATAGAGAGTGACTGACCAACTGATACGTACACTCTGTCCGATAGGTGCACAAAGCACACTTAAACATTTCAGGGAAAATATACACAATACGCTCAACTTTAATAAAATGAGAAAAAAATAATCTAGAACATCAAATGAAAGCCATAGGTCATCACATAAATAAACATATATGTACCTTATTAATGTAAACATATTATCAGCATAAAGCAACACAATTTCGGGAATGAAAATTTTAAAAATTTAACTACCCATAACGCTGACAGACAGAAATTTCGTTACACAAAGTCATCTTGTATCCTGCAGGAATCGTCGAGAGGGTATACATAAATTCTATGAAAACGCAGAAAATAAGTTTGTTCATTATGATTTAACTAATTTAAAAGTATATTTAAATTCAGTCTCATAACCATACTTCTTAACATAAAAATTAAAAATAAATGTTATCCACATACATACATAATATGTACATATCTAAAATCCCAACAAGGCTATTAATGAAAGAATCTCAAGCGCTTCTAACTGCATCAGAGTTTAAGATAAAAGCTCCTTTTATTCAAAGCGGGTCAATTGAATAAAATTTTAATTTGAAACATAAAGCAAACCCATCAGCTTACTGCATTCTTATTCATAATCGTATAATAGAATATATACCCACCAAAGGAAAAATTCTAGGTCTCATAAATTAAGCAATATACAGCCTTATTTATAAAACTTAAAAAGACTATATAAGGCTTTTTAAGAAAAATTTTGTATGAAAATTAGTTTTAAAAAACCTTTATATAGACTTTTTAAGTTTTATAAATAAGGCTGCTAGAAAATAACATAATTTTTATAGACGCGTAAGGTTTCAAAAGTAATTCAAATGATTTCATCACAAAAGAAGTAGCGATTGTTTTCAACAATTATGAATATAATTATTTCAATATGAAACTCCCTTTTGATTTTAAATGTTTATCAACAAAAAATTAAAGAAGAAAAAAGAAGTAAGCTGGCTAACTAAAAACTATCATTACCTAAACTGGAGTGCCGGATCAGATTCATTTAAAAATGTTTATAAATTTTTAAAAGGCAATGCAAGATTTAAAAAAAGTAGAAGGTGAAGAAAAAAGACGATGGTTAGAAAAAATTCTATACCCCAAAAATTTTTAACGTTGACTAACTAACGTTGCATCAACTTTAAATAAATGTTAATTAAATGTAAGAAATATTTCTATTATAGTTACTATTACTTTAGAGTATGTATCTTCAGGAATTTAGTTTTACTTGATACAGAAAATCCTCACAAATTTTTAAGTAAATGCAGATAAAAATTAAAACAACCTTTTTTAATTTCAAATAAAAAAACTATAAAGATATTTCTCATCTATAGACGAATATTGACAAAATAAAATGTATACAAAGATTGAGCTAAACACTTATTTGTATGTACATGCATACATACATGAAATCAATTTGTAGATATGTATGTATACATATCAAATTTCTTTTTAATGGCCAAGTATTTATTAGATCTTAACAATAACACTTAAATATCTACATCATGAAAATATATGAAGCGTCAATGCAAAGATAAACAAACTTATTATGGACAGAGAAACTCTATAAACTCCCATGATCGACACTCAGAAAAAATCTGCAACTTAAAAATAAGAATGCGTCACATTAATTCAATAATTTTCAATATAATAAAAAATGTATAATGAGATACCTACAAACTAACGAGTTCAGTAAATGAATATTGTAAATTAATATTTTTCTATTTTGAAACAAGAAATTTCAATATGAATAAACCTTCGTTAATGTTTCTTATTAATTTAACATGGTTTTTACTGATTTTAAGTTAGTTTTTCTCTGAGTGTAGAAAAGTCGTCCAGTCAAAGAAGGCGGATGTAGTTAAATAAACAAAATCTGTTATATAAACAAATTTCTCACAGGCAGACTTTAACGCGAGACAAATTTAAGCCTGAAGCGTCCATTTCGTTGTTGTGCTTCAGGTGAAACACTTTTTTTTTTTTTTTTTTTAATATTTGACGGAACATACACTGCTTCACAATCGGTACGCCTAATTTAGGTTGGGAGGACCAGTAATGTTGAATGTGGGGAGCGATATGGTATCCCGATAGAATAAGTATACCTATGAAACAAAAAAACAAAAAAAATGGTACAAAATCTCTTCAGTGACTTAAACTTATGTGTTCTTCTGGTTAGCGTAAGTGTTAGTATTTTCCAAAAGCATATCCATGATATCTCTGTCGAAGTATTGTAAAAATAGCTCCACAGGTGATTTTCCAGTTACATTTTCATTTTTTTAATTAAGGTGTACATAAATATATTCTATAGAGACTTACTCATTATTTCTACGATTTTTGTCTGAAGTGGTACAACAGAAGATTCTTACGGAAGTTCAAAGTTCCTATCAGTAACCGTACCAGGAGCAGTTGTCTTGCTTCGTAGCATTACCTTTTTTAAAACTACTGCTACATGACAAGAATAAAAAAATAAATATTAAGTAGCAGCAGTAAAAATGAAAATGAAGTAGCAGATCAAAAAACGAAATAGTTTTCTATTCGTTTGATTGAGGTTTTTGTTTTCTAACTACTACAGTAATTTTGACTTAGCTGTACAATCCACTTTGCACGAATTTTGGAACAGATAAGTCAAAAATGCTGTAATTTTAGATGCACTTACCTGCCTAAATGTGCAGGTATACAATTTTTGACTTCAGTTTTATACACATATGTACATGGTTGCATACTTATGTAGCAACATTTATTTAATGTGTGCAGCTAACTTAAAATTTTTATATGAGAATAATTTAAAACTGCCAAAAAATATGTTAAATGTGCAGGTATACAAAGTGCACTTAAAAAAGGATTTTGAACAATAATTACAGAAAAAATATATTTTGTCCAGTTAATTCAATTTGCAGCTAACGTTGATTTTTTGTATGAACATCTTTTAAAATTACCAAAATTTAAGGGCACTTATCTTAAATTTGCAGGTATAGAAAGTGCACGAATTTGTATGGAATTTTAAAGAATATTGGCAGAAATTTATCATTTTAGGCAGTTAAGTCCAAAGTGCACTTAAAGAAAAGGCAGCTAAGTTAAAACTACTATGTTACATTTCGAGTTTTGTTTTTTATGATCAGAGGTAGTTTTAGAATAACATTTCAGCAGTAATTTAATAACATTGAAGCAGCAATATAATCACCCTTATTCTATTTGGCGTCGGCAACATAACACGACGTCGTTTTTAATGTTGTTTAGCAAATCGGTATTCCAGTAAATAGTATTGCCATTTATCGATGACTGTCAGCATATGTTTGGTATTCTGAAAGAAACATTGATGTTGATGTTGCCGTTCATTTTGTCGTCAGTGTGTTTGATGCCGTGTTCTGTTGTGTGCATGCCTCAACGAATTTGAAAAATAATTTAAATGGTGAAAAAGTGAAATATAGATATAAAAATGTACATATTTATTTGAAAAAAGTTCTTAAAAAAAGTGAAAAATATAATAAGGACAAAATTAAAATTAGCAACCCCAACCAACTTGTAGAAGAGTTGGAAAAGTCCTTCTTTTGCTAGAGGATTCCGCAGGGGCAGTATTCCTAATAATTTCAAGGTGCAGTGGGAAAGTGAGACTGCACTAAATTCCCTCGGTCCACCAATTAGAACTAGTGGTGGATGGCAAAATGTAAGGTAAATAGTGTGTTGGGAAAGTATACTGTATGATAAAAATTTTTTACAGGTCTGGCGCAACTTGAGGCTTAAATTAAAAAAAAGGTTGCAAACAACAACAGCAAAGCAACTGAAGGCGGGGTATATAAACAATTAGCACTGAGTACCTTTGGAGGAAGCTCCAAGCTCCAATAAACGTTGATCTGATCCCTTTTGTTTCAAAAGTTAGGCTCTATTGTATCCAATACATTCCTAAATGATGTTTTGTTCAGCCGATAGTATTTCTAAAATATTAAAAGGATGAACATTACCCATTATTTTCCAAAAACATGAGAGAACTTATCACTTACTTTTCCTTGGGTAACTGGCAAATGCATGACTTTTGTCTGAGAAATCTTATTTTCACTATTTATTTTTTTTTTATTTTCATCGTCTCAATAGGAAAGAAAAACATTTTATTTTAATTTATTTACAAAGCTTTTACTTATTCAAAAATACTTTTACCAAAAATAGTAAACAAAATGAACCAGCTAACTCAAATATTGGATATGTGTATTGTATTTATCGATAAACAGACAACGTCGTCATAACACTGTTAGGGAATACAAAGTTAGCATTGATGAAATTCAACCTAAATAGAAAAACAAAAATAAATTTGGAATGTTATCCAATGTATATTTTTCGCAATAAAAAATATTTATGGTAATTATACCATATGTTTTTCCATGTAAGTATAGTTAATGCTGATAACAGGTAAGCATTTAACGAATAGCAACACATATTTTTAATGGATTAAAAAAAGGTTTTCGCGCATTATTTTGCAGCGGCATCGGGAGGTGCTACCTGATTATGCTACTACTTAAAATAAATAACACTTCACAGTATCAGGTAATTAGACAAAATTAGCCAAGGTGCTTATTAAGTATGCTGTATTGTATAAAATATTGGAAAAGTTTTATTTGTATGTATGGTTTTTTTTATTATTATTTACCAATAGATAATCTAAATTTTAAATCTTAAAACTTTTTAACACTAAATAAAGTATTTATTTTTAAATTACATGTTTTAGCTATGCTAATTACCATCATTTTACAATTTATTTATTTCAATTATTTTTAAGAAAACAATCCGAAATATCGATGCTTAAGAGGTTATTTATTTGAACTGCTTCACTGTCGTGTTTCTCTATTTCTTTAGTTATCTTTGGTAACAATTTCAATCGTATTGATTGTAAAACTAGATCTGAGGATAACAACAAGTGAAGTATTAAATCATAATTTTCTGCTAATTTTGAACACTTTCGACTATTAAAATAATCTGTACTGCTTTACATCTCAGTTCCTTGCTTCTTGAGCTTCTTCTGTTAGTTCTTCCAGAGGTAGGATGTTGGTTTCAATGATTTCTTTTCCATGAGATAATACCTTATTCATGGATAAAATTTTTTTATCAGTACTTTTGTTTCATTAGCAAAATCATCAAATTTTTCTGCATTGATTTGCTTTTTACTGTTTATAGTTGCCAGTATTATTTTGTAGTTCCTTATTAGTTTTTATACATGCCGGTTACCAAGAATGTGGTCTCAGGATCATCAAAAAAGTGTCTACCAGTGTTTCCATTATTCGAGCTACCATAACCGTTAAATGGCTTATCAATTATGAGCCCATGCTTTCTAAATTCATCTTGTATCATTTTCTTCTCAGTTCATCGTGTCTCTGCTAAGTCTTTGCTGTTTCATGAGGAGACAGTTTCATTACCTTTGATATTTCTATATTTTATATCATATGATAGATGCAGGCAAAACTCCATAAATCTAATGCGAGCATGAAGTGTTAAATTCCAAATTTAAGGGCTTCCTCTTTTATAGTTTCATCAGATTTATCTTCAAACTCAGAGCTTTTTTCCCACATATATTGCATTTTCAGTATGAGTTGGTATCCGTTAGGGCATTGGCAACCTTCCCATATATCATAGTCAATTGTAAATGAAATGTGACATTTATAATGCGGTCAAAAATTTTTACTGCAATGTTTGGTAAGTTCCTTATTTCTTCTGATATAGAAACCACAATATTTTGAGTTACATCTCTATTTTCTTTCATACATTAAAATTTTATTGGTCGACATAATAAATTTGATGCAGGCGTCCGATTCAGAAAATCCAGTAGTCCCATCACAACCCCATTTACAAATTAATACTAGCTCGTATTTGTGGCATTTACTTATGTCTTCTTTGCTAAAGGTTGAATATATCCTAGAAGCAGTATTTTCGAGGAGACTGGATAACTTAATAGTGGCGCCCGTGCTATTAACGTTCGAAACCGATGGCAAAATTACATCCTTTGTTGCCTTCAATGACTTTGTAGATGGCAAATTTCCCCATTTCTTTTCAGTCATAGCTTTTCTTAATATTTCATATTTATTTCCTGTTAGACCCAAGTTTAGAATAAGGGCTAATGCATCTTCATTAGTAAAATCTGTATTAGATTTAGGCGTTGGTATGCTTTCCACCATACGTTGTATTCTCTTTGGAGATGCCTTTAAAGAGCATCTACAATTTGGCCAACTTCCTTCGGTTTAGTTTTGGTTAAGGCACTTCTAGAGGCATCCTTTATAAGGCCAAAAGAGTGGTTTTCAATGAGGTCCTCTTGCTTTCTCTTCTGGTTTCTTGGTTGAAGTTCCTCGTCTAATTTATTAGGCCTTCCCAATTATTTCATACAAATCTGTGTAACTATCTCGGTTTTTAGCCATTGTTCATTTGGTTTTTGGAACTTAGTTTTGTTATGATTTAATTCTTTAATTTTTCTTTCGTACGCCACCAAAAAGTTATCTATTTTTTTTGTAGCATCTTCATTTAGTTTTAATCCAAATAAGTTGTCAATTATATCTATGATTTTAGAACATTTTTCTTGGCGCAATAAGCTAACAGGAACGTATTCCCATAGAAGTTAACATACGCGTTATATTTAATACTAATCTCCATAACAGTTCAATAGAGAGTGATTATTCTTATAAAAGAACTCTGCGTTTTTGTACAATGCAGCATACTTTTTAAGCACCTTTGTTAATTTTGTCTAATTACCTGGTACTGTGAAGTGTTATTTATTTTAAGTAGTAGCATAATCAGGTAGCACCTCTCAATGCCGCTGTAAAATAATGTGCGAAAACCTTTTTTTAATCCATTAAAAATGTGTGTTGTTATTCGTTAAATGCTTAAGGTATCAACAGACGACATGTTTTTCACATTGTATGTGCCAGAATTTACATATGTAAACGAAAACATGTCGTGTGTTACCTTTAAAACATTGCTTGTGTAAAAAACATGACAAGGAACATAGGACATTATTTGAAATAGAGCGTGCTCTAATTTCTTATGTTAAACATACAGCTCCAAAATTCGTCGGCGGTTGATTATGTGCACTATCATTAGCCGTCTGAATGAAGTATTTTGCAAGACAAATTAATTATATATTTTTTTTTAATTTCACGTTGTCGTTTTATTAAAATAAGTCCAAAAATGTATAGATTTTTAGATACAACCTTAACGCCTTGTTTAAAAAAGAAAAAATTAAAAAAGCAAATTTGCGTCGCCAGTCCTACAGCGACGGAACCAAAAATATTTCGATGGCTGCAAGCCATTTATAAAACAAACTACGTGGATATTTTTATGTACTGAAAAAGAAGAAGTGATACTACATGTACGTTTGTGACCAAAAATTATAAACCTTATTTAAATTAACCAATATTGACAAGCATAAAGAAAAACATACGAGTCGAAAACTTAAAAAACACACGTAAAAAAATTGTCGTCTGTTGGTACCTTTACCTGTTATTAGCACTAACTGCACTTACATGGAAAAACATATGGTATAATTACCATAAATATTTTGTATTGCGAAAAATATACATAGACTTATTGGATAACATTTCAAATTAATTTTTGTTTTTCTATTTAAGCTGAATTTCAGAATTCATAAAAGTTTTAAGCAGCTGATGTGTGAATAAAGGGAAAAAAGTTGAGCGCATTCTATATATTTTTTGAATTGCATCCTACAATCGGAATAACTCGAGATCAGTTAATTATTTTTTTCAGGTGAAGTAGAAAAACTTATATAAAAGTCAACTATGGGCATGTAAGTACCAATTGTCGCATGCCGTTTAGATGCGTAAAATGTGGTGGTTCTCATGGACCAGCGAATTGTTCGATTCCTCCCAAGGAGGAGAACATACAAGAGACTAGTTTGACAGATCCTGTCACCGGCCAGATCAGTAAAAGGGTTGGAATTCCGCTTAAGTGTGTAGTTTGTGGGCTTGAAGGTCACGCTGCCAACTAGAAGGATTGCCCTCATAGGAAAAAGCTTCTTCTGCAATTGCAGGAAAAGAAAATTGATAGGAGTGTATTCCAGCCTTTTGTGCCATCTTATGCAAAAGCAGCGGCAACTAGTGCTTCGCCAGTGGAGGATATTGCTTCACGTAGTACCACGACTTCCGGACAGGTGTATAATTTAACAGGAGGGGGATGACCAAATGGGAATCAAGTCTCGTTGGGATCAGCAATGGGCCAGTTTGACCAAATAGACAAAGACTGTCGACGATTTTTTGGTGGAGGACTTTTGAAAAGCTTGGACAGAATCGGTGGATTTCGACACTGATGAGGAGAGGTCCCGCGCCCTGCTTGGCATGTTACTGACATTAAGACAGGATGGCTAGAACACTCAAGACAATTTTTATTAATACAAACTCTATAGTCTCAAGGCACAGGAGACATTATTTGGACTTGTTTTTAAGAAGAAATAAACCCGACATACTTCTAGTGGCTGAGCACCATCTCAACCCTAGACACAAACTGGACATAACAAGATACAGGACATTTAGACGTGATAGACAAAAACGTGGAGGTGGTACTGCTGTTTTCATTAGGGATGCTTTTCATTGTGAAGAGATTGTTCTCGATACTGAGCAGATAGAGAATACTGCTGTACGCATACGAAGGTTAAATTCGATTGACTTAGTTGTTATGGATATGTATCTGAAACCAAGTGACACGTTTTCAGCACTGGACCTGGATGCGGTTCAGAGTCTTGTGCAAAACTGCAGTCTACTGATAGGTGCTGATTTCAATGCAAGGCATCCTTACTGGGGAGATAATTACACGAACACAAGATGATGTAATCTTCGGGAATTTTTGCTTTCAAACCCGGACTTTGAGATTCGGCCGACGAATGGACCAACGAGGGGGAATTCTTATCTTGACTTTTGTTGCGACTGTTGACATCACTTCTGTGAACTCTAATTTGCATAGGACATTGGACTATGAATCGGACCATAAAGCAGTTGAAATTGTTTTCTCCACAAGCGATTGCTTGACGACAGATCGTTCTACAAGATACGACTATGATCACATGAACAAGACCAGATTTACGAATAGACTATCATCTAATCTTGATGCATTTGGACTACCAATTGACAGAAATGTGACTGAAACTGAAATTGACGAATGCATCGTTTCTTTGCACAATGCAGTTCGAGATGCTATGGAGCACTCCATTCCGAAAGTCTCTGTTGGAGGCCGAGGTTTGCTGAGGCTTCCACAGCATATTCTTAATTTCATTGACGAAAAGAAACGGCTTAGACGAAGGATTCACAGAAGTCAAGATCCTGAAAGACGAAATATTTTTAAGGCTGACTTACGTAACTTGGACAGAATAATACAGGGTGACATAGTCAATTTTGAACGGGATCACTGGACAAAATTTTTACAGGACATTCGGATCAATAATACAACATTTAGAAATGTTAAAAATGCTGCCGGATTTAATTCTCGTCCAATTTTACGTGGCTTGACGACTCCTGAAGGAACAATGGTTATGGATGCACCTAGAATGACAGCTTTATTAGCAAATCATTTCTTTCAAGTTAATCCAGAACAATTAGGTCATACTGATGCTTTAAGCCTTAATGTACGGGATACTGTTTCAACTTTGGACGATAGAACACCATTGACAACATTTGGTACAAACGTTACTGCAGATGGGGAAATTTTAGGTGAAAACGTTGATCACCTTGGATTTATCAGTCCAATGTCTATCGGCAAAGCAGTAAGAGCAAGATCAAACAAGAAGTCTTTGGCCATTTTGTTTAATCATTGCTACAACATAGGCTATTTTCCAAAAGCATGGCGGATGGCGCCTCTTGAGATTGGGAGCTATCGACCGATTTCCTTGCTATCGGGCTGTGGAAAGCTATTTGAGTTCTTTCTTCTGGAAAAAATAAATGATGTTATAAATGACAGGAACATTTTGAGGGACTTTCAGTTTGGATTTAGAACTGGACTCTCAACAACACATGCACTTACAGTATTTACCGACTACATTTCTAGAGGATTGAATAGGCGATGCCCAACAATAGCGGTCAGTTTGGATTTTGCTAAGGCTTTCGATTCAGTCTGGCATGAAGGGCTTATTTATAAGATGATTAACTTGGGATTTGGTTCGGGCATCTGCCGAATGGTGAATAGCTTTTTAAAGGATCGATTATTTAGGGTTCGTATTGCTGACACTTTGTCTCACGAGGGTTCAATCTGTGCGGGTGTTCCACAGGGATCTTTGCTAGGACCTGTGCTTTATAATCTTTTTGTGTCAGATATACCTGGACCTTCTGATGATAATTTTCTCTTAATGTATGCCGATGACATTTTAATTGCTTCATCGGGTGGTAGAGCAAGGACAATTAACAACAAGGACAATTATTTTACAAAATGGAGACTCAATCTGAACATACAAAAGACAGTGGCGGTCATGATAAAGGGACGACGTAAATACATTTACAAAAATTGTCGGACTTATATACCATGTTTACTTATAGGACAGCAAATGATTAGGGTTTCGGACAAGATGAAATATTTGGGCGCCACATTTCATGAAAATTTTGAATACTATCGACACATTGACGACATACTTGAAAGGACAAAAAGGATTTACTCTTCCTATCAGGGAATTTTGAAACGTAGGGTCGGGCTTGACAAAAAAGTACGGCTTTTGGTGTATCGCCAGATCATTCAACCTGTCATCTCTTACGCTTTTCCAGTCTGGTTTGGGATTTCTTCAAGCCAGATGGAGAGGCTTAGGAGATGGGAGAGAATAATTTTGGTATCTTGTCTTGGCTTAAGACCCTACTATGGACCAAATGGGGAACTTCGAAAACCATCTTGCAGATCGATTTATGACGGAATTGACTTTGGACGTATTGATGTTTTTATGATAGGGAATTCAATTAAGTTCCTGGAAGGTGCACAGTCTTCTGATAATCCATTAGTTCGCCAATGCTTCTCATTATCTGCCAATCTGGAGACCGTTCGGTCCAAACATTATTTTTCTCTCGTAGACTTATTGACCCTTAGGGATGGTGGTCTACTTTTTCAGAGTGTATATCTTTTATTTTACCATAGAAGAATACGAACTCTAGATATTAATAACACTGTATATAACACTTCCCAATAGTTTCATTGTATATAATTCTTTCTTTTTGTTAAGGATGAATTGGATTTTATTTCATTGCATTTTTTAGTCATAGTCTTTAGTTTGTACTTAGTTTTTAAGTTATTTTGTAAGTTTATTTCTAATTGCCTCCCTTTTTTGTTTCCTCTTTTTTTGGCACTTTATTCGTAATTTCTTATATATATATAAATAATAAAATTGTTGTATACTAAAACTATACTTAATTTTTAGTTATAATGGAGCAATCCTTGAAATGTTTTAGAACGTAAGGAATTTCTATTAATGTTTGAAGTTTAAGCTATCTCTGAATTATAATGTTTTGGGAAAAAAATAAATGAAAAAAAATACAAAAGGCAAAAAGGTCAACATAAGAAAAGAAAATTATTTTAATAGATATATATTTTTTATGGTACAAAACAAAATTTTACCAAAATTTTGACTTTTTTCAGAAAATTTGCGCGTATGTTAGCATTTATGAAAAGGCTGTCAAAAATTTGAAAAGTGCATGTGTTAAACAAAGTTTTTCACAAAAATTAAAATAATGAAGATACCTTTTCTTAAAAAAACATGCCTTTTTCAGGAAAATTTTAAAATTTAGAATTCTTTGCCCTTTCCCGATTTCACGACTGCAGATACTAATAAGGTTTTTACTTATTTCTATTTAAAATTTTATCGGAAATTTAATGCTGTCGTTTAATTTAAAATCCAACAATAGACTAAAAAGTTGTAGGTAAAATACTAAAAAAAAGTCAAGGCAAAAAAAAATTTTTTTTGTTCAAAGTCAAATATCTTCTAAGTTATGAGAGATAAGAAAACACATATACGGACATTATTTCTTAAAAATGTTGAGCTTAGATCAAAACGCTTTATCCCATGAAAATCGGATAATTTTTCTAAAAGTTACAAGCCACAGAATTTTTTTTGAGTTCCATCTTGTCAACATAGGCCCACTGTAATTCTTGTCCAGCTTAAGCCAGACGGCTGACAAGATATTTTTTTATAAAGCCTAAGTTTTCTTCTACGGATGTTCGAAGTTTCATATAAATCCCATCAGTAGTTTAGAAGTTCCAGATTTATTACCATTTATTTTGCAAAAGTGCCGTGAATTAAAAAAAAGTGGTAAAAAGTCCGCAACTTTTGAACTAGTCAACCGATTTCGATGAAACCAACTGTTTTGTAAAGAAGAAGTAATGAAATTGAAAGAAAGCATATTTTGAGGCACCCTGTTGTAAGACAGGGTAGCTCCAAAGAGCCTCAAAATAGGAAAGTGCGGGTATCGAAATTCTTTCGGAGCTTGTAACTTTTGTACATGGGAACCGATTTCAATAATTTTTTCAGCGGGACAATCTACGTTAAAAAATAAAAATAAAACATGCTTAGAGTACCATTTTATCTCTTTCAGTTTCCAAGTTATTTGACTTGAAAAATTTATTTTTTAATTTTTGGCCCTGACTTTTTTTATTCGTTAGTACATAACTTTCTTATTACTTGGCAAAAATCAGTTTGTTTTATTCTTTTTGAAAGAAAACTCCATTACAATTCATATGAAAAAAAATTTTTTTGATATCGCAAAAATTGTAGCAAGGAATAATTTTGCAATTTGGATTTTTAAAAATTATGAGAAAATTTTGTATATTTTGTGAAAAAAGTATTCTTAATTTTTTTGAAATATTTTAAAAAATTATTGAGTATTTGATAAAAACTTTGATTGTTTCTGAGAAAGGAGACATTGAGAAAGACTGTAAAATAAATTTTGGAGATTTTTGTTGGTGCACCCTACATGCAGCATTGGTCGAAAACTAGCAATTTTTTTTTCAAAAAATTCGATTTTCGGATGTGGCAGGAAAATTGCTCAGTCGTTTTTGTAAATTTTTTATTATAAATAATTTGTTATAAGTAACCTGTACGAAACTCTTGACATCCTACACATAAATGTAGGCAGGAGAGGTGATTTTCTAAAAATACTGAAAATTTTCTAACACAATTTTTCCCAATAAGAAAAAAGTATTATAAAATTATAAATTGGGAATCATTTTAATTTTTATCAATAGTATACATTTAGCTTTGCAAACTGAAAGAAAAATTATTCTCCTACCTTCAATACTTTTTGAGATATTCAAAATCCAATTTTGATTAAAAATTTTAATTTTCTACATTTTTTATTTTTGTCTAAATTATTGATCTTATTTTCTTTACTGCAAATGCTTATTAATTTTTTCTATGTTATTACAATAGAAGATACAATTGTCTATTCAACGGTATATAATATGTATTCCTTTGCCATTATATCAGTATTAAAATGTATACACAAATATAACACCTCAGGTAACAATTTACGTGTTTTATCTGATACTCAAACAAACCCACATTTATGTTATTAAATACTTTCTTTCAAGGTTGGAAACCGAAACAAATAACGGTATCGGTATTGATACCGGTACAATTATTTTAAACATTTCGGTATCGGTAACGGTAACGGTATTTTTTTTATTTCGGTATCGGTATTACCGGTACATACCGTTATCGAGTTTAAAATACCGGTATACCGCTATTACTGTGAGTTTATTAATTCATACAGTGTATATAGCAAAAAACCTCTTTTTATTTAGTTAAAAGTAAGTAATTTTACATAAAGTCTTTAGTAAACAGTAACATAAAACAACTAAGTTTTATATCTTGCAAAGATTATTTACACAAGTGTAGTGTAAACTTGTATGTTTGTATAAACATACATACATGCATAAGTATGTTTAGATCAGAGCTGCCCACAGAGAGAAAACCGAGAGTAATGTATAAGCATATGTGTATTCATTTCTATAAAAAGCCGTTTGATTTTCGGCACTCTGACGCTTCTCTGGGCAGCCTGGTTATAAACGTTTATACTATTGTTTTTCAAACGGGATTTCCCGGAAAATATGCGGGAATTCCCGGGATTTTTTGATATTATGACAACTTGATGAGTGTCGTTATTCATTTTATGAATGCGATGGCGCAATAATAAGGTCATGGCACTAGCACAATAGCTAAAACTTTACAACAATTAAGGCCGAGTTTACATCTGGCACACATGTGCCCTGAGACTAACGTCCCTTTTCACAATGTATGATTAAGAGTTAACGTGAACCTTAACTGTTAGCTTTTAATTGTACATTGTGAAAAGGGCGGCCGTAAGAGGCCTTTATTTGCAGTAAGCAGAACGCGACGTTCAAAATTTAATTCTACAATTCATAAAAGTAAAAACAGAAATGTTTAAGGAAATAAAAGAAATATAACAAAATAATTTCAGATTCTCTTTGGTAAAAAGAACGCTTCTAATAATGCTTATTCTGTACTTGTGATGCACGAATATTCGTATTAGAATTGCCGAATATTCGGCCATTTTTATATATTCGTATTCGCATTCGTATTCGTCAAATTCAGGCGAATACGAGTATTTTTCCAAAAAATTAAATAAATAAATGCAGAAATCCTAAACCAAATTTAAATAAATGGATAAAAATATTAGTTTGTACGAATCCCTTGAATTTATATTATTATTATTAATATTATTTACTGACGATCATTGAAATTTTTGGGTAGTTTCATTAACTTTAAAGTGCGCCAAGACGAGTATGAAGTTCTTTTTCATAACGATATCTTAATATTTCATATTGCAGACGTAAATAGAACCCTAATTTAATGTCTATAAATTTCACATTAAATACTCGTATTCGCAAATATCGTTTCAAATATTCGTATTCGCGAATATCAAAAATTGACATTCGTTACATTACTGTTCTGTACTAAAGTCCTATTTTCAAAGAAATATTTTGTAATATTTATTTATTAATATATTTTTTTAAGTGCTTTCAGGCTTGTGTGTATTGTTTGGCCTTCAAGAGTTTTTCGTCCGTATAATCTTGCGGTTTTTTGTGAAATTTCTTTAACAACCACGTTGCTACTTCCTATGTGAAGGCATACGTCGTGTACAGTCAGTCACAAAACTTTTTTAAAATACTGTTAATAACATCCTGGGCGTATGGTCTTGTTACTCCAACCATGTTTGTTCAACACAATATTATGCAAATTTACTTTGTATAATATGTATCAATAAATAAATAAATAATTTTTTTTTTTTGACATTTACATATAATATTGGTATATACATATGCACTACTACTATTTAAAGAACTCAAATGATATTATTTTTTTTACGAATGTGCTTATAAAACGTTTTATTTAATCGATCTCATGAATTATATTTTTTTTTTGTTGAAATAATGAAATTAAAAATATTTTGTATTGTTTTGCACTAGGCGGGAATTTCCCGGGAAGCCGAAAAGTCGTTCCTGCTTTCCCGGGAAATGAAAAAGTCCGGGAAAAGAAAAACTCTAGTTTATACATATGTATGTACATATGTATTTGATTCGACACTTTGTTGTCGATAAAAAGTAGTAAGAATAGAGCTGAATAAGAACGTCCAAAGGGGGAAATTTTGTTTCTATAATTAATTTCAAAAAAGTTAATTGAAATTAAGTTTTGTAATTTTTTCTTTACGGAAATCGGTATACCGGTACGTACCGGTATAGACAAACGGTATTGTCGATACCGGTATTTTCTAACCGAAATGAGTTTTGGTATCGGTATTGATACCGGTACCTAATTTTAACGGTATTTGAATCGGTATCGGTATTTTTACGATACCGTTTGCCAACCTTGCTTTCTTTACTTAAATACAATAAAATCCCTGCAGAAACTGCGAATAGCGATATTGTGGTGATTTACTAGTGACGTTGTCAGTATCACTACCAGTGTACGAAAATAAACTATACATTATTTAATGTAATTTACACGGGGTAAGATATGACATCTATCTACTTTGTGTATGTTTACATATACACTACACGATAAGAATCACAATGATTTTTCAACTCAAGTAATATAACTTATACAGCACTCTGCTTGACGGCCTGTAGCATTGAAATTAAAATTTTTGTGTAAAACTATGTGTAAATACACTATATTTTAGTGTTCTTTGTCAAAGTGTTATACCATGTTCACACGGACAGCAATTATCGAGGTTCGCTCTCTCATTCGAGGTTCGCGGTCGAATCTTGATTGTATCGACATGGTTCGCCATACAAATTTTTAAGAGCGAACCAACTTGGTTCATTTTGAACCTTGTTGCGAACTATGACGAATTTGCTATCATCGCCAGTTTTGATAACACATTATCGCTAATTTATCTGAACTATCTATCAAAACAAAATGAGTACACACATACACATAGACATGAATAAACAAAAAACAAACCAAAAACATGGATGCGTGTATAAATTAAAAAATTAGAACACATTTTATTCATTATTTTTGCTTAATTTGTTTATCTGCTGTAAAAAGGCAAATAACACAGAAAATAAAACTCCTGCCAACTATTCACGTGGGAATGGATGTGTGCATGTATGTATGTATATATGGAAATGAAAACAGTGATGCCAACTCTTGATACTCAAAAAGCGTAAAATTTTAAAAAAAGGGCTAAATTGCAAAAATATACGTTTAGCGCTAAACAAAGTGAAATTTTTCGAATAATCGCGAAAAGGGCTAGTATTAAAATGTTTCTGTTGTAAATCAAAACAATCGAAAACATTTTTGTGCAGTAATTTATTAGAAAATCATGAGATCAACACAAACATAGCTTGAATATTATATTTCATATTACATTTTTCGCTTTTGAAGCCAATATGGTGCTACGGAATTCAGTTATGGGGCACTGCTTCAGCTTCCAATGTTGAGAGAATCCAACGAAGGCAAAACAATATTTTACGGTTAATAACATCGGCTCCATGGTACATCCAAAATTCTATTATACATCGTGATTTAAATATGCCACTAGTGACTGAAGAAATTGCAAAATACGCAGGCAAATATTTAACAAAACTGGAATTACATCCTAATCCACACAGGCTCTTATACCTAACACTCCAGGTTGGACTACTTGAAAATATTTTTTCCCCTTTTTTGATTATCACTACTTATGTATTATTTATAATTATCAATAAGTTTATGTCCGACACTTTGTACGAATCCCTTGAATTTATATTATTATTATTAATATTATTTACTGACGATCATTGAAATTTTTGGGTAGTTTCATTAACTTTAAAGTGCGCCAAGACGAGTATGAAGTTCTTTTTCATAACGATATCTTAATATTTCATATTGCAGACGTAAATAGAACCCTAATTTAATGTCTATAAATTTCACATTAAATACTCGTATTCGCAAATATCGTTTCAAATATTCGTATTCGCGAATATCAAAAATTGACATTCGTTACATTACTGTTCTGTACTAAAGTCCTATTTTCAAAGAAATATTTTGTAATATTTATTTATTAATATATTTTTTTAAGTGCTTTCAGGCTTGTGTGTATTGTTTGGCCTTCAAGAGTTTTTCGTCCGTATAATCTTGCGGTTTTTTGTGAAATTTCTTTAACAACCACGTTGCTACTTCCTATGTGAAGGCATACGTCGTGTACAGTCAGTCACAAAACTTTTTTAA
Organism: Tachina grossa; assembly: GCA_949987645.1. NCBI lineage: Eukaryota > Metazoa > Arthropoda > Insecta > Diptera > Tachinidae > Tachina > Tachina grossa. Next base: position 109,235,714 of record OX465275.1, read on the forward strand.
AATACTGTTAATAACATCCTGGGCGTATGGTCTTGTTACTCCAACCATGTTTGTTCAACACAATATTATGCAAATTTACTTTGTATAATATGTATCAATAAATAAATAAATAATTTTTTTTTTTGACATTTACATATAATATTGGTATATACATATGCACTACTACTATTTAAAGAACTCAAATGATATTATTTTTTTTACGAATGTGCTTATAAAACGTTTTATTTAATCGATCTCATGAATTATATTTTTTTTTTGTTGAAATAATGAAATTAAAAATATTTTGTATTGTTTTGCACTAGGCGGGAATTTCCCGGGAAGCCGAAAAGTCGTTCCTGCTTTCCCGGGAAATGAAAAAGTCCGGGAAAAGAAAAACTCTAGTTTATACATATGTATGTACATATGTATTTGATTCGACACTTTGTTGTCGATAAAAAGTAGTAAGAATAGAGCTGAATAAGAACGTCCAAAGGGGGAAATTTTGTTTCTGTAATTAATTTCAAAAAAGTTAATTGAAATTAAGTTTTGTAATTTTTTCTTTACGGAAATCGGTATACCGGTACGTACCGGTATAGACAAACGGTATTGTCGATACCGGTATTTTCTAACCGAAATGAGTTTTGGTATCGGTATTGATACCGGTACCTAATTTTAACGGTATTTGAATCGGTATCGGTATTTTTACGATACCGTTTGCCAACCTTGCTTTCTTTACTTAAATACAATAAAATCCCTGCAGAAACTGCGAATAGCGATATTGTGGTGATTTACTAGTGACGTTGTCAGTATCACTACCAGTGTACGAAAATAAACTATACATTATTTAATGTAATTTACACGGGGTAAGATATGACATCTATCTACTTTGTGTATGTTTACATATACACTACACGATAAGAATCACAATGATTTTTCAACTCAAGTAATATAACTTATAAAGCACTCTGCTTGACGGCCTGTAGCATTGAAATTAAAATTTTTGTGTAAAACTATGTGTAAATACACTATATTTTAGTGTTCTTTGTCAAAGTGTTATACCATGTTCACACGGACAGCAATTATCGAGGTTCGCTCTCTCATTCGAGGTTCGCGGTCGAATCTTGATTGTATCGACATGGTTCGCCATACAAATTTTTAAGAGCGAACCAACTTGGTTCATTTTGAACCTTGTTGCGAACTATGACGAATTTGCTATCATCGCCAGTTTTGATAACACATTATCGCTAATTTATCTGAACTATCTATCAAAACAAAATGAGTACACACATACACATAGACATGAATAAACAAAAAACAAACCAAAAACATGGATGCGTGTATAAATTAAAAAATTAGAACACATTTTATTCATTATTTTTGCTTAATTTGTTTATCTGCTGTAAAAAGGCAAATAACACAGAAAATAAAACTCCTGCCAACTATTCACGTGGGAATGGATGTGTGCATGTATGTATGTATATATGGAAATGAAAACAGTGATGCCAACTCTTGATACTCAAAAAGCGTAAAATTTTAAAAAAAGGGCTAAATTGCAAAAATATACGTTTAGCGCTAAACAAAGTGAAATTTTTCGAATAATCGCGAAAAGGGCTAGTATTAAAATGTTTCTGTTGTAAATCAAAACAATCGAAAACATTTTTGTGCAGTAATTTATTAGAAAATCATGAGATCAACACAAACATAGCTTGAATATTATATTTCATATTACATTTTTCGCTTTTGAAGCCAATATGGTGCTACGGAATTCAGTTATGGGGCACTGCTTCAGCTTCCAATGTTGAGAGAATCCAACGAAGGCAAAACAATATTTTACGGTTAATAACATCGGCTCCATGGTACATCCAAAATTCTATTATACATCGTGATTTAAATATGCCACTAGTGACTGAAGAAATTGCAAAATACGCAGGCAAATATTTAACAAAACTGGAATTACATCCTAATCCACACAGGCTCTTATACCTAACACTCCAGGTTGGACTACTTGAAAATATTTTTTCCCCTTTTTTGATTATCACTACTTATGTATTATTTATAATTATCAATAAGTTTATGTCCGACACTGCTCGGGCCTAATAATTTTTTTATAGATTTAAGATTTGAATACTTATTGTTAGTTCATATATGAAGATACAATAAATAAATAAAAACATAAAAAAACTTTACATTTCAATAAGGTTCCTACAAATGGTGTACATACATATATAAGAGAAGAATATATACATATGTATATTTCTACGTTGACATAAGTACATACATATAAAATTGGTCGTTTTAAAATAAAATTTCGATTTCTCGCTCTTTCTAAAACATACATACATTATCTGTTTTTATCAAAGTACAAAAAATTTGGAAGAAATAAAAGATTTTTCTATTGTCTTTTTCTTTTTTAAATTAATGAAGTAAACTAGCAAAATTAAATGAGTAAAAAGTCGATATTATTAGATTAAAGGAAGAAAAAGTGCACAAAGATTATAACTTCTATACATATTGGACAAAAAGTAAAAAAAGTTCTGAAAGTTTTGAGTGACTGAATTCGGCTTAAATCTAGCCCAAAAGTGCTAATGCCCATTTTTTGAGATTGTAATTACTTTTAAGTTATATTTAAATACGAAATTGTGTTTTAGAGTGCATATTTAAATAATAATTAAATTTCCAACCTTGTGTAATAACTATATGTAATACTACTTAAGTTTTATGAGCGTGCCGTTTGTTTTTATGCGTGTGTGTTTATTGAAAACATACACATTAACATCATTTGGTCGTGTTGAAAACATCATGTGCTCGTATTAAAAAGAATTTCGTTCAAATTTCATAAATATATAGGACAATACTTAGTTTCATATCATGGGGTAAATAAATAGAAAAATGCATTATGACATTCGTTTCGTTTCATAAAATTTATTTTATGCAATTATAATTTTCTACATGTTTTGTTTATATTCTTTGGAAAGTCCTCGTCCAAACTTGCAATTTTTGTTGTTGGAATTTCTTAAAATTTTGCTTTGAAATCGCATAAATGTCCACATTATGAAATTCTAATTTTACAATTATGCATTAAAAAATTCTATTACACCAAAAATTTCCCTGAAAAATTAACAATTATATTAATTTTTTGCAATGTTTTTTGTTTTTCGTACAACTGAAGAAATAAAATTATAAAAAACGTCAAATACAACTAGCAACTTGAAATTAACAATTACGAATTTCAAATCAAAAGAGAATTGCAGAGCACATGAAACTGTGTACTCCTCCATAATCTTCTCACCCCTCTCACCAATAAACTCAAGAGTAGCTGCAACAAAAATGGCAAGTCTGGACAGAGACAAAGCGTTCAATTATATTTGTAAATTTTCTAGTGCTCTCGTACTTTCAACGTAATTTTATAATAACTTTAATTAACCACTGAAAAAATGAAATCATATCTAAAACAATTTAATTTTAAGTAAAAATTATGTACCTAAATATTAAGTTAAAAACTAGGGGTAGGTTGGCATCACTGCATCAAAAAGATTTGTCAAGACGAACCACGAATGTGTCGTTTGAAAGGCATGGTTCGCAATCGTGGTTCAGAGAGCGAACCAAGTGGTTCATGTTGCCGTCTGAACATAGCATTAGTGCTTCATAAGCAAAGACTGTAAATATATGTACATCCATTCATGCATGCATGAATGGATGTTCATATAAAGATGTGCAATTAAAAAAAAATTGTTTTTGTTGGGAGGGAAGTAACTAGGTTAGAAAATTATTGAGAGTATAAAGCAGCACACATTAAAACATCAGTGTTGCCGACTTCTGCGATGTTATCTATAAATGGAACAAACCAATTTTTCCTCAACTATATTTGAATTATATAAAATATCTTATGTAATTTTAATATAATTTCGCTCCAACGTTATTGTATGCTCGATTTATTCAGTGGAAAGAATTTTCCAGTTTACACTTTTGATAATCAAGTTGCAGACATATTTTGTTCACATTTCGTGTTAAATTTAAATATTATATAAAAGGTATTTTGTTTGTCATTTATATTAAATACATGTAAATCAAAAATTAATGTTTCGCTGAATTAGTAAATTCAAACACTTAAGTATGGAACTAAACGTGTGGCAAACCTTTAACTGATGGCATAAAATCTTCCACAGGCTCATCAAAATTTCATAAATTACACTTCCACATAAGTAGAATTGTTAAGTTTTCAAATTTTTTATTTTTATACAATTTTGCATTTTTTTAATATTTTGAAATATTGTTTAATACATTTATATTAACCTTTTACAGGGATTTTTTAAACTAATTTCTATAAAAACTTATATGTTACTTTACGCTACTTTTATTTAAAAACTAATGAAACATTAAGAAGAAGGCTACATATGTAGTTATGTGTACCTGGCAAAATGTTTTCTTCGTATCAAAAACAAACTTAAAATGTAGACGCTACTTTGACAATCTCGCCAAAAAGTCACCAAAGTAATGGACAAAATAAGCGATTCTGGGACACTTAACCCGACGCTTCTTTCTTGGTTAAGAATCGAAAAGTACACATGTTGAAAATTCATTATGAATATTTCTTATATATGTATGTATAAATCTATATGTATGTGTGAGAACAAACACAATTAATTAATTTAATAATAATTAAACGTGTATACATGTGCATGTACATTAGGGTCATAACTTTTTTCATTTTCTTTTGATTCTTTAAATAATATTGACCGTAAGATAGATCATTGGGAGAATGACGTCCAAATAAAGTTATTATATGTACATGTTTATTATGTATTTGAATAATTGTTTATCTTATACATATCGGTACGTAGAATTGAATTTCAAAATTCGCTACATGCAACGTTAAAAAACTTTTAATAAAGTAAGTGTGCCATATACAGTTTATGTCCTTTCGTTATTTTGTTGGATAGAAAGATAGTAAATTTTTGCAGAAGAAAAAATATTTTACTTAAAACATATGTACAGCAGCTTAAAACATGTGTAGCAGGAGCGAGTTTTTAAACTTCGCACTTATTGCAGTGTTTTGGAATTAAATTTTCTTCAAGTAGCAAGTTGTGTTCCTCGCAAATTGTTTTAGTTTGTTCTACTTCTCGATCTCAGGGCGTTAAAGAGCAGAATGCATCAATATTATTTTTATTATTACTATGATGCTTTCTAAAACATAATATTAAAAATTTAACTAATTTTAATTATTATTCGAACTCCATTTGTTTCTATATTTGTGATTTGAACGGGCTAAAGTTCGTATCGCTTTTTAAGCCAAATTACATGTGATAATTATTATTGAACAAATAACACCAAAGTCTGTTGTAAATATTCTGACTAACAACACATAGTTGAACGGAACAGCCAGCCGTTTTCGAAGGCCACTAAACCTTCATCATCAGCGTTCTTTTGTGTTTGGTCCACTGTGTGTGGTGTCAGTTGATGTAGATTTCTGCTTTATATACTTAGCATTTTAGTAGTAGTGAAATCCCACTCCTGGGACAATTAAAATTGTTAAATTGTTGCTGAAATTGTTAAATTTGGGTAATTAAAATTTGAAAATTGTTAAATTCTTGGAAATTTGTGTTTTCGGCGGCGCTTTGATGTTTTTTGTTTACATTAGGAGTTTTTGTTTACATTAAGTGTATGTCTGTCTGTCCGTCTGTCGGTCTGTCTGCCTGACCGTGGATGTTTGTGTGTGGAATATTTTGTGTGAATGTATTAAGGCGGTTCATAGTTTGGCGGTTTTTATGTGTGTATATACAGACGAGGAAAATCATGAAAATGATTTTTTCTAATACCAATGGTGAAATAGTGATTATTAATTTTTCCTAATGTCTACGGCAAAACATGTTTATTAATTTTTCCTAATGCCGACGGCAAAACATGAATATAATTTTTTCAAATGCCGACGGGAAAATGAGTTTTCCTAATGACGACGGGAAAACATGATTATTATTTTTTTTTCCTAATGCCTACGGCATGCATGATAATTTTTCCTAATGCCTACGGCAATGCATGATAATTTTTTCAAATGCCGACGGCAATACATGATTATTTTTTTTTCCTAATGCCGACGGCAATACATACTTATTTTTCCTAATGCCTACGGCAATACATAATTATTTTCAAATGCCGACGGCAATACATGATAATTTTTCCTAATGCCTACGTCAATGCATGATAATTTTTCCTAATGCCGAAGGCAAAACATGATAATTATTTTTTTCAAATGCCGACGGCAAAACATGATTATTATTTTTTTCCTATTGCCGACGGCAAAACGTGAAAGTTATTTTTTCTAATGCTAATGTAGGTGTTGCTAGACTGTGGGAATTTAAGGCTGACCGTGATTTGAGTGGGTGGCGTTGTTGCCGTAATATGTAACCATAGGAATTCGTGGGTGTGTCTGTCTGTCTGTGAGAATTTAGTTGAAGCTTCGTTTGGAAGGGGGGGCGGGGTGTAGTAGAGCTAGATCAATTGCATGTATATATATATGTGTGTGTGTGTGTGTGTGTGTGTGTGTGTGTGTATGTGTGTGTGTGTACGTTTGTAGGAATTTCTATAGGAGCTTAAGGCTGATTGCGATTTATGAGGGGCGAGGTGTACTAGTAATATGTAACCGAGGGAGTCTGTCTGTTTGTATTTCTGTAGGAGTTTAAGGCTGACCATGATTTGGGTGGGCATGGTTGTTGACGTAATATGTAGCCATGGAGATTTGTGGGTGTGTCTGTCTGTAGGAGTTTAAGGCTGATCGTGATTTGAGGTGGGTGAGGATGTTATTGAGGTAAATTGGTTATGTGTATGTATGTATGTATGGCCAGGGGAATTTGTGTATGCATATGTATCTGGGGAGAATTTAAGGCTAGTCGTGATTTGTGAAAGGTGGGGTGTTGTTGAAATTTTCTTGGATATTTCTTATATGAATTCTGCTATGTGTGTGTATTTGCGCTGATATTTATATGTAGGTGGAAATAAATTGTTTTCAGTATCGACATTTGGTACTATAAAATAATATCATATGTCTGGACTTCCCTAATCCTAGTATGCTTTTATACTTACTATTGCTTTATATTTTCTCATGCTTAAATTTGTCTCGCGTTGAAGTCGGTCTGTGTGAAATTTGTTTATATTACAGATTTTGTTTATTTAACTACATTCGTCTTCTTTGACTGAAAGAGTTTTCTACACGCAGAGAAAAACCAACTTGAAATCAGTAAGAACCATGCTGAATTAATAAGAACCATTAGCGAAGGTTTAGCCATATTGAAATTTCTTATTTCAATATGGACAAAATATTAATTTACAGTATTCATTTATTAAACTCATTAGTTTGTAGATATCTCAATATACATTTTCTATTATATTAAAAATTATTGAATTAATGTGATGAATTCTTATTTTTAAGCTGCAGATTTTCCCTGAGTGTATGGATTGTTTATATTTGCATTGTGCTTTAACTAAACGACGCTTCATATATTTTCATGATGTAGATCTAATAAATACTTAAGCATTGATAAGAAATTTGATATGTATACATACATATCTACAAATTGATTTTATGTATGTATGTATGTATGTATGTATGTACATATATATGTACATACAAATAAGTGTTCAACTCAATCTTTGAATACATTTTTTATTTTATTTTTTGTCATGTGATGTCTGTTGTTGGTGAAATTAAAAACATTTTAATTTTTATCTGCGTTTACTTAAAAGTTTGTGAGGATTTTCTGTTTTAAGTAAAACTGAATTCTTGAAGATATGTACTTACATACTCTATAGTAATAGTAACTATAATAGAAATATTTCTTATACTTAATTTACAGTTTTTTAAAGTATAGGGTATAAAATTTTTTCTAGCTATAGCCTTCTACATTTATTTTGGAAAACTTGCTTTGCTTTTTAAAAATGTATAAACATTTTTAAATGAAACTGATCCGGCACTCCAGCTTAGGTACTGATAGTTTTTTTTTGTTGTTAGTTAACTTACTTATTTTTTATTTTTTATTGATAAACATTGGAAATCAAAAGGGAGTTTTATATTGTAATTATTATTTTCATAATTGTTGAAAACAATCGCTGCTTTTTGTTTGTTTTTTGCGATGAAATCATTTGAATTACTTTTGCAACTTTACGCGTTTATAAAAATTATGTTATTTTCTATATTTCTTAATTTATAAGACTTTTAGACTTTGTGCTTTAGTGGTTATATATTCTATTATACGATTATGAATAAGAATGCAGTAAGCTGATGTATTTGCTTACTGCTTCAAATTAAAATTTTATTAAATTGAATAAAAGGAGTTTTTTTTTCTTAAACTCTGATGCAGTTAGAAGCGCTGGAGATTCTTTCATATAACAGCTTTTTTGAAATTTTTGATACATAGTATAATATAGAATTGGATAACATTTATTTTTAATTTTTATGTTAAGAAGTACCGGTATGAGACTGAATTTAAATGTACTTTTAAATTAATTAAATCATAATGAACAAACATATTTTCTTCTTTAATAGCGATCAACAGAAAACGAACTCGTTTTCATATAATTTAGGTATACCCTATCGACGGCTCCTCTAGGATACAAGATGACTTTGTATGACGAAATTTCTGTTGCTTTATACTGATAATATGTTTACATTAATAAGATACATATACATATGTTTATTTTATGAACGGTGAGCACCTATGGCTTTTATTTAATGTTCTATATGACTTTTTTTTTTTTTCATTTTCTTTAATAATTTTCTCCCCATAATAGCATTCTAAATATTTCAAGGGCTCAAATGCTGTGTAGTCTTCTTCTGCAAACTTAACTAAACGTCTAACTTCTTCCAATGCTTCTTTATAAGAAGATATTTTGTTATGGTCTTTTTCTACGATACGTGCCCATCGGGCAGAGTGTACGTATTAGTTGGTCAGTCAGTCTCTATTTTTATTTATTTTTTTTTTCTTCTAATGTGCCACTCCTTTTTTTAGATTTTACTACTTGGAATAGAGAATTTTTGTCTAATTTTTTGGTGGGTATATACATTAGGTATGTAGAAATTAGTTTAGATACAAAGAAATGCATGTTTAATATACAACTATTGTATCAAATCGATCTCAAATAACTCAGTTACCTCTACCAGCAATTCACCGTTGGTGTATTCATAAAGTGTTAGAAACAATGAAATATCTATGTTTTGAGAGAATTTTTCCCCTCAAGTATTTCTACATGAGGTTTGAGGGGTCAATCACTGTCGCATTCATATGTAATGATTATTCACTTAAAAACCGTCATCATCACCATCAATCATCTCCGTATACAATACATTCATGAGTTGGGTTGATCCAGATACAATTGCTGTCTCATCACCTTCTAACAGCTTTATATATTTTGCTAGTATGCATGCCTTAGCATGCTTCTATCGATAGTGACGTAAGAGTCCGAGATGTAGAGTGTTACAATTAAAAATCTTTACTATTAGAATTTACCAGTTCGCTCTTTTGAATTTTTACAAAGTAGATACATATGTATGTATTTCATTGACCACAAAATCATAAAATTTCTTTGCTTACAAAATTGTATGACGTGAGGATTTTTTTTTTTTTTTTTAATTATACATGCTTCGGCATGCTTTCATTTTTTTTTTCTATAAATTTATGTAATACTCATACAGATACAGATATAAAGTAAGATCTGTTTACTGTACATTTTAAAATTTATGCATGCTTCAGCATGATTCTAGTTGAAGCGTATATTCATTCACTAAGTTTGTTTGATACTTATTCATACACATGTACATTCTTAAAGATTGGATATCAAAGTCCAATTTCCGTAGTTTATCTATATTTTCTAAAGATCTGATAGCTAAAGAAATAAATAGAGTGAAGATCTTCTATAATAATCCCATTTTCATATTGTAAAATTTTGCGTGCTAGCGCTTTCGATGGGAAAATATACATACAACTTTATAAAAAGTGATAATATGATGTGCTGCTGAATATTGCACTATGTTATAGTTCATTTTAAACACTGAAGTTTTAGCAATATTTCATTCAGACCAACAAGTTTAGAGAATTCCACTACATTTAGTTAATTATCTCTCTTAAGACCCATCATTCCTAATCAATCCTACAAAAAACAACACAAACTAGATTTTTCGTTTTAATTTTATTTTTATTAAATTCAACATTCATTCTTCAAATTACTTTATACTATATTAAGTAGCTTTTCCTCATTTGTTGAGTTGACTTTAATAGGAGACATTTTAATGGTACGATGAACTTTTCTATTGCATGCATTGAGTAAATCTTTATACATACCAATCCACTTATATGAACCATTAAAGCTAATTAATTCTTTTCACATCATACCTTTCAATGATCTATTAAATCATTCTAATATTGATGCTTTCATATTAAGTAATGTTTAATCTTCTATTTATGTATGAGTTTTCCCAAGTATTTATTAAAAAATTCTTTAGAATCATCAGTTTGTAAGTTTTTTGGTACCCGTACCACTTCAAAAATATTTTCCATTGCCTTGGTTTTTAGAGTGAAGCTTTTATTTTCAGCTGTACTTTGAGAATGTGTCAATTACAGTCTTCAAAAATCAACAATTTCTATTTTCTGTAGAATAGTTCTACATTTCACCTAACTTAGCTCCATAAAACATCATATATTCCTGTCATTACATCTCTACAAGCACAAACAGTTGTTGAAATTTAATATGGACTTCGTTAACTAAATTCCTTTTTAAAGACATTGAATTGTTTCACAGATTTTTTCGAAAGTGTTGTGATCTACATCTTGCACTTTCAGCTATTTATACTAACATGTAGTTAATTTTCTAATCTATATATTTAACCGTAAACTCTTCAATTTGTTTTTAATTATATACTTTTTAGAATTGCTTTTTCAATTTTATAACTGTCTTCTTTCTCTAATTTTATTTCACGTTGTAGTTCCTCAATTTGCATTTAAATATATTCTTGAATATTAATGCTTTAAGCTATATTATTAATTTGTCTTGTATTTTATCTTCATTCAGTTTAATGTAACTATCAACAATAGTTTGTATCTAATTCATTTATGCCTTCCAATACTGATAAGTCAGTATAAATGTCTTCAGAATTGGAAGTCTATGAGTAAAATCATCGTCATCATCATTCTCAGTATTAGCATCATTAAATATGATGGTATTATCAAATATTGTTCCTTTTACTAGTTTCTTTGGGGTACTTGTCTATATCTTGAGTGAAGGTTTCTCAGGCTTTAAACTTGTATATTTTCAACTTCTGTCTTGATTTTACTTTCTTCTTTCATAAGAATTCTTTTAATATTTTTAGAACTATTTATGAATTCTTCTGCTATAGGTTTAAATGTATCTTTTAGTTGTTCACTTGTATCTATTTCACCAGTTTTTATACTACGAAGCTTTTTCTTCAACACATTTCTTGTCAACACCAACTGTTTTAAAATTTTCTCATCCAGGGCAAATAACAGGTATCAGCAATCATATCAGCTTTTCAGGAGCTGGTCTGGTTTTCAGATCAGCTTTTCAGGACCTGGTCTGGTTTTCAGATCAGCTTTTCAGGACCTGGTCTGGTTTTCAGATCAGCTTTTCAGGACCGGGTCTGGTTTTCAGATCAGCTTATCAGGACCTGGTCTGGTTTTCAGATCAGCTTATCAGGAGCTGATCTGATTTTTAGATCAGCTTATCAGGTAACAGATCAGGCTATCAGGAGCTGTTCAGATTTTCATTTCAAGATATCTGAGTCAGATTTAGTTATCAGTGTACAAGTAGCTAGCCATTTATAACATTTATATACATGAAGTTTAAAGTCAGGTGAAATACGAAAAAGTAAAGTTTTATCTAGTAAAATTATTTTCTATAACGATCATCGTTTAATTCACTATCTTTGCTTATAATCAAAAATCCATATTTATCCTTTCAACATGCTTTTTATTTTTCTCACCTAACTTAAACATTAAATATACATTATGATGATCTCTTATTAAATCTTTGGTGATTCTGGTGTAAGTTTTACATAAGTAGAATGAATCAACATTCTTATCTCTCCCCATACAAAAATATGCTTCCCATACGCATCATCGATAAATATCATATTGGAATTACTTTGGACTGAAATAACAGATTCACTATCGGTAAATTTTGTAATATATTATTATTTTAATTGATGTAATTAATTTCTTCAGATTTTTATATCTGAGTTGATATAAAGATTTTGAGTTAAATAAATTTAAGTCCATTAGGACTTTCTAGCAAGCCAATCATAGCGTTTTTTTTTTCGTAATTTGACAGGTCAACTATTGTTGCACGAATAGAATTTGATATAAGGGAACTATGATTTATTTTTGAACTATCGTTCGATGAATCATCAATATTTCGTACCAAGAATTATTTATATTGTTTTGACTAAGGGTATGAGTCAATATTTATAAAATCTATTTCATAAATATCAGCTCATGCTCATAGTCAAAACAAAGTATGCTTTAAGTGTTTAAAACCGCTATTACCATAAAAATGGTGGTTTTAAACACTTAAAATATACTTTGTTTTACTAACCGCATTTTATAACTAAATGCATTTCATAAATATTGACGCATACTCATAATCAAAACAGCATATAAATATCCTTTGTTTTGACTATGAGTATGAGTCATTATCTCTTATTATAGAAAAATAAAATAGTATGATTATATGATATCAGAAATCATGTTTTCTAATATCATATAACCATACTATTTGATTCTTTCTATAATAATAGATAATATTTATGAAATGCATTTATTTACAAAATGCGATTAGTAAAACAACATAAATATAGGATGGTATGAAATTTTGATGATTCATCAATATTTCGTACCAAGGTATTTTTAGGTTGTTTTTACTATGAGTATGCGCCAATATTTATGAAATGTATTTCATAAATATTATCTCTTATTATAGAAAAATTAAAAATGTAGCTATACGATATCAGAAAATATTTTCTGAAATCGTATAGCTATATTATTTTATTTGTCCTATAATAAGAGATAATGGCCCCTACTCATAGTCAAAACAAAGAATATTTTAAGAGTTTCAAATCAGTATTATCATACAAAATACTGATTTTAAACTCTTACAGCCTTATTTATAATACTTATTAAGGCTTTGGAAAGGCTTTTTAAAACAAATTTTTTATAAAATTTTTTTCTTAAAAAGTCTTTATAAAGCCCTAATAAGTGTTATAAATAAGGCTGTTAAAATATACTTTGTTTTACTAACCACATTTTTGTAACTAAACGCATTTCATAAATATAGATGCATACTCATAGTCAAAAAAAGGATATTTTTATGCTGTTTTGATTATGAGTGTGGATCATTATCTCTTATTATAGAAAAAATAAACTAATGCAGCTATACGATTTCAGAAAATATTTTCTGATATGGTATAGCTGTATTAGTTTATTTTTTTATAATAAGAGATAATATTTATAAAATGTATTTAGCTACATAAATGCGGTTAGTAAAACAACCTAAAATACCTTGGTACGAAATATTGATGATTCATCGAACGATAGTTCAAAAATAAATCATAGTTCCTTTATATCAAATTCTATTCGTGCAACAATAGTTGGCCTGTCAAATTACGAAAAAAAAAACGCTATGATTGGCTTGCTAGAAAGTCCTAATGGACTTAAATTTTGAGAACATTTATTTATACTCAAAATCTTTATATCACCCCAGATATAAATATCTGAAGAAATTAATTACATCAATTAAAATAATAATATATTACAAAATTTACCGATAGTGAATCTGTTATTTCAGTCCAAAGTAATTCCAATATGATATTTAACGATGATGCGTATGGGAAGCATATTTTTGTATGGGGAGAGATAAGAATGTTGATTCATTCTACTTATGTAAAACTTACACCAGAATCACCAAAGATTTAATAAGAGATCATCATAATGTATATTTAATGTTTAAGTTAGGTGAGAAAAATAAAAAGCATGTTGAAAGGATAAATATGGATTTTTGATTATAAGCAAAGATAGTGAATTAAACGATGATCGTTATAGAAAATAATTTTACTAGATAAAACTTTACTTTTTCGTATTTCATCTGACTTTAAACTTCATGTATATAAATGTTATAAATGGCTAGCTACTTGTACACTGATAACTAAATCTGACTCAGATATCTTGAAATGAAAATCTGAACAGCTCCTGATAGCCTGATCTGTTACCTGATAAGCTGATCTAAAAATCAGATCAGCTCCTGATAAGCTGATCTGAAAACCAGACCAGGTCCTGATAAGCTGATCTGAAAACCAGACCAGGTCCTGAAAAGCTGATCTGAAAACCAGACCAGGTCCTGAAAAGCTGATCTGAAAACCAGACCAGGTCCTGAAAAGCTGATCTGAAAACCAGACCAGCTCCTGAAAAGCTGATATGATTGCTGATACCTGTTATTTGCCCTGGATGAGAAAATTTTAAAACAGTTGGTGTTGACAAGAAATGTGTTGAAGAAAAAGCTTCGTAGTATAAAAACTGGTGAAATAGATACAAGTGAACAACTAAAAGATACATTTAAACCTATAGCAGAAGAATTCATAAATAGTTCTAAAAATATTAAAAGAATTCTTATGAAAGAAGAAAGTAAAATCAAGACAGAAATTGAAAATATACAAGTTTAAAGCCTGAGAAACCTTCACTCAAGATATAGACAAGTACCCCAAAGAAACTAGTAAAAGGAACAATATTTGATAATACCATCATATTTAATGATGCTAATACTGAGAATGATGATGACGATGATTTTACTCATAGACTTCCAATTCTGAAGACATTTATACTGACTTATCAGTATTGGAAGGCATAAATGAATTAGATACAAACTATTGTTGATAGTTACATTAAACTGAATGAAGATAAAATACAAGACAAATTAATAATATAGCTTAAAGCATTAATATTCAAGAATATATTTAAATGCAAATTGAGGAACTACAACGTGAAATAAAATTAGAGAAAGAAGACAGTTATAAAATTGAAAAAGCAATTCTAAAAAGTAAATAATTAAAAACAAATTGAAGAGTTTACGGTTAAATATATAGATTAGAAAATTAACTACATGTTAGTATAAATAGCTGAAAGTGCAAGATGTAGATCACAACACTTTCGAAAAAATCTGTGAAACAATTCAATGTCTTTAAAAAGGAATTTAGTTAACGAAGTCCATATTAAATTTCAACAACTGTTTGTGCTTGTAGAGATGTAATGACAGGAATATATGATGTTTTATGGAGCTAAGTTAGGTGAAATGTAGAACTATTCTACAGAAAATAGAAATTGTTGATTTTTGAAGACTGTAATTGACACATTCTCAAAGTACAGCTGAAAATAAAAGCTTCACTCTAAAAACCAAGGCAATGGAAAATATTTTTGAAGTGGTACGGGTACCAAAAAACTTACAAACTGATGATTCTAAAGAATTTTTTAATAAATACTTGGGAAAACTCATACATAAATAGAAGATTAAACATTACTTAATATGAAAGCATCAATATTAGAATGATTTAATAGATCATTGAAAGGTATGATGTGAAAAGAATTAATTAGCTTTAATGGTTCATATAAGTGGATTGGTATGTATAAAGATTTACTCAATGCATGCAATAGAAAAGTTCATCGTACCATTAAAATGTCTCCTATTAAAGTCAACTCAACAAATGAGGAAAAGCTACTTAATATAGTATAAAGTAATTTGAAGAATGAATGTTGAATTTAATAAAAATAAAATTAAAACGAAAAATCTAGTTTGTGTTGTTTTTTGTAGGATTGATTAGGAATGATGGGTCTTAAGAGAGATAATTAACTAAATGTAGTGGAATTCTCTAAACTTGTTGGTCTGAATGAAATATTCCTAAAACTTCAGTGTTTAAAATGAACTATAACATAGTGCAATATTCAGCAGCACATCATATTATCACTTTTTATAAAGTTGTATGTATATTTTCCCATCGAAAGCGCTAGCACGCAAAATTTTACAATATGAAAATGGGATTATTATAGAAGATCTTCACTCTATTTATTTCTTTAGCTATCAGATCTTTAGAAAATATAGATAAACTACGGAAATTGGACTTTGATATCCAATCTTTAAGAATGTACATGTGTATGAATAAGTATCAAACAAACTTAGTGAATGAATATACGCTTCAACTAGAATCATGCTGAAGCATGCATAAATTTTAAAATGTACAGTAAACAGATCTTACTTTATATCTGTACCTGTATGAGTATTACATAAATTTATAGAAAAAAAATGAAAGCATGCCGAAGCATGTATAATTTTAAAAAAAAAAAAAAAAAATCCTCACGTCATACAATTTTGTAAGCAAAGAAATTTTATGATTTTGTGGTCAATGAAATACATACATATGTATCTACTTTGTAATAATTCAAAAGAGCGAACTGGTAAATTCTAATAGTAAAGATTTTTAATTGTAACACTCTACATCTCGGACTCTTACGTCACTATCGATAGAAGCATGCTAAGGCATGCATACTAGCAAAATATATAAAGCTGTTAGAAGGTGATGAGACAGCAATTGTATCTGGATCAACCCAACTCATGAATGTATTGTATACGGAGATGATTGATGGTGATGATGACGTTTTTTAAGTGAATAATCATTACATATGAATGCGACAGTGATTGACCCCTCAAACCTCATGTAGAAATACTTGAGGGGAAAAATTCTCTCAAAACATAGATATTTCATTGTTTCTAACACTTTATGAATACACCAACGGTGAATTGCTGGTAGAGGTAACTGAGTTATTTGAGATCGATTTGATACAATAGTTGTATATTAAACATGCATTTCTTTGTATCTAAACTAATTTCTACATACCTAATGTATATACCCACCAAAAAATTAGACAAAAATTCTCTATTCCAAGTAGTAAAATCTAAAAAAAGGAGTGGCACATTAGAAGAAAAAAAAATAAATAAAAATAGAGACTGACTGACCAACTAATACGTACACTCTGCCCGATGGGCACGTATCGTAGAAAAAGACCATAACAAAATATCTTCTTATAAAGAAGCATTGGAAGAAGTTAGACGTTTAGTTAAGTTTGCAGAAGAAGACTACACAGCATTTGAGCCCTTGAAATATTTAGAATGCTATTATGGGGAGAAAATTATTAAAGAAAATGAAAAAAAAAAAAGTCATATAGAACATTAAATAAAAGCCATAGGTGCTCACCGTTCATAAAATAAACATATGTATATGTATCTTATTAATGTAAACATATTATCAGTATAAAGCAACAGAAATTTCGTCATACAAAGTCATCTTGTATCCTAGAGGAGCCGTCGATAGGGTATACCTAAATTATATGAAAACGAGTTCGTTTTCTGTTGATCGCTATTAAAGAAGAAAATATGTTTGTTCATTATGATTTAACTAATTTAAAAGTACATTTAAATTCAGTCTCATACCGGTACTTCTTAACATAAAAATTAAAAATAAATGTTATCCAATTCTATATTATACTATGTATCAAAAATTTCAAAAAAGCTGTTATATGAAAGAATCTCCAGCGCTTCTAACTGCATCAGAGTTTAAGAAAAAAAAAACTCCTTTTATTTAATTTAATAAAATTTTAATTTGAAGCAGTAAGCAAATACATCAGCTTACTGCATTCTTATTCATAATCGTATAATAGAATATATAACCCCTAAAGGACAAAGTCTAAAAGTCTTATAAATTAAGAAATATAGAAAATAACATAATTTTTATAAACGCGTAAAGTTGCAAAAGTAATTCAAATGATTTCATCGCAAAAAACAAACAAAAAGCAGCGATTGTTTTCAACAATTATGAAAATAATAATTACAATATAAAACTCCCTTTTGATTTCCAATGTTTATCAATAAAAAATAAAAAATAAGTAAGTTAACTAACAACAAAAAAAAAACTATCAGTACCTAAGCTGGAGTGCCGGATCAGTTTCATTTAAAAATGTTTATACATTTTTAAAAAGCAAAGCAAGTTTTCCAAAATAAATGTAGAAGGCTATAGCTAGAAAAAATTTTATACCCTATACTTTAAAAAACTGTAAATTAAGTATAAGAAATATTTCTATTATAGTTACTATTACTATAGAGTATGTAAGTACATATCTTCAAGAATTCAGTTTTACTTAAAACAGAAAATCCTCGCAAACTTTTAAGTAAACGCAGATAAAAATTAAAATGTTTTTAATTTCACCAACAACAGACATCACATGACAAAAAATAAAATAAAAAATGTATTCAAAGATTGAGTTGAACACTTATTTGTATGTACATATATATGTACATACATACATACATACATACATACATAAAATCAATTTGTAGATATGTATGTATACATATCAAATTTCTTATCAATGCTTAAGTATTTATTAGATCTACATCATGAAAATATATGAAGCGTCGTTTAGTTAAAGCACAATGCAAATATAAACAATCCATACACTCAGGGAAAATCTGCAGCTTAAAAATAAGAATTCATCACATTAATTCAATAATTTTTAATATAATAGAAAATGTATATTGAGATATCTACAAACTAATGAGTTTAATAAATGAATACTGTAAATTAATATTTTGTCCATATTGAAATAAGAAATTTCAATATGGCTAAACCTTCGCTAATGGTTCTTATTAATTCAGCATGGTTCTTACTGATTTCAAGTTGGTTTTTCTCTGCGTGTAGAAAACTCTTTCAGTCAAAGAAGACGAATGTAGTTAAATAAACAAAATCTGTAATATAAACAAATTTCACACAGACCGACTTCAACGCGAGACAAATTTAAGCATGAGAAAATATAAAGCAATAGTAAGTATAAAAGCATACTAGGATTAGGGAAGTCCAGACATATGATATTATTTTATAGTACCAAATGTCGATACTGAAAACAATTTATTTCCACCTACATATAAATATCAGCGCAAATACACACACATAGCAGAATTCATATAAGAAATATCCAAGAAAATTTCAACAACACCCCACCTTTCACAAATCACGACTAGCCTTAAATTCTCCCCAGATATGCATACACAAATTCCCCTGGCCATACATACATACATACACATAACCAATTTACCTCAATAACATCCTCACCCACCTCAAATCACGATCAGCCTTAAACTCCTACAGACAGACACACCCACAAATCTCCATGGCTACATATTACGTCAACAACCATGCCCACCCAAATCATGGTCAGCCTTAAACTCCTACAGAAATACAAACAGACAGACTCCCTCGGCTACATATTACTAGTACACCTCGCCCCTCATAAATCGCAATCAGCCTTAAGCTCCTATAGAAATTCCTACAAACGTACACACACACACATACACACACACACACACACACACACACACATATATATACATGCAATTGATCTAGCTCTACTACACCCCGCCCCCCTTCCAATCGAAGCTTCAACTAAATTCTCACAGACAGACAGACACACCCACGAATTCCTATGGTTACATATTACGGCAACAACGCCACCCACTCAAATCACGGTCAGCCTTAAATTCCCACAGTCTAGCAACACCTACATTAGCATTAGAAAAAATAACTTTCACGTTTTGCCGTCGGCAATAGGAAAAAAATAATAATCATGTTTTGCCGTCGGCATTTGAAAAAAATAATTATCATGTTTTGCCTTCGGCATTAGGAAAAATTATCATGCATTGACGTAGGCATTAGGAAAAATTATCATGTATTGCCGTCGGCATTTGAAAATAATTATGTATTGCCGTAGGCATTAGGAAAAATAAGTATGTATTGCCGTCGGCATTAGGAAAAAAAAATAATCATGTATTGCCGTCGGCATTTGAAAAAATTATCATGCATTGCCGTAGGCATTAGGAAAAATTATCATGCATGCCGTAGGCATTAGGAAAAAAAAAAATAATA
Source organism: Tachina grossa (assembly GCA_949987645.1). Taxonomy (NCBI): domain Eukaryota; kingdom Metazoa; phylum Arthropoda; class Insecta; order Diptera; family Tachinidae; genus Tachina; species Tachina grossa. Next base: position 109,255,707 of record OX465275.1, read on the forward strand.
ATCATGTTTTCCCGTCGTCATTAGGAAAAATCATTTTCCCGTCGGCATTTGAAAAAATTATATTCATGTTTTGCCGTCGGCATTAGGAAAAATTAATAAACATGTTTTGCCGTAGACATTAGGAAAAATTAATAATCACTATTTCACCATTGGTATTAGAAAAAATCATTTTCATGATTTTCCTCGTCTGTATATACACACATAAAAACCGCCAAACTATGAACCGCCTTAATACATTCACACAAAATATTCCACACACAAACATCCACGGTCAGGCAGACAGACCGACAGACGGACAGACAGACATACACTTAATGTAAACAAAAACTCCTAATGTAAACAAAAAACATCAAAGCGCCGCCGAAAACACAAATTTCCAAGAATTTAACAATTTTCAAATTTTAATTACCCAAATTTAACAATTTCAGCAACAATTTAACAATTTTAATTGTCCCAGGAGTGGGATTTCACTACTACTCATTTTATTGCAAATGGAATATGTGAATTGTTTTGATTCATCGTATTTCAATTTGCTGAAAGCTTTTTTTTGTATTGTAAGCTCAATTTTACCATCACTATATTTACAACAGTCTTACCATTGTCGTTTTGTTCCTTTTACTAATTATACACATGTTACTTAATTTGCTTATTTTTTGTTCTACTTAAGACAAACTTTTTTGGTTTGTTACTATTAAGTATATTTTTATTTAATTTTTGCCACAGGCCCATGGCTTTTAATTTTTAGTTAATTTTAATTATTATTCGAACTCCATTTGTTTCTATATTTGTGCTTTGAACGGGCTAAAGTTCGTATCGCTTTTTAACCCAAATTACATGTGATAATTATTAATGAACAAATAACACCAAAGTCTGTTGTAAATATTCTGACTAACAACACATAGTTGAACGGAACAGCCAGCCGTTTTCGAAGGCCACTAAACCTTCACCATCAGCGTTCTTTTGTGTTTGGTCCACTGTGTGTGGTGTCAGTTGATGTAGATTTCTGCTTTATATACTTAGCATTTTATTGCAAATGGAATATGTGAATTGTTTTGATTCATCGTATTTCAATTTGCTGAAAGCTTTTTTTTTGTATTGTAAGCTCAATTTTACCATCACTATATTTACAACAGTCTTACCATTGTCGTTTTGTTCTTTTTACTAATTATACACATGTTACTTAATTTGCTTATTTTTTGTTCTACTTAAGACAAACTTTTTTGGTTTGTTACTATTAAGTATATTTTTATTTAATTTTTGCCACAGGCCCATGGCTTTTAATTTTTAGTTAATTTTAATTATTATTCGAACTCCATTTGTTTCTATATTTGTGATTTGAACGGGCTAAAGTTCGTATCGCTTTTTAAGCCAAATTACATGTGATAATTATTATTGAACAAATAACACCAAAGTCTGTTGTAAATATTCTGACTAACAACACATAGTTGAACGGAACAGCCAGCCGTTTTCGAAGGCCACTAAACCTTCATCATCAGCGTTCTTTTGTGTTTGGTCCACTGTGTGTGGTGTCAGTTGATGTAGATTTCTGCTTTATATACTTAGCATTTTATTGCAAATGGAATATGTGAATTGTTTTGATTCATCGTATTTCAATTTGCTGAAAGCTTTTTTTTTGTATTGTAAGCTCAATTTTACCATCACTATATTTACAACAGTCTTACCATTGTCGTTTTGTTCTTTTTACTAATTATACACATGTTACTTAATTTGCTTATTTTTTGTTCTACTTAAGACAAACTTTTTTGGTTTGTTACTATTAAGTATATTTTTTATTTAATTTTTGCCACAGGCCCATGGCTATTAATTTTTAGCTAATTTTAATTATTATTCGAACTCCATTTGTTTCTATATTTGTGATTTGAACGGGTTAAAGTTCGTATCGCTTTTTAAGCCAAATTACATGTGATAATTATTAATGAACAAATAACACCAAAGTCTGTTGTAAATATTCTGACTAACAACACATACTTGAACGGAACAGCCAGCCGTTTTCGAAGACCACTAAACCTTCATCATCAGCGTTCTTTTGTATTTGGTCCACTGTGTGTGGTGTCAGTTGATGTAGATTTCTGCTTTATATACTTAGCATTTTATTGCAAATGGAATATGTGAATTGTTTTGATTCATCGTATTTCAATTTGCTGAAAGCTTTTTTTTTGTATTGTAAGCTCAATTTTACCATCACTATATTTACAACAGTCTTACCATTGTCGTTTTGTTCTTTTTACTAATTATACACATGTTACTTAATTTGCTTATTTTTTGTTCTACTTAAGACAAACTTTTTTGGTTTGTTACTATTAAGTATATTTTTATTTAATTTTTGCCACAGGCCCATGGCTTTTAATTTTTAGTTAATTTTAATTATTATTCGAACTCCATTTGTTTCTATATTTGTGATTTGAACGGGCTAAAGTTCGTATCGCTTTTTTAACCCAAATTACATGTGATAATTATTAATGAACAAATAACACCAAAGTCTGTTGTAAATATTCTGACTAACAACACATAGTTGAACGGAACAGCCAGCCGTTTTCGAAGGCCACTAAACCTTCATCATCAGCGTTCTTTTGTGTTTGGTCCACTGTGTGTGGTGTCAGTTGATGTAGATTTCTGCTTTATATACTTAGCATTTTATTGCAAATGGAATATGTGAATTGTTTTGATTCATCGTATTTCAATTTGCTGAAAGCTTTTTTTTTGTATTGTAAGCTCAATTTTACCATCACTATATTTACAACAGTCTTACCATTGTCGTTTTGTTCTTTTTACTAATTATACACATGTTACTTAATTTGGTTATTTTTTGTTCTACTTAAGACAAACTTTTTTGGTTTGTTACTATTAAGTATATTTTTATTTAATTTTTGTCACAGGCCCATGGCTTTTAATTTTTAGTTAATTTTAATTATTATTCGAACTCCATTTTTTTCTATATTTGTGATTTGAACGGGCTAAAGTTCGTATCGCTTTTTAAGCCAAATTACATGTGATAATTATTAATGAACAAATAACACCAAAGTCTGTTGTAAATATTCTGACTAACAACACATAGTTGAACGGAACAGCCAGCCGTTTTCGAAGGCCACTAAACCTTCATCATCAGCGTTCTTTTGTGTTTGGTCCACTGTGTGTGGTGTCAGTTGATGTAGATTTCTGCTTTATATACTTAGCATTTTATTGCAAATGGAATATGTGAATTGTTTTGATTCATCGTATTTCAATTTGCTGAAAGCTTTTTTTTTTGTATTGTAAGCTCAATTTTACCATCACTATATTTACAACAGTCTTACCATTGTCGTTTTGTTCTTTTTACTAATTATACACATGTTACTTAATTTGCTTATTTTTTGTTCTACTTAAGACAAACTTTTTTGGTTTGTTACTATTAAGTATATTTTTATTTAATTTTTGCCACAGGCCCATGGCTTTTAATTTTTAGTTAATTTTAATTATTATTCGAACTCCATTTGTTTCTATATTTGTGATTTGAACGGGCTAAAGTTCGTATCGCTTTTTAACCCAAATTACATGTGATAATTATTAATGAACAAATAACACCAAAGTCTGTTGTAAATATTCTGACTAACAACACATAGTTGAACGGAACAGCCAGCCGTTTTCGAAGGCCACTAAACCTTCACCATCAGCGTTCTTTTGTGTTTGGTCCACTGTGTGTGGTGTCAGTTGATGTAGATTTCTGCTTTATATACTTAGCATTTTATTGCAAATGGAATATGTGAATTGTTTTGATTCATCGTATTTCAATTTGCTGAAAGCTTTTTTTTTGTATTGTAAGCTCAATTTTACCATCACTATATTTACAACAGTCTTACCATTGTCGTTTTGTTCTTTTTACTAATTATACACATGTTACTTAATTTGCTTATTTTTTGTTCTACTTAAGACAAACTTTTTTGGTTTGTTACTATTAAGTATATTTTTTATTTAATTTTTGCCACAGGCCCATGGCTATTAATTTTTAGCTAATTTTAATTATTATTCGAACTCCATTTGTTTCTATATTTGTGATTTGAACGGGTTAAAGTTCGTATCGCTTTTTAAGCCAAATTACATGTGATAATTATTAATGAACAAATAACACTAAAGTCTGTTGTAAATATTCTGACTAACAACACATAGTTGAACGGAACAGCCAGCCGTTTTCGAAGACCACTAAACCTTCATCATCAGCGTTCTTTTGTATTTGGTCCACTGTGTGTGGTGTCAGTTGATGTAGATTTCTGCTTTATATACTTAGCATTTTATTGCAAATGGAATATGTGAATTGTTTTGATTCATCGTATTTCAATTTGCTGAAAGCTTTTTTTTTGTATTGTAAGCTCAATTTTACCATCACTATATTTACAACAGTCTTACCATTGTCGTTTTGTTCTTTTTACTAATTATACACATGTTACTTAATTTGCTTATTTTTTGTTCTACTTAAGACAAACTTTTTTGGTTTGTTACTATTAAGTATATTTTTATTTAATTTTTGCCACAGGCCCATGGCTTTTAATTTTTAGTTAATTTTAATTATTATTCGAACTCCATTTGTTTCTATATTTGTGATTTGAACGGGCTAAAGTTCGTATCGCTTTTTAAGCCAAATTACATGTGATAATTATTATTGAACAAATAACACCAAAGTCTGTTGTAAATATTCTGACTAACAACACATAGTTGAACGGAACAGCCAGCCGTTTTCGAAGGCCACTAAACCTTCATCATCAGCGTTCTTTTGTGTTTGGTCCACTGTGTGTGGTGTCAGTTGATGTAGATTTCTGCTTTATATACTTAGCATTTTATTGCAAATGGAATATGTGAATTGTTTTGATTCATCGTATTTCAATTTGCTGAAAGCTTTTTTTTTTGTATTGTAAGCTCAATTTTACCATCACTATATTTACAACAGTCTTACCATTGTCGTTTTGTTCTTTTTACTAATTATACACATGTTACTTAATTTGCTTATTTTTTGTTCTACTTAAGACAAACTTTTTTGGTTTGTTACTATTAAGTATATTTTTTATTTAATTTTTGCCACAGGCCCATGGCTATTAATTTTTAGCTAATTTTAATTATTATTCGAACTCCATTTGTTTCTATATTTGTGATTTGAACGGGTTAAAGTTCGTATCGCTTTTTAAGCAAAATTACATGTGATAATTATTAATGAACAAATAACACCAAAGTCTGTTGTAAATATTCTGACTAACAACACATAGTTGAACGGAACAGCCAGCCGTTTTCGAAGACCACTAAACCTTCATCATCAGCGTTCTTTTGTATTTGGTCCACTGTGTGTGGTGTCAGTTGATGTAGATTTCTGCTTTATATACTTAGCATTTTATTGCAAATGGAATATGTGAATTGTTTTGATTCATCGTATTTCAATTTGCTGAAAGCTTTTTTTTTGTATTGTAAGCTCAATTTTACCATCACTATATTTACAACAGTCTTACCATTGTCGTTTTGTTCTTTTTACTAATTATACACATGTTACTTAATTTGCTTATTTTTTGTTCTACTTAAGACAAACTTTTTTGGTTTGTTACTATTAAGTATATTTTTATTTAATTTTTGCCACAGGCCCATGGCTTTTAATTTTTAGTTAATTTTAATTATTATTCGAACTCCATTTGTTTCTATATTTGTGATTTGAACGGGCTAAAGTTCGTATCGCTTTTTAACCCAAATTACATGTGATAATTATTAATGAACAAATAACACCAAAGTCTGTTGTAAATATTCTGACTAACAACACATAGTTGAACGGAACAGCCAGCCGTTTTCGAAGGCCACTAAACCTTCATCATCAGCGTTCTTTTGTGTTTGGTCCACTGTGTGTGGTGTCAGTTGATGTAGTTTCTGCTTTATATACTTAGCATTTTATTGCAAATGGAATATGTGAATTGTTTTGATTCATCGTATTTCAATTTGCTGAAAGCTTTTTTTTTGTATTGTAAGCTCAATTTTACCATCACTATATTTACAACAGTCTTACCATTGTCGTTTTGTTCTTTTTACTAATTACACACATGTTACTTAATTTGCTTATTTTTTGTTCTACTTAAGACAAACTTTTTTAGCCCAAAAGTGCTAATGCCCATTTTTTGAGATTGTAATTACTTTTAAGGTATATTTAAATACGAAATTGTGTTTTAGAGTGCATATTTAAATAATAATTAAATTTCCAACCTTGTGTAATAACTATATGTAATACTACTTAAGTTTTATGAGCGTGCCGTTTGTTTTTATGCGTGTGTGTTTATTGAAAACATACACATTAACATCATTTGGTCGTGTTGAAAACATCATGTGCTCGTATTAAAAAGAATTTCGTTCAAATTTCATAAATATATAGGACAATACTTAGTTTCATATCATGGGGTAAATAAATAGAAAAATGCATTATGACATTCGTTTCGTTTCATAAAATTTATTTTATGCAATTATAATTTTCTACATGTTTTGTTTATATTCTTTGGAAAGTCCTCGTCCAAACTTGCAATTTTTGTTGTTGGAATTTCTTAAAATTTTGCTTTGAAATCGCATAAATGTCCACATTATGAAATTCTAATTTTACAATTATGCATTAAAAAATTCTATTACACCAAAAATTTCCCTGAAAAATTAACAATTATATTAATTTTTTGCAATGTTTTTTGTTTTTCGTACAACTGAAGAAATAAAATTATAAAAAACGTCAAATACAACTAGCAACTTGAAATTAACAATTACGAATTTCAAATCAAAAGAGAATTGCAGAGCACATGAAACTGTGTACTCCTCCATAATCTTCTCACCCCTCTCACCAATAAACTCAAGAGTAGCTGCAACAAAAATGGCAAGTCTGGACAGAGACAAAGCGTTCAATTATATTTGTAAATTTTCTAGTGCTCTCGTACTTTCAACGTAATTTTATAATAACTTTAATTAACCACTGAAAAAATGAAATCATATCTAAAACAATTTAATTTTAAGTAAAAATTATGTACCTAAATATTAAGTTAAAAACTAGGGGTAGGTTGGCATCACTGCATCAAAAAGATTTGTCAAGACGAACCACGAATGTGTCGTTTGAAAGGCATGGTTCGCAATCGTGGTTCAGAGAGCGAACCAAGTGGTTCATGTTGCCGTCTGAACATAGCATTAGTGCTTCATAAGCAAAGACTGTAAATATATGTACATCCATTCATGCATGCATGAATGGATGTTCATATAAAGATGTGCAATTAAAAAAAAATTGTTTTTGTTGGGAGGGAAGTAACTAGGTTAGAAAATTATTGAGAGTATAAAGCAGCACACATTAAAACATCAGTGTTGCCGACTTCTGCGATGTTATCTATAAATGGAACAAACCAATTTTTCCTCAACTATATTTGAATTATATAAAATATCTTATGTAATTTTAATATAATTTCGCTCCAACGTTATTGTATGCTCGATTTATTCAGTGGAAAGAATTTTCCAGTTTACACTTTTGATAATCAAGTTGCAGACATATTTTGTTCACATTTCGTGTTAAATTTAAATATTATATAAAAGGTATTTTGTTTGTCATTTATATTAAATACATGTAAATCAAAAATTAATGTTTCGCTGAATTAGTAAATTCAAACACTTAAGTATGGAACTAAACGTGTGGCAAACCTTTAACTGATGGCATAAAATCTTCCACAGGCTCATCAAAATTTCATAAATTACACTTCCACATAAGTAGAATTGTTAAGTTTTCAAATTTTTTATTTTTATAAAATTTTGCATTTTTTTAATATTTTGAAATATTGTTTAATACATTTATATTAACCTTTTACAGGGATTTTTTAAACTAATTTCTATAAAAACTTATATGTTACTTTACGCTACTTTTATTTAAAAACTAATGAAACATTAAGAAGAAGGCTACATATGTATGTAGTTATGTGTACCTGGCAAAATGTTTTCTTCGTATCAAAAACAAACTTAAAATGTAGACGCTACTTTGACAATCTCGCCAAAAAGTCACCAAAGTAATGGACAAAATAAGCGATTCTGGGACACTTAACCCGACGCTTCTTTCTTGGTTAAGAATCGAAAAGTACACATGTTGAAAATTCATTATGAATATTTCTTATATATGTATGTATAAATCTATATGTATGTGTGAGAACAAACACAATTAATTAATTTAATAATAATTAAACGTGTATACATGTGCATGTACATTAGGGTCATAACTTTTTTCATTTTCTTTTGATTCTTTAAATAATATTGACCGTAAGATAGATCATTGGGAGAATGACGTCCAAATAAAGTTATTATATGTACATGTTTATTATGTATTTGAATAATTGTTTATCTTATACATATCGGTACGTAGAATTGAATTTCAAAATTCGCTACATGCAACGTTAAAAAACTTTTAATAAAGTAAGTGTGCCATATACAGTTTATGTCCTTTCGTTATTTTGTTGGATAGAAAGATAGTAAATTTTTGCAGAAGAAAAAATATTTTACTTAAAACATATGTACAGCAGCTTAAAACATGTGTAGCAGGAGCGAGTTTTTAAACTTCGCACTTATTGCAGTGTTTTGGAATTAAATTTTCTTCAAGTAGCAAGTTGTGTTCCTCGCAAATTGTTTTAGTTTGTTCTACTTCTCGATCTCAGGGCGTTAAAGAGCAGAATGCATCAATATTATTTTTATTATTACTATGATGCTTTCTAAAACATAATATTAAAAATTTAACTAATTTTAATTATTATTCGAACTCCATTTGTTTCTATATTTGTGATTTGAACGGGCTAAAGTTCGTATCGCTTTTTAAGCCAAATTACATGTGATAATTATTATTGAACAAATAACACCAAAGTCTGTTGTAAATATTCTGACTAACAACACATAGTTGAACGGAACAGCCAGCCGTTTTCGAAGGCCACTAAACCTTCATCATCAGCGTTCTTTTGTGTTTGGTCCACTGTGTGTGGTGTCAGTTGATGTAGATTTCTGTTTTATATACTTAGCATTTTATTGCAAATGGAATATGTAAATTGTTTTGATTCATCGTATTTCAATTTGCTGAAAGCTTTTTTGTATTGTAAGCTCAATTTTACCGTCACTATATTTACAACAGTCTTACCATTGTCGTTTTGTTCTTTTTACTAATTATACACATGTTACTTAATTTGCTTATTTTTTGTTCTACTTAAGACAAACTTTTTTGGTTTGTTACTATTAAGTATATTTTTTATTTAATTTTTGCCACAGGCCCATGGCTATTAATTTTTAGCTAATTTTAATTATTATTCGAACTCCATTTGTTTCTATATTTGTGATTTGAACGGGCTAAAGTTCGTATCGCTTTTTAAGCCAAAAACGCTGATGATGAAGGTTTAGTGGCCTTCGAAAACGGCTGGCTGTTCCGTTCAACTATGTGTTGTTAGTCAGAATATTTACAACAGACTGTGGTGTTATTTGTTCAATAATAATTATCACATGTAATTTGGCTTAAAAAGCGATACGAACTTTAGCCCGTTCAAATCACAAATATAGAAACAAATGGAGTTCGAATAATAATTAAAATTAGCTAAAAATTAATAGCCATGGGCCTGTGGCAAAAATTAAATAAAAAATATACTTAATAGTAACAAACCAGAAAAGTTTGTCTTAAGTAGAACAAAAAATAAGCAAATTAAGTAACATGTGTATAATTAGTAAAAAGAACAAAACGACAATGGTAAGACTGTTGTAAATATAGTGATGGTAAAATTGAGCTTACAATACAAAAAAAAAAGCTTTCAGCAAATTGAAATACGATGAATCAAAACAATTCACATATTCCATTTGCAATAAAATGCTAAGTATATAAAGCAGAAATCTACATCAACTGACACCACACACAGTGGACCAAACACAAAAGAACGCTGATGATGAAGGTTTAGTGGCTTTCGAAAACGGCTGGCTGTTCCGTTCAACTATGTGTTGTTATTCAGAATATTCACAACAGACTTTGGTGTTATTTGTTCAATAATAATTATCACATGTAATTTGGCTTAAAAAGCGATACGAACTTTAGCCCGTTCAAATCACAAATATAGAATTAAAAATTTAAATTTTCTATTACTCGCAAATCTACACCAAAATTAACGCTATGTTTTTTTCGGGTTTTAATAATTTATAATATTTTTCTAATACCTTTGGGACCTACTCTTAAGCAATAGTGCTCCACCCAGCAATTTTTTTTTTTAGAATTTTTTAAATTTATCGGCAACGGAAAGTACTACAACTACACAAAGCAATAAAAGGTGCACATTAGGGTGGTTATGGCTGCAAAGGACGAGTTTTGTTCTGTTCCATTCAAGCAAGAAGTTTTTTTTTCTCACTAGACAATGCAAAGAAATAGTTTTGGAACTCAGTCCAATTTTTAATGTAATTTTCAGTAATCATTGAGCGATTTGCTTGTTTTTTACTTCAGATACTAAAGCTGCACGGTGTTATTTGTCAAAAGTCACTGCTATCGTGATTTATACATATACATACAAGTAATGTACATACTTATGTACATATGTATGTAGGAATAGAGCACCGTAAATATAATTACAAAAAAATTTGTTTACGTAATATTTAAAATTTGGATTAGTTTGAAGTTTTATCCCTGTAAAACAGAATTGGGATTCCGGCAACACTGAATAGAATATGAGATTAAACCAATGATGTCAGTTTCATGGCACAATTGTGCAAACTAAAATCACACACAGCGTGACCGTTTGACCGACTAAAGTAGCGATTTGCCACCTTTTCGACTGTGTTTCCCCTTTTTCGACTGCCTTGCCACTTTTGACTCCCTTTAGTTTGGGTGAGTTATATGAAAATACATTAAAAATAAAAAGTTTAGTGCAGTTTTCTGGTTTTTTTTTAATTTTGCCCCTTTTTTTTGATAAATCCCCTACTTGGTGCCACTTTTTGAAAAATGTCATCGGTCACCCTGGACTGAAGATTTTCTGTAAGATTTTCCTTTTTAAAAGAGAAAACATGCTGAAGATCAGCGTGACCGTTTGACCGACTAAAGTGGCAATTTGCCACTTTTTCGACTGCGTTTCCCCTTTTTCGACAGCCTTGCCACTTTTTGACCCCCTTTATTTAGGGTGAGTTATATGAAAATACATTAAAAATAAAAAATTTAGTGCAGTTTTCTCTTTTTTTTAATTTTGCCCCTTTTTTTTGATAAATCCCCTATTTGGTGCCACTTTTTGAAAAATGTCATCGGTCACCCTGATCACACACAATCTTATTCTCTTCCATTTAGTCGTCAATGATCCAGCCACGATAACACATGCGTAGCGGATGTATTAAATTCTTTATAGATACAGTGAAAGAAAAAAGTGGATGCGAAAAATATTTTGTGATCAGTAATGCTTTTTGCTACATTCAATGTATTTTATGTTACAAAACTTTTAAGGAAATAAATGAAAATATATTAAAAAGACATTTTGGTTTTTTTGGAGCAGCTTTACTAAACTATATTTAAAATCAAAACTTAAAAGACCAATAACTCGGGAAATATTGGTCGCATCCAATTTTTTTTTGTTTAATTTCTTCTTCTTATTTTTCAAGTTTCTACCAGATAAGCTATTTAAAAATTTATTTTTAGAAATTCTTCAGAGTTTTCTATGAAAAGTTCACAGCACCGTAACTCGGAAAATATGGCCAGCCCCCAAATTTTTTATATAATTTGTATTCCTTATTTTTTGGTTTTCTATCATATAGACTCCTTTTTATATATTTTGAGCTGCTTCACTAAACTGCATTTGTTGCAAATATTTATTTTTTTCTATGTACTTCAGAGACGAATGAGAGAGATTTTCTCACACATACAACTATAGTTTTATTTTTGATATCATTGGATTAAACCAACCCAAGAACATTCCAGACGGACCACGCCATGCACTCTATACTTACCTGTTGATAATTTTAAGCCAGGATTGCCAACTTTTACACATGTAATGTGAAACCGTTCTTCTTGTATTAAGTTTGGCAATAAATTGAGGACAAAAATCTACATCACTTTTTAACTTTTGCAAGTTCATATGTGCGTAAAAAAAATATGGTTTTTCTTGAATTTACCCTTGGATCTTAGGTTTAATATTGCAATACTTTTGAGTAAAATAATAACATTGTGCTGTACAAACTTATAAGACTTTCAAATTTTTAATAAAAAAATACTTGAAAATTCATAATATTGTTTGCTTTGTAACTTCAAATTGCTCAAAATACGCATTTGTATGAGTGAAATTTGACATTTTCCATGGCAAAAATTGGTTAATAATACTTTACACTCTAACCATAATACATATGTAGTAGAAACTGAAACTCGTTAAGAATCCACTGGCCATAATTTTCAAATCCATAGAATTTAATTACATAATTACCGATAAAATCATAGAAAGTCTGAATACAAAAGAGTATGAAAGGAGGATTAATTTTTGTCTCCCATTTTAACGAACTTAGCAAGAAAAGTATGGGAAAACATTACTTGCGTAAAAGTTGGCAGTCCTGTAGTTAAAAAAAATGCATACTTAAATATGAAGTGTGCAGTGGGCAGTTGCAAGCAAAATAACACCAAAATTTTTTTTTACTTCTATTGTTTTCCGAAAAATAAGGAGCAAAGAGCATACTCGTATTGCTATCAAAGTAATGCAGTATTTTATTAAAAATTACATAATTTGTTTTAAAAATTTTCAGCATGCATAAAGAAATTTCAAATTATAAATTTAAAACTAATTTTATTTTATTTATTTTTTTTTGGCATTTTAAGGTCTAGTTCAAAAGTCATAATTGATAATACACCCTATTGAGATGTTCATAATATGTATAGCCGGCACACACACAATTTTTAATATCTTTGTGGTTATCTTGGTAATATATGCTACATACAAAATATTTCATGCTTGAAAATATGAAAAAAAGTTTAGTTTTTTAATATCTGTGCAATAAAACATATTTCGTAATTATACGAGTTTCGTTGTGTTACAAAAATTATATATAGTACCATATTTTTCGTTTATTTTATTGAATTTAGAAGAAAATAAAACATTTTTATAAACTTGGAAATTTCCAAAAATAAATAAAATATTGAAATATAAAAATAAAAATTGCTGTTTTGTTAAATTTTTTAATTTTTCCTCCATTTCTTTTCATGTCATTGTGCAACTTTTAATAGCCAGTTTGATTCGCGAGTTTCAGGGCAAAATATGTAATGTAATGTATGGGAAATACAGAGGCTGTAACAATTCCACTAAAATTATATTTTTTTATGATTATTACAAACTTCAGTTCCAAGAATTACAGATTATTCTACAAACTTATTTTTCAAATGCAAGACAAAATAATTTCCTTGCAGATTTTAATATTTTAACCTTTTTATACAAAATTTCGTATATAACACGAAATTGTTTTTCATGAGTCATGAATTTCTTTTGTAATATAAACATAATTTTTCGTAAATCTAACAATAAAACATTTGTAAAAATACAAAATGTTCTTACTTACAAATAAACAAATACCATTTCTCCTATCTACGAAGGATTTTGTAATGTAAAAATGACGAATATATTCGTAAAATGAACCACATTTTTTCATTTATTTTAACTATGATATATATTAAGTGTATATGTATGAGGCTATCAGCGCACCGCACCGCACATTATATTTTTGGTTGCTGATAAATACATAATATATGTTACCAACTATCAAACGAAGTTAGAGTAAACCGCATTTTGGTATTCTTAAAAAAATGGGGCTGGAAAATAGTTTTTGTACAGATCATAATTTTGCAAAGTATTAAGCAATTAAATAATCAAAAAGAGCAATTGTTTAAAAAACTAGATGTGGGTTACACCACTTCTTGGCTGGTGGATTAAGTAAACCATAAAGTTCTTTAAAGTTAAAAGTTTTATATTTTTCTTCATGTATAGCGAGTGCAAGAGACATCAATATTCAGCTTCAATATGTGTGGTTGTGTGCGTTTATTTTCCAAAAATAGTCACACATATACTATTGGTGTGAATATTTTTTTTTATAAAAAAACGTACAAAACCACATATTGAAGCTAAATATTGATGTGTCTAGCACCCGCTTATGGCTTAAAGATTTATCAATGATCTCATTAGCATATATAAATTTAGACAAAAATTAAAATGGTTCGCTTCCAAAATTTAGAGTGAAAAATTATAATATGTTCCACTGTAATGTTTACAAATTTTTTTTTGATGTGTAAACATCTATACGTTAGGGGGTAAAAATCTTTTGACTTTGATTTCTTTGCTGAGACACAAAACATACAGAAGTGTCACGAGACGGAAGATACGAGAATTTTTCTGTTTGTCTCGTTTTCCCTCAAATTTTGTCGTCGTTTTTGTTTTGCTACGTCTTTCTAGTGCAATAAAGTTTTATTAGCTGTGTTAATTGGTAAGTAGTAATACACTACAGTATCAAATACACTATGCTTTTCTCTTTTTTCCACGAATTTTAACAAAAACCTGATTGGAGCTTTTTTAGTTGTCACTTTCTACACTTCTGTGTATTCTGTGGCTGAGATTTCTTTGCTTTTTGCTTTTGCTTTGCATTGTCAAATCGGTGTGAGCTATGTATGAGTGTATTAGTGTTTGAAAGAAGCAATACCAAGCAGAGAAACAAGTCGACCGGCTCGAAGCCGACGGTGCGCCGCCGCCGGTTATTTTTCTGTATATATCTGTATCCCAAAGGTGAAAATGAACCGTAAGAGCTACGGACTTGAAATTTGGACACAATGTGTAGACATTTAGCCACTACAACAACAAATACACGAGAGGTAAAAAATAAAGGGTGTTCCAAAACTACCAACGAAAAATGTTAAAATCCCATGTAATATACATACAATTGTATGTACATACATACACTTGAAATTTTAAAAGTTAGTGTATTTTTATACAGACTACAACAATTAACACTAAATTTAAAAAATTTAAATCAATGGGTGTTCCATCAGTTAATGCAATTTTGACTTTGTAATTTTGACAACTTGCTGTATCTTGGAAACCGTAAGAGCAAAACTCTTGAAATTTTCAAAAACGGTAAAGCTAAGAAATCGATAAAATATAAAATCGCCAAATATAAAACACTCGCAAAAAAAAATTGCCAAAACGAAAAAGCACCATATTAAAAAAAATCTCTAGGACTAAAATAAATCGCGAAAAACCGGGAAAATCGCCAAAATGAAAAAAATCCTTAAACAAAAAAATCGCCAATATGAAAATATCGCCTAAATAAAAAACCCCAAAAACAGAAAAAATCGCCAAAATGACAAAAACCCCAAAAAAGCAGAAAAAAAAATCGCCAAAATAAAAAAATTGCCAAAATGAAAAAAATTGCGAAAATTAAAAAAACCCAAAGAGAAAAAAAACGCCAAAACGAGAAAAAAGCGATAAAACTGAAAAAAATCGTTTAAACTGAAAAAACTTAAAAAAGGAAGAAAGCTAAATAAAAAAAAATGATCAAAACCGAATGTGCGCGAGTCAAAGTCGCACTTTACTGAATTTATGTTAATTGCAATGCGTACACAACAACAAGAACAGCAACAACTAAACCATGAACAACAGGAATTAAAAAGTAAAAGTAAAGGCATTTACCATAGATGAGCACTGCAGTACCACTAAAGTTTCAGTAAAAACAATAAAAAATGTTTAACAAGTAAATTTTTACTGATTAGTAAAATTTTTTTCTACAATATTTATAAATTGCCTAAATGATTTGTTACATGATGAGGTGCATTGAATTTTCAGTAATCAGTAATGCCCGTATTCATAATGAAATTCTACCAAGTGTTTAAATGTTTTTCATACAAAAGTTTCAAAGTTTGAATGAAAAAACTTTGCCACTTGCTACAATTTTATTATGATTACGCCCCTACGATTTTACTGGTAATGCAAATTAAATTTCATTAGCAGTAAAAATTTACTGAATTTTTTAATAATCAGTAAATTTACTGCTTACAGCAATTTTGAATGCAGTACATATGCATATACTGCAGTGTGCCCATTTACTAACCAAATAAGTTTAATAAAACAAACAAAAAACCAACAAATTCATATGTATTTACAATGTTGAAAGTTTTGATACTTTTAATTAATTAATTTTAAAAAAAATACTAAAAGCATAAGTACTTCCAACTTAAAAAAAATTTTCATTACTAGATGTTTACACATCTCCTCTGTGATCGGACTCACATTGCTTTTTTTGTGCTTTTTTGTGACTTAAAATTATCAGCCAATAGCAAAACATTACGTCACGCGGTAGTGCATACATAAATACATACATATAAAATAAGTTTTTACATTAACAAAAGTTAACTTATAAGACATATGTACATTAGTTTCCATAACATAAAAATACTGTCGTATAAAACATTATAAAAATTACTTATACCAAAAGATGAATCTTAACAAGAAAAATTAAACTTGAACAATCGGGATCAGAATAAATATTGAAGTCTCGTGATAACATACAATTAACATTTACTTAAGAATAAATTTAAGTACAAATTGTTGTGCTAGTCATTATATTCATCTATTTAATTCCTCACTGGTAAACATACGGTATAGAAAATAACTCTCTTTTGCATTAATTATTTTATGTTGTAGAAAAATTTTCTCACAAAATTTGCTATATTTTAAACACTAACCCATATTATTGAAATTGCATATATGGATATAGCTAAAAATATCGCTAAGGAATTAAAATGTTGCGAAGCAAATTGCCAAAAAATACTTCAATATTTTCATCTTTAAAAACGAAGTCTTTAGTAACAAATATCTACATCTGGCAGCACTGGCGGTTGCCACACTTCATTTTCTATAATGGGGGACAATGTTGTCAACATTTAGATTTCAAAAAGCAATGCAACCAGGAAAAACACCTGTGTTAAATAAAAAGGTACTAAATATAATATGCCGTATTCATAAAAAATATTTAAGGTTTATTTGACAAATTTCCCATAGGAATATGTCAAATAAATCTTCAATAAACTTTTAATGTGTTTTATGAATACGGCAGAATATGTTTTACTCTTATTAAAACTAATCTTATATACAAAAAAAAATCATATACTAAAGAACATATTATTAAAGCACATATGTATATTAAAAAACAAACTTTAAAAAGAACGAACATATCAAATTTTCATTTCATAAAAATATCGCAGTTCCTATACGAAAACAAAATTCATTTAACACACAAATTAATACAGAGTAATAGCCTTATTTATAAAAATTATTAAGGCTTAATGAAAAGCATTTTGTATGAAAATTTGTTTTAAAAATCCATAATAAAACCTAAACAATAAGTAAGTTTTTATTGAAACAAGGACTTGATTTGTTTAAAACCAGCAGATGTCAGACGTTCTATATAAAAATTGATGTTTGCACTGAAAAATATCACATGCTAGTATTTAAAGGTTTTCAGACTACGTGTACAAATGTACCATGTAAAAGTGATATTCCACAAGACAAAAACATATATGTAATTTGAACACAATTTAACTACCTGTTTATAGAAGCCATCTAAAAATTCTCGTCTGTGTATTTATATTGAAAACAAAAACAAATTTGAGTGCTTTGTTTTTGTTTTCAATATAAATAGGCAGACGAGAATTTTCACATGGCTTCTATAAACTGGCAGTAAGTAGTTTTACACCTATTATTTAGTATTTTTCTATAATATTTTTAAAAGTATTTTTTCAACTATTCATGTATCATTCAAACCCATACAAAATGTAAGATAAGATAAAAAACAATTGTATATACATATGTATGTATGAAAAGTTATTTACACGTCATTGCTATTTATATGAAAATCACCATCCTTTGGTATTTCATTGCTTTCACACAACAAATTTTATTGCTTCAGCGTTAAACGCGTGTAAGAATATTGTGGCATATGTTTTAAACTTAAAGAAATACATAAAAGCCAAATCTCTTTCTATTTCTGCCTTTAAATATGGATGTGACAGAACTTTTTGCTGGTTTGTAAAACAGGCTTATATCAACTCAATCTATATAAGATTTTAATTCTTCCTAAAACTCTAAACTGGACTCAAATGTTTCTCAATTGCATTGAGTGAATCATTTTCCATATATTTTCTATAATACAAATTTCTCTATTCGATTCTATTTGGAATGCTGATGACATAATGATTCCCTGTTGTTAGACAAAACAATTTTTTACTTTAATTAAATTAAATATTAAAGTTAGAGTTTGATAGAGCGCGTATTCTTTGAATCAGTCTTATAATAATACAAACAAATATCTTGAAATGTTCAATTTAAGTTTTTAAATGACAGGATTGCTCGAAATAAAATAGATTTGAAATTTTTAGTTTAGTGCACTTCCACGAAAAAAAATAAATTTAAAAAGCACTGTCTTCATATTTTTCCGCGTTTAAAATTTCAAGAGATGACAGCATTGCAAGGCGAGTATAATCTGTTACTTTTTAACATCAACACACGTACGCTGTGTGTGATACTCACGAAGCACATACACTACCAGTGATGGTAGTTTGGTGCGGTTCGGGTATTTTTTGGTGCTTTTTGCCTCTTCATAAACGCGAAATTTTGGCTAATACCCTTTTTTAAAAAGCGGGTATTTACAGTGCTTTTAACAATTTCTTACAGTGCTTTTGGTGCTTTTTTGTTAAATAAAAATATTATTAATTTACAAAACTAAAATATTTTTAAGCGCTAATAGCAGCATCTTTTAACTGAGGCTTTGTAAATATTTTTCAATGACAATAACGAAACTATGTTAAAGACAATCTAGAAAACTTTTCATAATTGGGATTAAAAAAATTAATTTTTTTTGGAAAATAAAAAACGGAAGTAACTGGAAAGTACCACATAATTCTCTGCATAATAATTGATTGAAAGTAGTATGGAATAACACATTTGTTAAAGCTTACAAAAATTTTTAATCATACTATAGGGTGGTTAAATTTTAAGGGCCGATTTCGATTGAAAGCATGAGGTTATCAATAGCAGTCAGGTGTGTTAGATAGCGCGTAGCCAACCCCCAATTTTTTCATATCGTATTGACGTGCTGTCAATGTTGACAACTGGAATAATGGTGAATATCGCAAAAACAAAAACTTTTAGGTTAAGAGTACTTAAGAAAAGAGTGACGCTTTTAATGCATTCTTTATGTGTAAATGATTTTTCAGTAACATACATATCTTAATCTAAGCGTGAGCTTCACCTACTATTGTATGTACGTCCACTCTAAAACACTTTTGTTGAAAATTACGTCGATAATAGTAGGCAACACTTTACAGAATACTTTCGACCTAAAATTACACAGCTATATTTTTTCAACGTTTTGTTGATTTTTGAGCACTATATGTTTAATTTTGAACAAAATATGTTCAACAATTTTACGCAATTTGTGTTTAGTTTCCCCCTTGTGTTTAATTTTAAAATATGTTTTTTTTTTAAATAAAAATGCATTTAATACATGTGTTTAATTAAATTTATTCATAAAAGGTTTACTGAATTAACATAAAAAATTCACATTTTGCTTTAAATTTTACATACAATTTTTAGAATTCGAATTAAAATTAAAAATAAATTTCTAAAATTTGAGTAATTTTGTTTCTTACATAAGTATGTATACATAACGCACTTGTTTAACAATACTGTCTTAACTCAAAGCTTTAATTTAATAATTTTTTTACTCATTATTTACAATATTAACTTATCACTATTTATATAAAACACACAATTATTATTTAGAAAAAGCTTTATTTTAATTTTAATTAATTTTATATATGGCGTGCTTCTGTTAGAACATGTGTACTTTTGAGCTTCTTCTTTCTTCTTGTTAAACATATTTCTGCTGCTTTACGCACATATGTTTAGTTTTCAACATTTTGACGTTATTTAGGCATATCTAGCTGTTTTTAAGCACACTTTGTTTAAAAATAAACACATCTAAAAGCAGATTTATATTTTTGTATAAAATGACACAAATATTGTTTTTTTGATACAAATAACTACACAATCGATATAAATTTACAGCCGTATGTATAATCAAAAATTGGCATGTATATAGTTAGCATAAGTGGCAAAATTGAACATAGTCTTAACGTGTTTTGCCATACAATTTTACATTAAAAATGATGCTAGGATGTAATCGTGTGTTGAAAATACATTATGCAAGGATTTTTGATGTCAAATTGTATAGAGGAACTCGTCAATACTTCACTTCAATATTGTCACTTATGCTAACTTCATGCCAGTTTTTGATTATACATACGGCCGTTAGACAATAAGAATATTTCAACAACAATTTAGACAAAATATGATCCTAAATTTGAGCTAATGTTTTAGAGTGTATGTATGCGAGTATATGCTACTATATTCGGGTATGTTCTGTATTTCACGTGAAATTAAATTGTTTGGAATTGCCATAGCATTGTTGTTGTAAATAAATATTTCCAACAACAATTCTACGGCAATTCCACACGTTTTAATTTCACGTGGAATGCAGAACATGCCCAATTATTTGACTCATGTTTTTTTTATTATTTGTTTTCACATACTTATTTTTATTAAATTAAACAAGATTTTGTTTTAATTAATATTTTAATAAATTTTGTTATTACATCTCAAATACTTTGTTTATTTCGAAGCAAAAATTTTAAATTATATTTTGAGCTTTTACACTCTAAACTCTCCTTTTTAAATGGCTTACCCCCAGTTTTTAACTTAAAAATTAAGTACGTAATTAGCTAATTTTTATTTAAAATTAAGTTGTAATTAAATACGATTTCATTTTTTCAGTGGTTATTTAAAGTTCTTATTAAATTACGTTGAAAGTACGGTAGCACTGCAAAATTTCCCAGTATTATTGAAGGCTTTTCAAACAGCAGCTGTTTAATGTAAACAATAAAGTTAGGTTATCAACATTTAGAAAATTAAATTGCATAAAAACTCATTTTATGAGACCAAAAGAACATCATAATGACTTTTTATATTACTTTATTCCATGATATGAAACTTTGTACTGTATATTTTATACATTTATGAAATTTAAACGAAATCCTTTTTAATACGACCGCATGATGCTCATGTGCATGTTTTCAGTAAACACACACACGCATAAAAACATATGGTACAATCATAAAACTTAAGTAGTGTTTAATTTCTCAAGGTTGGTCATTTAATTATTTTTTAAATAAGCACTCAAAAACACAATTTCGTATTGAATTAGAACTTAAAAATAATTACGGTTTGATTACCAACTGAAAAAATGGGCATTAATGTATTAAAATTAAAAAAAATATTTTGGTGCTTTTTTACCCTCTTTTTCGTATTTTTTTGCGCTTTTTATCCTTTTTGCAACAGCTTAATGTGCTTTTGCTCTTCGTAGAGATACCAACACTGTACACTACTAAAGAATAAGATAGCATATGTGTGGACAACACAGTTCTTGATATATACATGTTACACTCAAAATATGCTGTTAGTAAATTCAAATGAAACATCATTTCAAACAATATGGTACATGACATGTAGAAAGACACATAATGACGTT
Source organism: Tachina grossa (assembly GCA_949987645.1). Lineage (NCBI taxonomy): Eukaryota > Metazoa > Arthropoda > Insecta > Diptera > Tachinidae > Tachina > Tachina grossa. The sequence goes on from OX465275.1 coordinate 109,277,334, forward strand.
AGGAGAATTTCCAGGATGTTGCTTGCATTTTGTTAAGTAAGCAGTAGCGGCTACAAATGTAATACATATTTTTATAAGCAGCACATATATACATGGGCCCTTAAAATTTAACTACCCTTGTGAGTTGAATACAAATTTACCTACGTTTTGTTGTAGATGTGAACATTTTGATTTACTTTGCACTTACAAATTAACAGCCTTATGTAAATTGGTTAAATTTTAAGGGCTGAAATCGGCCATACTACGTGGTATGTAGCATATGCAGCTTCATAGTGACGTCAGTATTACGCCCAAGCCACATGCGCACAGGCCTTATTTTTCATGTGAAGCGAATGATTTTTTAGTTATTTTTGAATATTAGTTATTTTGTTTTCAACACCAACACACACATATTTAAAACTACTGATTTTAAATCGTTTGTTTCAAAATATTTTTCTTCTAATTAGGAACACATACTATTAATTTGTGTATTCAAAATTTCAACTTAAGCAGGTGTGGCATATCTTTTAACAGCAGAATTCACATCAAGACAACACATGAAACGTCTCAGAAGCTATCACATACCGTATATAAAACTATAAAAATTGTGTTACACTTATTTTAACGGACAACAAATTACCTACCTGACCAATTTAAACACAAGTTAGTACAATTAAAATTGCTTGATTCGAATTTGAAAAAACGACTTCAAATAAAATAGAAATAACTTGTTTTCATTTAGAAGTATTTTAATTAAACTTTCTTTTCAAATACAACACAACAAGGCTTGTAAATTAAATAAATATAATTTTAAAGAATGTTTTTATAAATCATTTTTATTGTTTATAAATATGTAAAGTACATATTGCTGAGATAATTAGGTAATATGGAAAAAAAAATATCTGTAAGTAATCTAATAACATAATTTTTTTATATTCGTACAAAATAATAGGAAAACAGATGCTCTTTCCTCATCTTCGTCAAAACAGAGCCCTTAGATGTTAAATACCATGTAACAAAACTTCAACCATATATTTCCATGTTTTTTACCTTATCAAATTTAACGTTTTAAGTTTCTTATGCACGTACATATCGAGCTCTATTTTCGATTTAATAACAAACGACATGTATTAAAAAATTAACATTTTTATTGAAATTGAGATTTTAGGGGCTAATCCATTGTTTAGAGTTATCAAAATGCCAAAATTCTTGATAACTTTTAACATTCATGCTGTAAAATTGTATTGTAAGGGACAATTCAGGCATGTGAAACATATTTGACTATCAGCCATATTTGCGATTCTACCGCAAGCGACATGTTATCGAATATGTGCCTATCCATTGTTTAGAATTATCAAAATGCCAAAATTTTTGATAATTTTTAAGATATAGGTTGTTAAATTTTATCGTAAGGGAACATTTTCTTACGTAAAAAAACATATTTGAATATTACAAAAACCTTCTCCTGAAAACTTTAATTTTTGTCGCTTACGATAAAACCGAAAATAAGGCCGATTAAAAAAAATTCTCCTAAAAACTTTCGTTTTTGTCGTTTACGATTTAATCGAAAAAGGCGTATTTCCCATTACTCGTTTTCTACGAAACTTACGTACATATGCATACGCATATGTATACATGCACATATGTTCATACTTAAATACATACATACTTACATGCATATGCCACAACATGATACATACCAATTTCATGCACATATGTAGCTTACCACTTTAATTATTTTATATTCGACAGTAATGAATTTTTTACATCCATATACATATGTATGTAAATATGTATGCACATATGTACATATCTATGTTTAAGTTTACGCAAAACTATTTTAATTTTTTAAACTACTCATATACACTTAAGTTTAAATCTAATTTTTTAACATATTGATTAGTTGTTATTAAAATATTTTTGAATCTTACAATGAAAGAAAATAATATAAAGCATGAGAATTGCACATTCGCTCATGGTTCCGATATAATTTTGACGTCACCATGAAGCTAAATTGGCTACATGCCGTGTACTAGTAGCACATTTTAATGTAGAAATTCACGTCTTTACACTCGTACTGCTTCTGAAAATGTGCCCGACTAGTCTAAATGTTTTACATTTAGATTTTGGAATAAAATATAAAATAAAAAATATAAAAATTTAACGTCATGTAGTCACTACTACTTATTTAAAAAAAAATTAAACCAACAATCTGAAAATTGTCGTCATGGCACAGCCACATTCGTATGTGTCATTTTACATGTAGTGTACTAATCGCTTAAGTAAAAATTGTACGAAAAATAATTTCAGATGAAATTGTTTCAGTTTATTAAACAATAAACACAAAGACTTCACATACAAATACCTTGGTAAAACTATACCTAACTATAAAATTTACTTTAATTTTAGATAAGAGAAATTTCTCGTACATTCAGTTATTGTAAAACTTTTTTGAGTGTACATATACATATGCATTAAATATACTTTAATAATAATGTATTTAACCTTACGAAACGAAGTGTTGATCATCATCATTTTGAGTAGGTTAACATAATTATTCTTGTTGTGCACAAGTTAACTAAAATTATAAGTACCAGGTGTACCCCAGCCAATTTAATCGTCTATTGACATTTAACATTAACTTGTCATTGAAAATCCACCACTAGACTATAGCACTACTGACTTAGTAGTTCTTTCAGTACCACATGGAGACATTGGCACCAAAGATTCACCTCTCTCGTTGTCAATAGTAAACTTATAGTAATTTTCTAGTCACATTGTCAATAGTGCTACTGATTAGGTGTACCCCAGCCAATGCAAATGCCTATTGGCAAATAACATAGGGTTGTCATTCAAAATCTATCAGTAGACTTTAGCACTATTGAGAAGGTAGTTCTTTTACGACCATATGGAGATATTTGAACCGAAGATGCACTCGCAGATTTTAGTGACCCTAGCCTACATATATTTATTTAATATTATTGCGCAACATAATAAAAAAGAAAAACAAACTATTGACGCTTTCATTGACAATATCACCAGAAATACACTAGAACTGTCGTCTCTCGCGCATAAAAGGAAAGTTGTCGACATTTTAACTAGTGCAATTGTCGCTGGAGAAAGAGTATTGATATAGAGACATATGGTTCTAGGTTGACTAGAGGGATATAAGAATTTATATACACACACAGTATATTTATATACCTACAAGGACAAATAGATTGAGTTATTTATTTATTTAAAAAAAATTAGTAGTTAATTAAACATTAGAGCATTAAATTACGAAAATTTTTTATGTAGCTCCTTTTTAAACGCATATAAATTGCCTAGGTTTTGAATATAAATTGACAGAGAATTTCAGAGACTTTTTTGCCATGATATCAGATATTTGTTTGTATGAATATAAATACTTATGTATCAAGAGATATATATACAATGTACATATGTATGTATGAGTTTGAAAACTTACAACTAAATTTCTCGTTTTGATTCTGATAATTGTATTAAAAATATATTTAATAAGTTCAGTTTCATTTTCTTTATTACTCGTATCTAAGTGCATGGATACATACATATGTTGTTTTTAATTTATATATGGGTTTTACTTCAAGAATTTGCTTTAAAATAATCTGAGACATCATGGCCTAGCAAGCTATTGATTTCCTCTGCTTCGGGATCGTCGTTCTCGTTTTCAATACTTATTTTTGGCAACCATTTCATTCTTATGCCTTGTAGGACTGGATCTGAAGACAATAGCAAATGATGCATTAAATCATTATTTTGAGCAACTCTAGAGCATTTACGTGTATTGAAAAGTCGATATTGCTTAACATCTCTATTTCTAGTTCCCTGTGCTTCTTTGGTTAGTTCCCCCAGAGGAAGAATGTTGTTTTCTATTATTTCTTTTGTATGCGCTAGCACTTGGAGTTGGTTGGAGTTATTGATTTCCATGGATATAATTCATTTATTAGAATCAGAGTGTCTTTTGCATATTTTTTCAAACAGGTCCTTATTAATTAACTTTTTGCTATTTATGACGGCCAGTATTATTTTGAAACGTCTTATGAGATTAAAGCTAATACCAGTTATAGAAGATGTGGTTTCCGGGTCATCAAAAAATCGCCTAGCAGTGTTGCCATTATTGGAGTTTGCATAGCCATATAAAGGTTTGTCAATGATTAAGCCACGTTTCGTAAACTCATCTTGGATTCTTTTCTTTTCTTCCAACCGTATCTGTTTCAAAGCAGAATTATTCGCAACTGGAACGTTCTGATGTTCTGGTACACTGCGATATTTATTGTCGTAAGATAGATGTAAAATGTACTCCATGAATCGAATCCGAGCACGAAGTGTTGATATTCCAAGCTTAAGGGCATCTTCATTAGTGGAGTATAATTCTCAATGTCCTTAAAATCAGAATTTTTTTCCGCATATATTACAAATCAAATAAGATTTTGTATCGGTTATTGCATTTGCAACTTTTCCATCTATCATTGTTAAATAAGGTCTAAAAGACACTGTTATTACTCGTCCTAATATATGAACGTCAATTTCTAATATGGAACCCATATTAGAAATTTCATGTTTTATACCATCAACCAGATTTTGAGTTGTTTCTTTGTTTTCCTTGATGTATTCAAAACGCATCGGTCGGCATAAAAACTTTGAGACTGGAGTAGTATTTACCCACATATTTTTAAAGGCATTTTTACTTGTTGAAGGCATTTCATTATGTAGTCGAAGCCTTAATGGTACTAACGATGCCATTAAAACTTTGGAGAAGTCATTATGGTATGCACTGGGCTGTCTATATTCTGAAAATCCAGATGACCCATCACATCCCCATTTGTATATTAGTGTTAGTTGAGAATTATTACATGTATCTAAGTCTCTTTCGTTAAAAGTAGTGATGAGTTTTGATGCTGTATTATGAAGAAGGTCTGACAAACTAATGACTGCACTTCGGTTATCCACTGTTATCGGATGTGGCAAAATTTCCGATTTTCTTTTTAACAACAATGTACTTGATGGCAAAGGCCCACTTTTTTCTTTAAGCACCTTCCTTACGATATCGTATTTATTTCTTGAAAGGCCCAAATTAATAATGAGTGCTAGTGCATCTTCCACTGTAAAATGTTTACTATATTTTGGCGTTGGAATGCTTTCCACCATCCGTCTTAATCTTTTTGGAGACGCAACTGGTAGCACATCTACAATTTTGCCTGCTTCTTTTAGTTTAGTCTTCGCTAAAATCAATTTGAATGAATCTTTGATTTCATTTTCCGAATACGTATTTATCAATTCTTCTTGTTTAATCCTTTTGCTCCTACGTCGCACGTTATCGTAATCTTTATTTGGCCGACCAAACTCCTTTGGGTATATTTCCGTAGATAGTCCCATATCTAACCAATCCTGATTTTTATTCTGAAATTTAGAAATTGATTTATTGCATTCACGTATCTTCTTTTCATATAATTTAAAAACATTTTCAAGTTTTTTAGATAAATCGGTATTTAGAGATAAACCATATGTAGTAGATATTATGTACATCATTTGGTCTACCTTGTCCAACCGAGTACTCCCATCAGTGAGGTTTTCCCATATTAATTTGCAGAGCGATTTATTTTTAATTGCTATCTCCATGATAGCTATAACTGAAATAATGACATTAAATGCTTCGCAGCTTAAATATATAGCTATTTCACAAGCTACGAATACAAAACCGATACAAATATCAGGTAAAACCACTTTTGTCCTTGTGGGTATATACATATACTATATGTGTATATAAATTCTTATATTTTATTGTATTTAAGCAAAGAAAGTATTTAATAACAGCTTCAAGAGTTCATAAAAAATGTGGGTTTGTTTGAGTATCAGATAAAACACGTAAATTGTTACCTGAGGTGTTATATTTGTGTATACATTTTAAGACTGATATAATGGCAAAGGAATACATATTATGTGCCGTTGAATAGACATTAAATATCTACTATTGTAATAACATAAAAAAAATTAAGAAACATTTGCAGTAAAGAAAATAAGATCAATAATTTAGACAAAAACAAAAAATGTAGAAAATTAAAATTTTTAATCAAAATTGGATTTTGAATATTTCAAAAAGTATTTAAGGTAGGAGAATAATTTTTTTTCCAGTTTACAAAGCTAAATGTATACTATTGATAAAAATTAAAATAATTCCCAATTTATAATTTTATAATACTTTTTTCTTATTGGGAAAAATTGTGTTAGAAAAATTTTAGCATATTTAGAAAATCTCCTCTCCTGCCTACATTTATGTGTAGGATGTCAAGAGTTTCTTACAGGTTACTTATAACAAATTATTTATAATAAAAAATTAAAAAATTTACAAAAACGACCGTGCAAATTTTTTGCCACATCCGAAAATCGAATTTTAAAAAAAAAAATTGCTAGTCTTCGACCAATGCTGTATGTAGGGTGCACCAACAAAAATCTCCAAAATTTATTTTACAGTCTTTCTCAATGTCTCCTTTCTCAGAAACAATCAAAGTTTTTATCAAATACTCAATAATTTTTTAAAATATTTCAAAAAAATTAAGAATACTTTTTTCACAAAATATACAAAATTTTCTCATAATTTTTAAAAATCCAAATTGCAAAATTATTCCTTGCTACAATTTTTGCGATATCAAAAAAAATTTTTTTTCATATGAATTGTAATGGAGTTTTCTTTCAAAAAGAATAAAACAAACTGATTTTTGCCAAGTAATAAGAAAGTTATGTACTAACGAATAAAAAAAGTCAGGGCCAAAAATTAAAAAATAAATTTTTCAAGTCAAATAACTTGGAAACTGAAAGAGATAAAATGGTACTCTAAGCATGTTTTATTTTTATTTTTTAACGTAGATTGTCCCGCTGAAAAAATTATTGAAATCGGTTCCCATGTACAAAAGTTACAAGCTCCGAAAGAATTTCGATACCCGCACTTTCCTATTTTGAGGCTCTTTGGAGCTACCCTGTCTTACAACAGGGCGCCTCAAAATATGCTTTCTTTCAATTTCAACACCTCTTCTTTCCAAAACAGTAGGTTTCATCGAAATCGGTTGACTAGTTCAGAAGTTGCGGACTTTTTACCACTTTTTTTTAATTCACGCCACTGTGCAACCTGATTAGTCCCAAATCACACTGTGCAAGTCTTATTGCTAAGCTGATTAGTTTCAGGGAGAGAGTGACGAGGGGAACAGCAACGTTTCTTTTCCCCCTTCTCTCTCTCCTAATAAACTAATCAGCTTAGCAATAAGACTTGCATAGTGTAAATAGGGACTTGTGTCACACCAAAGAATATAAATTGTATGGAATGCGCATCTGAGCTAAAAAATTAAAAATTTTTTGCTTACGCTTTAGATGCGGTGAGAAAGTATAAAGCGCAAGCAAACGCAAACTGAGAGCATTATATTCTTTGCTCTTATCACCAGCGTTGCCGTTGTGCGACTTAAGTCGCATTTTGCTACTTTTTCAACAGCAAAACATGCGGCCAATTACAAAAAAAAAAAGTATGTAAAAATATCCGAGTTTTCCCACAAAAAATACCGATTTTCGGAAGAAAGTTGCTGTTGCTGAAACAAAACTTGTTTTAAGGATGATAAGTTTCCAAATTCTGCAATTGTAAAGTCAGTGAATTATACCTTATTTCTTCATCTTTATAAAATATAATTTACAAAAAACATAAAGTATAAACATAAATTAGCGCTACTAAAGAATTATCAAATAGACTTAAAGTAGACACTTGTCAAAGATTAGATTCCAAGTAGTCTCCTGCATACGATATCTTATAAGAACTTTCAAGACATGAGGGATTTTTCAAATGCTTTGCTACAGCGAAATCTTATAAAACAAACGTTAACAACACTGTTTGCAAGAAATTTATTTGAGTATTGTAGGTATAAGGGTAAAGAAGAAAACACTTCGTGACGAAAGAATTTGTGATACCAGCTTCTTTCTACGCATAAGAGCGTGTACGAACGTCATGCATGTATAGGGTTGCCAGATACCAAAAGTCAAATACCTGGACAATGGAAAAAATTCAACTGGATTTTGAAAAAATAACTGGACAATTTGAAAATAAGCTTAAAAAGCAGTGTTGATGCTTTTTGAAAATATTGTTTTGGTTGTAAATTGCCAGTGATGTACAAAATAGAGGAACTAATCAGTGTTAGGGAAAATTACAACTGGTTGTACATTTGCAAGCACTATTGTTTCTTTTTATTTAGTATTAAAAATTTTTCCTTAGAAGATATAAAAACACAACCAGAAAACAGAAATTTTTGCCTTGTTTTAATAAGAAAAGCTGATCCTTATGTATTTTTATCTCCTGATTATGATTCCGTCATTAGTTTTAATCTGTAAAACAATTTCCTTTATTTCGATAGCTTTACATTGAGGAGCATAGTTTAGTCCATAAAACTTTTTTATTATATTTTTTACTTAAATAACTAGTCGTTATGAATTTTTGTCCGCTATTTACGGAAATAGATTCAGAGATTTGTGCATTATATTTAAAAAATAATGTCTCGAATTTTTCTTTTCTTACGCCATAAAAAAATATTATTTCTAATAATATGACGTCGCTGATTTTGAATGTAGCCTCTATTTTTTGATAAGTTCTGATTATTTTAGTGAGCCTAATTACGAGTGCCGTATTTCGAATACGAAGAGTTTGTAAAGCAATATTCTTTAGTCTTATACAAAATAATCGTAGTAGAAGTCGAAATACCACACTCGTGATTAGGCCCAATAATTTTGCATTAAAAATTAAAATTTTTCCTTAAAATTGTTTTTTTTTTTTTTTTTTTTTGGTAAAAGCTGCAAATTTCGATATAATAACTACAAATAAAACAAAAATTTTCTGGACTGGTCAATACAACATTTATTATACGTAATAATTGCATTGATCAGATAAGTGATACAAAAAACAAATTTTCTTGGAAGGCATGAGAAAGCAAAAATTTTAGTCTTTTTTTTTGTGAGATTAGATGTGATAGATAAATAATAAAACTATATTCGTAATCAGCGGACAAAAATACATAAGAACCAGTTAATTTAATTTCAAAAATTTAAATAAAAAAAAATTTAAGAACTGAACCAAAAAGACACGATTTTTAACATTCATGTAATAAGAGTACGATATCATGATATACTCAATGTTCATCTACTCAAATAGAATTTGATGAAATTTAATAATCCAGAAAGTATTTTTAAGTTTGGGGGACCATTCGTGATATACTAAGTGAATTATAAAAAAGTGCCATAAATTAAGCATATGCTAATTGTCACTATATCTTTAAAACTGGAGCTGCTATGGAAAAACTACTGATGCCATCGTAAACAGCAGATAAAAATGCATAAGGATCGGCTATTTTAAATGAGGCAATAAAACCACTGTTCCGCTGTGTAATTAATTAAAAAATATAATTGATAAAGAAATTATTTTTCAAAATTTAAGAAATAATTTTTAACTGGATAAATTCTATGTTAGCTGGTAAATGGATGAGACTCTAAAAAACTGGAAAATCCAGGCCATTCCAGGCCGTCTGGCAACACTATGCATGTATGTGTGTATGATCTTTTATTTTTCTGCGCACATGCAAAGGCACACACATGCATTAACATTAAGCAGCCCATACACGATTCAATTCAATTTTCAATTGAGTCGGTTGTTGTCTAAATCAAAGCGTGTATGGCTTTGTCAATTGATTAGTTTGGCAGTTGTCGAGTTGGTTGAAGAAAAATCAAAAGATTTTGATTTTTCATGTTGACTAGTAAATCTTTCAATTCGATTGTGCTGTGTGTGTTCGAGTCTCTTGATTAGCTGTCAAAATTTATGTTTGTAGCTTTATTTTGTATAGAAAAAGTTATGTATTTATAAAATTGTATTTAATTTGATTGAATTCTAAATATAAAATATAAAAATAAATGAATAAATACAATAGAAGTTTTGAATTTTTAAATTTTTATTTGTGAAAAAAATATAAATTTGATAGTTGAATGAAAATCTTTCAATTCAGTTTATGAAGTGTGTGGCCAAGAATCAATTCAATTGAAAGACTCAATTCAGAATTGAATTGAAACATGTATGGGGTGCTTTAGTTGTATGCGGTTAATCACATAATAGCTTGCCATCTACATATTACACACACACTCAAACGTACAATATGAAAAATAACAAGCATACACTAATCAACAGTACTTCTTTTGAGTGTTTGTTTTGTTTTGCTGTCTTGGCGTTTTCGCTTGTTAACACTGATATACACGTACACCAATACATCCATCGTGCTTCGCTTAAGGTGGAAGTACATACCACGCGTTACGCGGCAACGCTTTTCGGGCTTGTTAAACGTTTAACGCTATACAAATGGAAAGCTACACAACACGCTTTTGAGGTTTTTTTAGTTGTAAAATTTAAAGCCTTTGTCGGTTATTTCTTTGTCTTGCACTTACGTTTCATATTTCTTTAAATCTTTAATGCATTTTTTTATCCATTGTTTAATGAAAAATAAATTTCTAATCATTTTTGTGTATGTTAGCTTATGAATCTGGCAACACTAGCTTTCATTTTGTATACAACGCGTGAAAGTTGAAGAATGTTCAACTTTTTGCGAGGTACGCGCGGCGCGAACTTCTCTATGTAACTTGCCTTATGAAAACACACTATTTCAACTTTTTTGACAGCCGTGTGTATCGCATTATCGCATTGAACGCGTGTTATGTGCTTCCACCTTTACAGCACGACAGCATTTATTATTGGTTTAGTATAATACATGCGACGTGAATACATTTAAAAATCATGACATTTTTACATTTCAAGACTGTTTACGCAGCTCTCTAATTCCAAGTGAAGAACTTATTAAGAAATACAGGATATTCAGTTAAAAAAAACATGTATTTAAGAACTATGCATAATGCCTTGAAAGAATAGTATAACTATATTATCCTCTTCAGAAAGGAATTTTAAAATTTTCTACATACAATTTTCTACATATTTTCTCATACAAGCTAAAGTTTTCTATGACGGGTATTTCCAGTACTACCCGTCCACAGCGTAACCGTTTGACCGACTAAAGTGGCAATTTGACACTTTATCGACTGCGTTTCCCCTTTTTCGACTGCCTTGCCACTTTTTGATTCCCTTTATTTAGGGTGAGTTATATGAAAATACATTAAAAATAAAAAGTTTAGTGCAGTTTTCTAGTTTTTTTTAATTCTGCCCTTTTTTTTTGATAAATCCCCTATTTGGTGGCACTTTTTGAAAAATGTCATCGGTCACCCTGCCCGTCCAGTGTACACACTCTCATTTCTTTCTGCAGTGTATGCTACGCTCGCATTGCTGAAAGCAGCGTTGCCGTTGTGACATTAAAGTATCACTTTTCGCCCCTTTTCGTGCCAATGAAACTTTTTATGATCCTTTTTTCCATTTATCCCTTTGTATCATTTTAACAGAATGTATGCCGTAGAGCAATCATATACACACTTTAGCATTTTAGGTATTAGAAAAAGAGCTGTTCGTCCATTTGTCGATATTCGGCTCGATGATGTCGATCATTTTATTGTTTTGGTCTGTAGAAAAGCCAATAAATGGTGAAAATATTGCAAAAAATCTGACACCCAAATCCTTGATTCCAAATAGAAATTATTTCTCGGAGTATCACAATTAAAAAACTATGTATTTTAACTTACTTTCATCTTTAATCTTGTTAAAAATATTATTTTTATAAGTTAGTAAGTTTTTATAAAATGTTTATAAGTTGAAATATGTTCAAATGAAGTAAATTTGGAAGCCAAAATTGGGGCCTTAAAGTATACATGTATGTATATAAATGATCAGCATCAAGAAAAGTAAAGTAAAGTATAGCTGGAAAAACTGAAGTTAATTCATTTTCTTTTTAACCCCCCACTAAGAAAAGGGGTGTTATAAGTTTTTGGTGTGTGTCTGTACAAGTCCTCGTACAGACCAAACGGCTGGATCGATTTTGATTTAGTTTTTTCTCTTTGGAAGGTGACTTGATCGAGAAGATTCTTAGCTGTGTTTTAATAAAATCGGTCCAGTCGCTTAGAAGATATCACGTCTTTTCTAGAAATATGCGGGGGTTTTTAAAATTTTAAATTTTTGTTATTATTATAATTTTTCATTTATAAATGAAAAAGTAAAAATAATTCAAATAATTAATTAATTAACTACGAACATATTGCTATAATACCGGCTAGTAGAGTATTTACAAATACAGTTTTTAATTGCAAATAAGACGAGATAAACCTATTATAGATAGCTACTAAATATAAAAAATCATCAAATCTAAAAAAGAGTGGTCATATCGAATGAAATTCCAATCGAAATTAGATGCATATTTCGTTCGATTGCCGTAATTTACCAAATTACTTAAGATTTATAAAAAAAAATTAGAGACAGTCAAAACGTAAATACATACATATATTGGACATGGTTCATCTCACTTCTTTACTTAAAAACCAGAATAACTCAAAAAATTTACTTTGAGGAAATCCCATTTAAAGTTTTGTAGAAAATTTTAAAATTCGATTCTGAAGAGGATAATATAGTTATACTATTCTTTCAAGGCATTATGCATAGTTCTTAAATACATATTTTTTTTTAACTGAACATCCTGTGTTTCTTAATAAGTTCTTCACTTGGAATCTAATCTTTAACAAGTGTCTACTTTAAGTCTATTTGATAATTATTTAGTAGCGCTAATTTATGTTTATACTTTATGTTTTTTGTAAATTATATTTTATAAAGATGAAGAAATAATAAACTGCAGAATTTGGAAACTTATCATCATTAAAACAAGTTTTATTTCAGCAACAGCAACTTTCCTCTGAAAATCGGTATTTTTTGTGGGAAAACTCGGATATTTTTACACAGTTTTTTTTTGCAATTGGCCGCATGTTTTGCTGTTGAAAAAGTAGTAAAATACGACTTAAGTCGCACAGCGGCAACGTTGGTGATAAGAGCAAAGAATATACATAATGCTCTCAGTGTGTGTTTGCTTGCGCTTTATACTTTCCCACGGCATGTAAAGCGTAAGCAAACAATTTTTAATTTTTTAGCTCAGATTCGCATTTTATACAATTTATATTCTTTGGTTGTATTTAGTTTGCTGAAAATTTTACTTTTTTACTACTTCTGCTGCTACCTAAATGCCATTTTACGCTGCTGCAATGTTATTAACATGCTACTTCAACTTCAATGTTATTCTAAAACTACCTCAATATTATTATATTGCTGCTGAAATGTAATTCTAGTGCTACTTTAAAAACTATTTTATCTGCTCCTTCTGTGACTACCAAAGTAGGTTTTTTTTAATGCATGTATTTATTTATTGTATCTTCATATATGAACTAACAATAAGTATTCAAATCTTAAATCTATAAAAAAAATTATTAGGCCCGACCATATTTGAATTTTTTATGTACCATGCAGCCGATGTTATTAACCGTAAAATTTTGTTTTGCTTTCGTTGGATTCTCTCGATATTGGAAGGTGAAGCAGTGCCCCATAGTTGAATTCCGTAACACCATATTGGTTTCAAAATCGACTTGTATATTAAAAGTTTACAATCTAGACTGAGTGTTGAATTTCTACCAATCAGCCAATGTATCTGAGTTATTTTAAGCTTCATTTGTGTTAGCTTTGATTCAATATGGTGTTTCCATATAAGCCGACGATCAAGGTATATACCGAGGTATTTCAGATGTGAATGTTGAGGAACAACTTGACTGTTGATTCTTATGGGGGGACAAGTATCTTTTCGTAGGGTAAATGTTATATGTACTCACTTCTGTTCGTTTACTTTTATTCTCCATAATTTTAACCATATCTCAAGCTGTGTTATATGTTCCCGAAGATATCAGGATGCCTCATAAAGGTTTTCGTGCACACTCATACAGGCTGTATCATCGGCAAATGTAGAGGTGTGGATGTTAGTGCTCACAGGCATATCACAAGTATATATTAAATAACTACAAGACAGGACCCAGATTGCTACCCTGTGGCACACCGAAAGATATAGTTTCGGGCACACTCGTGAACTCTCTTTCCATAACAGTGAACTTCCCAGCAATAATATAACTTTCCAAAAGGTTTTGAATGTTTATTGGCAGATATATCTTCAATTTTAAAACTAGACTTTCGTGTCATACTTTATCAAACGCCTGAGAAACATCAATAAAGAGAGTAGAACAATACTTCTTTTCTTCAAATGCTCTTCTTACAACTTGTACCAGTCTATGCGTTTGTTCAATCCTGCTGTGCTGACTTCTAAACCCAAATTGATGGTCCGGGATGCACCCATTATCAGTTAAAGTTTTGGACAATTTAGTCATGAGCAGCTTTTCGAAAAGCTTTGAGATTGTAGATAGTAAGCTTATAGGCCTATATCACTCAGTCTTGGTAAGATCTTTGCCCGCCTTTGGAATCATTTTGATCTTGGCAAGTTTTCAGTTATGTGGAAAATACTGCATTCTTAAAATAGCATTAAAAATAAATATCAATATTGCATATTGCAATACGAGGCAAGTTCATGAGCATTTTGTTACTAATGCCATCAATACCTGGAGCTTTCTTCGGGTTGAGTTCAGCAATTACTTTTTGTACTTCACGCATCTTAAACCCTAAGGGACGAGGGGGTAGAAAAACTACACTCAGTAAGTCAGCAGCTCCCTTACATGAATTGGGAGTGAATTCAGATTTTAAATGCTCAGAAAATAAGTTACCTTTCTCACTATCGCTTCTTGCCCAGTCTCCGGTCGCAGTACGCAGTGGTGATTTAAGATCAACAGGTCGTTTAAGATTTCTAGTAGCGCGCCATAAAGAGTAATTAGATGCGGACGTTACATCAAGACCTTCTAAATACTTTTCCAGTAGTGCAGATTTTTCCGACGATAGCAGCTCTTTGAGTCTTTTAGTACATTCTTTAAGTCTGATTTTATTTAGGAGTGATCTGTGTTGTTGCCATTCTCTTCTAGCTCTCCTTTTTTTCACATACAAGACGTTAAATTTCCGTAGAATAAATTCTGTTAAAGCCGGTCTGCGGATAGGAGGTAGTGGAGTGTTCAGCAGCGTGTTTAATATTTTCGTTAAGATTGGCAATGTTAAATCCAATATCATCGCATGATCTAAGCTGAATGTTTTCTACGCAGTGACTACTAAGATATTTTTTTAATGCCAGCCAGTTGATGCCATTAATCATCTTCACATATGAGTTAATTAAATCACTCCTTAGTGGGTTGAAAATTCTAACTATTGTTGGAGAGTGATCGGAGGACAGATCTAGAGAGGCCTCTACGTGAATTAAGTCCCTATGAATATTTTTCGTGACGGCAAAATCTATAACATCTGGAATTTTTCTTACGTCAGTAGGCCAGTAAGTAGGCTCCCCACTCGAAATGACATCTAAGCCCATTTTTGAAATTGTATTGAACAAGGCTCGACCTCTAGGTGTAACAAGACGCGAGCCCCAGTAGGTATGTTTTGCATTGTAGTCACCAGCTGCCACGAAACAAGATCCAAGCTATTTGTAGAACTTCTCATACTGATATTCGGTAACTGAAAATCTGGGAGGTGAGTAAATTGATGATATCACGAAATTCGCACAAAAATTTTCTACGAAAATATTCGTTGCTTGCAAATATTCTTCACTAAGGTTGTCAAGGACATAGTGCTTGAGTCTTGACTTAATCAAAATTACTGATCCACCGCAAGCTCTCCCTCTCGGGTCCTTTGTATCATATAAAGTGTAACCATTTATTTTAAATAAGCTTCTTGAGGTCAAATGAGTCTCAGAAACCAACATTATATCAATATTTTTATCCATGAGGAAGTGATCAAGTTCTTTTTTATGTTGGCGAATGCCGTTTGCGTTCCAGAAACATATTTTTAACGTGTCCATGGTTTATTAACTAATGCTTGAAGCAGTGTATTCTGCATTCGCAGCATTTTTTGTATCATACTTGTCATATTTGTAGTAAAGTTGTTTATAGTTAGCACCAGATTCTCAATAGTAGCTTTAAAGCGACTAAAGTTAAAGCTTGAGTTTGAATTCGTTGAATTATTTGGCGGTGGAACATTTTGCGTGGGAATTGAACTAGTCTTAGCAGCATCAGCATACGATACACGTGAAGTAACTGATTGGCTGATTTGAGCAAAAGTGTCGGAGTTCGCGTTTACTTGTAGAGCTGGAGTTAACTTGGGTTTTTGACCCATAGCCTGTTTAACGAAAGAAAATACAGGGCACCCTCTATAGTTAGCTGTGTGATTGCCTCCACAATTACTACATTTTTTTCTGCTTGATCTTTTGGCTTAGTGCAGCTAGCAGTACCATGCAATTCACCGCAGATAACACACATTGTAGGTAACTTGCAGTAAGTTTTCGTATGGCCATATTCTTGGCAATTATGGCACTGTACGGGACCTGAACGCTTACGTGGCTCTTCAACTGTGATTTTTCGATGTAAGAGATACTTTACGTTATAAACTGGATGGGCTTCATTTTTTTTCAATTGTATGTCATTCGGCTCCAGTTCAACCCGAAATAGGGGTTGGGGGACCTTTTCTCTATTAAAGATGTTGGTAACATTTTTTACCTTGAATCCTTGGTCGACAAGTGCACATTTTACTTCTTCGGGTTCAACATATGAATCTATGCCCTTTAATACTATATGTAGGCCTTTAACACTCTTAAGTTGGTATGTGTAAAAATTTGTTTTATTTTTTTCGAATTCACTAACAATTTTTCGGAAATCTTTTTCATTATATATTTGGATTTTAGTTTCATCAATATTACC
The DNA here is from genome assembly GCA_949987645.1 of Tachina grossa. NCBI lineage: Eukaryota > Metazoa > Arthropoda > Insecta > Diptera > Tachinidae > Tachina > Tachina grossa. The sequence goes on from OX465275.1 coordinate 109,294,152, forward strand.
TCGTTTAATTAGAATGACGTGAAAAGTATTTTCACCAATGGTCGACAGTAGTTTTTTTATAAGCGCGTTAGAATTTTTTTCTCTCAGATAAATAGGTGGTGGCTTAAAAGACTTTTGCGATGATGTAGAGGGCTTGTCGTCGGTGTCTTGCAATAATAAAAACGATTTTGACGATTGGTAGATGATGCGCTGTTATCCCTAGACATCTTTGGAGCAGATGAAATTTTTGAAGAATTTGGGCTTCGCCCACGCTTTACCACTGTTATATATCTGTCCATTCCCACTTGTACCTTGGGTTTTGAGCTACTGTTATCTGTAGTGATAACTTGGTTTAGTGATGAAGGCGAACCCGATGCGGATGATATCGCAGACGTAAATGAAGAAGTACTAGGCAATGGTAATGTTAACGATTCACTAGTTGGCATTGGACAAAGCGAAGTTGATTACTGACGAAAAATTGGCTTTGCCGTTAAAAAAAGATTTTCATCAGATTTATTATTTATATTTTTTTCATTAAGAGTTTCAAAACTCACAGTAAAATAAGCATTTCTGGGATTTTATTTTCTTCACTATCACTATTAATACACTCGGATTAAAAAACATCGATTTCTTTCCGAGTTAAAGATTTCTTAACCGACATTTTCAGACATTATGACTACGATTTTACAAAAAATAAAATTAACTCTTAGCTACAACCTCTCTGTATAAAATTTAAATCCAAATGACGATTGATATAAAATGCAAAAACATTGATAACTTTGTAAATACATATACAACCTGTAACGAACTGTCAACAACCCTAACGTTATAAAGACCGTGCTACCAAAAGTACCGCGACCAGTGTTGCCAGAATTTCTAAGGATAAAATCTGCCAAATGTAACAATTTTTTACGAAAAAATATTCAAAATCTGCATTTAATTTTTAAAATGTTCAAAAAATCTTCAAGGCTACATTTAGAACAACTTTTTTTATATTTTATTCAAAAAATTTATATAAATATGGATCAAGGCGAATTCAGTATCAAGTGAACTTATCACTACAACAATTTTACAGCACAAAAAACAACATATAGTTTGCTATGCTACAAAACCAATCTGTCAGAAGATTTCTGAGCAAATTTTGACAGTTTGGTTCAAATTGCACAATTTGGCATAACAGCTGATAATCAGAAGGGCGGTAAAGGTAACCTAATACTGAATTCGCCTTGATATGGATGTAAATGTGTAACATAAATTGTTTTCGTTAACCTATATTCATAAAAGTTAAACTCGGTTTAAAGTGCATTTTATTTAATTGTTTTAGAAAAACTTTTCTTAAAATAAATTTCAAGCTCATTTTATTTTTTTTATAAATAAAACCCTTTAATGTATGAAGAATATGCATTTCGTTTCTGCTTAAGAAACTCATCAGTATACTTCAACCAAAAAATTTTTGAAATAAGATAAAAACTACATATGTTTATAGAACGACTATTAAATAGGTAATATACATAAAAATTATTTTGGGTTAAACACGTTTAACAAACAAATATCCATGCAGACTTTGTGAACCAAAACTATTTTTTATGAATACGGCAGAATAAGCTTACAAGCTTCAATCAAAAATCTTTAAAAGCTAACAGCTTCGATTTTGAATCCATTATTATTTCTTCATTACCTTTTTACAATTAGCTGCCACATTGGTTAAAGTCTACTGATAAGTTTGGCGGCTTTTCCAGACGCAAAGTTTAGTTTGCAAAATCTTGAGTTTGTTGAAGAAAAAAATATAGACTAAAATCTATTTTCTCTTCTCTCCTACAAACTCAAGACTTTGCAAAGTAAGCTTTGCGTGTGTAAAACCCTCTTTCCTTAGGAGAAACAAAATTCATATAAACAAAAAATAAATAAAAATTCGTCATAGTTATGTGCAAATAATATAAAATGAATGAGGAAAGAAATCAGATATGTAAAAAAAGTCATTTAACCTTTAAATCACCCTTGTGTGGAAAACCACACAAAATGAATTATTTTTGTACGATAACCAAAAAACTGTTGGAGTATCCTAATGAAATTCCTTGACTTTGTTTATAGTATAAACTTAGTACAGCAAAAATAGTTTTTGATTAAAAAATATTATTTAAAAACGAAATATTTCAAAACTTACAAAACACGAGGGTGTGGTTTTCCACACATATGAAGTTTCTACGTACAACATTTTCGTTTGGCATTTCTCAATAATTTTAATATTGTTGCTAACTGCATGCAATGTACATTTTATAAAGTGAATGCTTACATAAAATAGACACAAGCTATAATTGCAATATATTAGATCAAAGAATGAAACAATTTGATCGATGGTGACTATGGACGTCCCATATTTAGAGCGATAATGTCAAAAAACATTTCAGCACAAGAGTCGTGTAGTTGGTTTTGATGACGTTATAAGCAAGCTCTATTGAGAAATTTTCTCCAATTTGTCAGATTGTCGATAAATGGGCACAGTTATTGAGTCATTATATCAATCCACCTGAGTGTGTTACATTTGATAAACACTTGCCCGAAATTTTGTGAAAGATACAAGTTTAGACGACATATGCCTCCTAAAGCTGAACGTCGTGGCATTAAATTTTAGCTTTTGGTTTGCTCTGAAACGTGCTACGTTTGGAAAAATCAGCCGTATCTGTGAAAAGCAGTTTACCTGAAAACAAGTCAAGGGGAACGTGTTGTTTTGGACTTACTTCACGGACTGAAGGGGCATAAATAACAATGATTAGCTTCTTTCTATTCTACCAACTTGAGGGCTAAAAGTGGTAGGTACTCTGCATAAAAACAGAAAAAACATAATCCCAAAAATTACTAGAATGCAAGAAGCTGCCGTTGTTCCAGTAATTTTTTGCATTTACCGAAAACACAACTCTTGTTTCATATATCGGGAGAAAAAATAACTGCAAAGTACAATGCATTATTCGAGTGACGTGGATTCTGACGTAAAAAATTTCCAGAAATCTTTCAATTCTATAATAAAACCAAAGTTATGTTTTGATGCTTTTTATATTAGATTTATTGATATTCACCCTAATTTTATTCTATAGGTGGTGTGGACACAGTAAAATTTTATCTTACTAATTGCTGTTTTCTCAAAAATTATTGACATTTTAACCTTAAATGCGCTCATTATATCTAAAGACATAAATCCAAATTGGAAAGGAAATAATCCTGCAAGAGCTTCTTGGAATATCTCTTGAAAAGCCTTAAATGATAATACGAAAAGGCTTACCAAGAACTCAATCAGCAGTGTCCTTGCTTTCTTCTATAAGCCAAACAAATTTAGTGGATGAACCTAGCGGAGCAATAATTCCAACCCAAATTTCACTGGTTCACCTTCTGAAGCTTTGCAAAGTTGATCAAAATCTTTCGAAGTTCCTTCAAAAAAGCAAAAGACTATTCCTTCTATAATCGGAGGAAACTCTTGATGTCACATAGATAGAAATCAAAATATAAGAAGTATATTCAGCAAACAATGTGCTGTTTTTGTCAAAAGGGCGCTTGTAAGCGGTCCGATAATCACAATGTTTGTAAAAAATGTATTGCAAGAAAATTAATGTAAAATATAACGAGCTATAAAATACGAGTAAATATATCATTAATGTTATATAAATGCAGACTTTGATTGCAAACAAACTATGTTGCTACAACAAACTATATAGATATTGCATATGTGTGAAAAACCATACACGAGGGTAACTAACGTAAGTTTTTTTTAGGGTGATTTAAAGGTTAATTTGATGCACAAATATTTAAAGGATTCGAATGTTGTTTTATTCAAGTTTACTTGACTGAAAAATCTTTCGACATTTTCAAATGAATGTGGTAAAAACATTACATTTTGAATAAAATTAGGTCCGCAAAATCGTAATCAGAATGAGCTCGTTTTATATCAGATATTCGGTTCCAGAAGCTTGCCAAAGTTACTTCTTCTTTTTCTTTAATGAAGTCTTGTAAGTTCAAAATTTGTAACTGTTTAAACTATTAGTCCTTCATACATAAAAGAAACAAGAAGTAGTAGAAGTATTAGGAAAAATGTAAAAAATACACTAAAATTGGAGTTGAAAAATCTGCATTTTTAGGCCAAAAACCTTCAAATCTGCATTTCGCCTTTTTGGAGGGCAAAAATCTGCAAAATCCAGATAAATCTGCATTTCTGGCAACTGTGACCGCGACCGTGCTCAGGAAAAAATGGGAGGTGTTCTTGTCTCCACACACGTTAGTATGGCTACGCACAGTGGGGGATTTTGAAAAAAAAGTGTAAATAATTTGGATTATTATGTATTATTAAAGGGAAGCCCCAAAGTGAAAATTGAATGAAAAATTCAAGCTAATGTTTTTGATCTGATAAAAAAGATTTTTTGCAAGTGGATTTTTCTATCTAAGAGCTAAAAAAAAGTCTGCTACATTTAAGCAGTTTCTCTTACAATTAAGGAAATATTCGAGAGAAAAAATTTAAATTTTGGATATTTTACCAACCTTGGTCCACTGTTATGCTAATGGAGAAGTCAAATCTTGTTCGATTTTAAAATAAAGACTTGGTATGAGTTTAAAACAAAATTTTTAACATTTAGGACATTAAAAGCACTACAAAGTCAAAAGTTATACGCAAATTAAATAAAATTCTTGAAAAAAGTCGATTTTTTGCCGTTTTTTGCAGGAAAAAGTTGGTTAAATATTTTGCTATTATATAAAAATTTTGCTTGGATACCAACCCCATATTTCTTATTATTAGAAAAATTATACTATGAAGCCGGGTTTCCATCTATATGCCATGTGCCACACAAGCGTAAAAAAACGTAACCACTAATTACTAATGAAAAACAGTTTGATTCAGACACGTATTTATTAAGTTAAACAGTTTCATACATAACTAATAGACAATTTTATAGAATCCAATATGATTGGAAACTTTTCAAATCAATAAATATGTGTCTGAATCAAACAGTTTTTCATTAGTAGTTAGTTGGTTACGTTTTTTTTTGGGCAAATGACACACAAGAAATGCCAGATGTAAACTCAGCCTAAGAAACATTACAAAAAAATATTTTGCTCAAAATTTTCGTTATAAAACGTGCCAGATCGTTCCGAAATCGGCCTATTTTTGCTATAAATATCAAATGTAAGGCCTTTTTTTTCTCAAATTCCAAAGCTGGAACCGAAAAATTTCTCATTTTACCTTATATGATATGGTATGTTTTTAAATATTTCCCAAAATATTATCTGCGCCCGGCGAAAGATAACAAAAATACAGCAGAAGTACCAAAAATCCCATTTTTGGGATTTTATGAAATCTTTTTGGGAATTTACTGCATAATTTTCCACCTAACTAAGAATTTTCAGCCGAAAATATGGATAAATACGAATTTTATAGCATTCCTTTGTGTAACACTTCTGTCTTCTGGGAAAACTCTTTATATGTTGTAATGCAGGTAATTAGATAAAAATTAGTACAAGTTTATTTTTATAGGAAAATTAATACTTATTTATTTTTTTATTGTTGCTTGTAGATGTATTCATTGAATATATTGGTGTAATATTCATGTATGTAGTTATGTAGCTACGTCTAATTTTGAAAAATACCTGAGGCGTCCAAAAAAATTTTTTTAGAGCTTAAGCATAATTTGAAACCTTATAAGGTCAAGTATTTTTGAGTTTTTTTTCAGATTTTTCGGAAGAGTTTTAGAGGTCGCACAAGTCGAATTTTTGCAAACAATGGAGTTTGCGGCAATTTTTTGTATTTTCTTCATAATTTTAACCATAGCCACGATTTTCTTCACTTTTGAGGACACAATTTAAAAGAAGAATGTCCAAGCTATATTTTTGTGTGCAAAAATTATGAGTTTTTAATGAATTGCGCCTTTTAGCTAGCCTAGGTTACAATTTTTGTAATTTTTCCATAAATTTTGTAAATAACGCTTTATAAGTTTTAACATTTTTATAAAAATTAAAACACTGATGATGTAAGTTAAGAGATTATCTAGTTTTAAATAATTTAAAACAAAAAATTCTCGATTTTCCTCTTACCGTTCCTGAGCGTACATACATGAATATTACACCAATATATGTATTCAATTATTACAGCTACAAGCAACAATAACAAAATAAATAAGTATTAATTTTCCTATAAAAATAAACTTGTACTAATTTTTTTCTAATTACTAGCATCTGCTTACAACATATAAAGAGTTTTCTAAGAAGACAGAGGTCTTACACAAAGAAATGCTATAAAATTTGTATTTATCAATATTTTCGGCTGAAAATGCTCACTTAGGTGGAAAATTATGCAATAAATACACAAAAAATAAAACCACATAGAATTTTCTTTTGAGTTTCCGCCATTTCCAAAAATGGAATTTTTTGGTATTTCTGCTGTATTTTTCTTATCTTTCGCTGGGCGCAGATAATATTTTGGGAAATATTTAAAAACATATAATGTCTTAAGGTAAAATCACAAATTTTTGATTCCAGCCTTGGAATTTGAGAAAAAATGCCTTACATTTGAAATCTATAACAAAAATAGGTCAATTTCGAAACGGTCTGGCACCTTTAATAATAAAAATTTTTAACAACAAGTTTCTTTGTAATGTTTCTTATAGTATTACCTTTATAAAATAAATAATAATAAATAAAAATATAGGGTTAGAACCGTTGCAAAATTTTGAAATAATAGCGAAATAATTAACCCACTTTTTCTGCAAAAAACGACAAAAAATCGACTTTTTTAAATATTTTATTTAATTTGCGTATAAATTTTGATCTAATAGTGATTTTGATATCAATTTTTTTTTAATGTTAAAAATTTTGTTTTTAACTCATACCAAGTTTCTATTTTAAAATCGAACAAGTTTGATTTCTCCATTAGCAGAACAGTGGACAAAGATTGGTAAAAAACCCAAAATTTAAATTTTTTATCGAATATTTCATAAACTGTAAGCAAACTGCATAAATGTAGCAGGCTTTTTTTAGCTCTTGGATATAGAAACCCACCTGCAAAAAATCTTTTTTATCAGATCAAAAACATTAGCTTGGTATCGGTTTGAATTTTTCATTAATCCGAGGTTGCACACTTTGGGGCTTCGTGGCTCCACCCCTTTTAAGGGTACATAATCCAAGTTGCAGGTTTAAGCTCGGTAGCACCTCCTTAAATGCTGTATGAAATTTCATAATAATCAGACGGCTCGTTTAGAAACCGCAGAATTATATCCATTTTTTTTCAAAATCCCCCACTGTGAGCTACGCTCATAAAAAATAAAGATAGATAGCTTATTCTTCTACTGACCAAAAGAAAATGAATAAATAAACAAATACAAACTAAAAACAAATAAAAAAAATACGCGTGACACTCGGGGACTGCCACGGTAAAGCTGTTGCTTAAGGTGTCTTTACATGGTAATACAAAGTATTACAACTTTGTAGAATCAAAATATTATGTAATTCTCTCCGTGTTAAAAAAAAGAGAAAAAGAGTCTTTTGTAGGTATTTTTCATGTTTACACTGATACTATAAGTAAAACGCAAGCAAAGACACTAAACTTTTGAGCTAAAAATAAAAATTAGGTTTAGGCTGATGATGAAGGTTTAGTGGCCTTCGAAAACGGCTGGCTGTTCCGTTCAACTATGTGTTGTTAGTCAGAATATTTACAACAGACTTTGGTGTTATTTGTTCATTAATAATTATCACATGTAATTTGGCTTAAAAAGCGATACGAACTTTACCCCGTTGAAATCACAAATATAAAAATTAGGTTTGTTTATTGTTTGTTTGGTTTTGTGGTACGGGTTAAGTAGCTGATGATTGCAGTTGTACAATGATTACAAAAACAACATGAAAATTTCCTAAGTTGATTTTGGTTGTTTTTGTAAAAGTGTTAAACCCTTCAATAAATACCATCAGTGCTGGCAACGTTTACTTTGAAATACACCTCTGGTGTGATGAGAATACTTAAGTTTCTAAAATGGTTTAGACCATTTAGAACATTTACCGACCGCTTGTCAAATTTTCTATCCGTATTCTCTCCTACTCGATACATTTTGAGTTTACATGATAAGATTTTGTATGTTCTACAACATATTTTGACATGTCGTAATACATTGTATTACCATTTAAAGACAGCTTTAGCATTTTTTTTTATCAACTTATGCAAATTTATTTTTTTAAATAAAAAACCTACGAATTGTCAATACTGTATCACAAAATAAATTTCTGTGACTGTATGTTAATGAAATCAATTGCATGCTTTAGGGGTTAACATACACTGGGCGATACAAATAAAAATAGTCTTAGGGTTTTATTATTGTTACGGAATTTCTTGATTCGGTCGACAGCCTAAAAACCTACGAATTGTCTGTCTGTGTTTATGATTTTTTGTCAACCACGATTGCTCTTAAGTACGCCACATTGTGTTTTCCTACATGTAAAAATCTGTTCTAGCTATAATGTATGTTAATGAAATCAAAAGCATACTTCAGGGGTTAACATACAATGGGCGATTCAAATAAAAATAGTCTTAGGTTTTTTTTCGTTACGGAATTTCTTGATTCGGTCGACACCCTCAAAGCCTGGAATAGCTGAAAAAATGATAAAACAAAAATGAAAAGAAAGATAATAAAAATAACGTATTAACTTTCGCCGAAAATTGTTTGTTACAAGGTAGTTAGGTTTAATTCCCTCTTGTAATATATACCCTCCCTACCATGCGATTATATTGAAGGTTAATAATAGCCCACGATATATTTGTCTAGTTTACCCTAAACCGTTCATGGAAGAATAAACAAATAAAGATTAGCAATCCATTTTAGCAAGAGTAAAGAAAATTGTATGAATAGATATTATTAAAGTTATTATTATATTAAATTGACAAAAAAATTAATAAACAAAATATTAACAAAGATTAAAAAAATATATTAGTTATATGACTAAGGGCCATTATTATGACTTGACGATAAAGTTCCGGATAGTTAATCTTAACTTTAGCAAAACTGAACTGTAAAGTGACCTTTAAAATTTTTCCATTATTACAACTGTCCGATAAAATAAATAATACAGTTTTTGTTTGGTGGCAACATATCTGTGGATTTTGTGGATATTGATTGTCAAAAATGCTTAGTGGCAACCTGCTTTTGTTTATTTGTCAAATTACAATCTAATGAAAACAGTTTTGTCAATTGTTTTGTTTTTTGTTTTATTATTATGTATGTGTTTTGTGTTGTATTGTTTTTGTTTTATACCATATTTTAACCACATAAATTTGGCAGTAATTTATAAAGTAGAAAGTGTGGCAAGGGATGAAAATATGGCAACTTCAAATGACTATACCTTACGATAAAAGTTACAGGTAGAATGAACTTGTCTTTAACTTATCGTTCACTTTTGGTTAAAATGAAGTTGTAAGAATGAAAAAGTGTTTATCCATCCAATAAAATCCTATCTTTAGCTAACGACAAGTTATAATAATGGCCCTAACTATTTTAATTTTTGTTTAGATTTATAGAAAAATAATTATGGAATTTATGTGAAATATATTTGAGTGATTATAAATTATTATGTTAATTATTTTATTGTTTTTTCATATTAGTTTATATTTATATACATATGAATATGCAGGCTTTTGAATATATTTGATATATGTATATAGACATATACATATGTATTTACATACTAGAAGTGAGCACAAGCCGTGAAAAAGTGCACAGTATTGTATTTTTTTCAAGAGCGAGTTTTGTTTGTAGTGGCGATTGTACACTTCATAGTGCACCATACTTCATTTCACAAACTCAAAATTTCATAATATATATGTTAAGTGATAATCAAATTTTTACAATTATATCCATTGTGAAAGACATTATTTTTATTTTATTATTTATTTATTTTACTTTGGTCTTAAATTAACATATAAAACTTATAATAGTAGCACATGCGAACTAACACGCTCAAATAATCTGCGTTGTTTTTTTTTTCTTTTACACATACACATATTCTTACACTTATATATATAGGGTGTTTTTTTAAGAGGTATAGAACTTTGAATTGAAATAAAACACAAGAAAATCGTTTTAATGTCCATCAATTTGGCTTTATTGGAAGGATAATTTTATGCCATTAATGTTTAAATATGATTTTGGGCATGTGACCGCCGCGGCTGGCTCGAATAAAGCCAATTCTACAGGTCCAATTTTCAACCACTTTTTCGAGCATATGGGGCCGTATGTTGGCAATAACGCCACGAATGTTGGCTTCCAAGTCCCCTAACGTTTCTGGTTTGTTGGCGTAGACGAGCGACTTCACATATCCTCAAAGAAAATAATCCAATGGTGTCAAATCACACGATCTTGGTGGCCAATTGACAGGTCCATTCCGCGAAATTATGCGCTCATCGAATGTTTCCTTCAATAAATCGATTGTGACGTGCGCTGTGTGGCATGTAGCGCCGTCTTGTTGGAACCACAACTCATCCACATTCATGCCATCCAATTCGGGAACAAAATAGTCGGTTAGTCGGCTCCAATTGCTGTGCACGGTGGCGAATCGATTCATTCGGGTCCTCTTCAACACTTTGCTCTACAGCGGCAATTGTTTCTTCGGTGCGCACTTTTCGACGTCTCTGCGGATGCATATTATCACATAGAGTAAACGTAGTGCGAAAACGATCCATGGTTAACCGAATTAATTGCTCTGATGGACGATTATGTCGACCATAAAATGGATGGAGCTTGCGGTAAACTTCGCGAACTGAACTATTACTTTCGAAATAAATTTGTACGATTCGCAAGCGTTGTTCTTTTGTCAACCTGTTCATGATGAAATGGCAAACCAAACTAAATATTAATCACTTAACAGCTGACAAAATTGCCGCCAGTTAAAAAAGTGATGCTAACTTGAAGTTCTATACCTCAATAAAAAACACCCTTTATATATATATATATATATATATATATATATATATATATATATATATATGTAAATATAGATATTTATTTATTACAATTGTTGCGTTTTCGCAACAGTGATTTTTAAAAAGTTATGCTAAATAAACGAAATTCTATTTTCAATTACAGTCTCTTGATACCTGCTTTTTAATGCTTTTTTAATCTACATTTAATGGAAAATTAAAGTTTTTTTTTTAATATAGTATATGGCACTTATGGAAAACCCTTTTTTTCTTTTTTTAAAGCTTCTAGAATATAATGAAATACAGGAAATGTTTTATTTTTAAAACTAATGTTGAATAGGTAATAATAGCCTTTTCACACTTACTCACATCTTGCATCTTTCATCAATTTGGCAAGATAATAACATCTTCCCATAAGAATTATACATACGGGACTGAATGTTCAACATCTTCAAAAGATGTTCCTATCTCACTTTGTTCCGTTCAACATCTTTGGATTATTTTAGTGTCATCACTAGAAAAAATGTATACAACTATATACATACATCCATACATACTATAAAAATGCATTCATATGTTTGTATGTATATTTACATATGCATGTACATATGTACATACATTCAAGGCTACATTTTGGAATATCCTTCCCAAAAAAAGATCCGTAATTACTCCAAGATATGTATATTTATGTATATAATAAAATCTTGTATATATTTTTCCTAATCGAAATAAATTACATAAAAGTAGTTGCAAATGTCTACGCGAAATCTTTGCTGATAAAGTTTGTAATATTTCTTCATCATCATTGTCCGCTGGCATAATTTCTACTAATTCTGCATATTGTTGCATTATATGTTTCTGCTCCTAAGGAGCCAGCAATTAAATCAATTTCTAGAGAATTTTTAAATTGCATTTTATTTTTTAATTTTTAGTTGCTCACACTCCTAAAAATAGTATTACAATAATTTGAAATTTATTTGCTGGTGGTTCAGCGTTGTCTATATATTTCATTGTTGCTGTAACAAATCATCAGTAGACTTCAACCACACATTTTGAATAGTCACAAACCTCTTATATTATGCACAGACTTTCAAGAACTATTTGAGAATTCACAAATAATAATATATTTGAAAATCACAAAAGAAAAATAAGCGTAGTAGGCTTTGAAACTAATACAAAAAAACCCAGCAAATAATTTATATTCGATTTGAATCTATTTTATTTTTCTACACCTTTATACAATTAGAAATCCATTGGATAACAATAAAAGTAATTATAAGGCAAAATGAAAAATAAAATCTAAATTTAACATTAAGAAATTTATTATTCGACATATTGTCAGAAGTTTATTTTAATTTGAAATTTATTTGCTGGTGGTTCAGCGTTGTCTATATATTTCATTGTTGCTGTAACAAATCATCAGTAGACTTCAACCACACATTTTGAATAGTCACAAACCTCTTATATTATGCACAGACTTTCAAGAACTATTTGAGAATTCACAAATAATAATATATTTGAAAATCACAAAAGAAAAATAAGCGTAGTAGGCTTTGAAACTAATACAAAAAAACCCAGCAAATAATTTATATTCGATTTGAATCTATTTTATTTTTCTACACCTTTATACAATTAGAAATCCATTGGATAACAATAAAAGTAATTATAAGGCAAAATGAAAAATAAAATCTAAATTTAACATTAAGAAATTTATTATTCGACATATTGTCAGAAGTTTATTTTAATTTGAAATTTATTTGCTGGTGGTTCAGCGTTGTCTATATATTTCATTGTTGCTGTAACAAATCATCAGTAGACTTCAACCACACATTTTGAATAGTCACAAACCTCTTATATTATGCACAGACTTTCAAGAACTATTTGAGAATTCACAAATAATAATATATTTGAAAATCACAAAAGAAAAATAAGCGTAGTAGGCTTTGAAACTAATACAAAAAAACCCAGCAAATAATTTATATTCGATTTGAATCTATTTTATTTTTCTACACCTTTATACAATTAGAAATCCATTGGATAACAATAAAAGTAATTATAAGGCAAAATGAAAAATAAAATCTAAATTTAACATTAAGAAATTTATTATTCGACATATTGTCAGAAGTTTATTTTAATTTGAAATTTATTTGCTGGTGGTTCAGCGTTGTCTATATATTTCATTGTTGCTGTAACAAATCATCAGTAGACTTCAACCACACATTTTGAATAGTCACAAACCTCTTATATTATGCACAGACTTTCAAGAACTATTTGAGAATTCACAAATAATAATATATTTGAAAATCACAAAAGAAAAATAAGCGTAGTAGGCTTTGAAACTAATACAAAAAAACCCAGCAAATAATTTATATTCGATTTGAATCTATTTTATTTTTCTACACCTTTATACAATTAGAAATCCATTGGATAACAATAAAAGTAATTATAAGGCAAAATGAAAAATAAAATCTAAATTTAACATTAAGAAATTTATTATTCGACATATTGTCAGAAGTTTATTTTAATTTGAAATTTATTTGCTGGTGGTTCAGCGTTGTCTATATATTTCATTGTTGCTGTAACAAATCATCAGTAGACTTCAACCACACATTTTGAATAGTCACAAACCTCTTATATTATGCACAGACTTTCAAGAACTATTTGAGAATTCACAAATAATAATATATTTGAAAATCACAAAAGAAAAATAAGCGTAGTAGGCTTTGAAACTAATACAAAAAAAACCCAGCAAATAATTTATATTCGATTTGAATCTATTTTATTTTTCTACACCTTTATACAATTAGAAATCCATTGGATAACAATAAAAGTAATTATAAGGCAAAATGAAAAATAAAATCTAAATTTAACATTAAGAAATTTATTATTCGACATATTGTCAGAAGTTTATTTTAATTTGAAATTTATTTGCTGGTGGTTCAGCGTTGTCTATATATTTCATTGTTGCTGTAACAAATCATCAGTAGACTTCAACCACACATTTTGAATAGTCACAAACCTCTTATATTATGCACAGACTTTCAAGAACTATTTGAGAATTCACAAATAATAATATATTTGAAAATCACAAAAGAAAAATAAGCGTAGTAGGCTTTGAAACTAATACAAAAAAAACCCAGCAAATAATTTATATTCGATTTGAATCTATTTTATTTTTCTACACCTTTATACAATTAGAAATCCATTGGATAACAATAAAAGTAATTATAAGGCAAAATGAAAAATAAAATCTAAATTTAACATTAAGAAATTTATTATTCGACATATTGTCAGAAGTTTATTTTAATTTGAAATTTATTTGCTGGTGGTTCAGCGTTGTCTATATATTTCATTGTTGCTGTAACAAATCATCAGTAGACTTCAACCACACATTTTGAATAGTCACAAACCTCTTATATTATGCACAGACTTTCAAGAACTATTTGAGAATTCACAAATAATAATATATTTGAAAATCACAAAAGAAAAATAAGCGTAGTAGGCTTTGAAACTAATACAAAAAAACCCAGCAAATAATTTATATTCGATTTGAATCTATTTTATTTTTCTACACCTTTATACAATTAGAAATCCATTGGATAACAATAAAAGTAATTATAAGGCAAAATGAAAAATAAAATCTAAATTTAACATTAAGAAATTTATTATTCGACATATTGTCAGAAGTTTATTTTAATTTGAAATTTATTTGCTGGTGGTTCAGCGTTGTCTATATATTTCATTGTTGCTGTAACAAATCATCAGTAGACTTCAACCACACATTTTGAATAGTCACAAACCTCTTATATTATGCACAGACTTTCAAGAACTATTTGAGAATTCACAAATAATAATATATTTGAAAATCACAAAAGAAAAATAAGCGTAGTAGGCTTTGAAACTAATACAAAAAAACCCAGCAAATAATTTATATTCGATTTGAATCTATTTTATTTTTCTACACCTTTATACAATTAGAAATCCATTGGATAACAATAAAAGTAATTATAAGGCAAAATGAAAAATAAAATCTAAATTTAATTAATTTTAATTACTTTTATTGTTATCCAATGGATTTCTAATTGTATAAAGGTGTAGAAAAATAAAATAGATTCAAATCGAATATAAATTATTTGCTGGGTTTTTTTGTATTAGTTTCAAAGCCTACTACGCTTATTTTTCTTTTGTGATTTTCAAATATATTATTATTTGTGAATTCTCAAATAGTTCTTGAAAGTCTGTGCATAATATAAGAGGTTTGTGACTATTCAAAATGTGTGGTTGAAGTCTACTGATGATTTGTTACAGCAACAATGAAATATATAGACAACGCTGAACCACCAGCAAATAAATTTCAAATTAAAATAAACTTCTGACAATATGTCGAATAATAAATTTCTTAATGTTAAATTTAGATTTTATTTTTCATTTTGCCTTATAATTACTTTTATTGTTATCCAATGGATTTCTAATTGTATAAAGGTGTAGAAAAATAAAATAGATTCAAATCGAATATAAATTATTTGCTGGGTTTTTTTGTATTAGTTTCAAAGCCTACTACGCTTATTTTTCTTTTGTGATTTTCAAATATATTATTATTTGTGAATTCTCAAATAGTTCTTGAAAGTCTGTGCATAATATAAGAGGTTTGTGACTATTCAAAATGTGTGGTTGAAGTCTACTGATGATTTGTTACAGCAACAATGAAATATATAGACAACGCTGAACCACCAGCAAATAAATTTCAAATTAAAATAAACTTCTGACAATATGTCGAATAATAAATTTCTTAATGTTAAATTTAGATTTTATTTTTCATTTTGCCTTATAATTACTTTTATTGTTATCCAATGGATTTCTAATTGTATAAAGGTGTAGAAAAATAAAATAGATTCAAATCGAATATAAATTATTTGCTGGGTTTTTTTGTATTAGTTTCAAAGCCTACTACGCTTATTTTTCTTTTGTGATTTTCAAATATATTATTATTTGTGAATTCTCAAATAGTTCTTGAAAGTCTGTGCATAATATAAGAGGTTTGTGACTATTCAAAATGTGTGGTTGAAGTCTACTGATGATTTGTTACAGCAACAATGAAATATATAGACAACGCTGAACCACCAGCAAATAAATTTCAAATTAAAATAAACTTCTGACAATATGTCGAATAATAAATTTCTTAATGTTAAATTTAGATTTTATTTTTCATTTTGCCTTATAATTACTTTTATTGTTATCCAATGGATTTCTAATTGTATAAAGGTGTAGAAAAATAAAATAGATTCAAATCGAATATAAATTATTTGCTGGGTTTTTTTGTATTAGTTTCAAAGCCTACTACGCTTATTTTTCTTTTGTGATTTTCAAATATATTATTATTTGTGAATTCTCAAATAGTTCTTGAAAGTCTGTGCATAATATAAGAGGTTTGTGACTATTCAAAATGTGTGGTTGAAGTCTACTGATGATTTGTTACAGCAACAATGAAATATATAGACAACGCTGAACCACCAGCAAATAAATTTCAAATTAAAATAAACTTCTGACAATATGTCGAATAATAAATTTCTTAATGTTAAATTTAGATTTTATTTTTCATTTTGCCTTATAATTACTTTTATTGTTATCCAATGGATTTCTAATTGTATAAAGGTGTAGAAAAATAAAATAGATTCAAATCGAATATAAATTATTTGCTGGGTTTTTTTGTATTAGTTTCAAAGCCTACTACGCTTATTTTTCTTTTGTGATTTTCAAATATATTATTATTTGTGAATTCTCAAATAGTTCTTGAAAGTCTGTGCATAATATAAGAGGTTTGTGACTATTCAAAATGTGTGGTTGAAGTCTACTGATGATTTGTTACAGCAACAATGAAATATATAGACAACGCTGAACCACCAGCAAATAAATTTCAAATTAAAATAAACTTCTGACAATATGTCGAATAATAAATTTCTTAATGTTAAATTTAGATTTTATTTTTCATTTTGCCTTATAATTACTTTTATTGTTATCCAATGGATTTCTAATTGTATAAAGGTGTAGAAAAATAAAATAGATTCAAATCGAATATAAATTATTTGCTGGGTTTTTTTGTATTAGTTTCAAAGCCTACTACGCTTATTTTTCTTTTGTGATTTTCAAATATATTATTATTTGTGAATTCTCAAATAGTTCTTGAAAGTCTGTGCATAATATAAGAGGTTTGTGACTATTCAAAATGTGTGGTTGAAGTCTACTGATGATTTGTTACAGCAACAATGAAATATATAGACAACGCTGAACCACCAGCAAATAAATTTCAAATTAAAATAAACTTCTGACAATATGTCGAATAATAAATTTCTTAATGTTAAATTTAGATTTTATTTTTCATTTTGCCTTATAATTACTTTTATTGTTATCCAATGGATTTCTAATTGTATAAAGGTGTAGAAAAATAAAATAGATTCAAATCGAATATAAATTATTTGCTGGGTTTTTTTGTATTAGTTTCAAAGCCTACTACGCTTATTTTTCTTTTGTGATTTTCAAATATATTATTATTTGTGAATTCTCAAATAGTTCTTGAAAGTCTGTGCATAATATAAGAGGTTTGTGACTATTCAAAATGTGTGGTTGAAGTCTACTGATGATTTGTTACAGCAACAATGAAATATATAGACAACGCTGAACCACCAGCAAATAAATTTCAAATTAAAATAAACTTCTGACAATATGTCGAATAATAAATTTCTTAATGTTAAATTTAGATTTTATTTTTCATTTTGCCTTATAATTACTTTTATTGTTATCCAATGGATTTCTAATTGTATAAAGGTGTAGAAAAATAAAATAGATTCAAATCGAATATAAATTATTTGCTGGGTTTTTTTGTATTAGTTTCAAAGCCTACTACGCTTATTTTTCTTTTGTGATTTTCAAATATATTATTATTTGTGAATTCTCAAATAGTTCTTGAAAGTCTGTGCATAATATAAGAGGTTTGTGACTATTCAAAATGTGTGGTTGAAGTCTACTGATGATTTGTTACAGCAACAATGAAATATATAGACAACGCTGAACCACCAGCAAATAAATTTCAAATTAAAATAAACTTCTGACAATATGTCGAATAATAAATTTCTTAATGTTAAATTTAGATTTTATTTTTCATTTTGCCTTATAATTACTTTTATTGTTATCCAATGGATTTCTAATTGTATAAAGGTGTAGAAAAATAAAATAGATTCAAATCGAATATAAATTATTTGCTGGGTTTTTTTGTATTAGTTTCAAAGCCTACTACGCTTATTTTTCTTTTGTGATTTTCAAATATATTATTATTTGTGAATTCTCAAATAGTTCTTGAAAGTCTGTGCATAATATAAGAGGTTTGTGACTATTCAAAATGTGTGGTTGAAGTCTACTGATGATTTGTTACAGCAACAATGAAATATATAGACAACGCTGAACCACCAGCAAATAAATTTCAAATTAAAATAAACTTCTGACAATATGTCGAATAATAAATTTCTTAATAGTATTACAATACATGACAGATGAAAGATGTTGTAATGTGAACAGGTTTTTTCAATTTTCAACATAATCCACGCATTCCTCAAAGATGTGAGTGGGTATAAGCCCCTAAACTAAAGACAGAAAAACTAAAACATTAAAATAAAATAGTTTTAACCAAAGATGATGTTGCGAAAACGTAACAGAGGTACAAAATGTGTTAATGCTTGCCATAATACAAATTCGAACCAATTAAAGTAAGGACCGGTCTAATGTATAATCGTTATCGAAATCGCGATTAATCGCACCTTTTATTCTTAATTGCAATTTTCACTTATTTCAAGCAAAGAATTTATTCGAAATTTGCATACAGGGTAAGTTCAACTCAGAAAAACTTTAAATTTTGACTGCATTTCATTGGCGCTTTACCAAATCATCAATAGACTTAAAAGTTTCAAACCTCTTATCTTATGGATATATTTTAAAAAAATTATTTGAGAATTTACAGAGTATATTTTAAATCACAATAAAATAAACGTTAGGCGCAGAAACTTATACAAAACACAAGAAACAATTTATATTCGATACGCATCTCTTTTATTTTCCTACTTATTTATACCATTAGACACCCATTGGGTAACAACAAAAGTATTATGAGGCAAAATGAAAAATAAAATCCAAATTAAGCAGTTGTTTTATTTTATTATATTCTAATTTTATTTGAAAAACATCGTAATATTTCTAAAATTGCGTTACGATTGATACAAATATTTTTAATTCGGTTGACAGATAGATGCAGTTTGCATTATCTGGGTACCTCCCATTATTACAAAAACCATAGAAATATTAAATAAGATATTATGATGAATGAACAACTTTATATATGATGTTGTTCATTTATGCATATGTTTTTAACTTAAAAACTTTTAACATACCTGTCCCAAAATTTTTCTTTAGAATCTTCTACCAAAAATGGTTTTAATGGATAACTTATTTCATTTCCCATGTACGAATATGATAAATATAAACATGTTAGAACTGCGGCTTGTAGTTCAGATTCTTTTGTTTCCTCTCCGTCAACCAATTCTCGGACAAGCATGTAGACAAACACCACATTTGCAGGATTAATAAAAGCGACATCCTAAAAGAATTAAGAATATTCAGTGTTTATTTATATTGACCTTTGGCTATATTTCGTTTAAGTGCTTTTTTTTAAATGGGCTTTTAAGGTCAACGAATTAAAATAAACGATTATATATTTTTATTAATTATTTCATCCGACGTTTCTTTGGAAAATCCCAGGGATCAGGGATGTTTTAATTTGTTAATTTGGTAACTTTGTTGTAACAAAAAAATATAAAAACAACAATTTTAGAAACTTATCATTACACAATTGTTTTTGTTTTATGATACATACAACATACATTGTAATCATAATTCTGATTAAGAACAATCATTACTTACATATTATAATATTTAGAAAATTATAATTGTTTTTCACAGTTTGTATTTTACATAATCAGCACTACATAAAACACAAAAACTCGAAAACAAACGTCATATACAAAATATATACATAACATGAAATCATATATTGTCTTTGTCTTCCTTCTTATTAATTGCACTGTTCCCTTTTTGTTGCATCCTGAGGCTCTCAAGTATATATCGTTTATTCTGTCGTCTCTCTTTGTCATAGACGTAGCTAGGCCTTTCTGGGGTGGCAATGCCCCCCCCAGACTTGATTTTGCCTGTAATTTTAAAAAAATTATATTTTTTATTTACTTTAAAATTACTCATGAAAATCACCAGTAATTTTTATACAAACTTTTCGAATAATCGCTAAATATGCATACTTTTATTAGATAACAAATACCCAAAAAACTATAAGTTTACAGCACTTCAAAACATCACAAATAGTAAACTCCATGTGGATTTATAATGCATGTGTGTAGATATGTATGTGTGGATGTAGCTTTCAACAAATTCTTAATAAAATTGTATTAGTGTACGTAGTTGGTAGCAAGACTAGTTGTTTTAAGGTGATCTTAAGATTTTCTACTGTCAAATTGTTTGTAACAATAGCCACCAATTTTTATTTAAAGTAAAATTAAAATAATAGCGAAAATTTATGATCTGCAAATACCTTGTATATAATCATATACTATATATACTCGTACACCAGTAACCCGCAAGCCATAGCACAATTGTGCAGATGAAAATCACATACATGCTTATGCTCTTTCATTTAGTCGTCACTGAGCAAGCGACGAATTAAGTTGTTTACGCATGTATTAATTTTTTTTTTTGGTTTTTGGTTTAGTTTTTTTGAGCACACGGAACGAAATTAAAGTTAAAATTTAATAAATTTCTACAGACAAAAAATTGATAATATAATTATGGAAGCTAAGAAAAATTTCGTGATGAAAAATGCTTTTCGCAATATGCAATGCATTTTATGTTATGAAACATTAAAAAATAATAGGGAAAATGGTTTAAAAAGGCATTTTAATAGTATCCACAGAGCTGTGAATAAATTTAATTTTGAACTTATACACTAAATTGTTGAATGGTTATTAAATTTTTAGTTTTTACTTAATTTTTTTATTAAATTGCTTATTTACAAAAAAAAAAAAAAAAATCAAACAACTAATAACCACATCATGTATTTTATATTACAAAACTTTTCTTCAAGTGCAAGTTTATTTTACTCTCATTTTTCTCACCAATACAAACATATTTGATTTTGCGGGACACTGTCGTACACACACATGTATGTATGTATGTATGCATATTTATGGTTCAATCGAGGGCTGCCAGATAAAATGATGGAAAAATCACCGAAATCCCGATAAAATATAAAATAATCGTCATTTCATGTCCGAAAAATCGTCAGAAAATCGAACAAATCAAAATTTCCTCTTTAAACATGTATACATATGTTTTATTTTTATTAGAAAACAAAACAAAACAAAACAATTCATGTTCATATACAACTTTGTTAGACTAGTTGAAAACTTGTGAAAAATATTCCTAGGTCCAAATTTTGGTATCAGTACTTTTGATGACCGAAATTTTTGATAGGATATCAACTTACACAGGTCAATATATCGTTGGTCTTAAATGGAAAGGCCCTAACGCAAATAATTGTAACTTTACAGGAGAAGGTAAAACATAATATTTAGAAAGTGTAATATTCAAAATGTAACTTTTTTGTACAACTGCTTGTAAAAGCGCTATTTTTTACACTTTGCAATAAATTTTTGTGATGAGGTGTATTAGTGTGAAATTTATTGAAATCACTGAAAAACTCAACTATCGATATGTATGCATGTATATATATGCACGTAAAATTTTTTTCAATTGAACACGTTATGTATACATATGTTTGTACTTATTTATGTATGTATGTTCATTCATCGCAACAATATAGTATTGATTCAGAACTTAAATATAGGGTAACTAAATAAAAAATGGCAATTTTCTATTTTTATTTATGCACCAACAGATAAATTTTTTTAAATTAAATAATAAATTATTAAGAAATGAAATCATTAATGATGAATGAAATCATTTCTTGCTTGTATCTTTTCAAAATATTGTATTCAAATATAGTATATATGTACATAAATAATTTTCTCATATGAACATATAAACTTGTTGGAAACGAATATTAATTTTATTATTATTTAGTTAGTTTATTATTATTAGATTATTATTATTATTATTATTTAGTTTTTTTCTAATACATTCTTTACTTTTTGTCTATATATTGTTTTTGTTTTGAATGTTTTGTTTTTCTAGTTTGAATTATAACTTAATTTTTGTTATTGAAACTGGACTGTTAACTTATGTTTTAACTTAACCGTTAATCGAGCTTTGTATCAAAAATGATACATTTCGTTTTTATTTCAAAAATTTTTCTGAATGGCAACACTATATGGCACAACTGTTTTCACAATTTGTAAATATTGTTATTTCCCGTATTTAAAACATCATTTGAAAAAATAAATGTAAGTAGGCTATGAGAAATTGAAAAATTTCATAATATTGGGTGCATTCATAAGACGTAGCAGTTGAGCACAACAGTTGTGAAACTGTTGGCCCCAAAAATTACGTCTTAGAAACGGCTTGATGGATATAATTTAATTTTATATCTTTATTTCGTTACTTCATCGCATTTGTAATATAAAATTTAACAAATACTTGCTCCTTCCACCTAACAAAGCATATAACAGGCATAACTCTATTCGAGCAGCTGTTTAGGCTGAGCACAACACGTTGACTATAGGTAGCGAAAAAATCTTATGATGGAAAATTACTCAACTGTTGAGTGGAGCGGAATTACTCAACTAGGCGTTTCTAAGACAAACGCTCAACGGTTGCGCAACAGCTACGCCTTATGAATGCACCCATTGTCTTTGTATCACATTTGATACATACTAAAGTTTTGTGAATTTTGTACAAGTGTAATTTTTTTGCTGCTCGTGCTATTTTGTGCATTTTTATTATTTGAAAAAAGATATTTGATTGTGTTAATTTATTAAATTAATACAATTTTAAAATAATTAAATAATTAAAATGTCTAGTTCAAGGTTTTTGACTTTGGAAGAACTTGTAAATGATGTTCTTAACGAGAGTTCTGGTGGAGAAGATGGAGATTTATCAGATGTCTCTGATATTTCGAATATATCTGATGACGAGTTGGAAGATCAGGAAAGTAGCTCTGATGATGACGAAATTCACAACGCAAGTTCTGATCCATCATATATAGCCAAAGATGGAACTTCTTGGCAAAGAGAGCCTTGCTCAACTGGAAGATTGGGAACGGAAAATATCATCAATATGCGCCCAGGTAAATAAAAAGTAATTTGAAAAAAGAACAAATATGAGACCAATGCTTTTAGGTGCTACAAGATTTGCTTCAAGTCGTGTTTGTAATAT
The DNA here is from genome assembly GCA_949987645.1 of Tachina grossa. NCBI lineage: Eukaryota > Metazoa > Arthropoda > Insecta > Diptera > Tachinidae > Tachina > Tachina grossa. The sequence continues at coordinate 109,317,508 of OX465275.1, forward strand.
TCGGGACTCCTTTTTATTATATTTTTCGCCAGAAGTAACAAAAATTATAATCGAAAACACTAACAATTATGGAAAACATCTCAACGGTGTCAACCATATTGATGTAGATGAAGAATCGCTTTATGCTTATTTGGCTGTTTTATTATTGGGCGGAGTGTACAAGTAAATAAAAATAATAGCTTTTCAAAAGAAAATGTAAATATATCTTTTGCATTATAGATCCAAAAATGAGACCTTACATGATATGTTTGATGAATATTATGGACGGCCCATATTTCGTTCAATAATGTCTGAAAGATCATTCTTGAACATTCACAAAATCATACGGTTTGATAACGTTTTAGCCAGGCGTGCTCAGAAAAGTTCGGATATGTTTGCGCCAATAAGGAACCTTTGGGACAAATGGTCTGAAAGTCTATCACAGTTTTATAACCCAAATGACTGTGTGACTGTAGATGAGCAACTTTTAGGTTTTCATGGGCGCTGTAAGTTTCGACAGTATATACCATCAAAACCAGAGCGGTATGGTCTAAAGTTCTGGCTGCTTGTTGATTCGCGTTCATATTATGTGTGGAAAATACAGCCGTATTTGGGCAAAGATGTATCTGGCGTTCCAGAGTGAAATCAGGGTGAACGGGTCGTCCTTGACTTAGTTGATGGACTTAAAGGGCATAACGTTACAATGGATAACTTTTTTTCTTCGCACAGTCTTGGTCAAAAACTTTTGCAACGAAATTTAACAATGGTTGGAACAATGCGGAAAAATAAAAGATCGATTCCTCCAAAGTTGTTAGTATGCAAAGAAGTACCAAGATATGAGTCATCATTCGCTTTTACCCCTAATACAACTCTTGTTAGTTATATCAGCCACAAAGACAAATGCACAATTGCAATGAGCACAATGCATCATGATCAAAAAGTTTTGAACGGTCCAAAGAAACTACCCGAAATAATATCGTTTTATAACTCCACTAAAGGAGGAGTTGACACCGTTGACAAAATGTTAAGTAGTTACAGCTGCAAACGTAAAAACAATCGCTGGACAATGGCTGTTTTTTCGAACATAATTGATGTTTCTGCTTTAAACGCCTATATTATTTATAACGAAGTAGACACAAATTGGAAAACTACCCAGAAACATACAAGACGTAAGTGTTTTCTTCATGAGTTGGCAATCTCACTCGCAAAGCCATATATGGAAAAACGTAAAAACCTTCCTCGAAGTGAATTTTCTTTGATGATATACTCAAAACTTTCAAATCAAAATTTTAATGAGTCAAATGACAGTGAAGCTGGTCCTTCTAAAAAAAGAAAAGTTGATGATTCTGCAAAAAAGAAACGTGCAAGATGCCAAAAGTGTTACACTTCGGGCGAAAACAAAAATAAATGGACGTCTTATTTCTGCTGATTGTGCAAAAAGCCATGCTGCAATGAGAAGCACTCTAAAAGTATTTGCGCAGATTGCATTAGTAGTCCATAAATTAAAATTTTATTAAATATTGTATAATTTAAACAAAGTCTCAATAAAAACAAATAAAAAAAACAAACATTTGTACTTTTTTAAGAGTTGTTTTCTTTCGTTGTTCAGTGTGTATCAAATATGATACAAAGGAAGAATTATGTATTTTTTTTTGAAGCTCAATCTACGGTTAAATAAAAAAAAATGTTAAATAAAAAAAATCTGTATAAAATTTTTTAAACGCACTAATAATCCCAAACCAATATTTTACTTATTAATGTTTTACTTATTAAGTAAAATATATTTTTTTAATTTCCAATTTCAATGTATTTTTAATAAAAAATATATATTTAACTTAATAAGTAAAATATTAATTTGGGATTATTAGTGCGTTTAAAAAATTTTAAGCTTAAATTTTAACAATTCCCATAAAAAACACAGATTAAAAAAAATTGCGTTTGCCGCCCCCCCCCCAGAAAAAATGTCTAGCTACGCCAATGCTCTTTGTCCAGTATTTTTACATTCGTCAAGTCAGCTCTATGATTTTTCTCCGTACAGTGTTGTGATAGTGCGGTTGAATGTTTTGGTTTTTTAATATCTGTTTCATGTTCACTTGTTCTTATGCTTAAGCTCCTCTTTGTTGTTTCTATGTATACTTTACCATAGTTGTCTGATGAATGTCCTAAACTTTTAGAGCCGTATTCATAAAAATTTTAAGCCGCATTTCAAATGTTGTTTAACGAAAATTCCCTAAAATTGTATTCATAATAGAACTTTGGCTTAAAAAAATGTTTTTTAAACTTTCTGTAAATCAGCAAATTTTAAAATTGACTGCACCCATGTTTAAACCAATTTTAAGATGACGTTGTTGTAATTTTGCTTGGTTTTTGTTTACATTCTTAACTTTGCCTGTATGTATGCATGTATGTATGTATATGCCAGTGTTATTTATTTCAAAAAAGGTAATCGAGTTTGAAATTAAGCATTTTTGACGGAAGCTGTTCCTTATCGGATTACCAATTTAATGATTTTAACAAGGCGTGATACTACTTCTTGAGAAGTAGTTATGTTGTTTATTGTAGGAACCAATTGTTTTTTTCGTTGTGTGAAGTAGTTATTTTTTTCTTGATGGAACTACTTTTTTAGTCGAAAAAATACGTTTCTGGATTAAATAAATAATAACTTTTTAAAAGAATATAAATAAATCAAAACAAAAACTATTGTTTTACTACGAAATACACCATTTTGTAAAACTTCTTTTATAAAATCAATTGAAATCGGTTATATTTTATTCGCGTCCGTGCCTGTATTGTTACTTATAATTGCTATATTTAGAAACATTTCAATTGTTTTGATTGTTGAACTTTTATTAAAACCGAAAATGAAAAAAATCATTTGGAACTACTTATACTGAAATAATAATTTTCCTAAATGTAAGTACTTATTTTTTAGTTTAAAATAAATACGAAGTCAATTTAGAAATATATATAATTTATCTAAAATAAATACATATTTTGCAAAATTTTCACGTCATCTTTTAAAACCCAAAGAATATGTTGTACTTCTGCTTCCTATTTTTAATATTTTAGGTAATGTAATTTGTAAGCGAGTACTTCAATTTGGCAATCTAAAAAGCAAGTCATTATATCGCAAGTAGTTCAGATGGTAATGTCTAATTTTTTGCTGGGTCGTTATTCTAGTGCTTCTTTATCTGTAATAAAAAAAATCATATAAAAAGCACTTTTAACAAAGATTCGTTGTGAATTTTTTTTATTACAATACAAGTTGGAACACATCTTTTATTTTATAGAAACAATATTTCTCTGAAAAGGGACAAATAAAAAAATATAGACACGAGTACTTTGTGAATTAACAAATGCTGTTTTGCAGAACTAATATGCAACTGACAAAGAAGGAATACAGTGAATACCAATCTTTAAAAAAACCTTATTTATCCTCAAAATGTTTTTTAAATAATATGAACTTTAATCAATCAACCTTTTTTATGAATACGGCTGTTAATTTGGTACACAACATTGCTTTGATCTTTTTTTTTTGTCAACTTTTGTTTTTGTTCTTGTGAATAAATTTCACGGTGTTGCAAAAAAAAAAACACTTTTTGTCAGAATTTGAAAGCGATCCAGTGGGAGTTGTAGGCATAGGTGAGGACATACAAAAACCGTTTTCATAGATTTTGAAACACCATCAGAAATTTGACTTATTTTGAAAAAAATGTTTTAGGGTGGGTCGTAGTAAATACTTTAGTACCTCTAACTCAGACATTTTTTGACCAATTTGAAAATTTTAAGCAGTTTTGGAAAGGCAAAGAATTGGATTTTTATAAAATGTATGCATTAATTGTATGTTCCAAGAAATTGGGTAAGTTTTTATTAAATATTTCGAAATTGTTATTTTAATTTTTTTTTTCTATGAAGACCGATTTCATTTTGCACATAACTTTAAAGGAAAATGAGCCATTATTTGTTACAATCGATTTATATTTGCCTTATGGAATATTAAATGATGCCAAATCATTGAGAAAGATAATTGCAATGAGTGGCTTATAAACTCTTCAGACTTAATTTTCTTAAGTACACTAAAACAGCTTGTACAAGTACTTTCGGGTTCATACCATTTGCTACAACTACATATACATATTAGCAGTCAAAAGCTGTTTTGAAGGCATCGTTTGCATGGCTGTCCGCTTCGCGCAGGTGTTCCAGTAGAATTAAAGTCAGCAAATAAACCGCAAACATAAAAACCAATTATTATGATTACAAATCTACAAACTTTCTTATTTTAATTAAAATAAATATTAATAGCACTTCACATGTCAACAATTTTAGTCTAGTTACAATATTTTACTCTTTTCTGAAAACAATAACCTTTTCCAAACTTTGGCATTGTGTTGGTACTCGTATTAAATATAATTATTTTATGTGTTTATCCAAATATATATAACAGAAAATTGCATACAAGAACATTCTAAACTTTTTTAATGGTTAAAAATAAAACAACCCCCATTCATCTGTATTATCTTCCAGTTTAATTTTTTCAAATTCATACAAATTGACAATAAAGAAGAGTGTATTTATTTCTGCTTTTACCGAATATAATAATTTTACTTATTTACAGCCTTATACATAACGAGAAACTGGCATAAGCGACAAAACTGAACATGGTCCTAACAAGTTTTACCATACAATTTTACATTACAATTCGGGATAGGATTTAATAGTGGGTTAAAACTGCATTATGCACCGATTTCTAATTTGAAATAGTTTGAATCTCATTAAGACATATAGTCAATTTTGCCAGTTATGCTAACTGGAATGAAGGTTTTTGTTATGTATTAGGCTTTAAGTATATCAAAAAAAAAAAAAAAAATAAATAAATAACTGTAAGATTACAAAAAATCAAATAATTTGCATAATTGAGTTGACGAATTTGTGTCTTTCGTTACTTGTGTTTTTATTAAAATTTTTTGCGCTGGGAGAGAAAACGATAAAAAAGGATGTTAATGAAAAGTTGAATAACTTTTACAATTTTTACCTGATTTGAAAAATTTAAACTGTATTTTGTAGATTAAATTTGCTTTATGCATTAGTCTAAGTTTTTATAAGCTTTGATATCAAAATAAGCAATGAAAAGCTACACAAATCAAAAAAGTTGATAAATTTTATTATTTTTTTGGATATTCTTAACAAAAACAATGCTCAAAATTTACAAATGTATCAAGATATCCTCATCGTTGTAAATCGTTATCAATTCTCTTTCTGAAAGCATTAAAAATTTAGATCTAACAAAAACTTAGTTACTTAGTTACAGTTCGATAAGTTGACGAACATCACCGAAAACGGTATTTTCAGAATAATTTCTGAATTTGAGGGTGTCTGAAATTTTTCGACACAATTTGTAATGTTCTCAACAAGACTTACAGCTCTTTTTCACTTTAACACGGTGTTATTTATCGTTTTGTTTGCTCTATATGCCAGTGTAACTTCTTTGTTGTTTATTAGTGTTCTCATTTGTTTATTTGCTATAAGCTTAGGAATGTATGGAAGGCTATAAAATTTGGTGTTGGCAGATGAATTTACATTTTCTTTATTTTTATCCCCATTTTATGCCTTTTCTATTAAGTTGTTTATTAAATATATCGGGTAGCTGTTATTTAAAAGTATTTGTCTTATTTTTTGTATATTTTTATACTATAGCTATTGCTATTTATGGCGCGATACAGGAGTTAGAAAATGATTTCCGTAACAAAAATATTTGACACTATTACAGTTATAAATTTATTTTTGTATTGATTTCTTTGTACTTAAACGCAGAGTAAGAAAATAAAAGAAACAAATTGTTTGATTTTGTTTTGCTTCGTTCTTTGAAGTGAGTGACACAAAAGTGGTTAATCACCAAATTGGCGGACAGTACGAGACAGACCAAGGAAACATTTTTCAGATAGTAGCAATCGTACTAAAAAGCGAAAGTTGATTATTTTATAAAATATGTTAGTCCAAATAAATTAATTTTTGCTACAGAACAAGGACTAAGAAATCAAGGATCATCAAACCAAAAAAGTTAAAAAAAAATAAAGAAAACTTCATCGACATCTTCGATAACCACTCCCTATACACCAGTGCCTGGATTCAGTAACTTTTTCGAACCGCAAATCGTAACATTTATCGATATATTTTTTGCGGTAACGATAATGTGATTCTTTAATTGCTTTTTTACGATTGTGTACATATGTGTTTTATTCGCCATTTAATTATGTACCATGTTACATGCGAAAGGCACATATAAGAATTAAAAAAATTTAATAAGTTTGAGATTTTTATTTTAGTTTTTTTATTCAACTGACAGAGAGTATCGTTAAAATATGTCACTGAATAGCAAAATTGATAAATTTTCGTTATACTTATTATAGCGATACGATTATCGTAATTGGCATAGATGGAATAGGAGATCACAGCATATACAAACAAAACTTTTCTGATTATTCACTTTATGGAGATTCTCATATTGTTCTATGTACTCTTGTCTCATTAGAAATGTCTACTGGTGAGAAATATTGCAGAGCGGTTTGTTTGAAATTAGCAAAAGGAACGACAGATTCTGCTAAAGAAGAAGTCAACAAAATCGTTGCAAAAAGAAAACGCACAAAAATAAATTTTTTTTCGTCACAAGTTATATCAATGCTTGACATACCAGAAATTATGAAAAGTACATCAGTGAGCAGTGCCGATGTTGATGATTATGAGACTGATGGTGAAATCATTCATGACGCAAATTTAAATTGATTTTTCCACACAAATCCATTTTTATGTTCTATAATATAATACCCAGCAAAAAAATTCGGAACTAGTAAAGTAAAGGTTTTCTACTTTCATTTCATATCAATTACTACAGGTACTTAATTTAATATTCTAAAGGTGTTGCTTGTATCAAAAATTTTTCTAGATAACCGTGTGTTAAATTCATTGATGTTTCACCAGCAATGGAACTACTTGGACTTGAGTTCATCCATGCTGTAACTAATGATTTGTATGCTCATTTATTGCTGTGTAATAATATAATTAATAATCTAAAGTAAACCAAATTTTTGATAACATTTATTATTTTTATGATTTATTCAATATTGTGAATCAAAATATTATTTTATTTTGTTTCTATAGTCGTTATTTATGCTAAGGCTGACATAAAGTATCATATTATGTTAAATCCCTACTTAAAAAATCATCTTCATAATTTATATATTTTTGTCCACCTAAATCGTTACTTTTGCCGTGTGTGATCCTAGTTTATATAAAAATAAAATTTCTTAATTGAGGTTGTTTAGACGAAAACAATTTTTAAGCCGCACAATTTTTGCTCTTTTCCCAATTACACGAGACTAAGGCCGAGTACACACTGTGGCATTTTGTGACAAATATACCAAAAATTACAGTGGGAACTAGTGGCAACGTTTGTCATTTCCGATATTTTTCGTTGTGTGGCATTACCAAACAAACTGTTTAAATATCTGATGTAAACAGTTGTGAGAATAAGTTTGGCTCATTTCAAACACAGAAAGAAAATGTCAGCGTGTTAACGTTGAGAAAATAGCGAAATTATTTTAAATGTGTGAGGGTATAAAAATTTAAAATTATGAAAAATGGAAAAGAAAGTGGAAAAGCATAGGAGAGTGTGAGAGAAATTCAAGCGCCCTGGACGCATGACATGACGACACAGCTAATGCAGCTTGTGGAGGTCCGTGAGGCTGTATGGAATCATACATATGTATGCATGTATATGTAGCACTTATAGGGATAGAAATGCAAAAATGGGCAGAAATTTCGGTGGAGTTAGGTCTTCAAGCACATGAAATTTTTAAACCAACTGGCATCCTGCTTCCGGAAACTGGAATGCAAAGTACAATAGAATCCTTTGGTGGCACGCTGGTCCAACACTTTTTTCGCCGTTTTTTAGATTTTCTTAATTTTTTTCTTATTATTGATGAACACATGGTGGCACTAGCCAATTTAATAATTTTAGGATTATCCATTTGTATAAATATTAATTAAAAAAACAATACGAAAGTCAAAGTCTCACAATGATAAATCAAACGACATTAAATGTAATTATTTTTTTAATGCATGTTTTTTGTATCTTCAAATATGAACTAACAATAAGTACTCAAATCTTAAATCTAAAATATAAATATTTGACCCAACCAATGCCGGACATAAGTAGTGAAAATAAAAAAAAAGTGTTTTCAAGCAGCTTCATCATCTGGGGTGTTGATTATTATAGACCGTGTATCTCTCTTTTTTAAGCGGATGTGTCCAGTAAAGTTCAAAATATTACGAGCAAGCGGATTAGGATGTGACTCGAGTTTTGTTAGATATTTGCTTGCGTATTTTGCAATTTCTTCAGTCACTAGTGGCATATTTAAATCACGATGCATATTTGAATTTTTGATGTACCATGGAGCCAACGTTATCAAAAGTAAAATTTTGTTTTGCTTTCGTTGGATTTTCTCAACATTTGAAGCTAAAGCAGGTCCCCATAGCTGAATTCCGTAGCACCATATTGGCTTTTAAAGCGACTTGTATATTAAAAGTTTGCAATCTAGACTGTGGGTTGAATTTCTACCAATCAGCCAATGTACCTGAGTTAATTTTAGTTTCATTTGTGTTAGCTTAGAGTCAATGTGGTATTTCCATGTAAGCTGTCGATCAATACATAACTATTATTTTCTAATGCTGCAGAAAACATTCCCAGTGTTGCCAGACTGTAGAAATTTGTTATCGTAATACTATATCAGTAATATCAGAGAAAGTAGATTTGATGACTACTAGGCGATTCTCATATGAATAGTGGGAATGTGCTTGTGTGATTTCCTCACGCTAATAAATTGTTTATAAATAAAATAATAAAATAAATTGTTTATAAATAAAATAATTAAATAAATTATTGTATTTTTATTATTATATTTTATTTTATTTATTTATAAAACGTTCTCATGTATGTGAACACTCTAATGCTTGTGTGTGGGGGTCCAGCTTGTTTGTCGCTGGTAAGCTTATATTCTGTTTATTTGTTTAGGAAATATATATGTATGTGTGTATGTATGTATGATGCATGTATGTATGTATATATGTGTATATGATGCATGTATGTATGTTTGTGCGATCGAAGGAACTTGTGCGTGGAATATTTTGTGGCTGTGTAGAATACATTTATATTTTGCAACGTACTCATTTCTTTGGCTGCGATTATTTTAAAGCAGCAAAGTTTCAACCAACTACAGTCATAAGCAGAGAAACAAAAAGTAAAAATTTGCAAGTAAGCAAAAAGGCTAACTTCTCCTCCTTCACACTTCCTTCTCTTTCCTTTATGTGGCTTGTATTTGAAATAAGAAAACACTTGTAGATTTTTTATTTTTCTATACATTTATACCTGATTTACATTAAGCATTTTTTCATGAAATTTCATGAATTTTGTTGCATGCAACTTTTTCTATTTGCTATACCTGATTTACATTAAGCATTTTTTCATAAAATTTCAAGAATTTTGTTGCACGAAACTTTTTCTATTTGCAAATTGCAGAGCTATAAAAAAAAATTTTATATAAAAAATTACGTATAATGAATCTCTGATGTATTTTCGGCAACTTTTTTGATATAAGTTGCTAATCCAGGCCTCCTATTGGCAAATAAAAAATTTTCATGCAACTAATTTCATGAAGAAAATGCTTAATGTAAATCAGGTACTAATTGCAGCGCTATAAAAAAAATTTTATAGAAAAAAGGGCTTAGAATGAATCTCTGATGCATTTTTGACAACTTTTTTGATATAAGCTGCTCCTCCAGGCCTCGTATTGGCAAATAAAAAATTTTCATGCAACTAATAAAAAAAATGCTTAATGTAAATTAGGTATTATTGTTTAAAATTTTATAATAATACATACATTAATATTTTAAAGGGTAAAAAGTTCATTTAAAGCAAGATATTTCTTTTGTTAGTAAAATAGCATTTTTTAATGCGCAAACGCCAAGTTTATGATAATTACAATAAAAATATTCTGGATACTTAATCTCGATTTATTTAAAGTTGATGCAGCCTATATCCTCAACGTTAAAAATTTTCGGCATACAATTTTTTCCAACCATCGTCTTTTCACTTCGCCTTTTACATAAATTTTAGAACATCTTGCGTTGGCTTTTAAAAAATTGCAAATGCTTTGAAAAGAAACTGATCCAGCAGTCCAGCTGAGGTGATGATAGTTTTTTGTTAGCCACTTTGCTTTTTTATTGATAAGCATTTCAAATCAAATGGTGGTTTTATAATGAAATTGTTATATTGATAATTATTGAAAACAATTGCTACTTCTTTTGCGATGAAATCATTTGAATTACTTTTGAAACCTTGTACGTCTATAAAAATTGTGTTATTTTCCATATTACTCAATTTATATGACCTTTCGAACTTGTCCTTTGATGGGTATATATTCTATTACGCAATCATGAATAAGAATGCAGTAAGCTGATGCCTTTGCTGCAATATTAGTTGCTGTTTCAAATGCTATTTTTATATCAATCGATCCATTATTGAGTTATTCATTCTGATGACTGAAATCTACTACAATAAAATGAGCTTTTGTCTTAAACTCTGATGCAGTTAGGAGCCATTGAGATTCTTTCATATAGTGGCTTTGTTGGAATCTTAGATACATATCATATAGAATTGCATATCGTTAATTTTTGAGCTTTATGTTAAGATCATCATATGGATATGAGACTGAATTTAAATGTTCTTTTAAATTAGTCAAATCACAATGAACAAACTTATTTTCTTGTTGAAAAGCAATCAATAAAAAACGGGGGCGTTCTCTATTTGCAGCCACTTTAACATTCCAAATATGGCTAGTTCCTGTGTTTAATTGTGGATTAACATGACAATCCCAACTGCGAAATGCCATAGGTATAGAAGAACCATTGTTAATAATTTTTATCATATTCAATTTGCTAAAGTCGGATAATTGTACATGTGGGATTCTCCATGAGATGAGTGAAATTGTAAGTTTAGCTTTTTCAGTAGAAACACTCGAGCGTACAAGATCTTCATCATTCTTATTGCGCAAGAGTATCAATTCATTTGGTATAACTTTGTTGTAGTCTTCAGAGAATCCTAGAAGCATTTTTAGAGGTACCTAAAAATTGAAAAATCCATTTTCAAGAGTGACATCGTCAATTTTGTTCCATCCAGCAGATGAACCAAAATTTTTATGGTGCTTGTGGCTCCTAAATATCTTGTATCATCAATTTCAATTCCATTGAGCTCATAGCGAATTTCATCGAATAGATATGCTACAAAGTTGTTTTTTAATAAAAAGTTTTCCGAAGAAGAGGAAGATTTGGGCTTATTATCATCGGCGACAAATCCCCTCTACATAAATGTAGCTCTCACTGGGTAGCACGTACAAATCTTGATTTTGTATTGAAATTCTAATTTCATCATTATTGTTGTAAGATTGTAAGTATGGTACATATGTATGATATTCCTTTTTGATTATATTCTCATCAGACAAGGGTTTATCTAAGACATCTATTATTGAACTCATTTTGTCTTCAATTTAAAATTCAAGGACTTTAGAAAATTTTTATTTGATGTTGTCAGAGCTTTTTGTTGAGCTGGTCGCTTTAATGTTGTTGTTGTTCTTGCTGCTATATTTTTCAATGTATTTGTGTTGTATATTAGCATTATTTAGTTGGCCTTAAATGAATTCGTATTTAATTTCCTCTCCTCGGAAATTAATTAAATCACCGTGTTGATCAAGTACTCGCAGCGCTAGTGAACTTATCTCTCTGGTGTTTACAGGTAAATAGATGAGATTTCTTGGAATCTCATCTATTTTGTAGCTTGGAGGCACATTAATCGGAAATTCAGGAAGTGTATGCGATTTGGAGGTATTCATATATTTGTTTATAGCGATACTACTTTCAATTCTCAAGAGATTCACTTTAAAATATTAACTGGAAGATCTGAATAATAATATTTGTTTGGTGTTAGGATTTTGCTATTGAATCCTAAAAGTTTTCCAATTGTATTGTCTTTATTAAAATATACAGGATCCTTGGAACTATTAACTTTAACTTGCATTGTATTGTTATTGGCTTCAATAAAAATCTTATTTGCTGGGCAGAGTTGTTTGTATTGCTCTTCTATAAAATAAACTATATCATTTAATTCGTAAGATCCAATTGGTATTTCAATTATATGTTCCCCTATATGAAACATATTGTTGTAGGTGTCTACATTTGGAATACTGTTGTATGAATGAAAATCAATTAGAGCACACTCATATGCACCATGTAATTCAATAGTAGGAAAGTAACTAGCAGATAGTTCTGATGAGTTAGAGTTCAGAGTAAGTGTTATTGACATTATAACAGACTGATTACAATTAAATAAAGTTTAGTACACAGTATGGTTTATAAGCATGATTTACATTTTTTATTTAAAATTTTTTCTTATTTTAAAATTAGCATTAGTTTCTTAATATTAATGCTATTATTGTTGCTGTTGGTTTTGGTGTTGTTGTTGCTAATTTAGTTTTTCTTTCAACTATAATATTTCATCTTTACTTATCCAAGAATTGTGTTGATTAGAAAATCCGAGCCATTTAACATATACCTCCTTTCCTTTAATTTTAAAAACCTCTTCAACTAGATATGTATTTGGAAATCTAGTTTTTGAAAGTTCCTCAGTATAGAAGCTACCTTTAATAGGATTGCCAAGATAATCTTCTAATATGTACGTTGCAGGATTTATATTTTGAACTCTTGTAATTGTGAAAATTTCTGTAGTCCAATTTGGGGTATACCCTTTTTCAAATTTTGCTTATATTTGCTTATGCGAACATGATCTCCTACATTAAATTTCGACATTTTATACATTTTCAAATGACTGTATACTGTATTTAGCAGCTTTTCCTCACTTGTTGAGTTGACTTTAATAGGAGAGATTTTAATGGTACGATGAATTTTTCTATTGTATGCATTGAGTAAATCTTTGTATATATCAATCTACTTATATGAACCATTATAACTAAATTATTTCCACATCATTCTTTTCAATGTTTTATTAAATCGTTCTACTATTGATGCTTTCATAATGCTATATGTTGAGTAGTGATTAATGTTGTATTTATGCATTAATTTTCCAAAGTGTTTGTTGAAAAATTCTTTGCCATCATCTGTTTGTAAGTTTTTTGGTACTCGTCCCAATTCAAAAATATCTTCCATTGCCTTGGTTGTTTCGAGTGCAGTTTTTGTTTTTAGCGGTACTGCCCAAATGAGAATGTGTCAATTACAGTCAACAAAAATCGATAATTTCTATTTTCTTTAGAATAGTTCTCCATTTCAACTAAATCAGCTTGCCAAAGATCATCTATTCCTTTAATTACAACTCTGTGACGCACAAAATGTTTTCGTGTTTGCTTATGGAGTTCGTTTACTAAATTTCTTTTTGAAGACATTAAGTTGTTTTTAGAGATTTTTTGCAGAGTGTTGTGATCTACTTGACGCACTTTCAGCTATTGGGACAAACATGTAATTTTCTAATCTATAAATTTTTTCATTAAGCTCTTCAATTTGTTCTTCAAAGAATGTTTTAATTTGTAGAATATCTTTTTCAATTTTATAATTTTCTTCTATCTCTAATTTTATTTCACGTTGCAGTTCCTCAATATGCATTTGGACATCGTTTTCCTCCAGAGCTTTTACAAGATTTTTGATCCTTTTGTTTTGAACATCAATGTTGTTTTTCGTATCCACAAAGAACCCCAACAGTTTAGGTGCATTTTTCAAAGAAATTGTGCTGCTAGTATCGTTTAAATAGTGTCCAAATTTATCAACAGACATACTCTATATACTTTATTAAAGTTAGTGTATTATATTCGCTTTACGTAGTTCTTCAATAATTGATACAATCTCGTTATTGTGATTAGTATGACCTGCACCTTTTGATGCTAGCAGTAGTCGAAGTCGATCTACTAACTCATTTGGATCGTCCCAGTATATATAGTTGGGCTTATTGATATTAAATTGCATCATTCCATCACCTAAATAGCTACCTTTGGGCTTAGATCCTGTTGATTCAGGTAAATTCTTCTGGTTTTTCTCATCAATAAATTTCTTAATAATATGTTTATATTTATATCCTCTTGTACCCTTAATTTGACCATCAGGTTTATAGTCATGCATTAGTAGTAATTAAAATCTTTTTATAGATCTCAAGTTCAAATTTATGATACTTTTTGGTATTTTATGAAACATTAGAGAAAATAGTCCTGGTGTTAGAGCCCATATTTGAAAACCAGCTTGTATTTTATCTTTATTAAGTTTGAGGTTACTATCACCAAATTTCCGTTCATTATTGTAATCATTATGTGGGCCATAGTTTGTATCTAATTCATTTCTTCCTTCCAAGACTGACAAGTCAGTATAAGTATCTTCTGTATTTTAAGTCTGTGAGTAAAAATCATCTTCATCATCGTCATCATCATTCTCAGTATTAGCATCATTAAATAAGATGGTATTATCAAATATTATTCCTTCTGCTAGTTTTGTTGGTGTACTTGTCTCTATCTTGGCTGATGTTTTTTAAGGCTTTATTTTCAACTTCTGTCTTCATTTTACTTTCTTCTTTCACAGGAATTCTCTTAATATTTTTAGAACTACTTATGAATTCTTTGAGTGGTTCTGTTATAGGTTTAAATGTATCTCTTATTTATTCACGTGTATCTATTTCACCAGTTTTGATACTACGAAGCTTTTTCTTCAACACATTTCTTGTCAACACCAACTGTTTTAAAATTTTCTCATCCATGTTTGCTAAATGCAAATAACAGGTATAAGCTATCAGATCAGCTTATCAGGACCTGGTCTGGTTTTCAGAGCAGCTTATTAGGACCTTGTCTGGTTTTCAGATCAGCTTATCAGGACCTGGTCTGGCTTTCAGATCAGCTTATTAGGACCAGGTCTGGTTTTCTGATCAGCTTATCAGGAGCTGGTTTGGTTTTCAGATCAGCTTATCAGGACTTGGTCTGATTTTCAGATCAGCTTATTAGGACCTGGTCTGGTTTTCGGATCAGCTTATTAGGACCTGGTCTGATTTTCAGATCAGTTTATCAGGACCTGGTCTGGTTTTCAGATCAGCTTATCAGGATCTGGTCTGGCTTTCAGGTAGCTGGTTGGGTTTGGAAATCAACTGATATCAGATGAGGTTATACATGTATCAAGTTTAAAGTTAGATTAATAACTAAAGTCAATATTTTATGAGAAGTAGTTTATGTTTAATTTGATGTTATTTAATTATAAATAAGAACAATATTAAATTTGTTTTTCCTTTAAATAACATTATAAGCTTTATTTTGAGCCGTACTAGGCAAGTGCTAAAGCGATACTACTAAGATATTGAAAAATTAAATAAAAATGTTGTCAAGTTACTTCGATATGCCATATATTTTTATTATTCGTATTTTAAATATTTAAAAAAAAGTAAAAAAAATGAAAACAAACAAGTTTTAAAACGTAAGGTATAATTAATAAATATTATTGAAAAACATGAACAACTTCAATACTTTCCCCTGTTTAAAATAATTATTTAACATTTAAACGATCACATAACATTTTTAATCGTAACTTTGTTAATGGCTTTGTCAGCATATCTGCTGCTTGAAATTCCGTTGAAATTTGATGTACTTATATATTACCTTCTGTAACCATTTCTCTAATAAAGAAGTGCTTAATTGCAATGTGTTTCGTTCTTTTGTGAAATTCAGGATTTTGTGTTAAGCGAATGGCAGCAGTGTTGTCAATTTGTATGCATAGAACTTGTTTTAAATTAATTACTTCTTTAAAAAGTCTTTTTAACCAAACAAGCTCTTTTGCAGCTTCGTTAGCAGCAAAAATTTCTGCTTCGGTAGTAGATGTTGATACCATTGCTTGTCTCTGACTCAAGCAAGATATAGGCCCACCAGCATATGTTACTATTACACCAGATGTTGAACGACCTGTAGTATTGCATCCACCAAAGTCAGCATCACTGTAGCATTCAATTAATTTAGGCCATTTCTTGTTATAGCAAATTCCAACATCTAATGTTCCAGCTAAATATCTAAATACTCGTTTAACACGCAGTACATCTTTGTTGGATTTTCTAAAGATCTTGAGAGATAACCCATGGTATATGCTAGGTCTGGCCTCGTTCCTAACATTAAATACATCAAAGCACCAACTGCTTGTCTATATGGGAAATCGACACATTCACTCCGCTTGTTGTTCATATCACAAATTTTCTCCATCGGAGTAGCAACCGGGCGACATTCAGAAAAGTTAAATTTTTCCAATATTTTCTTCGCATATGATTTTTGATGTAATTTAATATATTCTTCGTTATTGTCAATTTCTAATCCAAGAAAATATGTAGCTTCCTTACTTACAATTTTGAACTCACTTTTCAATTCTTTTATAAAGGAGTCTAATTCAGTTTTATCGGAAGATGCGATTAAACTATCGTCCACATATAACGCAAGTATTATTTTATTACCGTTATTTTCTCTCACTTATAAGCAAGTATCGGCCGACCTAACTTTGAATCCAAGTTTCTTAATATAATTACCTATTCGTTTGTTCCAGCATCTATTTGCTTGTTTAAGGCCGTATAAACTTCTTTTTAAATAACATACTTTATTTGAACCATCTTTAAATCCTTCAGGTTGTTCCCTGAATATGTTTTCTTCTAACTCACCATACAAAAAAGCTGTAGATACATCGAACTGAGCGATGTGCAAATCTTCACTTGCAGCAATGCTAAGAATTGAGCGGATAGTTGACATTTTTGCCACAGAACTAAAGGTCTGATCATAGTCAATTCCCTTCTTTTGCTTAAAACCTTTAATTACCAGTCTTGTTTTATATTTATTTATAGTGTCATTAGCATTTGTTTTAATTTTAAAAATCCATTTTGAAGGAAGAGCTTTGTGACCATCTAGTAGTTCAGCAAGCTTCCAAGTCTGGTTTACCATTAACGAGCTTATTTCAGACTTCATAGCGTTTACCCACTCTTCTTTTTGTTCACTTCCAATAGCTTCACTATATGTATTGGGTGTTGGAATTTTGTTTACAAATTCCTGGGATTTTATTACAAAATCATTGACACAATCAATTAAAATTGTACGATTTCTTAATCGTTTTGTATTTAGTTCGTCATCGGAATCTGCGGCTTCCAAACTTTTAGCTGTACTTCTTGTTTCATCATCTGCTTGCTCATCTTGTGCTTCAGCATCTTGCAGCACATCTTCATAAACCTTCACAATCACTATCGCTGCTATAATTTTCATGTTTACAGCTTTCATCATATGTCTTCAATTTAATTGTTGTGCTATTCAAGTTTGTCTTACCACTATTTCCAGATCATTTATTTTCATATTTGCTTTTTGTGCAATCAGAAACACTTTCTAAAAATTGTATATCTCTTGAGAATTGAACGCAATTGGTATCTTAGATGTAGACTCGATATCTTTCATCACCATCGTATCCAACGAGATATCCTTTGATGGCATTCTTATCTAACTTCTTACGTTTTTGATTTGGTACATGAATAAAACATGTTGAACCAATAATTCTAAGATGGCTGATTCTAGGTTTTACTCCATGCCAGAGTTCAAATGGGCTTACATCTCTTATGGAACTCTTTCCTGTTCGATTAAGAATGTAGATTGCTGATTTTATAAACTCAGCCCATAAAGCATTAGGAAACTCAATATCTATGTTGGAGTATTTGAAAGTTCACGTCATTTCAACGATAGTCCTATTTTCTCTTTCAGCATTACCATTTTGTTGAGGAGTATATGGAGCTGTGACTTTGTGGTTAATACCATTGGTTTGTAGTATTTTCCTCACATGGTCATTAAGAAACTCCCCACCATTGTCGCTTAGAACTGTTTTAATGGTGTGACATTGGCTCTATCAGCTATTATTAGCTGATATTTATTATTAGCTATCATTTCTAGTAGAGTCTCCTTCACCTCAGATTTGTGTTTTACAACATAACCATACCTGTATTTAGTAAAATCATCTTTACATATTACCAAATACCTGAATCCTTTGAAAGAGGGCGGAAAAGGACCACAAACATAAGTAGATATAAGTTCACCAGGAGCAGTAGCTGTTTTACGTCTTTCAAATGGTAGTCTAGATAATTTTCCATAAATGCACGGTTCACAGACTTCATTGTTGTTTTCAACTTTAATACCCAAATCGTTTTGTAACTTATTTTTCACATATTGTTTATTTTGGTGTCCCCATCGTTCGTGATATTATTGTAATAGCGAAGTTTTGTCAATGGCTATGTTTACTTTATTGATTGGTGATTTTGGCGTGATATTTGCTTTATACAAAGAACCATCGACTTCACGATTTCCCGTTAAAACAACCTTACCATTTAAATTAAATTGGCATTTCATTGGAAAGGATTTGAACTCAGTACAAGGATTTTTATCGTGAGCTGCCAAAACTGAGAATAGATTTCTTTCAATTTCAGGAACATACCAAACATCCTCTAACTTTATTTTGATTTCTCTATTATTTATATTTGATGAAAATTCAATGGTACCTTTTCCTTTAGCATTAAGTGTTTCTTTTCCAGCGGCTGGAATATAATGACGTTCTTGGAAACGTTCATATTTTATA
Organism: Tachina grossa; assembly: GCA_949987645.1. Classification (NCBI taxonomy): domain Eukaryota; kingdom Metazoa; phylum Arthropoda; class Insecta; order Diptera; family Tachinidae; genus Tachina; species Tachina grossa. The sequence continues at coordinate 109,336,207 of OX465275.1, forward strand.
AAAAATTCTGCTGAATGGGTAACATGTTTCGTAGCACCATTGTCTACCCACCAATCCATTTTTGTTGAAACTGAATTGACTTCATCAGTTACTGACTGAAGTGCTACGTTAGAATAATTAATTCTATCATTTTTAAACATATTTGGCCTACCATCAGCTATCCTTTTACGGCATTCTTTTAACCAATGCCCCTTCTTTTTACAGTAATGGCAAACATCATCTTTTTTATTTGTTCTGAAATTCTTCTTGCGATTTACATCTTTTTGATTACTTATTATCAAGGCTTCTTGACTCTCCTGTTCAGATATTTCATTCTTCTTTAAATTTCGTTCACAAAGACACAGCTGCATGACAAGTTGATCTAAAGATTTGTCTCCATCTCGGGTTAGCATCATCCAACTTGACTTAAACATTTCGAATGAGCTTGGCAATACATATAGAATTTTACAGACTAGCAACAGATCTGGTAATGGATTTGTGTCTTTTAATTCCAAACCATTATTAATTTCATTAAATAAGTTTTTCAACTTTGATATATGAGTAGAAACATCTTCTTGATTATTCCATTGAAAAGAAAATAGCTCAGTACACATTTTGAACAGCTGGTCCTTTGAAGTTGCCTCAAATTGTTGCTTCAAAGCTTGCCACATTTCGGAAGCACATTCTTTATCCATCACTTTTTGATAGATTTCATCAGTAATCGTTCTTGTAATAATGCTTTTGGCATAGCAATTTGCCTTTCTATATGCCTCACATTGTTTCTTATATTCTCGCTGTTGAGCTTCTGTTGCTGCATTCGATATGAGCTCGGGTTTTAATAGTCTTTTTTCAACTACGTCTAGGGATCTTTCATAAAATTCAAACAGATCCTTAACGTTTCTCTTCCATATAGGCCAATCCGTCTCACCAGATAAATGTTTAACGGATTTGCAGAATTCCATTTCTTAAATCACAATTTCCTTTTGATTCTTGAATTAATCAAACACAGATTTTATTGATTTTCTTTTTTTTTATTATTTCGTTTGACTTCTGGGTCTATAACCTATTGTTAGTAAAATTTTTATTGAAGTGAAGGAAAAATAGTTGACAAGTTTTTACATATAAAAATATTTAAAATACGACTAAAAAAAGAAGAAAACAAACAAGTTTTAAAACGTAAGGTATAATTAATAAATATTATTGAAAAACATGAACAACTTCAATAAATGTGTCATAATACGTGATCCACTGCATATAGTCACCTGAAAAGAAAGGCAATGATATTTTTGGTAGTTTAAGTGAGGAGCTGCCCGTTGACAAGTTTAGGTTATCATTAGCTACTGCATGTTTGAGACGATCAACCGTCACCGATAAGGCGGGATGAAGGGTAAAATACAGTTCTTCAAATTGAGCCCGAGTGCTGGTAGTTTCTTCCGTAGCCTCGTATTCCTCGACCGTGGATTGTATGATTTCAAAATCTTGGTAATATTTGTCCAATGCCTGCATTCTCAACTCTACTTCGTTTACGGAGGCAGTGCTCAATTTATTGGTCACGAAATCTTGTATTCGTTGTTAATGTGCAATTATGGTTGAACGTTTAGTTTTTATTTTTGCTAATTTGGCTTCAGCCATTGTCTTTATTTCTTCTTAAATCTTAGCAAAACTTTACTTTAAACTGTTCACTATTTTTGCAGTTGAATTCCAATTTGTATTTAATTTTTGTTAAGTTTTTTTTTGTTGCTATTTCTTTATTTTATTAGTAAAAGAATTTTACAGTGACAAAAAATTAGGTATTGTTCTTTGAAAGAATTGATCGCGTGATTTTTTCTTACTGCCTTTTTACAGTACAAAAAATTTATAATAATCAGCAAAAATTTAAGTTACATACTTATGTATGTACATATTTGCAATTTTACCTCTATATGTTCATGTACATAAATTGTTAATTTTTTTCATGGGTATTTAATATGTGTGTGCATACATACGTACATACATACGTAGAAATGTACGTAAGTATATAAACTCAAACCAGATTTTCGTTTAATTGTCTTGAGAAAGTAATTTGTTGTTTTTTATTATGTTCTTTCCTCGCTGCTTCGTTGCATTTGTTCTGTAATTTTATTTCAGGTTTTGTCAATAAAAATTAAATACAATTAAATTTAAATCTTGGACTAGGAGTCCTGTCACGGTCACCAATGTTTAATTTGATGTTATTTAATTATAAATAAGAACAATATTAAATTTGTTTTTTCTTTAAATAACGTTATAAGTTTTATTTTGAGCCGTACTAGGCAAGTGCTAAAGCGATACTACTAAGATATTCAAAAATTAAATAAAAATGTTGTCAAGTGACTTCGATATGTTAAATATATACAGTTATATATATATATATACATATGTACATATGTATGTACTGAGTATATACGAAATAAGAGTAAGTGTTGTAAGATTAAATCTATGTCTCTAAGTACATAAATGCTAATTTGATTGATTTTTCGAACAGAAAAATCAACTAAAATTTTAGTTGAAACTCATTAACGACTAGGTAAATTCATACTTTTGTTTTCTGTGAATTATCTAAATAACAAAGTAGATTTATACATATATAGTGCGGCAAATTATCATGTATTTTAGTTAATATAACTAATTATAGTTCCATAACTGTCATGAATTTAAAGAATTTTTGAATTTCTAAAAAAGTTTATTATTTATTTATTAATTTATATATTTACATACATGTACATATATAAAATGAAAAATAGAAAATACCACGAAAATAAAACATTTGAAGGAAATGCTAGGAACACAACTGGGACGAACGACGAATTTTTCGTAGCGAGCTTTTGCCATAAAAAATAAAATACATTCATGCATGTGCAAATTAACACAACACTGCCGTCGAATGAAACTCGTCGTGCGTGACGAACTCTCCGATATATTTCAGCACAAACCATAAGCAACTTTATGAATTATAAGAGCTATTATTTAGTCTTCGTTGTTGTGCTTCACACGACGAATTTTCTCAGCGAATTACTATCGACGAATTCGTCACCGTCCACGAAATTCGTCGTTCTTCCCAGTTGTGTTTATTGCATAAGACCACGTTTGCAGGCAATCGTAAAACAGCTCCGAGCTGGTGGAGACCATTAAAACTTGGGATGGGGATCTTCCTATGCGAAGGTATAGGTCGTCTGCAGCTTCCGGAGGAATCACCTATGTATATGCAGGATACAAGCAAGAGAGAGGACTTTTGCAGGGTTCAGCTAGTTCATCTATAATAATTAAAAAGAATTATTTTACATAAATTTAAAAATTTAATGTATACATACCTTTTTTTTACTTTTGACAATAAAATATAAAATGTTTCAATAAAAATAATTTCGAAAAATATATGTGTGTATGTATGTACTTTATTGTAATAGTTTATATTAACTTGGATTTCAGGTAATTTGTAATGTAGAAATTACCTAACTGCATAGTTAATAAAACCCAAGTTTTTTACTTTCATATAAAAAAATTTACCTATGCAAGCTTAGTTAATATTACCTCTTATATTTTTTTGTGTGCATAGATGTACAATATATTTTTTGCGCAAAAGTATATTAGATCATTTAATAATTGGATACTATGAAATGTTTCCACCATTACAATTAAAATAAATAAAAATTAAAATATATTATTAATATAAATAAAATTAAATTAAAATATTTAAAAATATTTAAAATTTTTTTAAGGAAATTTAGAATTCATCTATTCGAATATAAAATAACAGAAACTTGTATGAAGTGAAAAATATAATAACTTATCGGATTATCTAAATTGTTTCTCTTTATGAAAATATCTAATGAAATTTAATGGAATTTCATAATATTGTGAAATTCAATTTGACTTGTGCAGAACCTCTCAAAGAAAACAGGACTGTGCATGTTTAAGCGAAATGAAACCAAGAATTTGCAAATAAGCAAAAACAAAAATTTTTTGATCCAACGAAGTAAAGCCAATAAAGAAATAAATACCATTCACATATTTCATTCTCTTTTCAATATTTTATTTCAAATTTTTTCTTAAAAATTCATATACATACATATGTACAATAGTTTTTCTTAATAAATAGGATTTTATTTAAAATAATTTTTCTTAATAAATAGGATTTTATGTACAATAACTTTTCTTAATAAATAGGATTTTATTTACAATAATTTTAACAACAATAAATAAGATTTTATTTGCAATAATATTTCTTAATAACTAAGATTTTATATACAATTTAAAAATTAACCACTTAACTAAAAATTAACTAATTTTAACCATTTTCGTGCATTCTAGCAATCTCATCTAGCAGCATATCAAGTTCTTATTCAGGGTTAGTTTCCTTAATACGAAAATGATACCATGCATATGTATTAATGTTATTTGTCCTAATTTTTCTCTTATCGTCTCTATAACTCAAGACTACCTTATTTAGTTGACTAGTATCAGGGTGACCGGTGACATTTTTCAAAAAGTGGCACTAAATAGGGGATTTATCAAAAAAAAGGGGGCAATACTAAAAAAAAGCAAGAAAACTGCACTAAACTTTTTATTTTTAATGTATTTTCATATAACTCAAGCTAAATAAAGGGTGTCAAAAAGTGGCAAGGCAGTTGAAAAAGGGGAAACGCAGTTGAAAAAGTTGCAAATTGCCACTTTAGTCGGTCAAACGGTAACGCTGACTAGTATATATCTGGTGCAGCTTAGATTTAAATGTTAGGATATTATCGTATACATATGTAAGTCTTATTGAATAAACAGTTTTTATAAGTAGATAAACTATATTTATCTAATATGGACCTTTTTACCCCCTTCGATTTTTTAACGTCATTTTGATTTTGTACACTGAATGAGTACATGTTTGATCGCAGCCCAACAAACTCTGCCATTATCTTACCGCAGTTTTCATCCCTCATCATGCCCAAAACTTTTTTATTTATTAATGGGAAATTATAAGTGTTGTCCGTGGGATAGTCCGATGTATCAAAATGTTCTTCTATGTCATTTTTTATGTCATCCGTCTTTATTGAATATATAAAAGAGTCCGTGTCCATATAGTTCAATGAGAGTTTTGTCTTAAACTTAAGTTGCATGTACCCGTAATGGAAACTATACATTTTCCAGTTGGACAGCTCGAGTACACAAAATCCTAAGTAAATTGGTTTATTGTAGCAGGTTTTGACTCTAGTCATTTCGATTGCTACCAGATCTTCGGAAAATATAGACAAACTATGAAAATTTGGTTTTGATATCCAATCTTGAGCCCCCAAATGGTTCCGATTCGTTTTCTCCAAATTATTGACAATTTTAACATCTCTCCTCTTACCCACATTTTCCATGGTTTTACCATACACTGCATTATTGAGTAGTTTGAAATTTTTTTTTCAAAAGTATTTTTAGCAGTGGCTCTATGTCTGGTGTTTAGGTCAATATAGCCTTTTAACAATGGAGATTGTTTAAATGCTAGAATACGATGTGTTTTCTTTAAAACTAAGCCATTTTCTAAGCATTATTTCAGAACTCTAAAGTGTATCAAGTATGATTGCTTTGTAGAGAAATCGGTTATCAACTTGCTATACTTCGCTTGCAGTGGTTTTTTATTTTCAGCGCAAAAAGGTAGGTCATTATGCAAGTCATGTAAGTGAGAAGGATAATCTAAAGTGACCTCATATACATAACCGTCTGTTCCATTGTTAGCTATGCTGTTTATATCCAGATTCAGCTGGTCTTGCGATAACCATCTGAACCCACCATGAAGAAGATATTCCCACATTGCCCAACCGTAAAGGTTATTTGCGTCTAAATAGACAAGAAACTCTGAGAGCTTCTCTTTATCGAAATCTTCCAAATATTTGTTATTCGCTTTCGAATATCTTTGGCTACACTGTACGATTCCCCCACGTATACCTTTTTTCATAAAAATGTACATGTCTATGTCTGTCAATAATTCTAGTTCAATTTTTGTGTATTTTAGCATTGCATTCCAGGAAAGTCCAGGTGCGGTATAGCATTGACCAGTGTTGCCAAAATGTTGTAGGCATTTCCCGCCATATAGCCCCTAAAAACCCGCTAAAAACCGCTACCTGAGTAAAAATAAACGCTAATAAAACCGCTGAATTTTTTATAAGCAACTTATTTCTTTTTTCATGGTATATTGGTAAAAAAAACTGAATGAGATAAATTTTATAACGTATACATACATATGTATGTGTCAGAATCTCATAGTTCCCCAATATTTGTAAGCAAAACTCAGCCTACTTTTTGAATATTTTATTTCCTGCATACTCCAACTTCGAATCAGAACAAATTAGAGTCCAAGGGACTATTCCATCTTATAAAATTAATATGTTTATGCTGATTCAGTATCCTCTTAATATTTTCTGCGGACCTAATTATTCTAAACGTATGCAATATCTTATCGTTTTCCTTGAAATATGAAGCTATTTACTTTTGTTAAAATTTCCTGATTTCCTGACTATCTAAAATAAAAATAAATAGTGTCGATAAAATAAACTCTATATCTTAATTCACATTTGCTTGAAGTTGTATTTCAAAGGAAAATTTAATCAAAAAGTCTCTAATGAAAAACAAATTATTCAGAAAAGGTTATTTTTTGAGTTTTTTTTTAATTTTCTTTTCCTCAATCCCACTGATCCAATCACCGATTGTTCGGTTTGTTTTCCTTTTGCCTAAAGATTTGTTTACTAATTTGCTTTAATGCGAAAAGATTAAATTGATTTTAAATATCATTCTAATCTTGAATTAAATTTTATTCATTAAAAATAAATGAGATTTTTATACTATATATATATGTGTGTTTTTATTTTTATTTTTAACTTATTAACTGCCTCTTTATAGAAGCCATGTAGAAATTCTCGTCTGCCTATTTATATTGAAAACAAAAACAAGGCACTCAAATTTGTTTTTATTTTCAATGTAAATAGACAGACGAGAATTTTTACATGGCTTCTATAAACTGGCAGTTAAGTTTCACTTTAAAAAAAGTGACGTGAGTTTCTTTGAGGTACGTGTTTATATCGAAAAAAAAAACTCAACACAAATACTAGGGTAGGTGTTGTATAGCAGCGTTAAAAATTGCTTATTTTGATTCACCGCCAGCGGGTTTTTTAGTGGAACAATTTCTTAGTTGACGGGTTTTCAGCATTTTTCTGAAACTTATAAAAAAAGATATTGAGGGCAATTATGAATAAAATTCCGCGAGATATTTCTCCCTTTTCCAATTAGAATTTTTTGTTTTCCCTATTACTTGCTATTAGTTGGAATTGTTCCCCGTGAAAAATTTCCTGCGGAATTTTATTCATAATTGCCCTGAATATCTTTTTTTATAAGTTTCAGAAAAACACTGAAAACTCGTCAACTAAGAAATTGTTCCGCTAAAAAACCCGCTGGCTGTTTTTTTTAACACACTTGCCGCTAATGACAACAAAATAAAGTCATATATAGTGGAAAAACTGCCGTTTTAGCAACACTGGTATTGACATGGATCCAGCTCATAAATACCTTTACAAACTTTTCTAAAGTTCTCAAAAATATCTGTCAGTAAGGGGACATCTGTTTTTAAGTAAAGTTTTTTATAATCTTTTATTGTTTTGCAACCAAAAGTATTCCATACCTCTACAGCATGTGAGTATTCCTCTAAAGAACATTTTTTATTGTTCAACTTATTAAAGAAATCACTGCGTGAAGGCAGCTGACACTCGTCTAATTTTTGGAATGAATTTAGCTACTCATACGGGAAAATACCTTTTTTCTTAATAAGCTGAAATTCTTTTTCTGACTTTTTTTTTTTTTTTTTTTTAAATGCATGTTTTTTTATTTATTGTATCTTCAAATATGAACTAACAATAAGTATTCAAATCTTAAATCTATAAAAAAATTATTAGGCCCGACCAATGTCGGACATAAGCTTAGTGATAGTTATTAATAATACATAAGTAGTGCTAAGCAACAAAAAGAAAAAAGTGTTTTCAAGCAGCTTCATCATCTAGAGTGTTGAATATTAGAGCCCGTGTATCTCTCTTTTTTAAGCGGATGTGCCCAGTAAAGTTCAAAATATTACGAGCAAGCAGATTAGGATGTGACTCGAGTTTTGTTAGATATTTGCCTGCGTATTTTACAATTTCTTCAGTCACTAGTGGCATATTCAAATCGCGATGTATATTTGAATTTTTGATGTACCATGGAGCCGATGTTATCATGCGTAAAATTTTATTTTGCCTTCGTTGAATTTTCTCTACATTTGAAGCTGAAGCAGTGCCCCATAGTTGAATTCCGTAACACCATATTGGCTTTAAAAGCGACTTGTATATTAAAAGTTTGCAGTCTAGGCTAAGTGTTGAATTTCTACCAATCAGCCAATGTACCTGAGTTAATTTAAGTTTCATTTGAGTTAACTTAGAGTCAATGTGATGTTTCCATGTAAGTCGTCGATCAAGGTGAAAACCAAGATATTTCACATGTGAATGTTGAGGAACAACTTGACTATTAATCCGAATGGGGGAGCAAGTATCTCTTCTTAGGGTGAACGTTATATGGACACACTTTTGTTCATTGACTTTAATTCTCCATAAGTTTAACCAAAGCTCCATCTGGCTAATGTGTTCCTGGAGTTTGCGGGATGCCTCATCAGGGTTTTCGTGCATACTAAGGCAGGCTGTATCGTCGGCAAATGTGGAAGTATGGATACTACTGCTCACAGGCATATCACAAGTATAAATCAAGTATAAAACTGGTCCCAGTATGCTCCCCTGTGGCACACCGGATGAAATAGTTTCAGGCCTACTCGTAAAGTCTCCTTCCACAACAGTGAACTTACGGGAAATAATGTAACTTTCCAAAATATTTAAAATGTTTATTGGTCTTCAATTTTAAAATTAGGCCTTCATGCCACACTTTATCAAATGCCTGGGAAACGTCAATAAAGAGCGCAGAACAATACTGTTTTTCCTCAAAAGTTCTTCTTATAAATTGAACCAGTCTGTGAGTTTGTTCAATGGTGCTATGCTGACTTCTAAAACCAAATTGATGGTCTGGTATGCACCCACTACTAATTAGAATTGGGGACAATTTTGTTTTGAGCAGTTTTTCGAAAAGCTTTGACATAGTTGATAGTAGACTTATTGGCCTATATGACTCAGCCTTGGTTAGATCTTTGCCCGGCTTTGGAATCATTTTAACCTTGGCAAGCTTCCAGCTGTGTGGATAATACTCCAGTCGTAAAATGGCATTAAATATGAATAATAGGATTCTCATTGCAATACGAGGCAAGTTCATAAGCATCTGGTTACTAATTCCATCAATACCCGGAGCTTTCTTCGGGTTGAGTTCGGCAATTAATTTTTGTAAATCACGCGTCTTAAACTTTATGTGTTGAGGGGGTAGAGCGACTACATTCGGCAAATCAGCAATACCAGTATATATGTTTGGCGTAAAAACGGATTTTAAGTGCTCAGCAAATATTTTACCTTTTTCAGTATCGCTTCTTGCCCAACCCCCGGTAGATGTGCGTAGAGGTGGCTTATACTCAATGGGTGTTTTAAGCTTTCTAGCAGCGCGCCACAAAGAGTAATTAGACGCTGGTGTGACATCAAGACCTTCCAGATAATTTTTAAGAGATGCAGTTTTTTCAGACGCAAGCAACTCTTGGAGTCGTTTAGTGCACTCTTTAAATCTGATTTTATTTTGTGGTGATCTGTGCTGTTGCCATTCCCTTCTAGCTCTTCTTTTTTCACGTACGAGACGTTCAATGTCTGTAGAATAAATTTTATTAAACCCAGTCTGCGGATGGGCGATAATGGCATGTTCAGCAGCCTGTTTAATATTCTCGCTGAGATTGGCAATGTTAGATTCAATATCATCGGATGTTCTAAGCGTAATGTTTTCCGTACAATGACTACTGAGATATTTTTTGAACCCCAGCCAATTAACACGATTGATCATCTTCACATATGGGTCAGGTAAGTTACTTCTTAAGGGACTACAAATTGTAATGATCGTCGGAGAGTGATCGGACGAAAGATCAATAGAAGCTTGAACTTGAATTAAATCCCTAGAGATATTTTTTATGACGCCAAAATCTATAACATCCGGAATTTTTTGTATGTCAGTAGGCCAATAAGTGGGCTCCCCACTCGAAATGACATCCAAGCCCATTTTTGAAATAGTGTTGAACAATGCTCGACCTCTGGGGGTAATAAGACGCGAACCCCAGAACGTATGCTTAGCATTGTAGTCGCCAGCTGCTACAAAACAAGGTCCAAGAGATTTGTAGAAATCCTCATATTGATTCTCAGTGATTGAAAATCTGGGAGGGGAGTAAATTGATGATATAACAAAATTTGTACATAAACTTTCAATGCAAATATTTGTTGCTTGTAGGTGTTCTTCACAAATGTTATCAAGAACATAGTGCTTGAGTCTTGACTTTATTAGAATTGCTGATCCACCGCAAGCCCTTCCTCTAGGGTCCTTTGTATCATATATAGTGTAGCCATAAATTTTAAAAAGACTTCTCGAAGTCAAATGAGTCTCAGATACTAACATTACATCAATATTTTTTTCCGTGAGGAAGTGCTCAAGTTCATTTTTATGTTGGCGAATGCCGTTTGCGTTCCAGAAACATATTGTTAACGTGTTCATGGCTTATTAATTAATGCTTGAAGCAGAGTATTCTGCATTCGCAGCATTTCTTGCATCATGCTAGTCATATTTGTTGTAAAATCTGCATACGATACGCGGGAAGTAACTGGTTGGCTCATTTGCGCAAAAGTGACAGAGTAAGCGTTTGCTGATTGAGCTGGAGCTAATTTGGGTTTTTGCACCATAGTCTTCTTTACGAAAGAGTACACAGGACAACCTCTGTAGTTAGCGGTGTGATTACCTCCACAATTACTGCATTTTTTATCACTTTGATCTTTTGGCTTATTGCAACTAGCAGTGCCGTGTAATTCGCCGCACACAACACAAACAGAGGGTAAATTGCAGTATGTTTTTGTATGGCCATATTCTTGGCAATTATGGCACTGTACAGGACCTGAACGCTTATGTGGCTCTTCAACTGTGATTTTTCGGTACAAGAGGTATTTCAAATTATAAATTGGATGCGTCTCATTTTTTTTCAATTTTATATCATTAGGCTCAAGTTCAACACGAAATAGGGGTTGGGGAATCTTCTCTCTGTTTATTATATTGGACACATTTTTTACCTTAAACCCCTGGAGGACGAGTGCATCTTTTATTTCTTCGGGAACAACATAAGAATCTATGCCCTTCAATACGATCTGCATGCCTTTAGCGCTCTTAAGCTGGTATGTGAAGAAGCTTGTTTTATTTTTTTCAAATTCAGCAACCATTTTGCGGAAATCTTTTTCGTCGTAAATTTGGACTTTAGTTTTATCTATGTTTCCACGTTTTATTGGAACAATGTGAAATTTATTCTCACCAATGACCGAAATTAATGTTTTAATAAGGGCATTTGAATTTTTTTGTCTCAAATAGATTGGTGGCGGCTTGGATATTTTATTCGAGGATACCTCGGGTTTGTCGTTGTCATCTTGCAAAATTTCGAAGCGGTTTTGGCGATTAGTTGAGGCTGCGCTGTTATCCCTAGACATTTTTGGAGCAGATGAAATTTTTGAAGAATTCGGGCTTCGCCCACGCTTTACCACGGTTATATATCTGTCCATTCCGACTTGTACCTTGAGTTTCGAGCCGCTGTTATCTGTAGTGATAACTTTGTTAAGTGATGAACACGAGCCTGACGGGGATGATATTACTGGCTTATATGAAGAAGTACTAGGCAACTGTAATGTTAATGCATCATTACTATTTGGCATTGGACAAAGCAAAGTTGATCGCTGATGAAAAATTGGCTTTGACGTTAAAAAAAGACTTTCATCAGATTTATTATTTATATTTTTTTTCATTAAGAGTTTCAGAACTCACAGTAAAATAAGCATTTCTGCCGTTAGAACTCACTTCATTTTTTTTTGTATTTGAGGCACTCATACAAAGAATTCCTCAAGGGATATTTGTTTGTGTTTTTTTTATGTTTGCGGTCTTTTTTTGTTTTTGTTATTTATGATTGTTTATTTGTTTAGAGGTTCACATATATATAGTATTCCTCAATATCAATTTGTTTAATTTTTTTTTGTTTGCGGTTTTTTTGTTTTTGTTATTTTTACTATGTAAAAATATCAGCAAAGCATAAAGCTTATTTATTAAAGACAGTATGTACCTATTACGAATAATATGTACTACGAATATTTTTTGTTTGTTTAATTTTTTGTAAGTAAGAAAAATTCCGCTAATCGACTGTTCGCTAGGAAGGTACCACGAGAACTGACTGAAATAAGGATCTTATAGTGCTGAAATCATTATCCGACAAATTGCAGGCTAATGATTCCAAACTCTCAGCCATAAAGCGTAATGTATCAAGAAATCTTATTTCAAGATTATGACCATCGCTCATTTCTGTAAATTGCGAGAGTGATATATAAAGCTCCTTATTGAGAGGGAGTACTTTCAGTTGCATAGAAATGTCACCTAATTCTTTAATAAAAAGATGTGAGTAATAATTTGAGTAATTGTGAAAGTAAACTGGTATAAACTTGGGAATTTGGTAATTCAAATTACAGTTATTGTGGGCTGCACCTCTATATTTACCGCTAATGTGACAATGATCTCTAACGCGATCTTTACCTAGAAATTTTTGACAAATATGACAATTCACCGCACTATAAAAATTAAAAATATCAGAAGGGGATAAAGTATCCATTTGCCTATTATTTACTAAAGGATTATTATAAATATCCTCACAATCTTTAATTAAACATGAGACAAATTTTTTTGAGGCATCTTTCCCTGTATACACCCTTAACTTATCTAAATTATTGTTATGGAGACACTTAATGTAATAACTAAAAGCACAAGGAGTGTGCTTTTTAATTAAACTAGTCCTACTACTTACATTATCACTAATTTTCTCTAGGATGCACTCGAAGTCCGCGTAAACCACAAAGGGAACATCCATTTTTCTTTGATGTCCCTTAAAGCTTAGAATTGCATCTGGACCTGATGGCATAGTTGTAACGATTTTGCTGCATTCTACCTTATGATTAGTCATGACGTTCTCCCTATGAGTGTACTGGAGACAGCTGTTGCAAAAAATTAATTTATGCCTATAGCTGGTTATTTGATTCATCAAAAGTCTGTGAATAATAAAAAATATATAAAATTTTATAAGTAAAATGTTTCTATTATAAAATATATAAAACAAGTATATGTATCCATAAAATTAAAGTGTGGTATAATTTTCTAACTTACCTTGATATGTTCTTTATCAATATGTAGTGATGAACTTCGCCATTTTCCAAAAGCAACAAGTTGACATGGTTCACTTTCTCATCCTTTGTAACATAATAGGGACCAATGATTTGATCTGCTCCCTCATCATACCCAAATACGTTAACACTTATTGCTGGATTACTAACCTCGAACTTCTTAATTTTGTTTAGTGCTAATGGGTAAGTTAAGTTTTTGAAATTTAACGCTACACCATTTCGCGTAGCAATCGTCTCTGCAGAAATGTCCTGAATATTATAAGCACTGCAACGTTCTATATGGTTGTATTTGGTAGTATCTATGGCAGCGATTATACACCACTTGAAGCAGTATTCATCACCATTTTCAATATTGATGCAAGCTTTTTTTCTAAATAGTTTTTCAGGAGTGGATATCCAACTTGATCCTTTGACGAGCGAAAATTTGTTGATGTTGATTTCTGCTCGGACAATGCGTGACAAAGTCCAACCAGAATCTCGCTCTTCAAATTCGGACATATTGGTTGAAATCTCCTCAACTTGTTTACGGAATAATTCTTCAATGCTATCTGCCTTTGTCAGTAAACTCATTTTGGCTACATGTGTTATAACACACAACTCCAATTCTTCTTCAACAATTTTGATATACTCCGCCACAATACTCACATGAAATTTAATTATTGTGTGCTTAGACAAAGACATTTAAAGTCTCTCAATAAAAATATTTATGTTTTCCTTAATAAATTCTTCCAAGAGAATTTGGTATTTTTTATTTAGAATTGCATATGTGGCGATATGATTTTTGAAGGCTTTCGATATTTTGTAATATCTCACATTCTCTTCGACTTCTTCTCTCCTAGCATGCGAAGTACTCATTGGAGATGGCAGAGTTTCTTCTCTTTTTTCTTCTACTTCTTCATCACTTTCCGGTAAACTTATGTCCATAGCATCGTTGTAGTTATAAAGTCACTTCAAGGATATCCACACCTTGTTGATGAGCTTGTTGTTGTTGTTGTTGTTGTTGTTGTTGCTGCTGCTGCTCTTGTTGATGATAAGTAAGAGGTTGCCATTCAGCGTTGTCAACTCGGTGCTTTTCAAATTTTCGACGCGAAAAATTTTCAAGTTAGTGCTCGGTGCTTTTTTAAACTAATTTTTGGTGTTTTTTATTTCTGGGCGGTGGTACTAAACCCAAAACTCAAAAAGAATTTTCCTTATATAATATAAAGGGTGTCCCAACAAGAACGCAAGATTTAAATTTTAAATAAAACACAGATATTTAAAAAAAAAATCGTGAAACTTTTTTATATCGTAAAGTAGACAAAATGAGGTTATGTGTGGAACAACAAATCGGGCAGATGGCCGTTTTGCATAAATGCTGCGGTATTTTATTAATGCAGCGTCCAATTCCCTCTTTTAAGGCTTGAGTCGTCGTCGGCTTATTCGCGTAAACCATCGACTTCAAAAAACCCCAAAGTCTAATGGTGTTAAATCGCACGATCTAAGCGGCCAATTCTGGTCTCCAAAATGCGAAACAGCACGACCGGTAAATGACTGATGTAGCAATTGAAGTGTTTCTCTGGCTGTATGACATGTGGCGCCGTCTTGTTGAAACCACATGCCCTCCACATTCATTTCTTCAATTCTAGGCACGAAAAAACTGGTTATCATTTCACGATACCGAAGACTATTGACTGTTTGCGCTTGACCTGCGTTTGAGCTACATCATCACGTACAGCTGCGACATTTTCGGGCGATCGACCTAGTCGAAAGCACGTTGTTGTCTTTACATCACTAACACACCCAGTTTCGGCAAATTTATCCATTAATGTCTTTACAGTTGACTCTTTTGGAGCATTATTGTGACCACAAATTGGTCGAAAATTTGCGAACTGTAGCCGCAAAACTTTCACCATTTTGGTAAAACAATTTCACAATGAGAATGCGTTGTTTATTCGTGTAGCGCTTCATTTTTAATAACCTCGTACCTTCTACTAGTAAACAATAACAATTGTTCAAATGTCAAATAATGACACTTCGAATGGCGCAAAATTTAAATCTTGCGTTCTTGTTGGGATATCCTTTATATAATTTTTTTGGAAGAAGTCTAACATTTAAAAAACATAAACACTGAAGTTAAATGGAACATTTCAAAATATTCTAATAAGATTGTACAAAACTTGGTTGATGAAATACGTGCATTTTATTCTCAAACTTTCAGATTTTATGCATAATAAATGGAAACAGTGTTTTGCCACACGACAAAGAAGACATAATGCAAATATAGTCTAATAAGGAAATATTTTCTAGTATATACTGTAAGTAGAGAATAATTCACTTAATGCAATGGTGAAACTTTGAGTTCGCTATCGAATTTTAGATAGAAATAAAGTCTTATAACGATTCATTTGATATAAACTCGTTTGTGGCATTATCGAAATTGCATTCCCATCAAACTTCAATGATTAAGTGCAGAAGTTGATCACGTT
The DNA here is from genome assembly GCA_949987645.1 of Tachina grossa. NCBI lineage: Eukaryota > Metazoa > Arthropoda > Insecta > Diptera > Tachinidae > Tachina > Tachina grossa. The sequence continues at coordinate 109,352,042 of OX465275.1, forward strand.
TTTACCTTTATTACTTTATTTAAGTCTCAAATACGTAAAAAATTGTCTTTACACTTGGCTTTATATAAAAGCGTTTTAGGTTACATATTTATAACCTACTTCGTTCCTTCTTTCTAAAATAATAGTACATATAATTTAAGTTTATATAATTTGGTTAACTTGCAAATTACTTTTTTTTAATTTTGTAACTTTGTTATTAATATTGCGTTTGCTGTGAAAGAATGTTTCCACAGCATTGTTTAATAAAAATCAAATTTTGAAAGTCTTGACCTTAAAAAAATTAACTACTACTCCCATCGAGTTCAAAATCTAATCAGCAAGCCAAAAAGACTTGCCAATTGTTGCTAATTTGACTAATTTCAGGTGATTAGTTTCTTCGTTGAAGAAAAAAATTAAATTTTTTATAATAACTTAAAAACTTTTCGTCAAATTGATTTAAGAATTCACTGATTCTCATAGAATTAAAATGTGTATCGGATGCTTCAAATTTGAAGTTTTAGGGATAAAATGGAAGGTCAACCGATTTCTATATATTTTATATACAAAATTTTTTTTTATAAAACAAAAAACTTTAATTTAGTGCTTTTTCACTTAAATTACGCGTTTTTTTCCTGGTTTCAGTGCTTTTTGAAATTTAAAAGTTGACAACGCTGTTGCCATTGCATCAAATCGGAATACTGCTGGATTTGATTAACTAGTGTGACGGGATTATAATTGTAACTTGGATACTCATATTGCATTGGTACTCCTGATCCCAAAAACTGATTACTCCATGACATTGGTGTAGGGTAACAGTTAGGCATACCGTATTGTTGATATTGGGGATACTGTAGAGAAGGGTGCTGCTGGTGATGAAATGTATTTATCTGCTGTTGACGATTTTGAACAGTTGTCTGCGGTTGCTCTTGATTTGTACCCCGACTTACGACCATTCGATCCTGCACGCTATGACTTTTTACGTGATCCAAAAACAACTCTTGGTATTTGTATACCTTATGACATCTATTACACTGATAACCTGTATAACTAATTTTTAATTATTTTATTATTATTTCACTTTAACACAATTGCTGATGATACTACTTGTAAATACAATAAAGTACTGATGTGTTGGTTAGAAAAGTTGGCGTATTTATACGAAAATTAGTAGCAGTACCCTTGCAGCATTCACAGTTTTTACTTTTTGTTTCTCTGGCGATGAAACTTTGTTGCTTTAAAATAATCGCAGCCAAAGAAATGACTACGTTGAAAATATAAATGTATTCTACACAGCCACAAAATATTCCACGCACAAGTTCCTTCGATCGCACTTACATACATACACATACATACATACATGCATCATACACACATACATACATACATACATGCATCATACATACATAATTACATACATACAAATATATTTCTTAAACAAATAAACAGAATATAAGCTTACCAGCGACAAACAAGCTGGACCCGCCACACACAAGCATTAGGGTGTTCACATACATGAGAACGTTTTATAAATAAACTAGCGAACCCCTGCACACTTCGTAGTGCAAAAAAGAAAATAAAACAATAAAAATAGCGACATCATCCATTGTGGGCGCATTAAATCGTCTGACATGTTGCCCAGGAAGTGTTTTATAAGCTCGAATTACAATTGCATATTCATCATATGGCATTTGATCGAGAGCAGTTTGAAAAAGTCGCACTAATTCATTTTCAACATGCAACATATTCTGCAAGCGCTCGATAATATCCCTCCGCAAATTTGATGAAATATCACAACGACAATCAGTTTCCACATTTGAGTTACCCACAAAGTATATTTGCAAAAATTGATAGCTTTGATCAGGAAGGGGTAACAAAGTAAACTTGGCCTTGAATCTACTGAAGATTGAAATTTTCACAATAGTACGTTTCGCGATCATCTAAATAAACATCAAAACAAACAAACATACCTTGAACGTTGGCATAAAATTGTCCCGAATAGTATTTGTCGCTCCAAATGAAGTCATTTAAAATCCGGAGTTATACGCTTGTATGTTTGCCAGAAAATGCTTTGAAATTGGTGTGCCACCAGTTATCAAATTATGCAAGGGCTCCGGTGGTGGATTCAATTCTAATTATTTAACATGTCCGTTTGAACAACACAATCCAGATATCTCATGTTTAAAATTAAATGCCTTGCAATGACTGCAAACAGTACTCATTGGACCAATTGAAACCTTGCCCTGAAAAACGTAATCAAAGTTTGCATCATAATTGAATGCAGCACGCTCCAAAGTACGTCGCACATACGGACGTGGAGCTTTATTTCGCAGAGCCCTACCACGTGCCACGGAATTTCGAGCAGCCAAAGTATTATTTACACGCTGTTCGTCACTTTGAGATGCTCTAGATGCCGCAACATTTTTATCATTACATGATTGACGCCCTAAATTACTGCACGTACGTACCATTTTAAATTAAAAAATGTGGCTACACCAATTAAATATGAAGTAATTGAAATTTTATTTATTCGCGAAATTCAAAAATTGAGACATACTACGTTTATACGCCATATTATGGTTTTACTGCTACTTACTAACTCAGAAAGCTATTCATGATTAACGCACTATTTGCAAATAAAATGCTTGAGGTTGCCACACTTACAAATGTTTGCCAATAAAAAACAATAAATTAATAAATATTGCACAAAAAATATTGAAAGAAGCAAATAATGGCAATAAAAACCAATTATTATTTGATATTTTGTACATTTACACAATTTTTACCAAGGTTTTATATGTACATGTACAATACAGTGAGTTATTTTTACCAATGTTTTATATGTACATGTACAATGGTTTATAAACAGTGAGTTAATTTATTTGCAAATAGTGCGTGTATAAACGTAGTAACACATATCTTAGTCGAATAATGCAATTATTAAGAATATAAAAAGATCGCAATGATCATTAAATGTCAGTCACAGCATGCACTCAAAAGCTAGCGACCTTGGAGAAAAGTCCGTTTCAGCATTACATGTATGTACATATTAGGTATTTGATTTAATGTTTGGAATATCCGTTAAGTATTAGAAGGCTCATTGCTATGCATAATGTATTTAAATATTTAATATTTTAGAGATGTGTTTATATGTAATTTATTTAATAGACCCCCAAAGTTGTGATTTACAATAGCTAAGTATATAAATCAAATTAATGGTTTGACTAAAATTGAATTGTAATGAATTTAAAAACGAATTGTATTTCAGTTTACGCATTCCAGAGAACATCAATTACTAACACAATGTAACTTATTTTTATATATATAGATAAACTAATTTATTTAATTATTTTATTTATAAACAACTTATTTAATTATTTTATTTATAAACAATTTATTAGCGTGAGGAAATCACACAAGCACATTCCCACGATTCATATGAGAATCGCCTAGTAGGCATCAAATCTACTTTCTCTGATATTACTGATATAGTATTACGATAACAAATTTCTACAGTCTGGCAACACTGCAAATTTTTTCTGCAGCACAAGAAAATAATAATTATGTATTGCCGTCGGCATTTGAAAAAAATAATAATCATGTTTTGCCGTCTGAATTTGAAAAAAATAATAACCATGGATTGCCGTCGGCATTAGGAAGAATTATCATGTTTTGCCGTCGGCATTAGGAAAAATTATCATGTTTTGCCGTCGGAATTAGTAAAAATTATCATACATTGCCGTAGGCATTAGGAAAAATTAATAATCACTGTTTCACCATTGGTATTAGGAAAAATCATTTTCATGATTTTCCCGTCGGCATATATACTTATGAAAAACCTAAAAAAAATCACCCGTTATCACAATTAATGTAACCCAAAAAAATCTGGGAACGGGTGATTGTAAACAAAAAACTCCTTATGTAAACAAAAAATAAGACGGATTTATTGAACCACCCTCGTAGGTATCAAATTTCACAAATTTACAAGAATTTAACAATTTTCAAATTTTAATTACCCAAATTTAACAATTTCACCCACAATTTGCAATTTTAATTGGGGCAGAACCGCCATTTCACTACTACTACAGGCATATCACAAGTATAAATCAAATACACAATTGGCCCTGTATACTCCCCTGTGGCACACCGGATGAGATAGTTTCAGACATACTCGTAAAGTCTCCTTCCACAACAGTGAACTTACGGGAAATAATGTAACTTTCCAAAAGATTTAAAATGTTTATTGGTAGATAAGTATTCAATTTTAAAATTATGCCTTCATGCCACAATTTATCAAATGCATGAGAAACGTCAATAAACAGCGCAGAAAAATACTTTTTTTCTTCAAAAGTACTTCTTATAGATTGAACCAAGTTATGAGTGTGTTCAGTGGTGCTATGCTGACTTCTAAAACCAAATTGATGGTCTGGTATACACCCACTTCTAATTAGAATTGCGGACAATTTTGTCTTAAGCAGTTTTTCGAAAAGATTTGACATTGTTGATAGTAGACTTATTGGCCTATATGACTCAGCCTTGGTAAGATCTTTGCCCGACTTTGGAATCATTTTAACCTTGGCAAGCTTTCAGCTGTGTGGATAGTACTCCAGTCGTAAAATGGCATTAAAAATTAATAACTGGATTCTCATTGCAATACGAGTAAACTTCATCAGCATCTGGCTACTAATTCCATCAATACCCGGTGATTTCTTCGGGTTGAGTTCGGCAATTAATTTTTGTAAATCACGCATCTTAAACTGTATGTATTGAGGGGTAGAGCGACTACACTAGGCAAATCAGCAACACCAGTACATATGTTTGGCGTAAAAACGGATTTTAAGCGTTCAGAAAATATTTTACCTTTTTCAGAATCGCTTCTTGCCCAACCTCCGGGTGTTTTAAGCTTTCCTGCAGCGCGCCACAAAGAGTAATTATATGCTGGTGTGACATCAAGACCTTCCAGATAATTTTTAAGAGAAGCAGTTTTTTTAGTGCAAGCATCTCTTGGAGTAGTCGAGTGCACTCTTTAAATCTGATTTTGTGTTGAGGTGATCTTTGCTGTTTCCATTCCCTTCTAACTCTTCTTTTTTTACGTACGAGACGTTCAATGTCTGTAGAATGAATTCTATTAAGCCCAGCCCGCGGATGGGAGGTAGTGGCATGTTAAGCAGCCTGTTTAATATTCTCGTTAAGATAGGCAATGTTAGATTCAATATCATCGGGTGTTCTAAGCGCAATGTTTTCCGTACAATGACTACTGAGATATTTTTTGAACCCTAGTCAATTAACACTATTGATCATCTTCACATATGGGTCAGGTAAGTTACTTCTTAATGGGCTACAAATTTTAATAATCGTGGGAGAGTGATCGGACGAGAGATCAAGAGAAGCTTGAACTTGAATTAAACCCCTAGAGATATTTTTTATGACGCCAAAATCTATAACATCCGGAATTTTTTGTATGTCAGCAGGTCAATAAGTGAGCTCACCACTCGAAATAATACCATTTTTGAAATTGTGTTAAAGAACGCTCGACCTCTGGGCGTAATAAGACGCGAGACCCAGAACATATGTTTTGCATTGTATTCGCCAGCTGCTACGAAACGAGGTCCAAGAGATTTGTAGAAATTTTCGTATTGATCTTTAGTGATTGAAAATCTAGGATATTAATGATATCACGAAGTTTGTACAAAAACTTTCAATGCCAATATTTGTTGTTAGTAGGTATTCTTCACAGATGTTGTCAAGAATATAGTGTTTGAGTCTTGACTTTATTAGAATCGTTGATCCACCGCATACTCTTCCTCTCGGGTTCTTTGAATCATATAAGGTGTAGCTATAAATTTTAAAAATGCTTCTCAAAGTCAAATTAGTCTCAGAGACTAGAATTACATCAATATTTTTATCCGTGAGGAAGTGCTCAAGTTCATTTTTATGTTTTTTTTTTAATGCATGTTTTTTTATTTATTGTATCTTCAAATATGAACTAACAATAAGTATTCAAATCTTAAATCTATAAAAAAATTATTAGGCCCGACCAATGTCGGACATAAGCTTAGTGATAGTTATTAATAATACATAAGTAGTGATAAGCAACAAAAAGAAAAAAGTGTTTTCAAGCAGCTTCATCATCTAGAGTGTTGAATATTAGAGCCCGTGTATCTCTCTTTTTTAAGCGGATGTGCCCAGTAAAGTTCAAAATATTACGAGCAAGCGGATTAGGATGTGACTCGAGTTTTGTTAGATATTTGCCTGCGTATTTTACAATTTCTTCAGTCACTAGTGGCATATTCAAATCGCGATGTATATTTGAATTTTTGATGTACCATGGAGCCGATGTTATCATGCATAAAATTTTATTTTGCCTTCGTTGAATTTTCTCTACATTTGAAGCTGAAGCAGTGCCCCATAGTTGAATTCCGTAACACCATATTGGCTTTAAAAGCGACTTGTATATTAAAAGTTTGCAGTCTAGGCTAAGTGTTGAATTTCTACCAATCAGCCAATGTACCTGAGTTAATTTAAGTTTCATTTGAGCTAACTTAGAGTCAATGTGATGTTTCCATGTAAGTCGTCGATCAAGGTGTAAACCAAGATATTTCACATGTGAATGTTGAGGAACAACTTGATTGTTAATCCGAATGGGGGAGCAAGTATCTCTTCTTAGGGTGAACGTTATATGGCCACACTTTTGTTCATTGACTTTAATTCTCCATAAGTTTAACCAAAGCTCCATCTGGCTAATGTGTTCCTGGAGTTTGCGGGATGCGTCATCAGGGTTTTCGTGCATACTAAGGCAGGCTGTATCGTCGGCAAATGTGGAAGTATGGATACTACTGCTCACAGGCATATCACAAGTATAAATCAAATATAAAACTGGTCCCAGTATGCTCCCCTGTGGCGCACCGGATGAAATAGTTTCAGGCCTACTCGTAAAGTCTCCTTCCACAACAGTGAACTTACGGGAACTAATGTAACTTTCCAAAATATTTAAAATGTTTATTGGTAAGTAAGTCTTCAATTTTAAAATTAGGCCTTCATTCCACACTTTATCAAATGCCTGGGAAACGTCAATAAAGAGCGCAGAACAATACTTTTTTTCCTCAAAAGTTCTTCTTATAAATTGAACCAGTCTGTGAGTTTGTTCAATGGTGCTATGCTGACTTCTAAAACCAAATTGATGGTCTGGTATGCACCCACTACTAATTAGAATTGGGGACAATTTTGTTTTGAGCAGTTTTTCGAAAAGCTTTGACATAGTTGATAGTAGACTTATTGGCCTATATGACTCAGCCTTGGTTAGATCTTTGCCCGGCTTTGGAATCATTTTAACCTTGGCAAGCTTCCAGCTGTGAGGATAATACTCCAGTCGTAAAATGGCATTAAATATGAATAATAGGATTCTCATTGCAATACGAGGCAAGTTCATAAGCATCTGGTTACTAATTCCATCAATACCCGGAGCTTTCTTCGAGTTGAGTTCGGCAATTAATTTTTGTAAATCACGCGTTATGTTGGCGAATACAATTTGCGTTCCAGAAACATATTTTTAACGTGTTTATGGCTGCATTCGCAGCATTTGTTGCATCATGCTAGTCATATTTGTTGTAAAATTGTTAATAGTTTGCACCATATTATCAATTGTAGCTTCAATACGATTAAAATTAAAGCTTGCGTCAGTATTTTTTCAATTATTTGGCGGGGACACATTTTGTGTGGGAATTGAATTTGTCTTAGCAGCATCTGCATACGATACACGGGAAGTAACTGGTTGGCTCATTTGCGCAAAAATTACCGAGTAAGAGGTTGCTGATTGAGCTGGAGCTAATTTAGGGTTTTGCACCATAGTCTGCTTTATGAAGGAGTAGAGAGGAGAGCTTCTGTAGTACGCGGTGTGATTACCTCCACAATTACTGCGTTTTTTACAACTTTGATCTTTTGGCTTATTGCAACTAGCAGTGCCGTATAATTCGCCGCACACAACACAAACAGTATGTAAATTGGAGTAAGTTTTCGTATGGCCATATTATTGACAATTATAGCACTGTACGGACCCATAACGCTTGTGTGGTTCTTCAACTGATATTTTTCAGTATAACACGTATTTTAAGCTATAAATTGGGTGCGTCTCATTCTTTTCAATTTTATATCATTCGGCTCAAGTTCAACACGAAATAGAGGTTGGGGGATCTTCTCCCTATTTATTATATTGGATACATTTTTTAACTTAAATCCTGGAGGACGAGTGCATCTTTTATTTCTTCGGGAACAACATAAAAATCTATGCCCTTCAATACGATCTACAGGCCTGTAGCGCTCTTAAGCTGGTATGTATGAAAACTTTTTTTATTTTTTTCAAATTCAGAAACCATTTTGCGGAATTTTTTTTTGTCATAAATTTGAATTTTCGTTTCATCGATGTTGCGACGTTTTATTGGAACAACAATGAAATTTATTCTCAGCAATGACCGATATTAATTTTTTGATAAGAGCGTTTGAATTTTTTTGTCTCAAATATATTGGTGGCGGCTTCGATTTTGTTCGTGGGTACATCGTGTTTGACGTTGTCATCTCGCAATATTTTAAAACGGTTTTGACGATTAGGAGAGGATGCGCTGTTATCCCTAGATATCTTTGGGGGGGATGCAATTTTAGTAGAATTGGGGTTTTGCCCGCGCTTTATCACAGTTATATATCTGTCCATTCCGACTTGAACCTTGAGTTTTGGGCTATTGTTGATAACTTAGTTAAGTGGTGACCATAAGCCCGAAGCGGATGACAATGCTGAGTTAAATGTAGAAGTACTAGGCAACGGTAATGTTAACAAATCACTAGTTGTCATTGGACAAAGCGAGTTTGATCGCGGACGAAATAGTGGCTTTGCCGTTAGAAAATGTCTATCGTCAGGTTTTTTATTTTTATTGTTTTCATTAAGAGCTTCAGAAGTCACAGTAAAATAGGCATTTCTGCCGTTAGAGCTCACTTAACAATTTTTTGTTTTTGAGGTACTTATATAGAGTATTCCTCAAGGGTACTTTGTTTGTGATTTTTTTGTTTTTGTTGTTTCTGACTATTTAAAAAAAATATGAGCAAAGCAAAACAAAAGCTTATTTATCAAAGTTAATATGTAAGAATCTACTACGAATATTATGTACTACGAATATATTTTTTTGTATAACTTTTTTTTTAGTATGTAAGAAAAACCTCAGCTAAGACGGTCTGTTCACTATGAAGGTACTACGAGCACAGATATAACCAGATATGGGAGAACTGACGTACATATATCAAAGGCCCATATCAGATTTTAGTTAACTCCATAATTCGAAGAGTTAAACTCTAGGTGGCATCCTAAAAAACAATGTGATAGAAGAAAAACCTATACATTATCAAAAATTTTGACAAAAAGTTTAAACCAAGAAAATAAAAATTAAATTTGTTGTTTGAAAAGTTTGTTTTTATTTAAAAATGCAAATATATACATATAAATTTAATTTTATATATTTTTTTTAAATTAAAATTACTGGCTGAAAATGGTAAGTAAAAAAAATTAAGTTTATAAAACTTTTATTTATCAACTTACAGACAGACTGATGTACACACATATTTGGATTATGATTCTTCCAGCAGGAACAATTTTAAAGGTATGGATTCTTGATGAAGTTGTGTTGATCTAACTGGGAACTTGGCCAGTGAATTTACCATTATTGGCATGGGACCGTCCTTAATGCCAGTAGATAACCACCTTGAGAGCCTTTGGGCACCAATGTTCCATCAGGTGTCGTGTTTTTGTGGAGTTAGTTGCAGCAAAATCATCAACAAATGCTGTAAGTATTTCAAGAAAAGTGAAAATGTTAAAATATGTTTAATGAAGATTATAATTTTCATATATGTATAAATTTGTTTATGTGTTTTTTGCCGGCGAGACGTGGCTTTTGACTACAACTGCTTTTAACTCTTATTGATTACTTTTAACTTTTATTCTGTAGAAAATAGATAAAGGAGCTTTGGCCTTTTCTTCTAATTCACTCAAATAAAACGTAATAAGTAATAAAAAGCATTTAAATTACATTTATAAAGAAAATCGACTCACAGTATTAGCAGAAACACAGAATTAACTTATGTATATACATATGTACTTGTGCCTGCCGGCCAGACCATTATGTGGATGTGGACTTGTAAACACTGTTAAAGGGGTTGTTTTCTTTATTTCCATTCAAATACAATGAAATTTATCTGTATCAAAGAATATAAATTGTATAGAATGCGCATCTGAGCTAAAATATTAAAAATTTTTTGCTTACGCATTAGATGCGGGGGAAAGTATTATAAAGCGCAAGCAAACACACACTGAGAGCATTATATTCTTTGCTCTTATCACCAGCGTTGCCGTTGTGCGACTTAAGTAGAATTTTGCTACTTTTTCAACAGCAAAACATGCGGCCAATTGCAAAAAAACTATGTAAATATCCGAGTTTTAACACAAAAAATACCGATTTTCGGAGGAAAGTTGCTATTGCTGAAATAAAGTTTGTTTTAAAAATGATAAGTTTCCAAATTCTGCAGTTGTAATGTCAGTGAATTACACCTTATTTCTTCATCTTTATAAAATATAATTTACAAAAAAAAACAAAGTATAAACATAAATTAGCGTTAGTAAACAATTATCAAATAGACTTAAAGTAGACACTTGTCAAAGATTAGATTCCAAATGAAGAACTTATTAAGAAATGTATTATGTTCATGCATATTAAGAACTGTGTATTTAAGAACTATGCATAATGCCTTGAAATAATAGTATAACTATATTATCCTCTTCAGAATCAAATTTTAAAGTTTCCTACAAAACTTTAAATGGTTTTTCCTCAAAGTAAATTTTTTGAGTTATGCTGGTTTTTAAGTAAATAAGTGAGATGAACCATATCCAATATATGTATTTATGTTTTTACAGTCTCTATTTTTTTTATAAATCTTTAGTAATTGGGTAAATTACGGCACTCGATATCGAACGAAATATGCATTTAATTTCGATTAGAATTTCATTCGATATGAAATGCCGCAATTTGACCTTTCTTTTTTATATTTAGTAGCTATCTATAATAGGTTTATACTCGTCTTATTTGCAACTGTATTTGTAAATACTCTACTAGCCGGTATTATAGAAATATGTTCGTAGTTAATTAATTAATTACTTGAATTATTTAAAATTTTTTTTATAAATGAAAAATAATAATAACAAAAATTAAACATTTTAAAAACCCCAACATATTTCTAGAAAAGACGTGATATCTTCTGAGCGGCTGGACCGATTTTATTAAAACATAGCTAAGAACCTTCTCGATCAAGTCACCTTTCAAACAGAAAACACTAAATCAAAATCGGTCCAGCCGTTTGGTCTATGCGAGTACTTGTACAGACGCACAGATACACAGACACACAATACAAACTTATAACACCCCTCTTTTTAGCCGGGGTCTAAAAAGAAAATGAATTAACTACAGTTTTCCATTTATATTTTAATTTACTTTTCTTGATGCTGATCATTTATATACATACATGTATACTTTAAGGCCCCAATTTTGGATTCCAAATTTACTTCATTTGAACCTATTTTAACTTATAAACATTTTATAAAAACTTACTTACTAGCTTATAAAAAGTTTTATTAAGATTAAAGATGAAATTAAGTTAAAATACATATTTTTTAATTGTGATACTCCGAGAAATAATTTGCATTTGGAATCAAGGATTTGGATATCAGATTTTTTGCAATATTTTCACCATTTATTGGCTTTTCTATCGACCAAAACAATTAAATGATCGACATCATCGAGCCGAATATCGCCAACTGGACGAACAGCTCTTTTTCTAATACCTGATATGCTAAACTGTGTACATGATTGCATACATTCTGTTAAAATGATACAAAGGGATAAATTGAAAAAAGGGTCATAAAAAGTTTCATTGGCACGAAAAAGGGGTCAAAAGTGATACTTTAATGTCACAACCAGCGTTGTCAACTTTTAAATTTCAAAAAGCACTAAAACCAGGAAAAAAAAACCCGTAATTTAAGTAAAAAAGCACTAAATTAAATTTTTTTTTTGTTTTATAAAAAAAATTTGTACACAAAAAATATAGAAATCGGTTGACCTTGCATTTTATCCCTAAAACTTCAAATTTGAAGCATCCGATACACATTTTGATTCTATGAGAATCAGTGAATTCTAAAGTCAACCTTTTTAAGTTATTATAAAAATTTTAATTTTTTTTCGTCAACGAAAAAACAAATTACCTGAAATTAGTCAAATTAGCAGCAATTGGCAAGTCTTTTTGGCTTGCTGATTAGATTTTGAACTCGATGGGAGTAGTAGTTAATTTTTTTTAAAGTCAAGACTTTCAAATTTTGATTTTTTTTAAACAAGGCTGTGGAAACATTCTTTCACAGCAAACGCAATATTAATAACAAAGTTACAAAATTAAAAAAAAAGTAATTTGCAAGTTAACCAAGTTATATAAACTTAAATTATATTTACTATTATTTTAGAAAAAAGAAACGAAGTAGGTTATAAATATAGGTTACATAAGACGGCAGCTCTATTAGCAATACAATTTTCTCGTTTCAGACCGCCTTTATTTAAAGCCAAGTGTAAAGACAATTTTTGACGTATGTATTTGAGACTCAAATAAAGTAATAAAGGTAAAAACGTGATCAACTTCTGCACTTAAACATTGAAGTTTGATGGGAATGCAATTTCGATAATGCCCCAAACGAGTTTATATCAAATGAATCGTTATAAGACTTTATTTCTATCTAAAATTCGATAGCGAACTCAAAGTTTCTCCATTGCATTAAGTGAATTATTCTCTATTTAGAGCATATACTAGAAAATATTTCGATATTAGACTATACTTGCATTATGTCTTCTTTGTCGTGTGGCAAAACACTGTTTCCATTAACTATGCTTAAAATGTGAAAGTTTGAGAATAAAATGCACGTATTTTATCAACCAAGTTTTGTACAATCTTATTAGAATATTTTGAAATGTTCCATTTAATTTCAGCGCTTATGTTTTTTAAAATTTAGACTTCTTCAAAAAAATATATATACATTATATAAGGAAAATTCTTTTTGAATTTTGGGTTTAGTGCCACCGCCAAGAAATAAAAAGCACCAAAAATTAGTTTAAAAAAGCACTGAGCACTAACTTCAACATTTTTCGCATCTAAAATTCCAAAAAGCACTAAAAACGGTGCGAAAAGCACCGAATTGACAACGCTGGTCACAACGTCAACGCTGCTCTCAGCAATGCGAGCGTAGCATACACTGCAGTAAGAAATGAGAGTGTGTACGCTGGACGGGTAGTACTGGACGGGTATCGTCATAGAAAATTTTAACTTGTATGAGATGCGCATTCTATATTATTTATATTCTTTGTCTGTATGTTATAAAGAAAACCTACATACAGTCACAAAACATACAGAAGTGTCACGAGACGGAAGATACGGGTATTTTTCAGTTTGTCTCGTTTTCCCTCAAATTTTGTCGTCGGTTTTGTTTTGCTACATCTTTCTAGTGCAATACATTTTTATTAGCTGTGTTAATTGGTAAAGCCGCGTTCAGACCATTATACTTTGTATTTATACTTGTCAAAAATTCAAATAATACGTGCAAGTGTGATAGTCTGAACGCAAAATGTCATCAAAGTGGCAAATAATACGATACAAATTTTGACATCCCATAAGACTTTTTCGTTTTTAGAAAATTTTCTAAACGATAATATTTTTCATTAGATCAGGGTTGCATTTTCACACAAACCAAACTTCCAAGTCGGCTGTTTCGCCGCCGATAGCGTGTCGTCATTGATGTAATGTTTCGTCATATGCATATCGGCTCAAAATTTTGAATAAGTGAATCGTATGGAAGTATATTTCGTTGACGTAATTTTTTAACGTTTTTGTAATATATTTTCTTAAATTTTTTCTGTTATTTACATAGAATATTTTTAACTGCTGAATTTTTTCAAGTGTCGGCACATCCCCGCGTGCATGAAACCGTTTTGCCGCCGCTAGTAAGTGAATAGCGCAGACATTTTCATTGAACAGCTGTTTTGTTTTCTACTTGTATTACACATTTGATTTGAAGTGTGATGGTCTGAGCACAGTATGTGATTTTACGTTAGATTTTTTTGACAGTCGCAACGAATGTATTTAGATTTCTGTTTCGTAAAATGTGATGAAAGTGTTAATACTTGTATAATAGTCTGAACGGGGCTTAAGTAGTAATACACTACAGCATCAAATACACTATACTTTTCTCTTTCTTCCATGAATTTTAATAAAAACCTGATAGGAGCTTTTTTTACCTGTCACTTTTTTCACTTCTGTGTATTCTGTGATACAGTATTAGCAAAAACACAAAACACATTAGTAACTTATGTATTTACATACATACTTGTGTGTCCGCCGGCGAGACCATTAAGTGGATGTGTGTTTCGAAAGACTGTTGAGGGCTTTGTTTTCTTTATTTGTATACAGACAAATATGAGCACTTATTTATTTCAAATATAATAAAATTTGTCTGTATGTTGAAAGAAAACTTAACCACAAACATCATTTGAAGAAAACACAAAACACTATTGCAAGCCACACAATTCTGCCGACCACACCTTTACTGAGTGCCAATACTGTTTATTAAAGATATGTTCCAAACAGTATATTTAAATAAAACTTTTGCTACTCAAAATATCACAAACTAACCTTTCCGGGTTCTTCCATAAACGATGGAGCCTCTCCACATATTGGTACCCCATAATGCACTTGCGGCTCCTGCAATAAGTAACTTAAATTTATGTTTGATAATTAAAATCTATAAAATAGGTACTTACCTGTTTCTTTCCCTAAAATTTCGTCTTGTACAGGATCTGCGAAATAAATTTACAATTAAGAAAAGTAAAAGAAAACTAAACAAAATGACTTACCTCTTTGATAAACTGCAACACAATGGCCACAACAATGACAGCTGCCATGAAATTTGTGGTGGAATGCAGGATTGTATTCATGAAAAGGCGCCAATTTATGCATTTTTTCCATAAATTTGCGCCTTTTCATCATTTTTTTGTGGGAAAACTCAATTGAAAATAAAATTAATTCAATTGACGTTTAACCCGTGAAAATGACAAAGACAGGTATACTCAAAACAATATCATTCTGTCCTTTAATGAAAAAGGGGTTAAATGATATTGTCATTTGTGATGCCATTCGTCAATTTCTCGGAAAAATTACCTGGCAGTATTTTCCCGTGTCCAATCTACCTAATCTGTGACAACGAGAACTCAAATGTAATTATGTCAAAATGAGTTCTTGATGTAGACAACGATACCGTATTGCCATTATTTAGGGATGGGGCTCTTTTCTGCCACAAAGACACAACAAAATTTTGTGTCATCGAAAAATTTTATGGGATCTGCACTACACACGCATGAAAATGACACCACAAAATGACAACATTTGAAATGCCCAATGCAAACTCGGCATAATTCATCTGGCACAAAATGTATACGTATACACATCTTTGTGTGTGCTATAGCCTTTTTACACTGATGCACATCTAACATCTACCATCATTTTGCGAAAATGCTAACATCTTCCCATAAGAAATACACAGTACTAAAAACCAACATATTTCTACATTTTTAAAAGATGTTCTTATCTCAGTTTGTTTTATCTAACATCTTTCGTTAATTTTAGTGCCATTATTAGCAAAATTACATTGTTGTGTCAAAAACAACGTTGCCACCTTCTGTAATAGTGCAAAATCTGTAATATTTAAATTTCTTCGCAGTATTTTTGCACCATACATTTTTGTGTAATTTTGCACTATTTGACTTATGTCCAATAAAATTTTTAAAACGGCCCAAATTATACTAAAAACATTTAGAAGATTTGCTAAGAAATCTTGGATCTTATTATAAATGTAATGCAAACAGCTTGTTGCATTGAAAGTGCTCTGGTATTGAGATTGTATTGAAGATTGCAAGTTCTTGAAGATCGTTCAAAAATAAATAAATCAATTCTTTCTGCATTAAATGAAACATCTACAAAATATTATTTCCAGTTTCCTTCATATTTTCTGCTTTTATACAAATTAAAAGCCGAAGTAATCAAACTTGAGCCAATTTTTTTTTTGTCTAATTACACAAAAGCTTTTTTTTATTTTTAGTTTACCAATAAAAACCAGCAACTTGTTAGCAAAAGTGGAATTTATATTAATTTAGCTGCTTAAAATACTGTTCCGAGGCACAGCAAAATGTAATGTACAAAGATTTTAGTTACTTTTATATTGAAATAATTACACAAATTAAAAAAAATCAACTTTCTTAATTATCTTTATAACTTTTATTGATGTAGTAGAATGAAAATTTGCACAACCATCGAAATAAAAATGTGTTTCTATTTGTTAAGCTAGATTTTTCAAAAATTAGACAATGTGTGGCGTGAATATGCACTTTTACACCACAAGGACCTTAATATATGCGATAAATTGGATATTTTGAAATTTACTGGTCTAAAATTTCCCAAAGCAAAAACTGTGCTGGCGATATTTTCTTTCCAAATTTAAAAGTTGTGGTAGTACCATTCTTAAACGCCTCTGTTAAGAGATTTTTTTTAAAGTAAACTAATCTTAATTAAAATTAATTAAAAATGATTTATCAGCTAATACAGTAGCGTCAACTTCAAAATTGTGGTGCAAATTTTTAGCTTAAAATTATAAAAAGAAATTGGAAAAAATAGTTTATTGTAAATATGTACATATGCTTCAAACAACCAAAGAGTATATAAGTATCGCTCAGTACTTCTAGTTAAATGAGTTTCAATTAAGAAAAGAAAAGGTCAATAACCCTCTTCTCAAACGCATGGTTTAAAGAATATTTTATGAAATTTAGACAAAATGTTAAGAGGAAAGTGGTAAATTATTCTTCGTTGAAGTAAATATTTACGAATTAGTGATTTTTTTTTATATTTGTAATTTTGTTGTACGTTTTTTAAATATTAAAAAATTAGCTCGTATTAAATTTTAATTTACTAATAAACTAATAAAAAAATAAAAATTTGGTTTTAATAGAAGTTGGTTTTAATGTTAAAACCAACTGTTAAAACCTGTTTTTACCATACAAATTGTTTTTGTTAAAACCAAATTAAAACCATTTTTGAATTGGTTTTAAGTTGGTTTTATAAAATGCAACCTTGTTTTCGCTGTGATAAATTCAGTGCTGCCAAGTTAAAATGACCGACAGCAGCTGATAATGTTATACCAGTGAATAACAATAGATGACGCTTGAAAAATTTTCAACTTAAAAATGGATGCAGCAGCAACAATAATCAAAAAATCATGGGAAAAAAGAGTTTTTTGGAAGGAAAACAACGAAAATATTTTAAATTTAACTGTGGAAAGTGAAAATAGACAATATGATTGACATTCATCTGCCTATGAAAAAGGTTTATCTTATAATGTATTTGCGCATTTTTATATTGTTAACGAAATTTCCAAGCACTTCTTCATTCTGTATAAGAAGTTCCATAATTTAAAAAAAATTTATTTACAAAATATAAAATAACTTCCATTTTAGAGCGCATTGTGAAATATATCTGTGTTTCATACAAACAAATACAGTTGTACAGTATGTCCAATAAGTGTTATTAAAAAGCAGAAAAAATGCAACAACAAATACACGCATTTCTGCAGGAGATTTATTTTATTTTGAGCAAATTTATTAGACAGCCTGTGAGTTAAAACCTGAATTTAACAAACTTGCAGTGTGAAAACAAAATCAGCTGTTTATGGTTTTAACGTTAAAACCAGGTTTTAACTTTCAGTGTGAAAACACTATTAGACTTGCGGCTTTGTAATTTCATTTTCCACTAGTGGCAACGCTGGTCAAAAACTAAGAAAAAAAACGACATACATATACACTAGAGCGACTCAAGTTGCATGGAAGCAAAATTCGTTCTAGGTGTACCCCCGTCAAAATGAACATTGGTATCTTTTATGATGACATTTAAAATATTTCGACTCCAGCTTTGACCTCTCGTGAGCTAGATCATTTTGAAAAAGGGTATATTTTTTCATGTTTTGTCAATTTGAGAATCTGTTTCCTTACCAACATATACAATATGAGTATCACAAGAAAGGTTTTTTTAAGGCGCGTCTAACTGTATGTACAATTTGTCCAAGGACTATCATCCATGTCCTTTTTTTAAGGATATTCTGTTAAAAAAAACGCGTTGTTTGTAATAAAAATGCCAAATTAACATATTTTTATCTTTGGTCGATTTAATTAAATACGGGTCTCAGCTTTTTTTTGAAATTCGCGCTAGTTCGCGTTTTGACAAAAATGCAATGGGGTGGTAACCCTTCCTTTTAAATAGGGCAATATGGGTATCGAATTTTTTCTTTTGCCAAGTACATCATCTTTATATCAATGATGTCAGTTTCATGGCACAATTGTGCAAACTAAAATCACACACATTCTTATTCTCTTTCATTTAGTCGTCAATGAAACAGCGACAATAACACATGCGCAGCGGGTGTGTTAAATTCTTTATAGATACAGTGAAAGAAAAAAAGTGATATGCGAAAAATAGTCTATGATCAGTAATGCTTTTGCGACATTCAATGTATTTTATGTTACAAAACTTTTAAGGAAAGAAATGAATATATATTAAAAAGACATTTTAATTTTTTTTTGGAGCAGCTTTAATAAACTGTATTTAAAATCAAAACTTAAAAGACCAATAACTCGGAAAATATTGGTCGCAGCCAATTTTTTTGTTTAATTTTTTCTTCTTATTTTTCAAGTTTCTATCAGATAAGCTATTAAAAAAATTTATTTTTGGAATTTCTTCACAGTTTCCTATGAAAAGTTTACAGCGACGTAACTCGGAAAATATGGGTCGCCCGCAACTTTTTTATTTAATTTTTATTCCTTCTTTTTTAATTTTCTATCATATAGACTCCTTTTTATATATTTTGAGCTGCTTCACATAACTGCATTTGTTGCAAATATTTATTTTTTTCGATGTACTTCAGAGACGAATGAGACAGCATTTCTCACACATACAACTATAGTTTTATTTTTGACACCACTGCTTTATATATAAATAATTTAGATTTTCGCATGGTGTTATTTGATATTTGTTATTTGTTCATTAATAATTATCACATGTAATTTGGCTTAAAAAGCGATACGAACTTTAGCCCGTTCAAATCACAAATATAGAAACAAATGGAGTTCGAATAATAATTAAAATTAGCTAAAAATTAATAGCCATGGGCCTGTGGCAAAAATTAAAAATAAAAATATACTTAATAGTAACAAACCAAAAAAGTTTGTCTTAAGTAGAACAAAAAATAAGCAAATTAAGTAACATGTGTATAATTAGTAAAAAGAACAAAACGACAGTGGTAAGACTGTTGTAAATATAGTGGTGGTAAAATTGAGCTTACAATACAAAAAAGCTTTCAGCAAATTGAAATACGATGAATCAAAACAATTCACATATTCCGTTTGCAATAAAATGCTAAGTATATAAAGCAGAAATCTACATCAACTGACACCACACACAGTGGACCAAACACAAAAGAACGCTGATGATGAAGGTTTAGTGGCCTTCGAAAACGGCTGGCTGTTCCGTTCAACTATGTGTTGTTAGTCAGAATATTTACAACAGACTTTGATGTTATTTGTTCATTAATAATTATCACATGTAATTTGGCTTAAAAAGCGATACGAACTTTAGCCCGTTCAAATCACAAATAATATTGTTTTCTCAACCATTCTACGACCATATATTTTCTTTGCGTGCGTATTTAATAAATCGACCATATATAAAAATATGTTGATTTGGCATTTTTATTACAAACAACCCCGAAAAAAAATTCACAAACCGCTTTTTTTAACAGAATATCCTTAAAAAAAGGACATGGACGATAGTCCTTGGACAAATTGTATATACAGTTGGACGCGCCTTAAAAAAGCCTTTCTTATGATACCCATATTGTATATGTTGGTAGGGAAACAGATTCTCAAATTGACAAAACATGAAAAAATAGACCCTTTTTCAAAATGGTCCAGCTCACGAGAGGTTAAAGCTAGAGCCGAAATATTTTAAATGTTATCTTAAAAAAGTCCAAGGTTTATTTTGAGGAGGGTACATCGAGCACTTTTTTTGGTGAGTCGCTCATAGTACATACATGTACCTTTTAAACAATTTTCGACTTATTCTTGCAAATCTTTTATAATTTCCATGTACTGCACTTGAACTGGGTTTGTTCTTGCAAAGCAACAACTAATCCAATTATTTGTTTTACATCGAAATATATTTTTTATAATTTCCTTAACAAAACCTATGCATTACGTGTTGTTTTTTGACAAGTGAGATGATAGTAGATGTTAGATGTTGTCAATGTAAATGCATGTTTCACATTTTTTACATCTTCCATGAGTTGCACTCAAATATGCCTCAATGAAAAAAGCCTATTAGTGTTTTTCGTATTCATTTAACATTTGCTGTTTTTTAAGTTTTGGTTGTATTGGTTTTATTCTGCTATTGCGAGGTTGTAGCTGGTTGAAAAGTTATGCTAACCACAAAACTACTCTCTTTGCCTCTCTCGCCAAGGAACTGCCATGTTATGCCAGCACAATTATGCCAGTGTAAATCAGCGTATTGGCTATGCTCAAAACAATGGTGCATTTTTGTGTATGTAAGACACACATGGTGCACAAGTAAAGTGAATGAAAGCAATATATCGTTGGCTTTGTCGGCAAATACAAAAGTCCTTTTGTTTAAATTTTTCAGGAGGGACAAAAACTAGTCTTGAAAAATTTTCTTCGAAATTTACTTGTAGTATGGATACTTACATATATGTTTTTAACCACTTATTTCCTTTTTATAACGGGTGTTTTTTTTAGAGGTATAGAACTTTGAATTGAAATAAAACACAAGAAAATCGTTTTAATGTCCATCAATTTGGCTTTATTGGAAGGATAATTTTATGCCATTAATGTTTAAATATGATTTCGGGCATGTGGCCGCCGCGGCTGGCTCGAATAAAGCCAATTCTACAGGTCCAATTTTCAACCACTCTTTCGAGCATTTGGGGCCGTATGTTGGCAATAACGCCACGAATGTTGGCTTCAAAGTCCCCTAACGTTTCTGGTTTGTTGGCGTAGACGAGCGACTTCACAAATCCCCAAAGAAAATAATCCAATGGTGTCAAATCACACGATCTTGGTGGCCAATTGACAGGTCCATTCCGCGAAATTATGCGCTCATCGAATGTTTCCTTCAATAAATCGATTGTGACGTGCGCTGTGTGGCATGTAGCGCCGTCTTGTTGGAACCACAACTCATCCACATTCATGCCATCGAATTCGGGAACAAAATAGTCGGTTATCATGGCTCTATACCGGTCTCCATTAACGGTAACTGATTCTCCAGCATTATTTCGGAAGAAGTATGGCCCAATGACTCCACCAGCCCATAGAGCACACCAAACAGTCAGTTTTTGTGGATGTAATGGCGTCTCAAGGGTCTCATGTGGATTCTCTTCACTCCAAATGCGGAAATTTTGCTTGTTGACGTAGGCATTCAACCAAAAATGAGCCTCATCACTGAACAAAATTTTGCGATGAAAATCAGCATCGAGATCAATCTCATTTTCGGCCCATACACCAAAATCACGACGCATTGCATGGTCTCGCGGCTTTAATTCTTGCACAAGCTGGATCTTGTAAGGTCGCAAGCCAAGATCTTTGCGCAAAATCTTCCATAAAGTTGATGGACAAAGCTCCAATTGCTGTGCACGGTGGCGAATCGATTCATTCGGGTCCTCTTCAATACTTTGCTCTACAGCGGCAATTGTTTCTTCGGTGCGCACTGTTCGACGTCTCTGCGGATGCGTATTATCACATAGAGTAAACGTAGTGCGAAAACGATCCATGGTTAACCGAATTAATTGCTCTGATGGACGATTATGTCGACCATAAAATGGACGGAGCGTGCGGTAAACTTCGCGAACTGAACCATTATTTTCGAAATAAATTTGCACTTAAAGTTCTATACCTAAATAAAAAACACCCATTATATACATATTTAAGTTTTTATGTTAGTTACGTTCCTTGCAATAAAAAAAAGTGCATTCGTAATTACGTCCGTTTGAATTTCTTTAATAAAGTCGTCATTTTTGATCGTAGAGGTCTAATATTTGCGTGAACATGTAGTTTGATGAAATGAACCATAATCCATCAAAAACTCGATTTCGAATTTTGTTTAGTTACGTTCGTTTGCATTTAAGGTGTACACGATTAGAACCACAATGATTTTTCAACCCAAGTAATATGCTTTAAGGCCATGACTCACTATCATACAAAGTCGTGCGATCTACGAAAAAAAATACAACCCTGGTGTGATGAATTGTTATTGTCTTTTGAAAATTTTCATAAAATCCATCATACCAGGGTTATATTTTTTCGTAGATTGCACGACTTTGTATGATAGTGTATCACAGCCTTTAAAAAGCACTCTGCTTGACGGCCTATAGCAGTGAAATTATAATTATTGTGTAAAGCTTTATGTGATGCGCAAAATAGAAAGGGACCTAAGGGTAAAACCGGTTTTGTTCAGGAGAGCTGTTTTAAAGATTTAAATACGTGTAATTTTGAATTATAATAAATTCTCATTTATAATTCTTTTAAATCGTGAATATCACTCTGTTAGTACGAAAAATTTTTCACATAACCTTATTATGTTATTCGCGAAAATAATTTAAAACTAATAACATTCTTACTGACTGTTTTAGGATGAAATGGTGGACGAATTCGAAGAAGTATATTTACTTTATCGCTTCCCTGATGACGAGGATGATGACGATCACTTCTCAGAATTATCAGATAGTGACTCTGAAGATGATACCGATAATATGTACCTTGATAAATCTGATCTTGATTTACGCGAAGAAAAGGTAGTTGCTCTACTGTATGGTTCAAAAATACCTCCATGTTGTTCAAATCAATGCAATGAAGTGATCCCTAAGAAGATGGATGTGGATTTTCGTATGTCCTTCATGAATTAAGATAAGGAATCACAAGATTTAATTATTCTCGCACATCTGGCAGCTTACCGTGCCGATACAATGCTCAGGTCAAAAGTTGGTGATCGATCGTGAGCTATGAAGAAACGGTACAATCAGATATATTATTTTCGAAGTTTGCCGATATGCCGTGATATGTACTTCTTCCTGCATACAATAGGAATTAAACGCTACAAAAATCTAATCGAACATATCAACAAAAATGGTGTTTATCCACGCGATATGGATATGGCATGACGAATAAAGTTAATCGTACAGATGCTTTAACTACTTTGGAAAAAAAGAAATTGTTTCATTTATCTGCCGTTTTGCTGAAACTGTTGCTATCACTTTACCTGGACGTCAACCAAATCATCGTGATTATCGTTTGTTGAAACTTCCAACTACTGAAAGTAAGACTTCTGGTGGTAAAATCGTAAAACTTTGCACTTTCCAAACGGTGTGGAAGAAATATTGTCCCTACATCGTCACTATGAAGCCGGCATACGATTTGTGCGAATTGTGTCGAAATCTTACAAAAGATGCTGTTAATACAGGAAACGTTACTGAAGTTGAAAAAGAAGCAGCATTGAAGGTGTATTCTGATCATTTGCAATCTTCCAGCACGCAGCGAGAGTACTATAACGACTTGAGAACATTAGTCAAGCCTGATCCAAATGCCATGTATCCAGGTATTCCAGAGGAGGATTATCTAGTAATATCTATGGGTTATGCTCAAAATGTTAGCTTTCCGTCAGGTCCACAGCAAATAGGAACTGCATACTTTAAATCAGGTCGCAAAACAGCAATTTTCGGAATTACAAACGAACGTCAAAATGTTCAACACATCTTCTGTATTGACGAAAGCGATTCCATTGGAAAAGGTCCGAATTCAGTAATATCAATGCTTGATTACTACCTACGAGAAGTGCATTCAACTAAAAAATTAGTGATATTTGCTGATAACTGTGTTTCACAAAATAAAAACAATGCAATTATACAATATTTACAACACCTTGACGATACTTCGAGATGTGAGTCAGTTGAATTGAACTTTTTGTTAAGCGGACATACAAAGTTTTCACCTGATCGTTTATTCGGAGTTTTCAAATCATCTCGTAATGGATTTAATGTTCCTGTACCTATTCGACTTCCAAACTCAAGTGAGCCTGTTGTTGAGTGGGGAAAATGGGACGAATATTTCTCCACTAAATATAAAACTTTAATTGGAATATCGAAGTATCATCACTTTGTATTTATTGCTCAGTCACCAGTGCAATGTAAACTGTTTGCAAATTCAGCCAGCATAAATGAAAACATACATCTGAGTAACAATGCCAGTTTCGATGACAAACCAACTATAATTCCGTCACCAGGGTTATCGATGAAGCGTCAATGGTACTTGAGAGATCCGGGGTTTATGTTTCGACGATTCAACAAAAGATTCGGTTGCTCCTCTTCCTTTGGTCTCTGGAAATGGAAAGGAAGATTCGGTGGAAGTGGACAATCCTCAAGAAGTGGAGGCAGCAGACAATAAGAAGAAATCGAAAAAAATAAAGGACCGGTACCGTCAAGTTCTAAGGAATCAATTCGCAAGAACCGTCGATTAAAATGATTTTTCTATTTTCTTAAATTGTTCATAAGGAAAAAAATAAATAAATAAATGAAAATAAATAAATTTTACCGTTAGGTCCCTTTCTATTTGCGCTTAGAATCGTCGACTTCAATTTCAAAAAACGCGCATATCTCTGGGAAGGAAAACTTTTGGGGCATGGGATCGGTCTCATTCGATGCTCAGATGTTGTCCACATCAAAAAAAAGTGAAAATTGATTTTTTTACCCTTAGGTCCCTTTCTCTATGCGCTGTCACATATGTATATACACTATATTTTAGTGTTTTTTGACAAAGTGTTAGTGCTTCATAATACAGTAAAAACCGGATAAGTACAACACTTATAAATGCAAAAAACGCTTAAGCGCAACGTGTTTCGAAGCCTCTTTTATACTTTTTCATGTAAAATGCACGGATAAGTGCAACACAGATTAATGCGAAAAATGCATAAGTGCATAATAATTTCAAGCCTCAAGAGACATTTTTAGTACAACTTTGTATGCATAAATGCACAACTAAAATAGTTAGTTTACACCTAAGCACTTTTTTCTACAAAAAGTAAAAAAAGATAAAAAAAAACGTAAAATTGCATTGCTTGTATTTGTAAAAAGGTACCTAAAATTACAACGCTGCAGCGTTGTACACATACCAGTGCGCTGGTATGTGTAGAAAGACAGATCAAAAATGAAACGAAAACAAATTTAAGCCAATCGCTCCTTTGCTGAAGTAAAATACATAAATTTTTAAAATACTTTTGAGTAAAAATTAACAAATTCAATGTTTTGCATTCAAATAACCTTGAGTTCAAAAAGCACACATTGACCGTTAAAGAAAAGCTGAAATTGATTGACTCCTTTAACGCCGGCTGTAGTCGGAAGAGCCTCGCTGATAAATATAATATAAATATTTCAACAACAAAAAATCAACAAAAGTTCGATGCTATTCGCGACCATCATGGAAACACCAATCGGAAACGCTTCAAGCCAGGACAGTAAAACATGGTGAATAAGGCAGTTTCAATGTGGTTTAAGGATATGAGATCCAAATTGTCCATGATTGGCGAAAGAGCCAAAAGGTTTGCAGTTTCAATGGAGGTAGAAGATTTCGAGGCAATCGCTGGTTGGCTGCAACGTTGGGAAACCAATGAAAGCATTTCTTTTCGAAAAACTAGTGGTGAAAAGGCAAATGCAGATTACACAGCTAGTGCAGAGTGGACAAATTCAACGCTACCTTGCGAGGTGTATGATGCAGATGAAACAGGACTGTTTTATAAAGCAATGCCTACAGGTACATTTGCTTCTAAAAGCGAGGGAGTGTCTGGAGGGAAAATATAAAAACTGCGATTAACTTTGCTATTCTTGTGTAATTGGAATGGATCTGATAAGCGTGTGTATGCTATAGGAAAATCAAAAAAACCACACAACTTTAGGGGAAAATTTATTCCGATTCCATATTACGGTCAAAGAAATGCTTGGATGAGTAGTTCAATATGGACTGAAATTTGAACCGATTTCGATAAAATTTTGAAACAGAACATTCTATTTTTTGTTGACAACGCTAGTTGTCATAAAGTTGTAGATAATGTTATTTTTCAACACATAACTATACATTACTTGCAACCAAATAGAACCTTAAAGAGATTCTATTGATCATTTTATTGACCTTTAGATCAAGGTATAATTAAAAACTTTAAGGTTCATTACCGCACAGCCCTAGTACGGAAACAGATATGTACAGTCACACTTTTAGAAGCGCTTAAAATAGTAAAGAGAGCATGGTGGCTGGTAACACCTACAGTAATTCAAAATTGCTTTAGAAAAGCTGGTTTCATAAATAGCTTGGAAGAACCTATCGATATAGAAGATTTAATTGATTTACCACCTATTCCAGATGCGGAGTTTAATTCGCTTTTAGAATGTGATAATAACATAGAATGTTATGGCGATCTCACTGAAACTCACATTTTAAAAGAAATCGGATGGAGAGACAATTCTGAAGATCAATATCTTGAACCTGTTGACGAGCAAAGTGAATAATCTAATAATGTGAAGACTCCTAGCCACACAGAGGCTGTGAAAGCTTTTCACACTCTTAAAAATTACATCCAATCCAAAATGGAAAATTTCGATTCCGAAAATTAAAAAAAAGCTTTTTAACCACAAATTTGATCCAAAAAAAGGTTTCCGATTTTTTTTCACCTCATATGATCCAATGTAATCTGATTCAGATTCTTCAGTTTGATCGTCATC